>QTSX02001429.1:0-600000 GCA_014839935.2 Entomophthora muscae
CACTGGACTTATTGATTCAATGGTGCCTGCCAGAGGACCCTGGGCTCTCCTGGGCAAATTGTTATCTTATATTGTAAAGTTAGCTCCAATCTTGTGCTGGGCCCTCCCCACAGGACCCATGGGCCGTCCGCCCGTAAGTTCTCAAGAACCCCCCGCAGGCTGGATTCCTCACACTAACCCTGAAAATAATGTGGGCAGCTGGGCCAGCCTCAGTATTAGCCTATGAATAAATGCTAGTATTTCATATATGTTCCTGTTAGACTTTATGATGAAGCATAGTCTATCTATCACCAAATCCCTTCCTCCCAATTGAACTATGGTAGAGGAGCAAAAGAATATACTGTTGGTATACAGTATAAATCCTATATTAATATATGGAGTCATAACTGTGAGCCTATATTCAGAAGTAGTAAGAAATGTTTCATTGCCTTTGGGCCGCGGGCCAAGTTAGACTTGTTACTTATGATGACTACAACAAAATATTCTGGGCTGCAGGTTACACCAAAGTCACAGGTTCTCCTGTACTTTCCTAATATTAGAAGACTTATGGTACCATCTTGGTGGATGATAAAATACCACGGTCCACAGATTTCTGACAAATATTTTTAAGCAACAAATTTCTCGTGCATTTTTACTTTTTTCATTTGTAAAATAATTTTCATTTGTTTTTCTAGAAAAAATAGGGTTCTTATTGTAGCAAAATTGAACTTATTGCCAGCAGCCTGTCATCAAAGTTTAATTGGAACCTAATTTTAAGCTCTTGAAGCCATTGAGCTGGACTTGCAAAAAGGGCTCATGATCTCGACTCGCAAATCAATAATTTAGTAAATTTAAATGTTTTTGAACGTCCACAGTCTAAAATAAGAGCCCTCCTTGTTCAACTAGCAGTAAATAATTATTCAACTTGAGTAAATCAACAGCTTGAGACTACCTACAAGTTTACGTAAATTAACAGCGCAGGATATAGTTAAAACATTGTTGTTATAAGGCTTATTTCATTTACCTATTCCCAAGAAGAATACCTTAGGTATACATTAAATTTTTGTTGGAATCTTCACATTAGTGATAGTTTTGCTACTTTCGCTTTTTTAGTAACTAAATAATTATATTGTCTTGGGAAAAGATTTTGTGTTTCCCTCTACAAAAAGCATCTAGTTAAAAAGAATACCGACAGTTGAAATTTAATTCATCTCTTTGATAGATGAGTTTAACCGCAACGCGTAGTGGGGGGGCATACATCCCCCCCAGGACGCCTTCGGCTCATGCAGCAGCAAATGATTGCTGAGGCAGCGCCTGATAGTGAACAGGTCCAAAGAATAACCTGGGATGCTTTAAAAAAAAGTATCAACGGTTTGATCAATAAAGTATGGCCTTTTATGTTCTTAGCTTACAAATGTTAGGTTAATAGTAGCAACATTAAATCCATTATCCCTGAACTATTTTCTGAAGATTTGGTTCGTGGACGCGGTCTTTTTTGTCGCTCTTTAATGAAAGCTCAATCCCTTGCTTTACCGTTCACTCCGGTTTACGCTGCGCTTGTTGCTGTTATCAACACCAAGTTGCCTGAAATCGGAGAACTTTTAATTAGCAGAGTTATCTATCAATTCCGTCGCTCCTATCGTAGGAATGATCGTCCTCAATGTCTTGCTTTGTTGACATTATTAGCTCATCTTGTAAATCAACAAGTAGTGCATGAGATCCTAGCCTTACAAGTACTTGCGTTGCTTCTCGA
Source organism: Entomophthora muscae (assembly GCA_014839935.2). Lineage (NCBI taxonomy): Eukaryota > Fungi > Entomophthoromycota > Entomophthoromycetes > Entomophthorales > Entomophthoraceae > Entomophthora > Entomophthora muscae. Next base: position 1,733 of record QTSX02001429.1, read on the forward strand.
GCGCCCAACTGCGGATTCAGTAGAGCTCGCAGTTGGATTGGCAAGAGAATCAGGTCATTATCTTGAAGAGGCGGCGCCTAGGGCTTTTCATGCAGTCTTTGATCGCTTCAGAGATATCCTTCATCAAGCTGACATTGATAAGCGTGTCCAGTACATGGTGGAAGTTCTCTTTCAGGTCCGCAAAGACAAATTTAAGGATAATCCAGCCATTGATCCAGAACTTGATCTGGTTGATGATGACGATAGAATTCTCCATGAAATCGGATTAGAAGATGACTGTGATCCTGAAGAAATGCTCGGTAAATTCATTTTCTAATTGCATCCTAATATATCAGGTATCTTTAGAGTGGATCCTGATTACCTGAAAAATCAAGAAAGGTTCTTGGCCGTCCGCAAAGAGATCCTTGGCAGCGATGAAGAAGGTGAAGAGGACGACAGCGAAGAGGAGGAAAGCTCTGATGAGGAGCCAACGGCACAGCAGGGCCTTGAAATCATTGATAAGACGGGCACTAATCTTGTCAACTTGAGGCGTACCATTTATTTAACAGTCATGTCCAGCGTAGACTTTCAGGAGTGTGCTCACAAATTGATGAAGCTTAAGATTCAAGAGAGCGATGAAGTAGAAATGTGTACTATGATTGTTGAGTGTTGTTCTCAGGAACGTACATATACTAAATTCTACGGGCTATTGGGTGAACGCCTATGTCTCTTGGATCTGAAGTGGGCTCAGCATTTCGAGCATGTGTTTGCTGAGACTTATGAAACCATTCATCGCTATGAAACCAATAGACTACGCTCTGTGGCAAGGTTTTTTGGCCATCTTTTTGCTGGCGATGGTCTTCCATGGCCAGCCTTGGCACTCATCCGCCTCACAGAGGATGCTACTACTGCTTCATCGCGTATATTTGTTAAAATTCTACTCCGCGAGCTTCAAGAGTTCATGGGGATTAAAGCTCTTCATGCAAAGCTTAATGATCCCGAGATATTTCCTGCCATCCAGCCTGGTCTTTTTCCCACCGACAATCCCAAGAACACACGCTTCGCTATCAACTACTACACTTCTGTTGGACTAGGTCCTCTCACTGATGGCCTTCGTCAGAGTTTACAGCAAGCTGCCGATCAAGCTGCGGCTGCCAGAGCCCTAAGGGGACAATCCTCATCCGATAGCTCATCAGCTAGCTCCAGTAGTTCCGACAGCGACTTTGATAGTAGCTCTGCTAGTGACTCAGATAGCGGCTCATCTGATTCCAGTTCCCGCTCTGCCTCCCCAATCCGGCAGCCTCAAATGCATCCTTCTCGTGCCTCAAGAGCACAGGTCAATCGCCAATCCCCTCGCTCTACCCGCGCGTCTAGAAATATGTCCCCTTCGCCTCGCTCAAGGCAGCGAAGACCCCCATCTCGTTCCTCACCTTCGCGTCATCGGAGCCGTTCACGTTCCTTGTCTAGTTCTCGGCTGCCTCGTCGTGACCCTTCGCCACGCAATCGCCAGCGTTCGCCAGTACGTGGAGGCTTTTCTAATATGAAGCTAGCTAGGGATCCTTCTCGCTCTCTTTCTCCTAAGACAAGAGTAGTTTCTCGCTCCGTGTCCCCTAAGAGAAGAAGACCTTCTCGCTCTGTTTCTCCACGAAAGAGAAGATCCTCTCGCTCTGTTTCTCCACGAAAGAGAAGATCCTCTCGCTCTGTTTCTCCAAAAAGACGAGTATCTTCTCGCTCACCTGCAGGCCGCCGTCAAACAGATCGCTCGCAGCACAGAATAGCGTCTCCCGTCACGCAGCGACGTCGCAGCGATATAGTCTGCTCTCCTGATTATAGACGCGCGGATAGAGCCCGGCCTCATTCTCCCACCTCATTCAAAACCAAGCGATCTCGATCTCCGGTACGCAATCGCTCTCAAGAAGGAGCCTCTCGTTCACCTGTAAGAACTACGCGGCGAGTGATGTCCCGGTCCCCTACTCGCACCAGACAGCGTCGTCCTATTTCTCGCTCCCCATCTCCACCCAGAAGATGATGTGTTCTTCTAAGCGGTGGGGACGTCTATTGAGCTTAGAAATCATGTTTGTTTTTCTTTAAAACAACCTCTTTCTTTGGCAATAGAGATTTTAATTTGAGCATTTCTTTTGATTTCCTCTTTGATACTATTAGGTTCGACGTCTCATTCCGCTAAAGACAGTCTTTATTATCGGATAGTGTGGCTTTTTAAACGGTAGCATCGGAATAAAACTTATAATGCCGAAGTAATTTTATAATTTCTGCCGTTCTCCATTTAACTTATTTAGCTAAAAAATTTACCTAATTTTTTAATGTACTCTGTAAAACTTAACTGCACATCGATTATTAATGAAGTAATATATTGAAGTTGGTTATTTAATTTAAGACCCTTATTTTAAAATTATAAAAACCTAAAATAATTTTTGATATCCTTCATTTTAATTTTAATCCCATCCTGCTATGATAGCCGCCATAAGATTTAGGTTATACCAATACAATTCCCAACCTGAAATGAATCTGGTATCCATTTAGACCAACTGTAGCGTATTACTTCAAAGATGAACCTGATGCTAGGCAACTCTGGTCCCTCATTGGGGTAAAGATCGGTTGAGAGATAAGCTCTGGTAATTTTTTTGTCATAGCCAATGACAGTATGAAGGCATTAAACGCCAGAAAAGTATAACACAGCTGCATTTTGAGCTCGAGAACCAAAGCTTATGACAATGAGCAATTTAAAACATACCATCAACAATAAGATGCTTGAAGTGGCTTAGATTTCCCCCCAAACATCAAGAAAGATTAGCAAGAAACCCTTCAGCCCTCCCTAACTGTGTGGGTGTATATTCAGACGTTACACATTGAAAGGGATAACTGCCAAAGTAAAGGATGGTATCACATTCTCTGTGTATCCTAAACACTTTAAAACCTACTAGAGTTATTTCTACTACCACCAGTAGATGTATATACAATTCAAGCTATTGTTGTAGCATCTTTGATTAATCTCTCTCAGGAAATCATTTACCCAAGAAATAACTTAGCTATCAAGTAAAAGGTGATCCTAAGACTCAAACCATATGTTACACTAGGACCAACCCCTTAATTTTCTAGAGGAATCCTACTATTACAAAATACATAACATACATGATATACATGAACACTAAGTGGTATATCAACAGCTATACTGACACTCTTAAAGAGCTCTAATAAAGTTCTATTTTTAAAAAATTATATCAACAGCTATATATAGATATTTTAATTCAATTAAGATATGAAATCACTTCTAAAATATTTCCCATTATTTGGTACTATATAATTCTAAGGATTATATAGTCAACAGTGGTAGCACAGATAGACTATGCATACCTACCCAAATTAAGCAAAAATACCTCCAAAGAGAAAAACACAGGAAACTTTACTCCTTACCAGCTGAGTAAAATACAAAGAAGAACAAGCCAATCCTCAGGATATGCCATCTTCAAATATGTCCTTGTACACCTGAAAAATTCCAACTTCCTCACCACACAGAAAACCTTGGACTACCCAGCCCCCCAGAAAACACCTGGGATACCTCCCATAGTCTTCTGGTACCTTCACTTCATAGAGATATGCACAATTTCAGGTCATCACCAAGAAAATGCAACCCTTTGGATCCAGAAAACAAAAACCAATTTCACACAAGCTATCTATCTGCAAATTCTTTGGACAAGAAAAATCTCACTCAGGTTCATGGAGATTGCCACCAAGCTTCTTGATGGATGGCTTGAAGCCAATGTAAACCAGAATGAAATATGGGACACCTTCAAAGGACATTGGTTAAGAACTTTCTCTCAAGGATACAGACATCATTACTGACCAAGAACCTTTGTGACTAAAAAATAGGACCATTGGTGAGTAAACTGCAGAATGTTAAGACATCTGCAACAGAGCACCTAGATACATGAACCTTGTTGACCCTTCTACTCAAAGGAACTTCTACAATGATCTACCTGTGAGAGAGGAGCTAAACTAACTAAGCTTGACTCCTATCCCGGGAAGAGATCCACCAGGACTTCATCCAGTACAGAGCTGGGATGGCTGCTCAAATGGGTGCCCAAAGGGACAAGGCAGGGGAAAGTAGGCATTCAGGACCATTCACGGAATGCATGAGAGCAACCAGGGAGTGTGCATGGATGCATACCATAGGAGGGCTGGCAGACCCTGGCAGGGGCAGCTTTTCCACTTTCATGATAGTGGCATCACAGTGACGTCCACTGGGAAACTTACAGGCACAGAACCAGGAGAAGCAAACTCCACATTATTGTAGGTGAGACCCCTGAAAATATTCTCTCAAGTGGTGAGCAAATTGTTGGCCCTACCAGGTAAGTCATCAAGTAGGTAGAGGAGCTGAGTAGAGTACCCTCTTAATAGTTGGGCAGAAGAGGAAATACATATCCAGAGCCCTGGTAAAGTAGACTGGATTAGAAGCAAGGCAGGTACCAGGGTAAATATTACAAATTCAACTGCAGGGGCAGCATTTTTGAGATCTCCAAGAAATTTGGGGGACCTTGGTTGGGCTGGGGGTGAGCAACAAGTAAAATAAGGAGCATCAGATGAGTCACAAAGAAATTCAATGTCTTGGGTACTTTAGACAATCTTTGAACAACTTGTAGGATACAGGAGAAGCCTGTAACATCAAGAAATATAGTTCCAAAGTCAAATATGAGATGAACCACTGAAAATTCAAGTTTAAAGTAAGATTTTATAGTAAATTCTAACTGAATTATAGAGTTTGAACTCACTTTCAAAAGTTTAACCAGGTAAATACTCATTATTGACGTTTATACTAACTTCAAGCAATCAGGGGAAACAACTGAGGGACCAAGGAAAGTAGGCAGAGGTAAAAAAAGCTCTAGTTTTTACTAAAAATTTATTTAGATAAAGAAATCAAGTAGAATTTTCCCAAACCACCACTAGTAAATTTATTGAATCTTTGTTGATAAGAATAGACAAACAGGGATCTAAAGTGGACCTTCTTGTCTTTTAAGGGACAAAGTACACAACAGCAGGGCCAGCAGGAACAGGGGAGCCTCCTAGTTGGCTGGGAGAAAATTTTTATAACCCTTGATCAGGGGGGCTGAAAGTTTTTGAATTATTTCTGTGGTGACATCTGATTGGGCACCACCCATAAAGCATTCCTGGGGACCAAAACTCACTGAAAGTTTTCAATTTTCAGGCCATTATGTTGAAACCTTTGATTGGCTAGCCATTATGGAACCAACCTTGGGCAGCCAGCCCGTCATTTTCTGGGAACGCACAGGCTGCAGCTTCTGAAGGCAGAGCCCACCACAAGATTGACGCTAAATTAATAAGGTAGGTCATCAATTTTCTCACCCAGGACCACAGACCAGCAGTCTGGATTATAGTGTCAATCACTCCAGTGAGGGTGATGTACACTATCCCAAACAGCTTGTTTGTGTGGTCCAGAGGAAGTTTGGAAGAGGAAAAAGGCATAATCTTAGGGGTGATAGACAGCTCCATATCCAACTGGTATGTGGACAGGGAGTTGTATCTATCTCTGAATAATAGGGGTTCAGTTATGTGCCAAGGACCTTGTCTATTGTATCTAGTCAACACTTTTGTTTGGGCCAAGGAATCCTGCTCTATTATCTTTTCAAAGGTGTAATCTTTTTATTTAGGCTTTAAATGGTACTCTGTAAAGCAGACAGGACCAAATGGAGCACCTGGTAGACAATCAACTGTGGGCAGAGGGGCAGGCAGGCCAGAAGGACTTGAACTGAGCTAATAAATGGCAAGTATAAAATAGGACAATAATTGGGGAAACCAATATCTCATAACCTTTTATTTAAAAATGAAAATAAAGTCTTAGAGCAGGGTACATGGGTCTATATAGTAACCTGTTGCCAAACTTTACATTTACCATAAGAGGTTCATCATAGGTTTGGGAAATATGAGGTTGGGTGGCCAGGACGCCTGGGTTTTGGAGTGGCAAAATGACACTATTGCTGGGAAGTTGCTCATTGGCTATATCTTCAGGTAGGGTTGCTCAACCTTTCTGTTCTTGAGCCATAGTCATGAGGGCAGCCTTCAAGTCCATGTTTTCCTTGGGGTGTGAATCTTGATTGGTCATCTGGTTAGAATGCAAACTCATGAAGCTAATGATAGAAATTCCTTTTCCTCCATTAAGAAATTTGTCTTCTCTTCCATCAGGCACTGTAGATTTCAAGTTTTGTTGGTATCTAAGTCCTTGAAGGTACTTGAGGCCTCAGCTTGAGAGGGCTCAATCCCAATAAAATGCAGGCAGTTGGTCCCTTGATCCTTAGGGCTGGCAGCCTGCAAGTAGTCAAGACTAAGTTTTGAAACCAACTCTTTGACCCAGGTTTTGAGGGGAGAAAAACTGTCAATCCTGACACTAGCCCTTATGACTTGTAAAAAAATTCAATACTAGGCCAGTAAATAATCTAAATTGACCAGTGTTTTGTCCCATGACAGAACAGAGTGAGCAGGGCAATCTGTAGGGTATGCTAAGACAAATATTTTGTCCATAGCATTTTATAAATCCTCTAAGGAATTAAGGGGTTTAGCCAAATTTTTGGGATATTTCTTTGTTTGAAGCAAGAATACTGCACTGTCCAAGGATAAAGGGGAAGTAACTTTACATTAACTTCATATTCAACAGGATACTCTGAATTTAACAATCACACTAACCTTCAGAGAACAATTGAAGAAGGGAAGTGTGCAGGTTAAAAAAGAATATAGCCCCCATCAGATCACCAAAGGCAAAGAGATCATAGCACCCAGAAAATATGTCTGTCCTAAAAAGTGGAACCCTCACATTAAAGCTCTAATCCTATAGTGAATGCTTACTGAACTCAAGCCAAAACCATGAAAAGTAACAAAAAACCCCTGATATAGGAAAAGGGCAGGGCAGCACTAAGTGTTGTAACCATGCTGTTTCAGCAGATTTAAAAGGGAAAACAATGCTTAGAAGCTAGATGATTATATTTATTGAGATATTGAGACCATATAGTTATGATGAATTGCTTAAGAGGAATAAGGCTTCTGTGGATCAGTTGCTTGGATGGGCAAGAGGGTGGCTTGATCCTTATAATTGGTGAAGCTCTAAATATATTTATCACTGGATTGAGATTGTTATTGTTTCATGCTTCCCTGTTTGATAATTCAAATTGACTTCTGTATTTGGCTTCAAGTACCAGGATATTCAATTCAAGTGGTACAGGGTCTCTTGTACAGAACTTTGACAGGGGTTGAACCTGCAGTGTTGATATCCCCTTCTGGGAGTTGGCCTTTTTGGCTGGCTGGTTGGAAGGAACTTTTTCAAGGCTGTGAGATCTTTACTCTACTTGCTGGTGTTTAGTAGCAGATAGTATAGCCCCAAACTTTTTGTCTCACTTTTCATGGGTGTAGTTGGTTGTGATGTAGGGTCTTTTTCTGTTTCCTCTTACCTAATCCTTGAACTAGGTAAGTTTAATATTGTTTACCTTTAATATGATGATGGGCCCACCTCCTTGGGCTGTAGTTTTCTTGTGTTGATGTTCATCACCCAGAATTTTTCACCAACTTTGTGTCTTTTCTTTAGAGGGACCAGTGTTTCTTTTAACCATTTCTCTTTTTTAGCCTCTTGATTGGAGTTATCAAGGTGCACATTTGGGTCATTCATGGGTGATTCCTGTTTAAGCATTTCTAAATTAGGCCCTTTAAGGGCTTAAATTATACTGGGCTGTGTGCCATAGACTAATTTAAAAGGGATTTTCCTGTGAATATGTTTGCTCAGGTATGGCATAAAAGGAGAGCTTTTTTTAAGTGTTTTGGCCAGTCCTCAGGTGCACTGGAAGTGAGTTTAGCAAGGAATTGTATTAAAGAGCCATTTAGCTGCTCTACTCTGCTATTAGACTGTGGGTGGTATAGCGTAGTTACTGTGTATCTCACACCTTGTTTAGTCAGGTAGATGTTTGTGTTTTCAGATGTGAGTTCCTTACCTTCATCTTTAATTAGAATGTCTACTTTTCCAAATTTGCTGATTATTTCTTTGCTTATGAATTGACACATATTGTTACCAGCGTGCTTTTGACAGCTTATGCTGCTGGCCATCTGGTGGAAAAAGTGAATGGAAGTGCTTATATATTTCTTGTTATTGGCCTTTACTGGCATGGGGCCCACAATATCCACCACCCATACCTTAAAAAGTTTCTGAGTTTGGATTAGAAGTATCAATTTGGGTAGCATATTGCTTTTGGTGTACTTCTCATATAACTTGAACTGTTCAAGGACTTTGAATATGTTGCAGTATATGGTGGGCCACCAGGATTTGTGTTTTAAGAATTAATTAAGGTTTCTTAGTCTTTTGTGCCCAATATTTCTGTGATAGTGTAGAGTGGTGGGTAACCCTATGATGGGCTGGGTATTAAAGGACAGTAGTCATGTCTGATATTTTCTAATGTAGAGTACCATATACATCAGCAAACAGGTGTTTATTTTTGATTATGGTGTTGCAGGTAATGTATATAGTTCCTGGGGGAATTGTTTTCTTTTGGTTTATAGAACAAGGAGGAGCCAGTCTGGATCCATCCTGTTGTGTTTGGCTCCTGGGGACAACATCCAGAAGGACATGGCTGGAACTCTTTATAACAAAAGATTTGAGGTTTGAAGCTAGCCTTGGGTTAGCCTTCAGGGAAAAATTAAGGACACATACCTTAATTTCCTGGAATACAAGATGTGAAATTCCTTTTGGAAAAAAGAAAAGGAAAAAGCTTGAAGAATATTAAAGCCAACACAAATGTGGATAAACTTGTCTTTATTAGGAGAAATATTCTACTTAAATAGTAGACAAGGGTCAATGATCACTTGTTAGGTAGACAGAGTGGCAGAGGGGGTCATGTTGGGGCTAAGTCATACCAGATCAGTTGAGGGCTGGTATGGTAATCCGGAATGGGTGGACATTGAAACACACCTATTTACGGAAGGCAAGGAATTTCTGAAGTTGAAAATGAAACCAACCAAATCTTTGCATTTATCACTATTTGAAGGCCATATTGAAACAGCATTAATGGTGCAATTTTCAACATCTCCTCCCTCAAGATTGGACACAGGAGTTAATATTTGTGGAGGAATTTGAATGAACTTGGGCAAAAGGACGTCCAGAGGACAGCAGTTTCACGGTATACTCAACACCCTTATTGATAGTGACTTCACAAGGCCCAACCCAGAGGATTCAAGCTTATGAGCTCTGCCTCCAGTAAAACTCTGGTAGTAGAGAACCAGGTTGCCTACTTGATACTCAGGGAGGGGGGCTTGAGAAGCATTGGACAAAAGAGAGGTCTAAAGTCTTGACCTTATAGGCAGTTGAATATGCTGTTGCCTGAATGTTGATGATACAATTAGTTAAGTCCTTGACATGGGCTTCAGGATTGGCAGATGCATCAACTTCAATCAAAGGGGGCCCCAATATTGAGGGAGTTGTGGCTTTACGCCCGTACAGCATGGCAAAGGAAGATTGGCCAGTCACTTGGTGTCTGCTGAGACAATAAGCAAATAGGGCAGCAGGGAGAAACATATCCAAATTGGCAGCATCAGAGAGGGTGAGTTTCCTCATTATGGACACCAGGAAGGAATTTGCTTTTTCAACAGTTCCATTGGTTGACAGGTTATACGGCGCAGAGAAAGATTGGCGGGTACCCATAGCCTCTACAATAGAGGTGATGAGGCAAGCATTAAAGTTGGTGCCGCTGTCAGAAAGCAGGAATTGAGGACAGTCATGACAGTAGAAGATATATTGCAAAAAGAAATTGGTAGTGGTCTTGGCAGTTATATCTTTTGTGGCTCTGTCTTTGACCCACTTGCTAAAATAGTCTACAGCTACCAAATAAACCAAAACCCAGAACAAGAACAAGGGAGAGGCCCAACAGCATCAATACTCACAATATGGAAAGCATGTTTAGGAGGGATGAGTTTGAACTGACGTTGGGAAGGGCGAGGTTGTTGGAGCTGGCACAGATGACAGGAGGCAAGGATACCAGGAATAAGAAGGCACAGGTCTTCCTAATAGAAGTTCTTGCATATCCAGTTGTGGGTTTTTGTTAGCCTCCATGTCCAGTATCAATGTAAGCTTGGAGGAAAATAGCTATTCTCATGCTAGGACAAATGTAGGGCAGATAGGCACTGTTGAATTTCTTGAAGAGTTGTATATCTCAAATTACAGTATCCTTGAATAGGGTCTGCAGGGCCAATTGAATGTCTTCTGGATCAGTGGTCCAGGAGTCAGGATACCTTATTAACTCATATAGGCAATCAGCATCTGCCGGATAGATGGCTAATATGGGCATCCTTGACAAACCATCAGTGTTCTGATGTTGCGCACCAGGGCAATGTATCACAGTGAAATTTTATCCTTGTAGTTGCAGAGCCCAACGTGCTAATTGACCTTTGGTCTCTTTAGTTGCTGCAGCCATTTAAGGTATGAGTGGTCAGCAACTATAGTAAAGTGAGTCCCGTAAATGTAGTGCCAGAACTGTTTAACTGCATGTAGAACTGCCAAGCATTCTTTTTCCGTAACACTATAGTTCTTCTTGTGTTTGTTGAGGACTCACAAAGAGTAGGTCACAGGTTGGTCCATGCCTTCATCATCAAGTTGGGCTAAAAGGGCTCTTACAGCTACTCTGCTTGTGTCAGTGTACAATATAAACTCTTTATCATAATCAGGGTAGACTAGAATAGGAGCCTCTTTGAGCTTGGCTTTCAATACTTAAAAAGACTGTTGTTGGCTGTCAGTCCACTCAAAGGGTACATTGCAAAGGAGTTAGATGAGAGGTTTGCTTAATACAGCAAAATCAGGGATGAATTGTCAATAGTACCCCATCATACCAAGAAACACTTGGAACTCTTGTAGGCTTGTGGGGGGCAGCATCTTGTCAATGGCTTCCACCTTATTATTCATAGGGCAAATTACAGTTTGGGTGACCTCATGGCCCAAGAATTCAAGTTGTTCCTTGAAAAAGGAGCATTTAGAGGGTTTGAGTTTCAGGCCTGCCTCTCAAATTTTAAGGAAGACAGCTTTGAGGTGGTCTAAATGATTGGTAAAAGTGGAGCTGAACACAGTAATATCATCAAGGTATATGAGAACGCTGGAGAGCTTCAAATCTCACAGGATGGAGCCCATATCCCGTTGAAATGTAGCAAGGCATTGTAGAGTCCTTGGGGCATACAAGTGGGTTCAAAAAGGCCTTCTGAGGTGATAAGCGCAGCCTTTTCTATATCTTTAGGAGACAAGTCAACCTGCCAGTATCCTGAGGCAAGATCCATAGCAGAGAAAAACTTTGATCCCCCTAATCTTCTAAGTGCATCATCAATTCTAGGCGGAGGATAAGAGTCTTTTTTGGTGAGCAAGTTCAGGCAACGGTAATCCATTGCAATGCAATGGTCTCCATCATTCTTTTTGAGGATCAAAAATGGGGAGGCCCAAGGGCTCTGAGAGGGAGCTAGTATCCCAGCGTCTAAGAGCTGCTTAAGCTCCTTAGAGACCTGAGAATCCTCTACCCTGCTCTGGCGGTAAGGTTTGGCACAAAAGGGTTGGGCATCACCAATATTAATCTGGTTGATAACCCCCTTTGCTAGTCAATAGTTGGTGGGTCCTGAGGCAAAGATATCCTTAAACTGGTCTAGCAGTTCCGGAACATCTTATTGTTGAATGGGTGACAGTTGTGACAAGTCAGCAGCAGTGAAAGGGGAGAGAACCTGAGGGTCTCATTCAGGCAAGTTGAAATCACTAAACATTCCAAAAGGGTAGAGGGACGCCACTTGCTCTGAATCTAATATGCAACCATGCCCAACAACCTGTCCCTTGGTCACTTGCATAGGCAGGGCGGTCAGGTTAGCCAACAACAGCTGTACAAGCTCCTTATGAGTTTGGTCCAAAATCCCAAGGCATAACCAAGGCTCTTTACAGCTTAGGGAATCAGGTAAATATAGCTCCAGAAAGAATTTTTCAGGAAGTTAATAGGATATCTGGGAGTCTATAATCACTTGGGAGCCTGGATGAATGGTAATAGCTGCAGGGGCAAGAAGAGGCACACCTTCCTCTGTAGGACAGGAAGGAGGAGGGGAACATATATTGGAGGAATGAGTCCTGTACTTGAGTGAGAAGATACCAGTGGGGTACTCAAGCACACAAGTCTTAAGACATTTCCCAGGAGATGTGGGGGTTCTTCTAAGATTAAAGGGATCTCATACCCTAGGAGTGATAGGTATCCATCCCTAAGGTTCACAATCCCGTTGTACTCTTGAAGGAACTGTGTACCAACTGGGAGATTGTAACCTTTGTTTTTGAGGACAATCACAGAGGATTCAATAAGAAGCTTCACAAACCTCATGGGCAAGGCAGAGTAAGCACCAATGGCTCAAGTTTGGGCCATGCCAGCTATACCATATTACTGAGTATAGTTGAGGTCAAGAGCCAGCTTAAATTTTTTCATTAACTTGGACAATACCACATTGACTGAAGAACCTGTGTCCAAGATAGCCTTGATCTTAACCTTTTGGATTGATACTTCCACATGAGTAGTATCTTTCCCAAAGGGGGGTAAGACAGCCAGCACATCCTGAGCTTCCTCCAAGTGTTTCTCCCATTTGGCCAGCATGCATTATAAGGCAGGAATTTCCTTATACACAGTCTGAAAGGGGAGCAATACAGTCACATTCTGAAAGAGAGCTTCTGCTAGTTCAGCAGCTCTTCAGAAGAATCTACCAAGACAGGGGGACTATGAGCCTGAGCCAAGTAAGGACAAGCCACTACAGCCTTAGATTCATTCACAGATGGGCAAGTTGTAGTTGTGGTTTTCCCTGAACATAGCTTGTAAGGGACAGAGACTGTCTCTGAGACTGCCAGCACTAATTAGCCATAACTATCAGACTCATTACAGTCAGAGTCCTCAGGCTCAGAATTACTAGAGAGGTTATGAAACAAGTGAAGGATAGTTGGGCCAGCCAAGGGGGAAGATTCCTTGTCAGAAGGGGGATCAGGAAGAGACAGGGGAGATTGGTCAGCAGAGAGCATCTCTGCCTCTAAGCTGACCTCTCATTTCCCGCCTGTTCCTTTGGGTTGCAACCCTCTACCCGAGGGTTGGTGCAGGTATGTGAGTGGTGTCTTATTTGACCACATTTATGACATCTTTGTCTCTTAGACTGCCCACTTGAGCCTAGGGTCATAATGTGCAGAGTGCAGGAGGTGGTTCCTGTATTGTTGGCCTTATTTTTGCGCACTACGGTACCCCCATGGGTCAAGTGCATATCCTGTAAGAGAGTCTTGATAATCTTCATTAAATTAAGGGAAGCTTTGTGGGCCTTGAAGTGCAGACATAGGAGTTAGTTCACCTTCAAAGCGTTCAAACATGCTGTGTACGCTTCTCAAGGAGTTAATTGACAACTGGTGATCAACTGTTGTCCTTCAATATAGAAACAATTTGGAAACTCAGCCAAGGTTTCTTTGGGCTTGAATGAAATATTCATAAACTCATCCTTCTTGACTTCCAAGCTGAGATGTCCTATGAACTCTTCAATTAGGAGTCATTTCATGTCATCCCAAGTGACAATAGAAGAGACTTCAGGGACCACAACTTCTTGGCACGTGGGATGCAGGCAGGTAAGAATATGCTTATTCTTAAGTTCATCAGTGGCCCTGCGCATTGTAGTCTTGTAAATTGTCAGAAAGGCAGCAATGGTAGAGGTTTTAGGGTCAAATATCTGATTGAACAAAGGCTTATAATTGGGGTCAATGGATGAGGAGGTGGATTGGCTGTTGTCACCTGGGTTGAGGACGTTAATGTGGGGATTGCCCTCAAACTTGGATTCAGCAGTAGGTTGTCTAGTCCAGAGGAGTCAAAGGCTTTTCTCTAGGGTATCCAAGATATAGCTTTTCTGTCCACTAATATCTCTAGCAGTGGCAGAAGCAACTCCAAATTTGTCAATCTTAATTTTTTTCACCAATAGGGTGCCAGCAATCCCATTGAGGTGAGTGGTCAGGGAAGTGGTCTGGGCAACCAAGGGGATGACCTGTTCATTCATTGTCTTGGTAAAGCAGGAGAGGTTTTGTACCTCTCTCTCCAATGTGTCCTGTCTATCAGCAACATCATTTGTTACTTCTGCTAGCTGATCCAATGCATATGCACAGTTGACCCGGGATTAGCCTTCCAAACCAGGGCAGCAACCATGATTGCCCTGAGCAGGAGTATTAACAACTTCAGTTTCCTCTTCACCATCAGAGTCAGAGGACAACTCATCAGGGTCAGAGAGGTGTTGTCTCAAAAACTCAATCTCTCCTTGAAAGGTAGCCACTTGATTGGTTAGCAAGGCAATGTAAGGGCTGGGCATAGGCCCTACTGGAGGAGGGTTTGGAATAGAAGCTTGACATTGAGTAGTGGCTTTGAGTTCAGCTATGACTTCCCATACCTTAGCTTCAAAGGCAGACAGGATCTCCATAGCTGGAGCAGGAGGAGTCACTTTGATAGAAGCTACTCTATCATCAACATACTTTTGTACTTGATACAGAGTGGCTCTTAATGCAGCCTTATATAGACCATATTAATGGTGCAGATAGTGGCCCCAAGTATCAACATGAGTCCCAACCAACTCAAGTTGGGAATTAACATGCTCTCATAGTTAGTTGAGCTCAGTAACCAAAGTCTCGAAATCCTGGTGGTGCTTTATAAGGATTGCCTCTATTTTTCCACGCCAGGTAGCTTGTTGATCATCCAGTTTGCACAGTTGGTCCTTGATATATCCAGGGAGCAAGGAGAAAAAGGAGTTCAACAACAAGGTTAAGTACTTCTGAGAAGCCAGCAAGTTGCGCTGATTATTGGAAATACACTCAAAGAGACTGTGGGACCATTCTTGATATGCCATATTCTGATCATGGTTGTTTGAGACAGCGGTGGCTACAGCATTTAAAAGCTGGTTCTGGGATTCTAGTGCAAGCTGATGGTGCACCATGGCGGGTTGGATGAACTGGTTGACCAATATACCAATTGTATCCATGGACTCCATCAGTGCAGGGGGAGACTAAAGTCCAAGAGGAAGGAGTAAAGGTCTTCTGAAGCATACCCAGGACAGAGACCAGGGATAGTATGCATTGCCATAGTGCCAGAATGGAGTAGGGAGTAGGCGGCAGCACAAGCTTGTTCATAGTTGAGAGAGAAAGCTGGAAGGGGGCCCAGCGGGCCTGGGGGACAGCACCAGTACCATGGGAGTTGAGGGGGAATCAGTGATGTCTTTTTCTAGAGGAGGACTAGAAAATTTAGGTTGTTTGGGTACTTCAGAAACAAAGGGAGAAGAACCAGAGAATGTATGTGGGAACAGGGTAACCAAGGGGCTTGCAGCCCCTTTAGTGAGCACCATTTTTTCATGTTTGGCTCCTTGGGACAACATCCAGGAGGATACAACAGGAAATCTTTATAAAAAAAGATTTGAGGTTCAAAGCTAGCCTTAGGTTAGCCTTCAGGGCAAAATTAAGGGCACTTCCCTTAATTTCCTGGAAAACAAGATGTAAAAGTCTTTTGGCAGAAAGGACAGGAAAAAGCTTGAAGATTATTAAAGCCAACACAAATGTGGATAAACTTCTCTTTATTAGGAGAAATGATTCTACTTAAATAGTAGACAAGGGTCAATGATCACTTGTTAGGTAGACAGAGTGGCAGAAGGGGTCACATTGGGATGAGGTCATAGCAGGATCAGTCACAGACAGATATGATAATCTGGAATGAGTGGATAATGAACCAGACCCATTTGCAGAAGGCAAGGAACTCCCAAAATCAAAAGTTAAACCAACTAAATCTTCACACATATTGATATTCAAAGGCCATATCAAAATGGCATTAATGGTGCAATTTACAACAACAAGGAACACCCAGACCTTATGGTTAAGGATTCAGGAAAAGCAAGGCAGGCTTAGGTGTCTCCCAGCCTGAGCTTGGTAATTTGGAGAATAATAATGGGAGAATGTGACTTTGATCTGGAAAGGCATTGAAGGAGTACAGAAAAGCGCCAGTAAACCAGTGGAGCCACCTGTACAGGAAATTGATGTCTCTTGTCCAACTCTTCCTGAGGGAAGTCCAGATGCCTCTCCAGATGAGTGGATATTTGATGTGCTCTTGAGTATAAAGGAAGATGAGGAAATTACTTGGCAGCCTGTGTGGGTTCAGTTGAGCATGGATTGTCTCAAAGAAGTGGAATGGCGTAAGAAGGTGGCCCAAAGCATGCCAGCATTATTGATTGTAAAACCTTTTGTGTAGGCATTGCAAGGGGTTATCCTTCTGGATATTTTTCTTGATGGTATCTCAGCAAAGACAATATACAATCCAGGCTGTGCTTGGGTAGCAGTATCGAAGAACTTTGTCCGTAAACATGGGATGGACCCATCAAGATTGGTCACACTGACTTTATCTTCTGCTGATGGGGCTACCACTATTAAAAAAGGTGTGTTTGATGAAGTTGTAATATAATGGAAAAATACCATGGTCAAGACGTCTGCTGTAGTTTTACTGGGAGCAGGATTCAATGTTCTGCTTGGTATGACTTGGATTATTGAGGCCAAGGGGAGTCTGGATGCCGTCAAGAATGTCTTGGTCCATGATAGACTTGAGTACGCTTATCAACAGCTGAAAACTCCACCAGCTCCATAAAATGTTCAGTCAGTAGTCATCTATGCCAAGGAACATTGCTCAATTCCATCAAAGGGAATCACCTGGTTGAAGCCGGTAGTTTTCAATTGTGGGACACAAGGAGGAAAAATTATCCCAGAGTTATCTTGGCATATATCTTCAAATGTGGCAATATTTGAGAATGTGTCAAATGGCAAACTTCTCAAATCCTGGAAGTTGTTCAATACTTGCGCAGTTCTTGTAGATATTCAACTAGGTCAGCGTATTGGGGGTTTGATGCCCGTAGTTGGAGAAGACACAACAAATAAACCTATTGTCTCTTATGTTTGTGTGCCCTTAAATAATTTAACCCATATACTATGTCCAAGTGAGGCACCAGGTACCCTGTTGTATACTCTGGTGTGGAAATAAAGTAGTTGTTTCTTGTTGGACAAATATGATGTGGGGAGCACTGGTTCACCCTATGTCATAAAAAAGCTGATTGGAAAGCTGTACAAAGGGTATGTACCCCGTTGTAGTCCTATTGCAGTTATGGCAATTAGAGAAGAGGTGGAGAAAATGCAAAGGGCTGACCTGATTGAGGAAAGTATCAGTCCTTACTCTGCTCCAATGGTTTATGTCCCAAAGTCAGATGGGAGTATACACGTTTGTATTGATTTCCAAATGGTGAATAAGGATATTGTAAATGATGCCTACCCAATGCACAGGATTGAAGACCAGCTGAACGCCATGGCTGGATCTTCCTGGTTCACCTTTTTAGATCTGACTAAGGTTTATCACCAATTCTTAATTGATGAGAATTCTAAGGAGATTAGAGCATTCTCTACACCTGACGGCCTGTATCAATGGAAAGTTTTGCCATTGGGAACAAAGACAGTGAGTGCTGTGTTTCAGCGTGTAATGGACCAGGTTATGACAGGATTACAGCCTAGATGTGTTTCAGTATATATAGACAATATTAATGTATATAGCCCTTCCTGGGAACAACATCTAGAGGATCTTGATCAAGTATTTTGCCAGATCAAGAAAACAAAGTTGAAGATTAGTGTATCTAAGACTAAGCTTGTCTGTCAAGAGGCCAAGGTGTTAGGGCATATTGTGAATTCTCAAGGGATTAAACCAAGTCTTGAGATTTAATCTGTTGTTAAGTATGAGGTTGCTGCAGTCAGTCCAAGAGGTTTAGGGATTTATGGGGTCAGTGAATTTTATACCAGAGATTCATACCTAATTGCTCTGCACTTGGCAAGCCATAGTTTGCTTTAACAAGAAAGAACGCTCAATTTTTTTGGGGACAAGAGCAAGAGTCAAGTTTCTTAGAGCTAAAGAAAAAATTCTCCAAGGCCCCCATATTAAGATTCCCCAATTGGTTAAAGTTGTTCTACATTGAGACAGATGCAAGTTCAACTGGTCTTGGTGCCAGTCTTACCCAAGAAGGAGAGTCAAAGTTATCCCAACATCTTGTTGTGTATAGCTCTAAGACTTTGGGGACCACTCAAGGGAAATAATCTGCTACTAAATGTGAAGGATTGGAATTTTATGGGTGGTGGAACATTTTAGGACATATATCCTAGGAATGCTGTTTATTATTGTCACTGACCATGTGGTGTTGAGAGCAATTCAGACATAAGGAAGACTTACAAAGCCAAATGCAATTGTATGCAGAGAAGCTCTCTGGATATGATTATGGTATCATCTATTGTCAGGGCTAAAAAATCAGATTCCAGACTTATTGTCCAGAGCGCTGTTGGCTTGTGGAGAAATTGAGATACAAGAAGCCCAGAAAATTTATCAAGGAATAGGAATTATGTAGAAAAATCCAAGCATCTACAAGTGGTCAGAGATCTCCATGTACAATGGGGAGGTCACCTCTGATATGAGACGCTATGGCAAGCGGTAAAAGCTCAAGAATGGTGGTCAGAGATGAGAGCTATGGTCCTTCAGATTTTGCAAGAATGTGATATTTGCTCTAAATTCTCAGCAGCAAAATCCAAGGTGCAGCTCAAATTGATGATGTCACATTATTGTTTGAGTTGGTCTCAATGAATACAGGCCATATTATATTAGCAAGTGGTTGGAAAAAATACTTTGTAATGGCTGTTGATTCTTTTAAAAAATGGGTAGAAGTTTGAGCACTGACCAAAGAAACAAGCGTTGCAATTGCTAAGTTTCTCCAGGAAGAAATAATAGCATGGCATGAGTGTCCTGAGAAAGTTCTCACCAATAATATACCTCCTTACGTAGGACCAGCATTAACCAAGGAATGCTTGAAATGGGGAATTTCTAAGTTAACCTCAGCTCCATATCATCCCAAGACAAATGGTTTAGCCAAAAGAACCATTGGAACACCAAAGCGTATTATGGAGAAATTGGCTGACAGAGCCACAACCCATTGGAAAGATCACCTGGCAATGAGTGTCATGGCATACCATACAATGCCTCATGATACTACTGGGTTTTCTCCATTTCAAATGTTGTATGGCCAGGAAACTACAACAAGCACTGAGGTTGATCAATGGGAGTTTGTGGAAAAGAGTTTCTATGAAGACACTGTAGAAGAACATGCAGTTGAGATACAGGAATGTTTTGCCAAGGCTAGGAGTAAAGAAGAGCGGGTTCAAGAAAGACGTGCCGCCAAGTGGAACTCAAAGCCTGGAGTACTTCCCCGTGATCATTTCCAGGTTGGAGATCTGGTATGGTTTGATCAAAGACGCCAAGAAAAACACCTAAGAAGAAGTCTTCAGCAATGGGTAGGTCCTGTGAAGATTATCTTAGTTAGTCTAGGGCCAAACTACCTAGTTCAAGGAGTTGGAGCTACCCTAGGAGAAGAATGATCCTGTGTTCATCCTCAATTCCTTAAGCTGTTCCATGAGGAGTTAGAGCTAATAAAGGTCCAAGAAGATGAGGCCAATTACCCTGAAGAGAAGGAAGGGGCCTTGTGACTGTACAGCAGTCACTGTTAAGTATTTAGCCAAATAAATACTCCAAGATATAAAGTTGCTCTGTTTTTGCTGTTTTTTTATATAGATAGGTTTGACAGGAATTCTTCAGATAAAGATTCCTGGAAACTCAGTATCTATATTTAATAAAAGAACAGGAGGCAAGATTGGCTGAATCAATCTTTGAGACTAGGCGTCTCAAAGACAATTTAATTAAACAAGAAGATTAATTAAAAAGATACATGGGAATATAATTAATGTGAGGTTAGGCTGATTGACCACAAACAATCAGGCTAATCATTACATGCAGATCATTACATTTACACGCTGTACTATCACTAGGCTGATACTCTATTAAGTGTAGTAATTATACGCTGTATAATCACTAATGTAAAATAAATGATATGGCAGTTATACGCTGTATAATCACTAATATATTATAATGGATATGACAGTTAAATGTCGTATAATTGTTAGTCTATGTGGATAGATGCAACAATTATACGCCGTATTATCACTGATTATCACTCTGATGTGCTATATTATATGCTGTATAATTACTAGTTGATATAACTATTATATGCTGTATAAATGGGTCATTATTTTAGAGATTAGGCCATTTTCTAATGCACATGCTGCTCAAGTCGCAGCATAACACAGTTCGATTTTGAAAAAGTAACTAATTACACAATTTATATTTAAAACATTAATAACTCAATGAAAAATTAATATTTTTTCACACTGTAAACTATCAAAATGAAGCTAAGAATCTTATCTTTCTATTGGTGTAAAAATTTTAATATGTATACTATGCTCAATATTAAAGCAAAAGTAATTTAAAAGAGCATAATCCAGATTTTATTATATGATTATATCTAATGATATAAAGTAGATTACTTCAAAGCTAATAAATACTTTTTTTTGAATACACAACAGATGTTTTTTATTTGACGAAATTAAAGATAAGATTGAGAGCTTTATTTTCGCATTTTATTTTATTTAAAAAGCTCAATTCTCTAGGATTTTATGATAGTTTGAAGTTAGGATGTTTTTATCACTGTTTAGATTGATTTTAAGGTTCAAGTGAGCTTCGAACCTCAAATTGAGCATTCATTAAATGGAATTCTTTAATATTTTATCATTTTAAAAATATGCGGAAGAGTTACAATTAACTGAATACATCATTTTAATTGATTTGCATTGATTACAAAGAGGATATGATGTAATAATAATGCTTAGCTGCTTCACATATATCACTTGTGCATGAAAACTGGGTATTTAATTAATTTCTGCAAACATAAATTCAAGTTCAAACTATAATAAAAGCTATCACACCATTTCTTTCAGAATGGTGTCATTTAGCTTGGTATATAAGAGCTAAAGTACCACAAAGCTTCTAATCCAAATAACCCAATTCAAAGACCACATTCTGATCATAACTACTCCATCATTAAGGCACACATCAAAGATCTGACCTAATTACAGATTCAAAATACTACCATGTCCTCAGTTAAATTTACTTCTTCCATGCTACCCTTTTTTTCCTTGGGAGCTTCAACAAAAAGAGAGAGAATTGCAATGTTAAAAAAGGCATTCCTCTTTATTGCTGGTGATGATCTTGATAATTTCATCAAGCACTTCCTTACTCAAACTGAATTTGGGAAAGCTCAGTTCCTGCCAACTATTCAAAATCAAAAAGGCAATGAGTTCATTGAAAACTTAAAGGATCTCATGAAATCTTCTCCCCAAAAACATCTCCCAGCCTTGCGATCTCTGGTTACTTCCAGTTACTCTTTAAAAGAGCTTAATGATATGGGGTTTAATATAACCAAAAGTGAGTTTGAATACTCAAGAAAAATAAATAAAAATAAAAATGTAAGCTTAAACAAAAAAAGCCAAAAAAATAATAACTATTCATTAAAAAAAGAAATAACTAAAAAAATAATTAAAAAATTGCTGGAAAATTCTTTTGAAACAAGCCAGTTTACAAAAAAAGTGCCTGAAAAAATTTATAAAGATATAGAAAAAGAGATGAGTAATTACTCAACTGAAATTAAATACTCTCTACTTAAAACAAAAAAAGAAATATATGAAAATATGAAAATAAAAAATGAAATTTCAGTTTCAATTTCTACTTACTATAAATTAATCCCTAAAAATATAATAAAAAGTAAAAAACAAACTGATATGTGCAATATTTGTAATTTAAAAAATTCACTAGAAAAAAAGAAGGAAGAATGTGAAAGTAAAAACTTACCATTACCAGAATCTATAGACAATGACTTAAAGACTATTAATCAGCACCAAGACTTTTATGTTCATCAAAATTGTGAATATAAAAAAGATATTAATGAACTAGATGATGAGTCTTGTGTTGTAGTTATAGATTATAAAGAAAACTTAAAGGTTGGAGGTGGTCCAATTGAGACCAATAATTGTTTTTATTCAAAAAAACCAATCTCATTATTAGGGTTTGCATTAGTTTTTAAAGAAAACAATAAAATTAAATATGAATATCATGATTTTTTGTCTCAAATATTATCACATGATTCTTTATTTTCAGGTGAATGTCTAATAAGTCTTCTTAAATTAGATAGATTTAAAAAAATAAAAAATATAAAAGTATGGACAGATAATGGAAATCATTTTAGATCATATGAATTTTTATATTACTTATTTAAAGAGGCACCTAAATATATTAAGGGTTCCATAAAATATAACCGTTTTGTTGAATGCCATGGAAAAAGCATTGTTGATGGTCACTTTGGTGTAATATCAAAAATTTTAAAGGAAAAAGAAAATGTACTTTATATTAACAACATTAATGATCTAAAAAATATTTGTGAGAAAGAAGAAAGAAGAAAAGAATTATACAATTCATCTTTAACTGGTTCAATTGTTTCCCAAAAAGCATTTTTTTATATTTATGAAAGGAAATTTAGGCCTATAAAAAGAGAGCTTGAAGTTAAAAATCTGCGCATTAATCTTTCATATTTGATGAAAGATGGGAAGTTATATACTTCACCTTTAACATTTGAAAGCTTCTCAGAATATTCTGAGATATTTTATCATTTGAAATCACGTGATGATACCAGAGAAACAAAAATATCAGAAGATGCTAGTAGTGTATTGGGGCAAGTTCATGAAGTAGGGCAGCTTACTAGAGGGTGTATTTTAAATAGAGTTATCAGTCTTTCAAAAACAACAACCTTTTTTTCTGAAACAAACTAAGAATATTTATGATGAGCCAAAGATAGGGTAATAGCATTTATAGCTTTGGGGCTGCTATTACTCTCCCATGCAACTCATCATAAATATTTTTGGTTTGTAGTAGCACTTAAGATATTTTCAGTAGTACTATAAGTTGCAATTTTCAATTATAAAATCAATGAATTATTTTTTAAAAAATCACCCAAGCCCAAGATCAATTAAATATTTGGGATTGATTGTATTTTACTCTTTCTGAATAATTTGAATATGAATAATGTGATTAAGTTATAAAATAACCAATCTGGCGCCTAGGCATAACAAGAAAAATAATGTCCCAAATGTTAGCAAATATAGTGATTATCATTGATTACACACCGTGTAATCACTAAATCATCAACTGTATATTGCCCATACCATCCTGCTGGACTTTGTATCAACTCAGCCTCACCCAGCTTGATGGTGTTTATGAACATATCAAACAAGTGATGCGCATATGTCAAGGAAATACCAAGTTTGGGTCAGCATTACACGGTGTATAATCAAGCTTCTTATTAGTTTGGGTCAGCATTACATGGCAGATAATCCACGGGTCAATACTGGATTGAGTCTGCTATTATACAGGGTATAATCCCCAATTTGACCTGTTGCATTAATAAGCAGAAGGCTTGTCAGCCAGAAAAAGATCACTGATTAAGCCCTACAAATGGAATACTGGAATTTAACCTTCCAATGTGAGAGGGCTGAACAGGGACAATTTCTAAGCACCAACTAAATACAGCAAAGTTTCACAGCGCAATAATAGACGTGTAAGATACAGCCAACCAATAAATGACAATAGGCTAGCTCAAGAAGAGTGTAGGCTGTAGCTGAAGTGCCATGTACGCCTGTCAAGGCCAGTGGCAACACAGGTGCCAAGGGCAGCCAATCAGGATAGGCGCAGCCAGCAAAAATGGACCTATTGCAAAGGTAGTCACTGAGAACTGTCTGAAAGGACAAGAACAAGGGTTGTTGCAGTATATATTGATATAGACACCTGAAAGGATAACAACAAGTTCTTAGTTACACCTGGATAGATTGCAGCCACTGGCTAGATTGTACTCCAGTTTCAATAAACGTAATTATCTTCAAAGTTCTATTCCATTGTAGTCTGTAGTGCTCTTGCATAGGATTAGGTAGAGTAAATTGGCAAGGCTAACATCTATCTGTAGCTTTGAACATACCAGCAATAACACAAGTTGCTCAACAATTAACGAGGATTTAATTATATTGGCTAATTGCCTTGACTGTGTCAATAGGTATGGTTAAGGTTAACCATAGTTTACCCCCAAATTTGGGTTTAAAAGAAACACTGTGGTGGTGTCTCTTTTGAGGTTTGAAGCGTTTTAACAGGTTTTTATAATGCAAGGAAACCATTAAATGTAATGATAGGTGAATAAAGGCAAGGATGTCTAGGAATTCAGATTTGATCAAATGGTTCCCAGTTGGAACATCAATAGCTGAGTTTTGGGATATGCAATCCACAGGGTTTTGGCTCTGGGAGCTGGGGAAGCTCCATGCTGAATTGGTATATTGGGATGAATGGAGTCGGATGACTTCTTCCTATTGTAGGTTGGTTCTCATAGGTTGTGAAATATCAGTGATCTTTTAGGTAAAGATCTTGGTTTGGATGACTCAAATGTCATAGACCACGTGATATGAATCATAGGTTGATTCAGGAGTCAAGGGGTTTTCAGCCAAATATGCCCCAAATGGTATATAAGCAAAAACAGCTAATTTTAAATAAAGATATATTGTCAATTTTGACGCTTTCCCCTAAACTACTTTTTAATTATCATGTCTTCTTTATTACTATTTGAAAGAGAAAATTTTAGGGTGCTTTGTGTAGAAAGCGCTGCTGAAAGGAAGAAAGTTCCTATCAGCTCACTTGAGGAGGCTTGGGCGGGTCTTGAGGTCTCCAAGATTGCACCTGAGGAATCTTTGGTAGAAGTGAAAGCAGCTTTTGAAGAACTATACTCTGACTATTTTGCCAAAGAGGGAGCCCTGGCACAAGGAAATTGAGTTTATGCATGGGACTCCTGGAACTTGCTATTAAGGTATGATGAGATTTTGCAACAAGTGAAGGACAGAGCCAATTGTGAAGTTGAGGCGTTAAGAAATAGAGAGGAAAAGAGTGTCAAAATTATGGCTTGTTGGAGAGATGACAATAAAGTGTTTTCTCAAAAAATTGCCTCCTTGGAGGCAAAGCTCCTCAAAGATTTGTCACAGGAAGGTAACAGTAACAAGAGTCAAGGGCAAGATAACAGCAAGTTTAACTGGTTGGACCTGGATCCATCACAGGGAGGCTGAGGTCACTGGTACTCCTACCCACCCTGATCATGGGTATTGCCCTGGACTGGAAGGCCAAACCCGTGTTAACTGTGCTATTGCCTTGGATCATTTAGCAGCAGTAACAAATTATGTTGCAGATAACACAAGATTCTCTAGAGAGCAAGGTTCAGAACCTCTCTTACCTAATGGAAACAATAAATGGACAAGTTACCCACCTGGCCGCTCAAACAACTTCTCTGGTTACTCATATCAATGGAGTTGTGGGCACATTGGCAGCCCAACAGATCAAGATAAATGAATTTGTAGCTGCCTCTGCTACTGCCTGGGATATCAGTGGATAGAACAGCTCTACACTAGACACCCTAGAAGAGAGCCTTTGACTGCTCTGGACTAGACAATCCGCTGCTGAATCTGAGTTTGAGGGCAATCTACACATCAACGTTCTCAACCTGGGTGACAACAGCCAATCCACTTCCTTGTCCATTGACCCAAACTACAAGCTGATCTTCAAGCAGATATTTGACCCTAAAACTTCTATCATTGCTGCCTTTCTGAAAATCTTTAAGACTGCAATGTGTAGGGCTACTGAAAAGCTTAAAAAGTAACATTCTTACCTGCCTCCATCCTACGTGCCAAGAACTTCTGGTCCCTGAACTCTCTTCTATTGTCACTTGGGATGACATGAAGTGACTCCTAATTGAAGAGTTTGGAGGACATCTCAGCTTGGAATTCAAGAAGGATGAGTATATGAATATTGCATTCAAGCCCAAAGAAACCTTGGCTGAGTTTGCAAATTGTTTCTACATTGAAGGACAACAGTTGATCACCAGTTGTCAATTAACTCCTCGGGAAGCGTACACAACATGTTCAAACATTTGAAGGTGAACAGCTGCTGTGCCTGCACTTTAAGGCTCACAAAGCTTCTCTTACGTCCATGAAGAGTATTAAGATCCTATTGCAAAACATACATTTGACCCACAGGGGTACTGTGGTTTGCAAGAATAAGGCCAGTAACACTGGGACCACCTCCTGTACTCTGCACATTATGACTTTGGGCTCAGGTGGACAGCCTAAGAGGCAAGGATGTCATAACTGCAGTCATATAGGGCACCACTCACATACCTGCACCAACCCTCGGGTAAAAGATTGTGACCCTAAGGAACAGGCAGGAAAAGAGAGGTCAGCTTAGAGGCAGAGGCACTCTCTGCTGACCAATCTCCTCTGTCTCCTCCCTCTGACAAGGAATCTTGCCCTTCCTCTGGCCCAACTATCCTTCATCTGTTTCACAATCTTTCTAGTGATGCTGAGCCTGAAGATTCTGACTGCAATGAATCAGATAGTTATGACTACTCTTTTCTGGCTGTCCTGGAAACTGTGTCTGTCCCTTACAAGCTTTGCTCAGGGAAAACCACCACTACCTCTTGCATACCTTCAGTCAAAGCCAAGACTGTGGTGGCTTGTCCCTACCTGGCCCAGGCTCATTGACCACCCATCATGGTAGACTCTTCTGAAGAAGTTGCCAAGCTAGTGAAGCCCTTTTTCAGAACGTGACTGTATCTCTACTCTTGCAGACTGTGTATAAGGAAATTCCTGACTAAAATGCATGTTAGCTAAATGGAAAAAAGAGCTAGAAGCTGCACAAAATGTGTTGACTGTCTTACCCCCTTTGGGAAAAATACCACTTGTGTGGAAGTGTCAGTCCAAAAGTTTAAAATAAAGGCTATCTTGGACACAGGCTCTTCAGTCAATGTGGTATCATCCAAGCTAATGAAGAATCTTAGTCTGGCTCCTGAACTCAACTACACTCAATCATATGGTACTGCTGGCATGGCTCAAACCCAAGCCATTGGGGCCTACTCTGCTCTGTCAATGAGGTTTGGGAAACTCCTCATTGCTCTCCCACTGTTGTCCTAGAGAACAAAAGCTATGATATCCTGGTTAGCACACAATTCCTTCAAAAATATACAGGATTGTAAACCTTCAAGATGGATACCTATTGCTCCTAGGATATAAGGTCCCTTTAATTTTTGAAGAACCTCTGCGCCTACCAGGCAAACACCTTAAGACTTGTGTGCTAGAGTACCCCACAGGTATCTTCTTGCTCAAGTACAGAACTCATTCCTCCTATATGTGTTCCCCTTCTCTTTCCTGTCCTGCAGAAGGTGTGCCTCTCCTTGCCCCTGCAGCTATTACCATACCTCCATGCTCCCAAGTGATTATAGTGATAAGGAGAGCATTTTAGGGAAGCTTCAAATATAAAAGTAGGAAGAGAAGAAGTATATTTTATTGGATAATACTTTAGACTTATATAGCTTTAGCTGTGGCAGGGATTTAGTTGGATCAAACCAAGGGGCTAGTCATGTGCTGGATGGGTTTGAGTCTCTGGATACCTGGACAGTCATGTGATATTGGTTTAGTGCCATTTTTGGTATATCAAATGTTATATTGGAAAATGACTAAATTAGCAATGACTGGATGTTAGGTGTGATGGCTTTAGCCAGAATACTCATACATCCAGACCCTTGACACAACCCTCCCTTAAGGGATTACTCAGGTACATCAGGAGGGGACTTTGTCTTGACGGCTGCCGCCTGATGTTCCTGGAGTTGTTTATTAGTGGGCACCAACTGGGTCAAGTGTTCCCCTTTGCTAGGGCGGAGGCAAGATCTGTGATACTTTTTGGTGATGGGCTCTTTGGCACCCTGAAACTTAACCAGGTAGGCGTTCCTGTCTGGTCAGTATCTGATGATTCTTCCTGGTTCTCTGTGTACTGAGTCTAGCTTCTTTCTGTTCTCAGCTAGAACCCAGACAGGGGAGTTGATGGGAAGTGGGTCCTCTGCTGAGGTTACCTTTTAGGCTTTGAGTCTTTTTGTTTCTGCTAGTTTGGCTTTGAGGTGTATGTGTTGTAGAGCTGGTTTCTGTTCTACTGTGGGAGGTTTCCCTGGGGGGATCTTCACATACAGTTGATTATTGTGGGTGAATATTTCTGGCTTGTACCTGTATGTTAGTTCAAACAGTGAGTAGCCTGTCCCTTTATTGGTACAAACCCAGGATACTAGTAATACATGTTTCATATAGAGTGGCCATGTGTCTTTGGCTTTAGCATCCATTATTTTCTCCAGGGTTCTGATAAGGCTGCTGTTCAGGCGTTCAACTCTGCTGTTGGCCTGTGGCCTGTAGGGCAAGGTTGTGGAGTGTTTGATGTTCTTTGTTTTTATATTGTTGTTTACTACATGGCCTGTTAGCTCTTTTGCTCCATCTGTTATGATGTAGTCTGGAGTGCCGTAGTATGTTATGATTCCTTTATTGATGAATCAATTTATTGTTTACACCTTGTGATCTTTTGTTGCCCAGCAGATGGGCCAACATGTGGCAAAGTTGATGGCTACAATTAGGAAACATTGATTCATTTTGGTTTCCGGAAAGGGTCCCACTACGTACAGTCCCCAAACCTTAAATGGTTTTGGGTCAGGTACTGGGTTGACTGTTGGCTGTGGCGCCTTGGTGCTGGTATATTTTTCACACAATGTGCACTTCTTTAGAACATTGATTATGTCTTGCTTCAGGTTGGGCCACCATACTATCTCTTTTAATGTGAGAT
The DNA here is from genome assembly GCA_014839935.2 of Entomophthora muscae. Lineage (NCBI taxonomy): Eukaryota > Fungi > Entomophthoromycota > Entomophthoromycetes > Entomophthorales > Entomophthoraceae > Entomophthora > Entomophthora muscae. The sequence continues at coordinate 30,460 of QTSX02001429.1, forward strand.
ATAGGTTGTTAGCCTTTGTGTGTCCTAGCACACAGTGGTGTCTTAGTATAGTGTCAACTCTTTGTGCGAGTGGAATGTATGGAATGTGTTTATCCTTGATGATTAAGTATACCATGCCATTTGATATGCAGAAATGTTTTTCATTCCTTTCTAGTGTTATGGGTTAGTTGGTGTGTGGAGGGATCCTTTCTTTTGTCTTGTACTCAGTATTATATAGGTTGGGCCAGTCAGGGTCCAGGTGGTCAGGGTGATCCTCTCTTGGCTGGAATAGCCTAGAGAGAGCATTGGCCATGACCATATCTGCCCCTTTTTGTATTGGATGTCCAGGTTAAGCTGTTCCAGCAAGGACATCCATTTGGCTTGGCGCCGTGCAAGTGTGTTCTGAGTTTTGAAATAGATTAAGGATTTGTGGTCAGTTAGCACTTGGACGTTTAAGTGTCCTTTGAGATAACATCTCCATTTCTTGCATGCATGATATATTGCTAGCAATTCTTTATTGTGTATTAGGTACCTTTGATCAGTGTTTGTTAGCTTTCTGCTTTTGTAACATACTGGCAGGAAATCTTGCTGCCCTGGCTGGCGGATGTGTAGGACTGTGTCAATGGCAATGTCACTAGCGTCTGACTCAAGCTTGTAGCACCTGTTGTTATTAGGGTATTGCAAGATTGGAGCTTCAATCAAAGCTTGTTTTAATAGCTGGAAATTCTTGTCACATTCTGGTGTCCAGATGAATTTCTTTTTGGAATTACCTTTGGTTAGGTCATTGATTGGTGCAGTGAGCTTTCTGCAGTCTTTAATGTATTTCCTTAGGTAAGCTACCATACTGAGAAAGCATCTTACTTGTTTCACAGAGGTGGGGTGTTGCATGTTATTTATGGCTTTTATTTTATCTGGGTCTGCTTTGATGCCACTGTCAGAGACAATGTGGCCCAAGAACAGGAGTTCCTTTTCCATAAATTGGCACTTACTAGGCTTAGTGTATAGCTTGTGCTATGCGAGTTGATCAAGTGTCTTGCGGACATGTGTGAGGTATTCCTCTTTTGTTTTTGAAAATATGATGATGTTGTCAAGGTTCATAAAGTGTTTGAGAGTCTGTTTAGCGCCTGGTTCATCATGGTGACAAATGTTGCTGGGGCGTTTGTCATCCTGAAATTCATTACTTTACATTCAAATGACCCAAATTGCGTGCAGAACACAGTCTTTGGTATGTCTTTCTCTTTAACTTTAACTTGGTTATAACCAGGTGTGGGGTCTTTTTTTGAGAAAATTTTTGCTCCAGAGAGCCTTGCAAATAGGTCTTCTATGAGGGGAAGTGGGTATTTATTTTTTACTATACTTGCGTTTAGTGCTCTGTAGTCAGTAACTAAGCAAAGAGATCCTTCTTTCTCTTTACAAAGAAGACCGCTGCCCCCACAGGGATTCAGACAGACAGATGAATCCTTTGGCTAGATTGTCCTTGATGTGGGCTTTAAGTGTTTGGGTCTCCATGGGAAAGAGTCTGTAGAGGGGTGCAGGTTTGGGCATGGCTTTTCATAAGTCAATACCATGTTTGACCTCTTGTTTAGGGGGTAACTCTGTGAGTTCTTCCTTTTAATACATGAGCGTATTCATTTAGGAGTGCCGCAAGTTCTGGGCATTGGATCTTTTGTGTTTGTATATTATTAATTTTGGAGTATCTCATTATGTGGAGGGTACTGTCTTTGGTTAGGTGTTCAGAGTCATCTTGATTTATGACTTGAACAAATATTGTGTCTCTTAGAATGAGGTTGTTGGGTTCTTTGAGAATGTTGAAATTGACTTCATTGCATTTGATGGTCATGGTTTTTGTTTTCCAACATACACTGGGATTCACTCAGGTGAACCAGTCCATGCCTGCTACAATGTTGTAGTTTATGTTGTTCATGACAAGTCCTTTGATGGACGTTTGTATGCCTTGGAGGTCAATTCTGAAGCGTGTTGTTTTGCCTTTGAGCAGAACTTTTGACTTGTCTGTCATCCTAGCGTATTTGAAGTTGGATTTGACAACTGGTATTGTGTACCTGGTTAATGAAGGTTTGCTAACCATAGTGTTTTATGCACCAGAGTTGAATAAAATTTTATATGTATGAGATTTGTAAATGCATGGATAGACAAGAAGTTGTGAGTGATCTTTAATTTTTACATTCATAAAAATGGAGGATTGTGGGACACGTGGGATGTGAGCAGCAAAGTTTGTGCCTTGGTACAGTTTCTTGTCAAGTTGGGGGAAGACAGGGGCACTTAAGCCTTTTCCCCCTCCTCTTTTCCCTGTTCCTCTGTTTTGAGACCTTCAAGGTCAGAGAATGTGGGGTCAGATTCATAGCAGGTTGCTACTTCAGCATTGTTAACTTTGGTGGTGTCCTCTTTCTTGGGACGGGGGCGGTTTGGGCTTTGGCTGTGATTGCCATTGTTACAATTGGAGTTTCTGTTGCTATAATTGGTATTTTGGCGTTTATTTCCATTGGATTTTTCTCTGCAATTGCTGTTTGAGGAGCAGTTGCCATTGTGTGTAGTATATTCCATGTTGGCGCATTTTTCTGCGCGCTTGGCTTCAGCAATGAGCGTGGACATGGAGGTGTTAGCCTCTGGGAAGATGAGGGCAGCAACAGAGGGTTTCATTCTGTTGATAAATGAGGCTCTGGTATGTATGTTGTCAGCTTGTGCTGGGAATTGAATTTTACGGCGTATTTCCTCAAATTCATTGGCGTAAGCTGTGATAGTGGTCTTCTGAGGAAGATTGCTGAGCTGTATTGTAATGTCTTGGAGAGATTCAGTAACACAGAAATTGTGTGTGATGTTGGTTTTAAACTCTTCCCAGTTTTCAAGCTGGTCGTTAGTTTGTGAGCCAACCCAGGTGGCAAACCAGTTAGCTGCAGCCTTGTATAGCTGCTTGCTGGCTTCTTGGACCTATTTTTTGTGGGGGATGCGGCTGGCGCAGAGTTTAGCGGCTGGGTGGTCTAGCCAGTTGATGATGTTTTCTTTGTTTTTACCAAAGAACTTGTTGATACCAATGTATTTGGTGTTGGTAAATTCACCTGTGATAGGTGGTTGTGTGTTTGTTTGTGGTTGTAGAGAGCAACTGTATTGAATAATCTTGGTGCATGCTTTGGGCATGACCAGACCTTCAAATACGGTGCATTCACTAGGAATATCTTCATCAATGTTGTGGGCACGGAAATACGTTTTCCAGGTCTCCTGGGATGTGGCCTGGTTGAGTACGTGGGCAAAGATGGGTGGGTTCTGTTCAGTCATTTTCTCTTTCATCAGCGTGGTTGAAAACTGTAGTTGCTACCAGTGATAAGGAGCGCCTTTTGAGGAAGCTTCAAATATAAAAATAGGAAGAGAAGAAGTATATTTTATTGGATAATACTTTAGACTTATATAGCTTTAGCTGTGGTGGGGATTTAGTTGGATCAAACCAAGGGGCTGGTCATGTGCTGGATGGGTTTGAGTTGCTGGATACCTGGACAGTCATGTGATATTGGTTTGATGCCATTTTTGGTATGTCAAATGATATATTGGAAAGGCACTAAATCAGGCAATGACTGGATGTTAGGTGTGATGGCAATAGCCAGAATACTTGTACATCCAGACCCTCAACAATAGACTCTCAGATATCTTATTAACTTCCTGAGAAATCATTCTTGAAATTGTACTCCCCTGAGTCTCTCAGCCGCAAATGGCCTTCATTATGCCCAGGGATCTTAGACCAAACCCATAAAGAGCCTGTGCAGTTGCTGCTAGCTAAACTGACTGCTTTGCCTATGCAATTATTGCAGGGCCAAGTTGTAGGGCACATCTGCCTATTAGGGGCAGAATAGGTGGCGTCCCTCTACCCTTTTGGAACCTTCAGCAACTTCAATCTCCCTGAAGAAAACCCTCATGATCTCTCTCTGTTTACAGCTGCCAAATTCCCACAATTGTTGCCCATTCAACAAAAAGATGTGCTGGAATTACTTGACCAATTCAGTGATATCTTTGCCTTGGGATCTACAGATTATGGCCTCGCAAAAGGGGTCATCTATCAGATAGATACTGGTGATGTGCCACCCTTTTGTGCCAAGCCTTACTGCCGTAGTAGGGTAGAAGATGCCCAGGTTTCCAAGGATCTTAAACAACTCTTAGATGCTGGAATCTTGGCACTCTCTCAGAGCCTGTGGGCATCCCCCTTATTGATTCTCAAGAAAAAAGACGGGGGCCACCGCATTGTGATGGATTACTACTGCCTAAACTTGCTCACAAAGAAAGACCTGTACCCCTTGCCTAGAATTGATGATGCTCTCAGACAACTGGGTGGTTCAAAATTCTTCTCTGCTATGAATTTAGCTTCTGGATACTGGCAGGTTGACTTGTCACCAGATGACCAAGAAAAGACTGCTCTCATTATCTCTGAGGGGCTCTATGAACCTACTCAAATGCCCCAATGATTCTGCAATGCCCCAGCTATGTTTCAAAGGGCTATGGATTCCATCCTAAGAGACCTAAAGCTCTCTTGTGTCTTCTTATATCTTGATGATATCACCATGTGCAGCTCCACCTTTACCAACCACTTAGAACACCTCAAGGCTGTTTTAATTAAGATTTGAGAAGCTGGATTGAAACTCAAACCCTCCAAATGCTCTTTCTTTAAAGAGCAACTCAATCTCTGGGTCATGAGGTCACCCAAACTGGAATCTGCCCCATTAATACTAAGGTGGAAGCCATTGACAAGATTCTGCCTTCCATAAATCTACGGAAGGTCCAAGTATTTCTTGGTATGATGGGGTACTATCAACAATTCATTCCTGATTTTGCTGATATAAGCAAACCCCTTATCCAGCTCCTTTGAAAAGTACCCTTTGAGTGGACTGACAGCCAACAACAGTCTTTTGAAGCACTGAAAGCCAAGCTCAAAGAGGCTCCTATCCTAGTCTACCCTTATTATGATAAAGAGTTTATATTGTACACTGACGCAAGCGGAGTAGCTGTAAGAGCCCTTTTAGCCTAGCTTGACAATAGAGGCGTGGATCAACCTATGGCCTATTCTGTGTAAGTCCTCAACAAACACAAGAAGAACTATAGCGTTACGGAAAAAAGAATGCTTGGCAGTTCTACATGCAGTTAAACAGTTCTGGCACTACATTTACAGGACTCACTTTACTATAGTTGCTGACCAATCATACCTTAAATGGCTGCAGCAACTAAAGAGACTAAAGATCACTTAGCATGTTGGGCTCTGCAACTACAAGGATACAATTTCACTGTGGTACATTGCCCTGGTGCGCAACATCAGAACACTGATGGTTTGTCAAGGATGCCCATATTAGCCATCTATCATGTGGACGCTAATTGCCTATAAGAGTTAATAGGGTATCCTGACTCCTGTACCACTAATACAGAAGACATCCAATTGGTCCTACAGACCCTATCCAAGGATACTGTAATTTGAGATAGACAACTCTTCAAGAAAGTCAACAACACCTATCTGCCCTAAGTTTGTCCTAGCATGAGAATAGCTATTATCCTCCAAGCTCACATTGATACTGGACATGGAGGCATAACAAAAACCCACAACTGGCTATGCAAGAACTTCTATTAGGAAAACTTGCGCCTTCTAATCCCTGACGTCCTTGCCTCCTGTCATTCTTGTCAGCTCAAACAGCCCAACCTTCCCAACATCAGTTCAAACTCATCCCCCCTAAGCATGCCCTCCAAAATGTAAGTATTGATGCTGTATGGCCCCTCCCTTGTTCTAGGTATGAATTTTGCTTCATACTGGTAGCTGTAGACCATTTTATTAAATGAGTTGAAGACCAAGCAACCAAGGATATTTGCCAAGACAACTGCTAACTTCTTATTGCAAGTTATCTTCTACTGTCATGGTTGAACTCAAGTCTTGCTTTTGGCAATGGGACCAACTTCAATGCCCTTCTCATCACCTCTATTGTAGAAGCAATGGGTACCCACCAATCTTTCTCTGCGCTGTATAAACCGTCAAATAACAGGACTGTTGAACAGGCAAATTCCTCCCTTGTGTCCATCATGAGGAAACTTACCCTCTCTGATGCTGCCAACTGGGATATATTCCTCCTGCTGCTCTATTTGTGTATCAACTCAGTAGACACCTAGTGACTGGTCAGTCTCCCTTTGCCATGATGTGCAGGCGTGAAGCCACAGCTCCCTAAATCTTAGGACCCCCTTTTATTGAAGTTGATGCATCTATCAATCCTGAAGCTCATGTCAAAGACTTGACTAACCATATCATTGGCATTCAGGCTATGGCATATTCAACTGCCTATAAAGTTAAGTCTTTAGAGCTCTCACCTTCCAATGCTTCTAGAGCCCCCCTCCCTGAGTAACAAGTAGGTGACCTAGTCCTCTAAAATCAGAATTGTACTGGAGGCCAAGCCCATAAGCTTGAATATCTCTGGGTTGGACCTTGTGAAGTTACCTTCAAGAAGGGCATCAAGTATACTGTGAAGCTGCTGTCATCTGGCCGCCCTTTTGCCCAGGTTCATTCCAAATTCCTACGCAAACATCAACTCCCTCTGTCCAATCTTGAGGGGGGAGGTGTTGTAAATTGCGCCATTAATGCTATTTTGATATGGCCTTTAAATAGTGATATTTGCAAAGATTTGGTTGGTTTTGCTTTCAACTTTGGAAATCCCTCACCTTTTGTAAATGTGTCTGATCCAATCTCCACCCATTCTGTAATATCATACCTGCCCTTATCTGATCCTGGGATTTTTTACCTCAACATGACCCCCTTGACCACTCTGTCTACCTAATGGGTGATCTTTGACCCTTGTCTACTATTTAATTAGAATCATTTCTCATAATAAAGACAAGTTTATCCCCATTTGTGTTGGCTTTAATAATCTTTAATATTTTTGTTTTTCCTTTTTTCTAAAAGCAATTCCTCATCTTGTATTCCAAGAAATTAAGATTTGTGCCCTTGATTTTGCCTTGAAGGTTAACCCAAGGCTAGCTTCAAACCTCATATCTTTCATTATAAAGATTTCCTGCCGTGCCTCATGGATGTTGTCCCCAGGAGCCAAACACAACACCAAGGATTACCACCTGGACACACTTGATTTCTAATTAATGCTACCCACAGAGTTTGGGCTTTCTGTCTCCCAAACTCTTTTATATGAAGCAATGGTCAATCTTGGCTTCTCTTGGAAATTACTGGAGATTTCTCTGTACAATAGGAACAGCAAGAAGACCATCAAGGAATGACGCATTTATGCCAAGACCTATCTGGCTCTAAAGCAGACTGGGAATGTCCAGTTCTTCTATATTGACAAATTGTTGTTTTCCTCCTCACTCAAGTCCAGGCATGGGTGGGTGGAGAAGGGGTCCAAGGATGGCGTAGCCCATTGTGCAGCTGTCCGTTCTCAGATCTATTTGATGGTTGCTCTTCTGGGTCCCTGCGGTTTAGATCAATACCATATGATCAAGGGTTCCCATAACAGCAGGAAATTTCTTGATTTTCTCCAAACTGTCAAGGAGTACCTGTGGATTAATTATTGCAGTACAGCCAACATTGTTGTTCTTGATAATGCCAGGCTCCACAAAGTGGATCTGGTTGTGTCTGAGTTCCCACCCATTGATAAAATAGCCATTCCTCCAGCCACTGCCTTGCTGATTGTCCAATGGGACTCCTCTTCCTCCTTCCATATTCTCCATTTCTGAACCCAATTGAGGAGGTGCTTGGTTGGATTAAGAATAAAGGTAAAGAAAGGCCTCCCTCAGGACATCAAAGATCTCTTCAACATTCTTGAGGTCAGTCAATTTGAGATGTCACCTGATGTGGTGGCAGCTTTTTACAAGCACTCCAAATTCTTCCTTGGTAAAGCCCTTAACTCCAAGCCAATCAGATAAATGGGCGCTCTGGTTTCATTTATTTTTATTTATTTTGTTTTTATTAAGACTTAAAAATTATTATTTATATATAATGACTTGACGTTAAATTGTACTATAGACATATAAGAATTTGTACATTAGTAAAATAAAATTATTTATATTGGATACAGAGACAAGTTTTTTTAGTATAATACACCAAATATTATATTTATTGTAGAGCTATAAATAAATAAATTAGAAAAGATAGAAATATATTGATTTTATTTGAATAAATGTTAACCCTTTTTAGTAAAACGGCTTTTTTAAAAGCCACAATTTTTGACCTTGTGAGGCATCACCTGATCCTTATTGATTCAGTGGTACAACACGCCATTTCAAAACAGCATCTCAAAAAATGCTATTTCAAAATACGACATCTCAAATTTTACTATCTGAAATTCATAGTAAAAACGCCATATTAATTTATGGCATTTTGACTAAGAAAAAACAGTTTTTAAAATTTTAGATTTTTTAGCTCCAAAAAATAACCCATAAAATTATCAAAAAATAAAATTTAAAAAACATTCTAGGCTTAAAAAAGCCTCAGAATTTCAAATCTTCTATAAAAAATGGGGAAAATTAGTAGCAACAAGGCTGTGTAAAGCCCAAAAGTTAAAATATACACAAAAACAATCATTTTCATCTATTAAAATCACAAACCATACTTTAAAATAAGCATACAATTGTAACAAATACTAGATAAAAGTCAAAGAATGATAAAATTAAAGGAAAGAAGAGAAAAGATAAAGTATGTTTATTAGAAAAGGGCTCAAACAATGGTAGAAAAAGCAACTGAGATATCTTGGAGATGCTCAAGCTTTCTATCCTTAGGGTATTATGCAAGGACCACCTTGCTGATTTCATTGTATTTTTTTACAGCCTTAGTCTACTTGGGGGGTTGCCCTTGGACTTCATGCCAGTCTTGAAGAGCCGGTCAGAGATGGCTTGCTGGGTTTTTAGATGCACCATTATCTTATTGAATTTAGGCTTATGAACCCTGACATTTGAAGCAAACTGGCTATGCCACCCTTCAATGGAAGAGGTGGTCTTTATGAGGCTGTCTTTTACCTGCTTAAAGTAGTTCCACTGGATTGAGTCACCGCCTTTTCTGATGCAGTGTGCTCCCTGAAAGATACCAATCCATTTAGTTTCAAAATACTCAATAAAAGGCGCAAAGGCTGCCTGGTAGGTAAGGATATAAGGATAGCAGAGGAGGGCATCATAAAAGGCATTTGTCTCCTCCTTTCTCACAAGGGCAAGGGTAGCAAATTAATTGAAAATGTTCTTGGCTTCTTTAGTGCCTTTGGAGTTGGCCAGCTCATAAAGGTCAGAGCACTTTTGAAGGTGGTGACAGAGTGCCTGCCAGAAGTGGAAGTAGCATCCCTGCGGGAGCTCTTAAAGACTCTTATGAAGGCATTTGCCTGAGCCTGTTCAAAATCCACTATCAGATATTCATGGTAGAGAAGGCTTTCTAGCTGCTTCCTGGTTGGGGTGGCTTCCTCTTCCTGTGACTGGGCCTTTTTCTTGCGCCCTCTAGTTTTCTTTGGCTCTTCTTCAATGGGTGGGAGAATTTTATCCAACTTGGCCTTCAAAATTGTAAGAGCACAGACATAGTTTTCCTGCTTCTTGTTGGGAAGGAAGTAAAAGATCAGGGGAAGAACCAGATTTCCAACCTGCCCATGAATGTTCCAAAGCTGGTTAAATAGCTTTTGGCAGGTGTAGAAAGTTCCATCTGCAAGCCAGGTCTTGCGTTTTAACAGGTTGCAAAGATCCTGTGTGATGGCAAAGCAAATGATGCGCTCAGGCGCATGTTAGCTGTTGTTGTGGAGAAGGAATCTCTCCTCATGATGAGATAGCTTTTGTTCCTCTATAAGTATCAATTGCTTAATTGATGAAGCACTGACGCCTTCAGTGCTCAGAGCCTTTCTCTGATCAGAGGTATCTCTGTAATTTTGAGGCGCCAACAACAGTGGCAAGTTGGGTATCATTTAAATTGAGGAGGGCATCATTGACAACCTTAGTGGTGGTTTGTTCTTTGGTGGTTGGTATGACCTGGCAAAGAAACCAGCTAATTAGTTGGTATAAGGGATCAAAAAGCTTGGCACAGTCATGGCCAGTAGTCAGGGCCTTAAATCTTGTAAACCCATAAGTGTTGAGCCTTACTGGGCATCCAAGTTATCACATTTATAGTGATGCTGGAAGATGGGGTTTTTTTTTAATCATTACAGATGAAGCTGTAGCCCTTTAACAAAACCAGCACCCCCTTTCTTAGTCATAATGGGGTAGCTGGCTGGGTATGTGGTAGGCACAGCAAAGGTGCCATTTTGATTACAGATATTATGCATAGTGTATAGATCCCAGAGCTCAATTTGCTCATCTGCAGGAGCACCAGGCTCAGGCTCCTGTTTCCCTTCCTCTTCAGGCTCTGAGGTGGGATCAGAGTGGCAATTGAAGTTTAACAACTTCTCTTGGGGGTCTGAAGGGGAGTAAACAAAAGGAGAGTGGGGAGGGGTAGGACTGTTTCCATCTGGTTCAGGGGAAGGCGTGAGTGTCTTGGGGGAGTTTTACCCTTAGCAGGCTACTTTTTAGGGGTAGTTTTGGCCTTGGGAGGAGTGACTTGAACTTGAAGGCCTTGGTGACCTTGAATGCAGCTTTGTTGATGGACTTGGGAGGCATCTAAAAGTGAATTAGTATAAAAATATGAGCAATTTGGTGGTTGTTTTTAAAGAGAAAAATGAGAATGTTTTAAATAAAAAGTAGTAAATTGTTTTACATTGAATTATAAAGAAGTTTTTGAAATATATAATATCAAAATTCCAGTGTTTTTTATTTTGTAAAAAATATTTTTTATTAGTAACGCAAGTATGCAAAACTTTGAGTTTTGACTGAAAACTTGCAGTTGAAATGGTGTTTTTAAAATGAAGTAATTGAGGTGCCGTAGCTCAAAAACATAGTGCTTTTGACCATTTTTTTATATTAAATTAAAAAATTCCCAGTGGAGCTACCTCAACTGGGCCAAAGAGTGAAACTTGAATATTACAAAAACTAGCTTATACAACTGGGACTAAAAAGTACCCAATTGTTTAGAGGAGGCCAAAAAATATATATTTGCAAAGTTTCAAGCAATTTCTTACATTTTTTGCTTAAGTGTTTTTAGACATGAAACTATACTTTTGAAAAGTGGAAAGCAAGAATTGCAGTGAGGGAATTGATATAGTGTAACCTGGCGTCATATGTAATTTCCCCTTATTTTCCTCTATCCATTGTACGCATCAAATCAGTTGGGTGATATGAAACTCGGTAGAATTTGAAGTGACATAAATTGAAATGGTGTATCACCCTCTTCCATATTAAAATCACTATTAAGTTATTTTATTAAAAGAACCCTTATCAACATATCCATTTATAATAAAGCTATAAATTACACATAACAAAACTGGTTTTTCTTACCCAGCAATGATAATCACTAGATTGACTATCATAGTGGCGTCTTTTTAGGTTGTTCTTAGTATAAGTGTCTTATATTAATACTATAGGAACATCTTCTGGCACTATACAACAGGCTTTGATTTAGTTTGGGTATAAGCTTATTTTAGTTAAAGATAAATAGTGTGATTTAAAATGACGTAAAGTTGAGAATGTGTAAACACGCCCCACACTAAGTAATTTCATATGTAAATAAAATTGGCAAAATAAGATTTAATTAATCTGACTTGAAGTGACAGAATTGAGATGGCGTAAATTTGAGATGCCACATTATAAAGATAATGTAAATTTTAGCTATTTTATTGTTTATTTTAATTTTTTGTGATTCAAAATCACTAACACAAAAAACGCTATCTCAAATTAAATTTGAGATGGCATAAATCAAAGTTCCGTTTTCAAAATGGTGTGTTGTACCAATTCGGTGCCACTACAGCCACACAACACAAAAACTAATGATTTTCATGTATATCTTGCTAATTACCACCTATGCCACATGTTAAGCATAGCAAACATATTTATCAAATCAGATTAAAGGGGAAAATTAATTCAAGTTCTAAACAATTACTTGTTTAAAACATAAGTGGGCAGACAGTTAGAGTCAGGTAAATAGAGCTCATCTTGGTTAAATGCTAATATATGAACCCGTTTTTGCCGTTAACTAAATTAAAAAAAATATTAAAAATCATTTTTTACTATTACATGTGTTTACTTTATTATAACTACCCCATTATTATATACTAACTAATTATATATTACTATTATAATTAAAAATAAAAATTAAGTGCAAGAGAATATTATTTATTAGAGGGGATGCAAATTGCAAAGGAAATGTGATTATTCTGAGGAATTATACCCCAAAATTAAATTTTCTGCTATTGTGTCCAATTGGGACCATGTACTATTCTGTATGTGGTGGACAAATCTGGATGCAATTGCTAGAGGGGTGGCGCTCAGCACCCTGGTGGTGGCAGAGTGCGTAATAAAAGGCAATTGCGAAAGCAGATTAGTTAGCAAGTTCTTCTTGGGAGGCACATAGTATCCATATAGTGATGCAAGTGCAAAGGCAACAGTGCCCATGTTGACACTTTGTTGACATTGTCACTGTTGGCTCAAAACTCTAAATCTCCTATGTTTTTTCCTAGTTGCACTAGCTTAATTTTTTTAAAGTGTTCAGGGGTGTGAACCCAGAAAAAATAGCAAAATTGTGGCCATTTTGACACTATTTAATATTAAGCTTAATAAAAACTCAATTTAACCAGATTTTTCCTTTACATATACTAATAAAAATTAGTTTATTTTTTATTTGTTTTCACAATGTAAAAGTGTCAATGTCAACACTTTTTAAGCCAAACTTATTTTTAATAACAAAACTGAGACATCTATAACAAAGAAATTAAGTGCACATTTAAAAATAGTTTTTTATTGAATTAATATATAGAAAAAGATATTGTGCATACAGTAGATTGTTAAAATGTTCATCTTATAAATATATATGTTGCACTTATTCTGGCTTTAATATAATAAATGGATTGGTGGCTAACAACAATCTAATAATTTAAGTGTGAGTTACTGTCAGGATTGACAATTCTTCCTCTCTGGAAACCCAGGCCCGGGAGCAGGAATCAAACCCTGACCCTGTACCCCTGGGACGCTGGGCCTGTGGACTGCAGAACCGCCTGCCTGCGCCTTTCTGGGATCAAGCCCCCACAAGCTGATACCAAGAATGTTGGCCCATGCAGTGAAATAAGCCAAACCAAGGAAATTATTGCACCAAATAGAAGACTAATCACAGCGCTCAATGGAGGTACTGATTTGGCAACTATTGGCTTCATGAATTTGAAGTCTACACCAGCAACTAATCAGGAGCCAACCCAGGAAAGAGACACAGGCCCACAGCCCAGTCCCATGACCATGACACTAAAGCAAGATAATCAGGTATCCAAATTGAGATTCTTGACCAATGAAAGAACTCCTGGGACAAATGCCATTTTGCTGTCTTTGGACCCAAGCACCCAGTTACCCCAGCCCTGCCTTTCCCAATGCCCTGATGAACCCCTCATGAAAAATGTTAAGTTTGGAGGTGGGGTATTATATAGACCAAAGGACCCTGCGCTCCAAACTTATTGCCATTTTTGAATAAAGGTTATGTTATTTTGGCTCACACAGCTATTGTCTTATTTTGTATTTGCTGTCTAAAAATTCAGTTTGAGATCTCCTGGCCTGCCTGCACCATCACCTGCTGTTTTCTGTCCTCCTGGTGTATCCTTTGGACCCGTCCATTTTACCAACTACCCTCTGAAATCTGAATACAAGGAATACACCCCAGAAAAGATACTTGAACTCAATCCTTTGGCCTGCATACAATCTGCAATTAGATACAACCGACAAGGCCTGTGGATATTTTCAACACCCAAGTTGTTCAGAGGGAAATTCAACTATCTCCCTGCTTACAACCTGCCCATGGAACTGCCCGTGACCCCAAAACCTATGCCTGCTTCCTCACCTAAACTCTCAACTGTTCATTCTGGCAAACTGCTTGGGATTGTGTACATCACCCTCACAGGGGTGATTAACACTATAATCCCGGCTGCCAGCCCGTGGTCCTGGGTGGGAAAGTCTGCCTCCTACCTTTTAAAGTTAGCTCCCCTCTTGTGGTAGGCATTGCCCATAAAAAACACGGCCTGGGTTACCCCTGAAAACAATGGGCTGACTGCTCAAGACTGGATCCCTGACATTATGGCAATCTTTATTAAACCTGGTACCCTGAGCCCCAAGATATTTTTATTTCTTGGGGTATCTTGTATGCTTTTACTATTGATAATCACTTATTACACCTATAAGATGACCACAAACCTGATCTCTTCCATATGGAAGAATGCAAACCCACATGACCCAAAGAGAACCAACGCCAATACTGCTGTTGCCAATAAAGCTCCTTCCTCCCAAGTGCAAAACGTGATTGTGAATCAGTCCATCACAAAGGTAGAGATGCCTCAGATGGGGAAGATCACGCTTGAGGAAGCTAGATGTACCATGCTGTTCCTCTGCCTGCATTTCCATACCAACGCCCCCTCTTACGCCAGTGACACCAAGAAGATCCTTAAGGTTGCTTTAATGCTATTGGGGGACGCCTTGGACTGGTTTGGCAAGGCCACAGCTGAGGACATAGAATTTTGCTTAGGCTACGCCAAGTTCAAGGCTGAGTTAATTGCCACTGGGGAAGATCACAACACTAGATACTACTCCCTGAACTCCCTGTTATAAATTTGACAAGGCCCCTAACCCATCCAAGTGTATCTTGACAAATACCTCAAACTGAAAACTTGCACCCAACTTGATGACAAACTGGCAGCCATTATCTCCCAAAAGGGAGTCAATTTAGCAATGAAGGACCTGTTGAAGCACCATCTGCCCACCCTCAGCCTAGACAAGCTAATTCCCCTGTGCAAGGATCATAGCATGAACCAAGAGAACGCTGGCTCCTCCCAGACCTTCAACCCCAAACATTGACCCCCAACAGAGCAGGGATGACCCCTGAAGAGCTCCAGCAACACTACCACAAAGGACTCTGCTTCTACTGCCACAAGGCGGGCCACTTGACCAGAGCCTGCCCTAAGAAGAACACTGCCCCAATCTCACTGGCGCAAATAAACACTTCTTCCCAGTCTTAAAAATTCATCCAAGTGACCATAGAAGTAGCGGGGAACAAGCGCAAGATCAAAGTCTTTATTGATACAGGGGCAGATGAAAGTTTTATCAATGCCAGCCTAGCAGAGGAATTAGGCTTGACAGCCTCAGAGCGCAGTCTACAAGTAATAATGGAAAACAGCTGCTTGGACACTGGCTATGAGTGTGAACAAGAACTCCTGTTGACCATTGGACACAATGTATACCCATTGTCCCTGATCCTCTTGCCAGGACTACCCCACCCCCTTATACTGGGTGACTCCTGGTCTGACAGACATGGCCTGACCCTGAACTATTGTGAGAAAATTGCCATGTTGGGCTGACCAGAATCTTGTGACACGATTCCTTTTTGCATGAGCCATGACCAACCCCCTACCAACAAACTCTCAACTATGAAGATAGAACCTAGCGTTGGGATACTGCCTACCCCCTACAGAGATGAAACCATGTGTTTAGTGAAGAAGCAGTCACAAAACTACCCAGCCATTCAATCTACAACCACGCCATAGACCTGCTACCAGGGACTCAACCGCACCATGGCCCCATATACAGCTGTAACCACCACAAGCAATTGGCCTTGAAAGCATACCTCAAGGATATGACAAAAAAAGGTTTATCTGGGTGTCAAAAGCCCCCTGCTTGTCGCCCATTCTGTTTGTAGGAAAAAAAGATGGTGGGATGCGTCCATGCGTAAATTACCAAAAACTGAACAATGTTTTGGTGAAGAACCACTACCCCATCCTCAATGTTGACAACCTCTGTGATGTACTGACTGGAGCCTAGGTGTACTCAAAAATTGACCTTTGAGATGTGTTCAACCAAATACAAATCAAGGATGAAGACAAGTACAAGAAAGCCTTCAAACCCTGATATGGGCTGTATGAGTACCTTATAATGCCCTTTGGCCTCTGCAACACCCCCAGCACTTTCTAAAGGATGATTAACACTATCCTAGGGAAAACCTTGACCGTTTTTGTGTGGCATATCTGGACAAAATCCTCATCTACAGCAAGAATCACAAGGAACACCTGCGCCACCTGGACCTTATACTAGAGAAACTCTCCCAAGCAAACTTACACGCTAAGCTTAAGAAATGTGAATTATTTCAGTCTTAAGTTGAATTCCTGGGATACGTAGTGAAGACCTGAGGCTTTGCCATGGTACAAGACAAAGTAGAAGCAATAATATCTTGGCCAGTGCCTAAAAGCAAAAAGGATGTGAGAAGTTTTTTGGCCTGGCAAATTATTGCAGGGATTTAATCCAAATTTTTTCTCACATTACCCTTCCCCTGACCCGCCTTTGCTCTGACAAGGTCACCTTTTCCTGGACTCCAGAATGTATCACCAACTTTGAAACCTTGAAGCTTGCCTTCACCTCCACCCCCGTCCTGGCCATGACAGATCCCTCCAAACCTTTTGTTCTGGAAACCAACAGTCGGACTTCGCAGTGGGCAGGGTCCTTCTTCAAGAAGGAGGGGATAGTATGCTACATCCTGTAGCATATTACTCCAAGAAGATGCTACCTGCAGAAGGTAACTACCTGATATATGACAAGGAGATGCTATCCATAATAAAGATCCTGAAACATTGGCGCCAATACCTATGTGGCACTGAATATCCAGTAAAGGTCCTGACAGACCACAAGAACTTGGTCTACTTCTTCAAACTATGACAGCTTAACCAACAACAAGCAAGATGGGCCTTAGAACTGGCTGACTACACTCTGACCATAGACTATAAGCCAGGGAAGGTGAATGTGGTACCCAATGCCCCAATTAGAAGAACTGACCTGGTGCCTACCCACCTAGAAACCCGCGACCACAACACCCAAGTCCTATTAGACACAGCAAGCCTAGGCATTCACCTGGGATTGATGAAAATCAGAGCCAGAAAACCAGAAGTACTAAGGGCCCAAACACTAGACAAGTTCACCAAGATCATGATCTCTGACCTCTTCAAATCATTGGATAGCGCCTACTATCAAAAAGGCTACTCATTGAAGAGAACAACACTAATGCTCCACAACAGGATCTTTTTACCAGAAGGGGACATCAGAACCCACGTCTTGAGAGACTACCACAATTCTGAGATGGCTGGACACCTGGGTAGGCTCAAGACTCTACGGAGCATCAGAAGGAACTTTGCTTGGCCAAAAATGGATCAAGATGTAAGCGCATACCTGAAGGGATGTGAGACCTGTGAAAGGACCAAAACTTGCAGAAACAAACATGAAGGACTTCTAAGACCCTTGAATATACCCCATGGACCTTGGAGATCTGTCTCCATGGACTACATTGTGGAACTGCTGACATCCCTCTTGTACAATGCAATCCTGGTCATGGTAGACCGCTTCACCAAGATGGCATACTTTGTACCAACCACCACCAATTATACAGCAGCAGAAATAGCCCAACACTTCCACAACCGCATTATCACACAACACAGAACACCTGAGGAAATCATCACAGACAGAGGACCCCAATTCACGTCAAACTACTGGACACAGTTGATGAAAGACTTGGGAATCAAGCAATGTGTATCTACCTCCTACCACCCACAGACAGACGGCCAAACTGAATGAGTAAACCAGATCCTTGAACAATATCTTTGATGCTATGCCAACGCTGATCATAAAAATTGGGCCAAAATGCTTCCCATGGCCCAGTTTGCCTACAATAGTAAGGACCACGCTTCCACAGGCATGTCCCTATTCAAAGCCAACTATGGGTTTGACCCCAGCTGGGACCCCCAGATTAGCAAAAAGGGATTGAACACCACTGGGTGCTTCTGGATTGAACAGATTCACAACACACAAAAAACATGCTTGACCAACCTGAACCGTGTAGTGCAAACATACAAAGCCTTTGCTGACTGCAAACAAACCCCAGGCCAACCCTTACAAGTTGGAGACAAAGTATATCTAGACTCCTGGAATGTACCCCTGCATGTGCCCTGCAGGAAGTTAGCTCACAGAAGAAGCGGCCCCCACAAGACCAAACTAGTTAGTGAGATTGCCTTTAAGCTAGACCTACCCCCTCTTGGAAGATTCATCATGTGTTCCACCGCTCCCTGTTGTTCAAAAAAGATGGGAATTTGCTCCCCCACCAATAGATTAAGACAGCCCCCCACCCATTCAAACAGGCCACGCTGAGGAATATGAAGTTGAATACATACATGGCAACCAAACTCACTACCAAAAGTCCCAGTATTACGTCAAGTGGAAAGGATACCCACTAGAAGAAAGTACTTGGGAACCGCTGAGCAACCTGACTAATGCCCAAGAAGCCGTAAAACACTACCTGAACAAGAAGAATCAGAAGAGAGGGCTCTTGGGGGAAGAAGGGATGGTGTCAGGATTGACAATTCTTCCTCTCTGGAAACCCAGGCCCGGGAACAGGAATCAAACCCTGACCCTGGACTCCCCTGGGCCGCCAGGCTTGTGGACTACAGGACCGCCTGCCTGCGCCTTTCTGGGATTGAGCCCCCACAAGCTGATACCAAGAATGTTGGCCCATGCAGTGAAACAAGCCAAACCAAGGGAATTATTGCACCAAATGGAATACTAATCACAGCGCCTAGTGGAGGTACTGATTTGGCAACTATTGGCTTCATGAACTTGAAGTCTACACCAGCAATCCATCAGGAGCCAACCCAGGAAAGAGGCACAGGCCCACAGCCCAGCCCCATGACCATGACCATGTCACTAAAGCAAGATAATCAGGTAGCCAAATTGAGATTCTTGACCAATGAAAGAACTCCTGGGACAAATGCCATTTTGCTGTCTTTGGACCCAAGCACCCAGTTACCCCAGCCCTGCCTTTCCCAATGCCCTGATGAACCCCTCATGAAAAATGTTAAGTTTGGAGGTGGGGTATTATATAGACCAAAGGACCCTGCGCTCCAAACTTATTGCCATTTTTGAATAAAGGTTATGTTATTTTGGCTCACACAGCTATTGTCTTATTTTGTATTTGCTGTCTAAAAATTCAGTTTGAGATCTCCTG
The DNA here is from genome assembly GCA_014839935.2 of Entomophthora muscae. Lineage (NCBI taxonomy): Eukaryota > Fungi > Entomophthoromycota > Entomophthoromycetes > Entomophthorales > Entomophthoraceae > Entomophthora > Entomophthora muscae. Next base: position 49,538 of record QTSX02001429.1, read on the forward strand.
GCCTGCCTGCACCATCACCTGCTGTTTTCTGTCCTCCTGGTGTATCCTTTGGACCCGTCCATTTTACCAACTACCCTCTGAAATCTGAATACAAGGAATACACCCCAGAAAAGATACTTGAACTCAATCCTTTGGCCTGCATACAATCTGCAATTAGATACAACCGACAAGGCCTGTGGATATTTTCAACACCCAAGTTGTTCAGAGGGAAATTCAACTATCTCCCTGCTTACAACCTGCCCATGGAACTGCCTGTGACCCCAAAACCTATGCCTGCTTCCTCACCTAAACTCTCAACTGTTCATTCTGGCAAACTGCTTGGGATTGTGTACATCACCCTCACAGGGGTGATTGACACTATAATCCCGGCTGCCAGCCCGTGGTCCTGGGTGGGAAAGTCTGCCTCCTACCTTTTAAAGTTAGCTCCCCTCTTGTGGTAGGCATTGCCCATGAAAAACACGGCCTGGGTTACCCCTGAAAACAACAGGCCAGCCGCTCAAGACTGGATCCCTGACAGTTACTATGTAAGTTACTATAGAATTTATTATTAAAAATAATGTTGACACTCAGAAATGTCGTCTATTTGCTTGTGATCATCTGCCAAGGTGGAGTTAAGAAAATTAGAGTGGCACAATTAAGCTTAAATTAACATGCCACCTCATACAAAGAATGTTGTAAGTGACGTTGTCAACACTTTACACTTTTCATTACTTAATACAACTTTCTTAAGAACTTCTTATATACACAATGGTAAAATATCATATTCTAACCCCCAAAATATTATATTTAATAAAGAAATACTTAACTTTGATTATTTTTTAACTTATTTTTATATGTTATTTTTTAATTTTATTATGTGAGCATAAATACACAGAAAACAGTTAATATCTGCTAGCCTGTGTAAATTTAATTAAGTGTACTATGAAAAAACATAGTAAATTTTTAAAAAAATGTTGACAGTGACATTTTTGTCAAAAATAATATCTAAAAAAATTTCTACTTGACAGTGAGAATTCAGCTTTTTTTACTAATTGTCACCTATAATGTTGACACTTTTTTTCTCACATATAAAACCTTATTTTTTACATAGTAAAATCATCTGGTTTTTTGATATGTTGTATTTTTATTTTTTTCTTTAAATTTTTTAATTTTTAAAATAAAATCTATATCTAAATATAATACTTTTACATATTTCTCATAATTTTATAACTTGTTATTTATAACTTGAATAAAATAAAACTATACAAGTATTTTTTACCTTTTAAATGCCAATAAAAGCCATACAAAGTTTACTTTTTATATATTATGTTTTTTAAGTTTTTTTGTTTGTTTCAAATACATTGCTTTATTCTAAACCCTTTTACTTATTTTTTTAGGACAAGAACACCTCTAAGCAGCCAAAAGGAACCCAGTGCCCCGCTAAGTCCACCAAATCTACTAAGAAGAAGCCTGTCTCATCAAAGAAGGCCACTCCCAAGCCCTCCCCAAAGCCCTCCCCTGAGCCCCCTCCTGAGAAGGCCTCTGCTTGTTCCACTGGGGGAGAGGAAACTGATGGTTCCCTTATGGATTACAATTTCTACAACTTGGCTTCAGACAAGGAGCCAAACAAGAAGCAGCGCCAGGCCAAAAAGACCCCACCCAAGGATAAGGACCTGCACACAAGGAGCACCAAGATAAGCCCCCTTCTGCTTCCCCCCACCAAAATCCCCTCCTTCAAGTTCATCAGGGGATGATTCAAAGCCCCACCCCAATTACTTCCCTGGCTTCTGCAATGCTTCTGCTGGCCCATGAGACCCTCTGTTGGCCCACAATATCTGCAATGTTGATGGGAAGTTTAAGCTTCCTTCTTCCCTACCAAAGTTTTTCCCCATCATGAGTGTCAAAGGTGGGCCAGCCATGGTGGCCAACGGTTACTCTTATCATGCAATATTGCCAACTGGGGCTTCAAGGGCCAGCACTATACCTGCAAGGACTGCTCCTGCCCAGTGCAGCTCAATACTGAGTACTGGGACTTGGTACAAACCATCAAGGGTGAGCACACTTGTGTGATGCCCAACACAACCATTGCCTGCCTTCTCAAATTGTATCTGGTGCAGGTCATGCCCACCTCAAAGGACCTTTCCCCAACCCAGCTGGCTGTGCTTGCGTGCAAGTATCTCTCTCCCACCAACCTCAATAGGGTGCCAACCCATACCCAGTTGATCAAGCTTGTGAGTGATAGACGCCAAGCCTCAAACCCCCTGGCCAAGAGCACCACCGCCATTGGATACCTGGTCCTTTTCAATGCCCTCAAGAAGACAGAGGATGGAGATATGTTCTTGCTCTGTGATAATGGGCAGGAAGCGGAGGATAGAATCATTGCCTACGCCACAACCCAAAACCTGGAGCAGCTCAATACTGCTACCACCTGGCTGTGTGACAGCAAATTGCAATCTGCCCAACCATCTTCAAGCAGCTTTGGGTCCTGCATGGGCAGTTCAATGACCAGGTTATCCCCCTAGTGTTCTTCCTCCTGCCTGGTGCCAAGACAGAAGTCTACACCAGAGCATTCAAAATTTTCCAGGATTTAAGCTCCCTTCCCACCAACCAGCTCCCCCTCCCACCCATGCCACCAGAATGAACCCTTCCTCTGCTGAGAAGGATGAGTCCACACTAGCTTCAGAGCAGCTAGCTCATGTGCGCTCACTTGGGCCAAAGGTAATCAGAATGGACTTCAAGCAAGCTCAGTTCAGAGCCTTTGAGGTCACCTTCTTTGGAGAAGTACAGGGCTGCTTCTTCCATTTTAGGCATGCCCTCATCAAGAATCTCAAGAGCGAGAAGGATCTTTTTGACAAGTATCTTAATGATGGTAAAGGGAAGTGCCACTTTGCATCACTCAGTTTGCTGTCTTGGCTTTTGTGCAACCAGAGCATACTGGGCTTTGCTTTGAGGCCCTCCCGGAGGATGCTTACGTGAAGAAGCGCTTCACCATTTTCAAGGGTTACCTTGAGTACTTTGAAAAGCAATGGGTAGGCAAGAAGGTGACTTCCCAGAGAGGAAAGAGCAGGGCTACTGCCCCTTGGAATTTCCAGGGCACCTCCTTAAGGGGGAGATGAAGACCACCTCCAGCCTTGATGTTTGGCACAAGTACTTGAAGACCAAGTTTGGGTCCAACCCCAAATACAACAAGTTCTTTGCCAAGCTACAGGAGGAGCAGGCCAGAAATGTCTCCAAGTTTTGAAACCTGGCCAATTAGGTGGCCCCCAAGAAAAAGAAGGGTAAAGAGCAGGAGTACCAATAGGCAGTGCAAAAGGTGATGAAGAAGAAGTATAAAGTGGCAGAAATTGAAAAATACCTTGAAGATGTTGCAACTGCTCTTACTGGTGGGTTTAATTAGCCTAATAAACTTTGCATTGCTTTGCCTGGATTGTTTTTACTTTTAGATTTTTATTTTTTTTAATTTTTTTATATGGTACTAATTTTTTAGGTATAAATGGTAAGTTTCAGATACAGTTTTAATGTGGTTTTGTAATAAATATCTTATATTTTGTTAAATTTATCTTTAAGGCATGAGTTTTTTTCAGTTGCGCTTATGTAAAGTATAATAAATAAATATATAATTTTTTTATATTTTTTAGTTATTATTATATATAAAATATATTTTTTTGGTTTATTTGAATTTTAATTTTTATGGGAATAAAAAATAACTTTATAATAAAGAGTGTAAATTACATAGTAAATTAAAAATTAGTTGCTTATATCTCTGTATTCTTATTACTTATAGTAATTTTTTATTACATTTTTAAATTCTCTGGGGTCTTTTTAGTATAATAAAGTATTTAAAAACATGTTTTTATATTAAAAATGTTAAGGGTAAAGTGTGCTGTTATCTAAAAAAGTGTTGACATCCAGGAGACAACATTGTTTAAAACCAGGTTGTCACTTTACTATAGTGTTGACATTAAAAGTGTTGACATGGCCACTGTCAACATTTTTAGTGTCAACATGGGCACTATTGCCAGTGCAAAGGAGCTGTATAGGTTGTGCTCAACTGTCCTGTACCCCTGTGGCGTCTTCTGTCTTTCTGATGCTAAGCAGCATATGTCTATTTGAATTGGTATGTCTTCTAGCTTTTTAACATTTTTTTTAGAATGCAGTGTAATATTATTCCTTAATATGTTACAATGTGAATCCTTTGAGAGGTGTATATTTTCAAAAAAATGCATATTTTTTTATAAATTTGAACTAATTTGTTGATGTAGGATGTATTGCTTAACTTGAAGATGCTTCCAGGGGGCGCCTGGCTTATATATGTCCCCCATGCCTCTGAAACAAAATTAGTAAAGGCTTAAACTTAATTAACAAGGATTGTGTCCCCAACTTTATTTGATAATGGTTTAAAAACTTCATTGAAAATTTCAGCTTTGATAAATTCTGTTCCTAATTTAAAATATTTTTTTGAGATTCTTTTCATATTAATTTATGCTTGAAAATGGAAATCTTTGAACACTTTCATACATATATTCATCAAAGTTTATTTGATATCCCCGAAAATTTCAGTCTTCTCTTTGAAATTGATATTGCTCCTATTTTTTATGCTTCCCTAATCCAAAGGTGAGCACCCTGCAGGTAGTAAATATTCCTTGGCTTTTTCTTCAATATTTGCAAAATTATTCATATTCATTTGAATTATTTTATTTATTTCATTTTTATTTATTTGCTTTACAGGGACTACCAGTGATTGGTAAACCCTGTAAAACCAACTTGGCATGAACGCTGCCACTTCAGCAACCTTGTCCCCATCCCTAGTTATAACCCAAGTAAATATAAGTAAAACATAAAAAGACTTACTGATTGTTTCCCCTGCGGCCCCCTCAGCCACAGGCGCCCCTTCAGCAAACTTATTGAGCGTTGGCTGCTCTTTGTTTGTTTTTCTGGGCTTGATCTTCCTTATCTTCTGTGCTACTTGTGTTTCCTCTTGATTTTTGTTTGTTGAATTTTCATTGTTTCTTGAGGTGCTTCTGCTTATTGACTGTGCTTCATTTTCATCTGTTTCCATTCAATCAGTTTCCTCTTTATTTGTGGTAATTTCTGGTGGTTTTTCCTTTCCTTCAATTAGTTTGATTTTATTATTGTTTTCTCTGGCTCCTTGCCAGAACTCCCACAAATTTTAGCTGCATTAAAAAATCCAAACTTGATAAAATTGTTCCCTGTAGATTAAGTAATACTTCTTTGTTCTTTTCATCCATAATATTTCCCAATTTATTTAGAGCAACTTCCTTTGATTCAATAAGTGGCTGGCCCTTGTTACCCAGCTTTCCTGTTACTATTTCCCTGATTTTGTTTTCTATTTCAACAACCTTTTGCATGTGTTCTTCTAATTCATTTATCAAGTTGTAGATATTAGACATGCTGTTTGTTTTACATCCTAAATAATGGTTTATATATTATTACCATCAACACATGGTCATGAAATATAGATAAGAGTACATATACAAAATTATTAAAAATAATACAAATAACTTGCAATTATACAAAAAAATAGCAGAATACACTGAATAAATACACCAGAAGTGCATTAAAATAGCCATCTGAATCAGAGCATGTAGTTTATATTTTTCAGTATATAACTTTTTATTTGAAACTAGTGTTTTATTGATATTTCATTGAAATATGAATGTTTATTTAAATGTTATTTATACTGGGCTTTATTGCCAGCAATGTCAATTCAGTGTTATGTGCATAGCTCAATGCATTCTGTCCAATAAAATTCATTTTAATGTGGTATTTTTCATTATAATTTTATAATTGGACTGTGTCTATATTTGGGAGCCATTAACACTTATTATAAATATTGGTACATAATGCATTTAACAGCTTGTATATTTACCTATAGATAATGGTTCTGTAAAATTTAAATTGGATTTTGTGAGTTATAAATAGTTCAATTGATCTATCACTGTTTATGACCATCAATTGGCTGATTTTCTTTGCTGTGGCAATTGTGCATTTTATGATAGTTGTGCACTGGTATCCCATTGATTGGTTTAACATCCCATTGTACAGGCAATAGGAAATGTAGTTGCCACCCCAAGACCAAATGTGGTTGGGGTGGCAACCACATTTCCTATTGCCTGTACAATGGGATGTGAAACCAATCAATGGGATACCAGTGCACAACTATCATAAAATACACAATTGCCACAGCAAAGAAAATCAACCAATTGATGGTCATAAACAGTTATTGATCAATTGAATTATTTATAACTCACAAAATCCAATTTTAATTTTACAGAACCATTATCAATAGGTAAATATACAAGCTGTTAAATGCATTATGTACCAATATTTATAATAAGTGTTAATGGCTCCCAAATATAGACACAGTCCAATTATAAAATTATAATGAAAAATACCACATTAAAATGAATTTTATTGGACAGAATACATTGAGTTATGCACATAATAGCTAAATATCAAGAGGTCACCTTTAGAGTAAGATTCTAATGCAATATTTACATTTTTGGTCTTTACTTTATTAATGATAATGATAAATTATTGTGCGACTAATTATATGCTACCAAATCAAATATACACCATTATATTAAAATATTGGGGATGCTAATAATGTAAAAAGAATATATTATTAATTATGAATTTGAAAAAATAATATCAAGTTTAATAATTTGTCACAAAGAAAGGGTTTATTATACTCATCAAAGAACAACTATGGGTGGGAATGGGCAGAATGTATGTCACCTTCATCTGTGCCTGTAAAAGGCGCAGCATCAAAGGTAGTGGGGAGGGAATGAGTGGTGGTTTGGGAGTCAGGGTTGGAAGGCAGGTGGCTTGAGCTTGATGGGGGTAAGGGAGGCAGGGTTTGTTGAATGGGAAGGGGTGACAAGAGCTGATTGCTTCAATTGCTTGAATTCTTCTTCTGTCACATATGTAGGCTTGAAAAAACAAATGAATGAGCATGAGGGAAGGCATGAGTCCTTTCTGGACTTATCACTATCACTGTATAGAAGATGATGAGATCTGATAAGTCCTGGATAAATACAGACAGGAAAAGCTCAACCCCCTTCTCAATTTGGGGTGCACAGTTCATTGTAGGTATCAGGCTTTGAGTGCCTAAGAGCTGAACCAAAATTTTAAAGATATAAATCTGCAAGATGCATGTCAGTGTGGCTGGTGGGGTAGGGCCAACAGGTATGCCCTGCAGCTCTAATTTCCTTGGTTGTCCATTCCCGCTACTCTATCTCTGCACTCAGTACAACTGTGTGCATGGCTTGTTAGGTAGCCCACTCCTCCAGCATGTCCTTGAGCTCTGTCTGGTAGGCATACTCATCTGCAGTGTTTGATATTGCCAAGTAATTATTGACACCCAATGGGAAAACCTGCCAAAAAAACTCAATAAATCAAACAAGATTGGGCTGCTCTTGTAAATGTCAGATTGGATATGCTTTTCTCCATAATTTTGGATACTTGCAGAAATCTTGGCATACAATAAGAAGATGACATCATTATGTGTCCTCATTGTCCTCCCTTTAACAAAATTAATGATAGTTGAATTATAGGGGTTGTTATTCACCAAACTAGAGCCACCAAGAACCTGATTAGATAAGATTCTTGCAGCAACCACAACTATGTGCATCCACAAATTCACAGTTCTCTTATTTGTGAAAATGCAGTGGAGTCCCAGTTGGAAACAAACCTGGACCAGGGGCATCCACAGGTCACGTTTGATGATGGTCATCATGAGGGGGGGGGGGCTTTTTCACCTTTAGTTGAAGTACAGGCACCAGTTGGGGTCTTCTTGGGAGGGGGGCACAGTTGGCATGGGCTTGAAGGGTTGCAGCCACAGTGGACTTTGCAAAACCCATCACAACTGCAATTTCCCTGAGAGATATAAGCAATCCTTGTTTTCTAACCATTTCAAGAGCAATTTCTGGAGTGATTAGTGTTCTTCTGTGTCTTGAAGGCTGATTGACTGGAGGTGGGATGTGTTTGTCTTGGGAACCAGACAGTGCCATCTGATTGGCTGTTTCTGGATTCCGGCTTTCATGGATGGCCCCTTGTCTCAATTGGCTGATTCTGATGCTAGTGTTGATATATGATTTGGGTTAGCAGCTGCCTGTGTGTGATGGGCAAACAGAGTCATGATTGAGGACACAGGAGAAAGAACACACTCCTGGGTAGTGCATGCAGAGGGGCCTGTGGGTTGAGAGTGAACATAGACAGAGGATTCACTATTGGAAGACCCAGTGTAGCCCTGCATGATCTCTTCAAGGTCAGGGAGCAGCTTGCTGACTTGGTTGTTATTGAAAGAAGACATAATAAATTTTTATTAAAAAATTAAACTCAAAAAGAGGAATGTATATTTTAGTCAATTTTATTGTTATATATGTTAATTTTGTGAATATTATGATCTAAATTTTAGCCATCCTAAATTGGAATAGGATGATTTTTGAGAATGCCTAAGATTCCTAAAAGAATTAGCACAAGTACACTCTAGATCCTTTGGCATCCTTTTTGAGACACCCATAAATTATATTTTTTTTCAAATTCATCTCATTTTTGAATTGAAATTTGGTTCTTGGATTTGGCAATCCTGCAATTTGATGTTTGTTAATTTTTTCATGTTGTCTATGATTTGTTAGACATACAAGAAGTCTCAAGTTGTACATTAGAATCCCACATTTATGATTCATGTATCTTGCATTTGTTTGATGTGTTTTTTTCTTTGGTTAGTTGAGTTATCTGCTCAAGGGATTTGAAATTTTCCAATTTAAATAAATAAAAATCAAATTAAATGGTTGATTTTATTAAATATTTTAATTTTTACTAATCTGAGCTGCCTGCAAAAGTGATTTGAAATTTGGACCAAGGATTTGACAATCCTGCATTTTTATGTTTAGGTTCTGAATTTACAGTATAGTGTGTATCAGAAATTGTGTGGACTGTAGTATTTTATCATCCAACAAAATGGTATCCTAAGTCTTCTAACATTAGGAAAATAAAAAGAATCTGTGATGTTGGTGTAACCTTCAGCCTGTAATATTTTTTTAGTCATCAGAACTACAAGTCTGATCAGGCCCACGGCCCAAAGGCAATGGGACATTTCTTAATTCTTCTGGATATAGTTTCATAGTTGCAACTCAACATATTAATATAGTAATTTATACTGTATACCAACAAAATATTATTTTGCTCTTCTACTCTAGTTCAATTGAGAGGAAGAGATTTGGTGATAGATAGACTATTCTTCATCATAAAGTCTAATAGGAACATATATGGAACACTAGCATTTATTCATAGGCTAATACTGAGGCTGGTCGAGCTTCCCACATTATTTCCAAGGTTAGCTTACAATTCTAAGATAGAGACTGAAGTAGCATTAGGGTGACACAGCCAGGGGCTCAACCTTGAGGGGTGAGTTTTGAAAGGAAGCTAACTTGACAACTTCCACAGCATCAGTGTTTGTTCTAGACACATTATACAACTGAGTTCCTTAATAAAGCAAAGTCAGTTGTCTAACAAGACCACTACCCAGGACTAGATACCAGCAGTTGGCTACTATTTTATAGAGTTGAGTGTTTTGCTAAATCAGAGATACTATAATATAATAGGCTAATAGTCTTTTATCTTAGAGTGCTTAAACTGGGGGCTCAATCCATGGTGGACTATTATAGACATGATGCAGGTTAAAGTCCATATGATAGCCCTCTTATTCTAGGATTTAAATTAAGTTTAGAATAGTAATTATTATGGAATGAATGTTTGAGAGCCTTTTGAGGTGGGCTAATTAATTGTGCAATATCTGCATGTTTCATTCATCAATTAGGAGCATAGATTTTGTTAATGCCAGGATGTGATTTGGTCATTGATCTCACAACCTGGTTGCCCGCATTTTTATTCAAACCATTCTAAGGCCGCATGACTGCACCTTAAAATTATTAATTAAATCAGTTAATTAGTCAAAATCCTGACAGTGTGATAAAAAAGAAAAAACACTTATTCTAGTGCCAAGTATATAATTCTTAGAAGTATAATAAACAAGATAAAGGGGAAAATAAGAAGATAATAATACTTTATTAGATATGAGTTTATAGTATTATATAGTTCATGAGAAGCCACATGTTTTTCATGTACATCATGGCAGTCATGGAGCTTGTTTGGGTAGTGAATCTCTTAGGAATTGAAATGTTTGATCTCCATGATATATGGGTGAATTATAAGAGTGCCACCAACTTAATGATTAGTCATGGAAAATTCAGTAAGTCACTTGTGGAAATAGCTTCCTGAGAGGGAGTAATTAAATATGTTGCAACATCTCCCCATGGGGTGCTGGAAGGTGGAACCCTGGGGTCTTTCTTGAGAGTGTTGGAGATTTGGGCTTGATATTAATCAAGTTTTGCATTAGGTACAGGAAGTTGGGAGTTATAATGTGCTTTTCTTGCTTTGCAAAGGCAAAGGCAGTCATGATGTATAAGTTTGAGCTCTGTACAAGCGCCAATACTGTTGACAAGGTAATTGTTGCTTGGTTTGACTTCCATGATGATTCCTGGCCCTAGTAACGTTGGCTCCAGATTATGTATATTGTGATTAACAACCCAGATCTTGCCCCCAACTTGAAAGTGTTCCAATTGTAGTGAGATTGCTTCTCTCTCAACTCTTTCCTCTTTTCTTGTCATCTTGGTCCCTCCTGGCGCACTGTACATCAGGATCATCTTTGTCTGGCACTTTCTTAGGCAGAGGTAATTGTGGTCCTGACTTAGTTCTCTCAATAGCAGGTTTGTATACATAGACAAGTTCATATGGACTTTTTCCTTTATTGCAATTAACTTGTTTTCTTCACACCATAAGTGCTATTGGGTGCATATCAACCCAGGTCTTTGAAATGTTAGTAGATAACTTACTGAGGGCTTCTACAAGCGCGCCATTTAGTTGTTCTGCTTGTCCACGTGCTTGTGGGTGATATGGGCTGACTTTGATGTATTTTATTCCATTTTTTGGCAAGGTAGATACCTTAGTTTTAAAAGCTATGGCAACAAGGAAAAGTACTTCAGATTTAAACAAAATCTAACTCTCAGGTTAAAATATACACTCTGTTAACAGGGTTTATTAGTGTTAATGGGCAAAATGGGTCAACACAGCAACAAAGTACTCACATGCAAAGCAAAACCATTCAAAATATAATCCAAAATTCACTGATTCACAAACAAAATGGTGTGAGTTGACTTTTGATGTACATATGTTTACTATGTGAATTGGTGACAAAATACACCCAAGCGCAGTGAGTCAAAAATCAATCCAAAAACAAAACACAATAGCAACTCACTATGTAAACAAAATCACTCAATTAATTTGTGCAATGGGTTGTAATCAAGAATGATACCAAGGTATCTAAAATAAGACACAAGATCTGAAACAAAAACTTTAAAAATATTGTGTTGGGTGCTTAATTTAGCGTAAAATATGGGAAAATGGGTGGAAATCATTTTGGGTATTCTAAAATGGGTGTGGTAAAACCAAAAACAACTAAGAAATAAAAAATCTAAAATTGGGAGATTGGGTGAGAAAAAATATTAATTGAATATCCATAAACAGAGAAAAGCAAAAATTAAAAATAGGGAGTAACTTAATTAAGTTTTATTTAATATTTTATTAAATTCTCAAAATGGAAAGAACACAGCAACAGACTACCATTGCACCTGTTGTGCGCTGCAGTCGCAGTTGCCCCCGCAGGTCAAAGAATAGACTTAGTACAACACAAGTGCCTACTCAGGAGGGAGGCAGGAGAGGAGAGTTCCATAGTGATGCTGCAATGACATAGCCAGTTCAAGGAGCACAAGCTGCTAGGGTGTGAAGCATAAACCTTTGGGTCCCAAAGCTGACCTGGAAGCCCACCAAGGTTTTCACTACCAAAACAGTTAGAAACAAGGAGGTAGAACTTACTTTGTATGTGTTTGACATTGTGTACCGGCAAGAGTTGGTCCCATCAGCCATGCTGGAGAAGGTGAAGCCTGTACTTGATACTAGCTACAAGCACTATGTCAGTGATGGCAATCATGAGGATGACAAGGAGCCCCAGTTCTACCAAACCAATGAGGGACAGCTGGTGTTAAAGAAAGTTGCTGCATTTTACACCAAGGTGCCCATGCCCTGTGTTGTGCCCAATGCCAACAAGCCAATCCCCACCACTAAAAAGCCCGCTCACAAGTGCATTCCTGATATTAAGTGAATCATCCTTCTCTGGCTCATGCAGGAATCTGGTGATTACAAGGCGGCTGCGGCTCTTGTTGGGGTGGATCCCAAGTACGCCTCATAGACCTTCAACAAGTTCATTGATACTGGGTGGAGTCCTTGCCTCAGAGAAATCCTTGTGTGTTTCCACTATGCTCACCAAGGATCACAAATGGGCAATCCGCCAGTGGATAACCCAAGATTGCCATCTTGAGCTGGCAAATATACACGCCATGGTCAAGTCTGCTTTTGGGATCAAGGCCTTAATTTCCTTCTATTATCATTTGGTCAAGGGAATGCGCTTTTCCTGGAAAAAGCTCAGGGTATCCCCCTACAATCAGAACAGCTCAGTCAATATTGAGACCCAGAAAAATTACGCTGAGACGTACACTGCCCTCAAAGCCAAGGGGACAGTGAAATTCTATTATATTGACAAATCAGCATTTGCCTTGTTGATGCACAATGAGTATGGGTATGTCCCCAAAGGCTCCAATGACAGGATGGCTTGGTGTGCTGCAGTCCGCGCCACAGCATACTCAATGGTGGCTCTCCTTGGTCCAAAGGGGGTCAAGATGTACCAAATGATACTAGGCTCCCACAATAGCCGGACCTTCCTATCATTTCTCCAATTGGTCCAGGAGCACCTGAGGCGCACAAGCCCGGGCTTCACCAACGTAATTGTATTAGACAATGTTTGTCTCCACAAGGTGGCAGATATTCTTGAAGAATTTCCATCAATCAACACCAGCATTGCAGTGGGCCCCCAGCAATTGGCCACAGCAAATTTGCGCCTTCTCTTCCTCCCTGCCTATTTGCCCTTCCTAAATCCCATTGAGAAAGTCTTTGGGTAGCTCAAGCAAGGAACCCCAACAGGGACCAAAGACCTGTTTGATTTGCTACAGGCCGGGATCCACACCCTCCCAGCTGAGACCGTGGCCAAATTCTATGGCCACGCTGATTTGTGCATCCCCGTGTGCCTAGCCAAACAGCCAATCAATTAAAGGCTTAGTGTGTCCAACTTTTTTTATATTCTCTAATTTACTAATCAAGATTTATTGATCATCATTTTATATTTAGATGGTTCCACACCTGCAATCACATTTAGAAGGACCATCAATAGATGTAAGTTATTTATTTATTTTATTATATATTATTTAATATGTCATCTGAGGTTATCCCAAACGCTTGATACTAGATTACGCAAATATATTTATATCACTTTTGTCAAAAAAACATAAAATAGTCTTATAAAAATTAAACATAAATTATAAGGTTGAAATTTATTTTATTACTGTATTGTTTTATACTTTTATGAAACCCATTTCCGCAATATATTTTGCAAATCTTGTTTGCTAAAATACTATTTGAAAAATTATTTATAATATAAAAATATAGTAGAGTATAAATATATTTATTGATATAGAGATAAAATTAAGTGTGCCTGTAATGGGTTTGGTGGTATGTACCCACCCCGCAATGGAGGTGGTGCACAACCTCCACTGCCACACTGTGTACAGTGGATACACCTGTTTTAAAGTATTTGTGCCTGCTGGTAAAAGGAAGGATGTTGAGGTGGGAATGGAGGAGCAGCTTTTCTGGCGGGGCTGCAAACCCAAAGATGCCAGCCAGGACCAGGGAGTCCTGGATGACGTGATCCACCAAGTTGTACCCAGGGGGACCTTCTTCCCGTCCAGTGAGAGCCTGGCCTTGTTGACCCCAAGAAGGACCCCATCTAGATCCTCTAAACTGGCCCTCATCCCAAAGAAGAAAATATACTCAAGGTAAACAATGAGGTGAAGCCTTTGTCCAGCAAAGGCTTCTGTAAACTTGCACAATTTGTTATATACAGCGCTAATCTTCTTCTTGTGCTTGGTTTTGGCAAAGGTCAGCTTCATAGCTGCAGGGACCCCTGTCTTGTTGGCACTCCAGGCCAGCCCAAAGTCTGCCAGGAGATTTTTGTCTTCTTTACAGCTGTTGCGTCTACAACAGCCAATTTCAACACCGCGCGCCCAAAGTTCTCCAACAGGTAAGAGATGGTATGCTCCACCGGGAAGCAGAAGCAAGCAGCCGCATGAGCCTGGCCCAACTCTGGTATATTCTTGAATGAGAGCGTTGCCAGGACGTCCCAAACAAGCTCAATGAGTTTACACAGTAAACTCCACCAAGGTTAACCAGATCCAGGCGGACCAGTTGGGCATCCTTGTAGGCAGTAACTGCCCACTCAGATGCCCCCTCACCATGTGAAAGCCCAGCCAATGCCTCCCTGGACATTGGGAATGTACCATGGATCCTGTCTTCAAGCTCCCGCAAGACAGGGGGGACAGGAAAAGCTGCCTTGCCACATAAGTAGCATAGTTGGCATAGAAGGTGGGGGGACAAAAGGGACCAGGACCTGGCAGAGTTCACCATCACATCTTCTAAAAAAAGGTAAGTATTTAAGAATTTTTATTATTTATAATTTTTTAGGTTATATTCTTGGGTTTCTTCCTTGCCAGTGGCTTCAGCCAGCTTTGCCATTCTTGGCGCAAGCAGTTGTGCGGGCAATTTGGTATCCTCTGCCCTGGCACACTTGGCAGGTTTGAGGTGGGCATACATTTCTGGGTCATCAACCCAGACGGACGGCGCAGAAAGATTGTATGCCTTGAACTGGAGGCCCTCTACCACAGTTTTTTGAATATTTAGTAAGCGCTCAACTGTCTTCTCTGGGGTGTCAGGCATTTTTGACATTAGTGCCTTTGCAGAAACCTTGTCAATTTTATCCCCAGTGAGGATGGCAGACTTCACTTTGGCTTTGACCTCGCGGTCAATGTCCTTTATTTTGGCAATTGCCAAGTCAAGGTCCTTCAGAAGCTTTTCCAATTCTCTCATTGATTTTTTACTAACCTTTCCATATGTTTTTATAGCTTTTGCCTCAATAAATTCTGTATTATTTTGATACTGTTGCCTCTTTGTTTATTCCTTTTTGTTTTCCCATTTACTACATTATCCCATCTTTTTACCCATTGTGTATATGTTTTACACTCATCTCAATATGTGTTGTTTGCTTTGTGTTGGCATTGTTTCCTTGATTACTATATTATTTTTGGCACTTGACATAGCTCCTTGTGAAAATAGTAACAACAATTCGGTGATCAGCTAAATTTGAATTAGAAAATTATAGTGTTAACTGTTTTTAGATAAAGTTATTACTGATCCAAATTCAAAACCTTAATGATAAACTTTAAGCCAATCAGGAGCCAAGTGATAAAGTGATTGTTGTGACATAAAGGGTCATTCAATAATTCTTTGATGCATGTGCGCTAATTAATATGATTGGCTGGATGTTTTGCCATTGTACGTCATTGTTGCTGTGGCAAGTTGTTGATGGACTAGTGCTAACCCAGCAGTTGATTGGGCACTAGTCCATCAACAACTTGCCACGGCGTCAATGACGTACAATGGCAAAACATCCAGCCAATCATATTAATTAGTACACATGCATCAAAGAATTATTGAATGACCCTTTATGTCACAACAATCACTTTATCACTTGGCTCCTGATTGGCTTAAAGTTTATCATTAAGGTTTTGAATTTGGATCAGTAATAACTTTATCTAAAAACAGTTAACACTATAATTTTCTAATTTAAATTCAGTTGATCACCAAATTGTTGTTAATATTTTCACAAGGGCAGTGTTTGGGTGCTAAAAATAACTGTGTTCAGGATCTAGATACACAACATAGTAAATATATGATTTTATAGAAATAAGCAGAACATAAAGAATATAGCCAACTATAAACAAAGAGAACACAAACAATTAGAAATTCAAAATAAAGATAATAGAAATAGAAATTTTTTGGGACCAGGGGGTTTATTGAGGCAGGGAATAGTGATGTCTAGTAGGCAGAGTGGCACAGGAAGGAAGACATAAGGCGGTGCTGGCCTGGGGGGTCTGGTATTGGATGGGTTGGGTTTGCAGGTGGGGGGTGTTGGTGGCGGGGGTAGAGGCAGGAGGATTGTGTGTGATGGCCGCCATATACCGCTCATTGTACTCCTCATCAGTCATTGGCTGGATGAGCTGATAGGTGGCTGTGGCATGGGGTGGGAGGCGCTTATCCTTGTGTGATTGGTTGCCCATGTTCACATGGAAAACCATTTGTGCAAACAAGTCAGCCACCATTTGGTGGCCAAAGAGAAAATTGTGATCAAGGACCCCAAGATAGAGGTTGTTGAAAGCCTGAGGGCGGCGCTCCTGGAGTGTATCTCCAATATTAAAGAACACAACATCTTCCAGATGAACGTTGGCGTGATCAGCTGGGTACACAGAGGCCTGGTGCCCACGTTCCTGGAAGGCCTCAAGGGCGGCAGAGCTTCCCTCCATCTGGTGGCTCAAGAAACCCTGGTATTTGGAATTAAAGCCATCCCAGGAGTTGAGCAATCCACCAAGGATGTGGCTGTATGAGTACCCATCAATGAAATCAGGGTTTGTTTGATAGTAGACAAAACCCTTGGCTGAAACAGCCATAAATGCACCAATGAATGTCCCCTTCTTGACCTTCTTCCTTCCATTCTTGGTGGTGGCTTTTCCTTGCTCACTGAAATTGTCAAATGCAATCAATAACTTGTAGTAGGAGATGAATATGATCTAATATGATAGGCTTTTCAAGCATTGGTCCAGTGTGGATTCAATGGCATGATCATACAGGGAATCCTCAGTGCCATCCCATTGGTTGCCGGTAACATTGGTAAGAACCTGTACTGAAGCCGCCTTTCCATACATTCAGAGCTGCACCATGCTTTCAGACACTCAAATGCCATGGTGCACAAGCTGCTTCTGGACCTGGGTCAAGGGAAGCTTGGAGTCCCACTGCAATATATCAAGCATGATTGGGTATGCCTCAGATATTTGTGACTTGGGAGCCTTCTTGGGCTTCTTGGCTGTCCCAATCAGATTCCCCCTGTTCATCAGATTGTTGAATTCCCGCATGACAGTAGCTTGGGTAAATTTCAACTGGGCAGCAATCTGTTCCCAGGACAGACCCTGTAGATTCAGTGCCACAATTTCCTGAAGAATTTGGGCAGTGATGATTTGTTGCTTGGGGCGCTAGGCTGGGGGAGCTGAAGCCTGATTGGCTGTAGGGGGGCAGGTTGGGCAGTGGCAGGAAGTTGTTCCAAATCAAGGTTGCCATCCGGATTGGTTGGTTGACAGGCAGCTTGTGCAGGGGTGGGTGTGGGAGCAAGGGCAGAGCTAGACACTAAGTGACTCTCAAGCAAGTCAAAGCCATATGGGTTGGGGGACAGTTACAGGTCAGCTTCCTTGTTATCCGCCTCAAAGGCTTGGGTGTAAACGGGTGCCTCCACGTTCTGAGCCTTGCCTCCATTGAAGCTGGCTTGGCTGCTGCTGGCTTGGCTTGGCTGCTTGTGTCATTGAAGATGTTGCTAGTAAAAACCATTGTAAAAAACCTAGGATAAAATCACTAAAAGTAGAAATTTTAAAAATTAATGATTTATTTTTATTGTAATCTTGAGTCCATATTTGGAAGGTTCTCAAAACCTTTTCATACAAATCTGGAGCCATGAAAATGGATAAAATGCCTCTGTTCCTAAATTGGATAGCTGTTGATTGGCTGTTAAATTGATAGTTTTTTATTTTAGGCTGCTCATACTACACATCTTGTGTGAGTTCATTTTGTTTTGTGCTTGTGGAATCTTGCTTTTAGATTGCTCAAATTTTGTTTCATTTTGGTCCTTCTGTTGGTGCCTCATATGAATCCTGCTTGGATTATAATATACTCCAGAATAGCATCCATCCATTTCATTTGTTGTGTCAGTTCTTTTTGTTTTTGTTTTGAACTACACCGCTTGATGTTTGCTTTAATTTTGTATAATGGGTTAATGAAATTTTGTTTTTGGTTTGACAGTTCATTTATTAACCAAAAATATTTAAATTAATTGAATCTGGAACCTCGTGCAACTTGGATTTTGTTTAAATCTGAAATCATTTTGTTTAAATATGAAGTATTTTTACTTGTTGCCATAGCTTTTAAAACTACTGTATTGGTGACAATGGCTTTAAGTTTGGTGCCTCCATCTGTGATTAGGAGGTCAGGTTTCCCAAACATGGCTATGATCTCTTTCCCAATGAATTGTCTCACATCATTTCCTTTGTGCTCTTTGGTGGCTTGGGCTACAGGACACCTGGTTGCATAGTTGATAGCTGTTATGATGTACTTTTTGCCTTTGTTATTGCAAGGCATTGGTCCCACAATATCTAGTGACCATACCTTGAAAGTTTGTGTGATTGATTCTTGTAATACTGATTTGGGTGGTGCTTTGGATTGGGCGTACTTTTCACATAATTTGCATTGGTCTAGTACTTCCTTGATATCATCTAGCATATTGGGCCACCATTAGTGTGTCTTGAAATATTCATACAAGTTCCTAATACAGGTGTGGCCCAGATCTCTGTGGGATTTGAGGATTGTGTCAATCTTTTGTGTTGACAGGACATAGGGTATGGTGTCATCACTTGGAAGTATTTGATGTAGCATGCCATATATGTTTTTGAGCATATGCTTGTTCTTGAGGACTTTCTCTTGGATGTCCATTGGCATGCCATGTGGGAACCCTTCTTGGAGATTCCCCATGATTAACATGGGTCAATTGGGGTCCCCATTAGTGCATAGGACATGTTTATTATATAGCCTTGATAGGGCGTCTGCAGCAAGCATTTCCTTGCCTGGCTTATACTTAATTGTCATGGGGTACCTTTATATAAGGCTTGTTGCAGATCCTGAATGGATTAGATAAATTACTGTTCACTTAGGGTTTAAGCAACAAAACAATCACACAACTGCATGATGGCCTTATTGCGGTACAGTTTTAATAAGGTCAATTAATTTTAAAACGCCTAAAAACAGGTGTTTGAAGCATATTTGAATTGCGCATCCAGCGTGGGATTTACTTCCAAGGTTATAAATAAAGTGGCAAAATAATTGCCACTTGCCTCCATTAGGCAAACCCTGTGAAACTGGTTGTTTCATTGTGTGGCTCTTTCTACTGTACCTTTCCACTCTCCTCCATTTGGAAAGTCCTTCTGCCTGTGCCTCCTTTCCCTTAGTGGAAATTCCCCTACCTCTTACTATATAACTACATCATTATCAAAATAAATACCAGTTTTGTCATTATATCCTTATATTCTTCTATCCTATTCAAGGCTGTCACTATACCAACTACATGTATAGTGTTAAGAGTTAGGATCCTGACTAACTTTTTGTAGAAAATAGCACCCTTCACTGCTACAAATACAACATTGGCGCTCATGCCTTACCACACCACCAGCCCTCACCCCCATGGTTCTGTCTATGAGGAGAGAGGAAAGCCCCTTGCTGAGTCTCCTGCTACTGCTTCCCCCTACCATCAGGCACCAGCCTTCACTGCTTCTAATGCCCATGATGGGGAAAGCGCAGGCGCTTCCTATGGCCTGCCTATTGTTAGTCACTTCATGCCCAAACATCAATGCCCCCAAGCCATTATTTTTGGCCAACCACTGCTCCTACAAGCGCCTGCACACTTGGAAATGGACGCCAATTCTTCCCCCTCTGAGGATGCCATCTGTAACGCCATCCACACCATGGACTCTGGTGCTTCTGACAATGATGCTTGCTCTGAACACTTGGCTCTTCAGCAACTTTTGGCTGAAAACTCCCTGGTTTGCTTCCAGAGCCTCTCCCAAGCCAGCCTTAACCAACTTTTCTGCAACTTATGCACTGTCAAACATATCAAGGATTACCTACAGCAAT
Organism: Entomophthora muscae; assembly: GCA_014839935.2. Classification (NCBI taxonomy): domain Eukaryota; kingdom Fungi; phylum Entomophthoromycota; class Entomophthoromycetes; order Entomophthorales; family Entomophthoraceae; genus Entomophthora; species Entomophthora muscae. The sequence goes on from QTSX02001429.1 coordinate 69,545, forward strand.
TTACCCATCCTGCTGTTTGCCATAACAGAATGCATCTGGGCCGCATCCAAAGCCTGGTGCATGACAAGGGAATACTGGTGTCCAACCAACAATTTTTTCTCCAGGTCCTCTACTCTGAGTTTGGTAACACTTTTACCACTGTTAACCAGTACCTTGCTGAGGTCACCAACGCCCAGAATACCATGCTTTTCTGGGTTGACACTATTGAGAAATAGATAGCCAAACTGGTCCCAGTGCATGTGGTCCAGACTCTCACCCATCAGGGTGTAGATGCTCATTGGATTAGCATGGTGAAAAGCCACATGCTTGAAACTGGTCCTATGTTTTGAAGCCTAGTTCATAAGGTAGAAGTACTGGACCATTGCCTTGCCACCACCCTCTCATTCAACTCCCCACCTACTGCTATGGATAACTCCCCTGCCAGGCACCTTATTGGTTGTGGCGTCCTTGAGCTCTTTGACTACTACAAGAAGATGCAGGCAGAACTGGTCCAACAAAGCGCCAATCTCGCCTTTCTGTTTGATAGCTATCACACAGTGTCAGAGCTTCAGGATTGCCTAAAGCTTCAACAATTCTATGATAGAGCTGACAGCCAGACCCAAGCCAGTAAGGACAAGGAGGTGATAGCCTTGCTCCAAGCTGAACTTGCCATGTAGGAGAAGTGTATTACCTCCCTAGAAGATGAATTGGATATCACCTGCCAAGAGAACAAGGTCTATCAAGATGAGCTGGACAAGCAGTGACTTCTTCTGGACGCCTTCCAGAGCCAATTGGATAGGATTGACAACAAGATTATGGACGCCAGCTTACAGGCCATGTCTATAAATGCCAGGAGTCAACACAGCCTAATAAGATCCTTCAGCCCCAAACTCTATCATAGCTACGGAAGCAATGATGGTCATACTTTGCTGGCCCCCAACACTGTGCAAGTATTGAAGCTGGTGTTGGAATCTGAGGATGACGCCTTGGCCATCCCTGAAGCTTCTGGGGCTGCTCAAGACAGAGAAGATGAATGTGAAACGCAACAAGAGGAAAACTGCTGGCGTGCCTCTGAGGCTAGATTTACTACCTCTACCCTCAGCCATTCCTGTCTCACCTGCTCCCCAGTGAGGATCACACCTGCCTCCCTCCACCATGGCTCAAACAACTTCAAACCAGTAAATCTACCCAAGTTTGACTGCAAAAGTAATGTGGCTATGCTCTTATGCCTATACCAAAACTCCATGTATGGTGCTGACAATGCCATGAGAGATTCCATGATCATCAACTGCTTGGATGCCAAGACTCAAACTATCATCTTGCTGCGCCTACCTGAGAATTGCTGGACTTTTGCCAACATTTCCAGAGCCCTGGCAGCCAAGAAGCCCTTCTTGGTTGCAAGATGAACTTTGCTGACATTAAGCTAAAAGTGGGGGAAACCCTAGAAGACTTCACTTCTAGGTTCTACCTTGAAGCTCAAACCCTGTTGTCTATGAGCGCTGTACAATTTATTGATGTGCAGTCAACACTCCTCAATGCTGTACGTGTCAACCAGGAGCTATTCCTGGCTCTTAAGTCAGGCATCTACAATGCTGCACTGTGCCAGATCTGATTTGCCTTCTACACATCTACAAGGAGGAGTTTGAGATCCCTCTCCCTGAAGGCCGCCCCTGCCAGCAAGCTGAGTACAGACCTTGTGCGGCTGTAGAGATGCCCAAGCCTTCTGACAAGGTTGGACCCGCACCAGCCAACAACACTCCCCATACTTGCTTCAAATGTGGCATGGCTGGCCACTTCTCTCAGGAATGTAAGAACCCCTGTCAAAAAGTTCATCATGTAGGCATAGAGGACACCAAGGAAGACTACACCAAGGATGCTGATATTGAGGAGGACAATGAGGATCCTTTAAAAAACTACTAAGCAGCCAGGATAAGGAGAAATCCTTGGCTGCCTTTGTAATTTTGACACCCTCATCTCCCCCCATACTGCTGCCCCCTAACAAACCTGCCCAGAGGCCTGTTTCTTTACCTTTATCTGAGGCAACCCCTAAGGACAAATCCTCTCTGATTGACTTTGACTCCCAATCAATACACAAGGATGCAGAGTATGAAGGAGTTTAAGAGGACCTCTTACATCAAGTCCTCACTGTTAAAACTTGAAATCATTGGACTACACTTTGGCCTGAGGTGATTATCCCCCAAATAGCTCCAAAAACAGTGTCCTTACCCTATTTCAAACAACTGGCTCAACCAGGTGTTGAGGTCACCCATGAGGAGGACAGCGCTGAACAACTGGCCAAGCTGCTGCATACAGTCAACGTCTCTGCACCTCTAGAATCCCTCAAGGAAGCAAGCCCAGATGTGGGAGCTGCCAAGGCTACCTTCCTGGAGAATTTTAAGGGACTGAGCGTACAACAGGTCTCTAAGATTGTGGAGATCAGAGAGGACCGCCAGGATTGTACCTATATCAACCTGGTAGTGAACAAAACCCATGTCCAAGCCATACTGGATACTGGTGCTCCAGGGAACATCATCTTTTCCCACCTGGTTAAAAAGCTGAAGTTAGCCCCTGACTTGGCTTACCATGAGGAATTTGGTACAGCTGGGCCCCAGACCACTAGAGCAAAGGGAGCCTACTCTTCCCTCCCTCTTTGCTTTGGGAAACTAATGGTCATCACCCCTGTCATAGTTCTGGAAAACAACAGCTATGCATTCTTATTAGGACTAGCTTCATGGTCCAGTACGGCACTGTGACCAACCATGGAGACCATACATTTGGGATCTTAGGCCACTCCATCCCCATTTTCTACCATGGCAACTGCCCCTCTGACTTTCCCTTAAGCTGTCTGCATTACATGGACCTGGAATACACAGATGGAGAACTGTCAGTTGCCTATACGCTGCAGAGTAAGAAGGCTAAGGTGCTACCTCTCTCAGTTGGGGAAGACAAGGGGATCCCAGTCTATGCCTCCTGTAATGTGACTATCCTACTTGGCTCTAAGGTGATTCACATACAGGCCTTTTGCTGTCTCTACCGGCTGGCACTCATGGAGAAATCTTTGGCATCCCTAATGCCTCCAGATTAGAACCATGGGTTGCACCAGGCATCATCATGCCAAGTGAGAAGAAAGTGCTCATACTCTTGGCCAGCATGAGTTGTGAAGCCATGGTTGTCTCTAAGCACCAACTCCTGGCTCATATACAACTAGAAGAGCATGACAACCTGCAGGAGACTGCCCCCTTTGTGGACTTCTCTGAGCTGGGCCTACCCTGCAAACAACCACTGGTGCTATCAGTCATAAGCCGCAACTTTCTGTCTGGCCTCTCTGAAGAGCAAAAGGATCAAGCCATGGATCTCTTTGCTCAGTATAAGGATGTGTTTGTCAGGGATGACTATGACCTGGGCAAGGCTGTATATATTGTCCACCACATTGACACCCAAGGCATTCCACCCATCTGTTCCAGATCTATACAGCATAGTCAAGTCAATCATGCCTTAGCCAATGAGGAGCTTCAGAAACTATTGGGGTCTGGCTTACTGGTCCCCAGTAAAAGTCCTTGGGCTTCCCCCTCCTGATTGTCAAAAAGAATGACAGCAACCAAGTGATAATTGACTATTGCCGTCTGAATGCGGTTATCAAGAAGCATTCATATCCTCTCCCTTGCATTGACAATACCTTGAACCGCCTGGGTGGCACCAAGTTCATCAGTGCAATGGATCTTATCAGTGGGTACTTGTATATTGATCTACCCCCCGCTGACCAAGAGAAATGTGCAATTATCACTGATCAAGGGCTTTTCCAACCCACAGGGATGCCCCAAGGTCTGTCCAATGCCCTGGCTACCTTCCAACAGGCTATTGATACAGTGATGGGTGACTTCAAAATCACCAGTGTCCTGGTCTATCTGGATGGCATTAATGTGTTTTCCTGAACCTTTAATGATCACTTGCAACACTTGGAGGAAGTCTTCCAGAGGCTACTTGCAGCTAATCTTAAGCTCAAGCCACACAAGTGCAACTTCTTCAAAGAACACCTGGAGTTCTAGGAGTTTATTATTAGTCAAGATGTACTTGGACTGTAACCCTGAAGGTGGAATCTATTGAGAAAATGCAGAGCCCAGCCAATAAGCAAGATGTGTAGGTCTTCCTGGGGATGATTGGGTGCTACCATTGATTCATCCCTAATTTTGCATCCCTGTGAAAACCCCTCTTTCAGCTTCTCTGGGCTAATAAGGAATTCTTCTGTAGTCCAGCATGCCAATCTGCCTTCAATGGCCTCAAGAGAACACTGACTGTAGCCCTAGTACTAGCTTACCCTGACTTTGCCAAGCTGTTTGTGGTCCATACAGATGCAAGCCTGACTACTATTTGGGGGTCTCTCTCAGCTGGACTCCAAAGGACTTGGACACCCTGTAGGGTACTTCTCATGCATACTCAATGTTCATGAGAGAAACTAAAATTTCACTAAACAGGAATGTCTGGCTGTAATATACTCCTACCAACAGTTCAGAGTGTATCTCCATGGAGTATACTTCACAGTTGTAACAGACCATGCCTCCCTGCAATGGCTGAAGACACTCAAGAATCATGAAGGGCGTCTGGCGTGTTGGGCCATTAAACTCCAGGCCTACGAATACAAAATCATTCATCAAACTGGAGCTGTCCACCAGAATGTTTACTGTCTCTCCTGCCTTCCTACTGTGGCCTTAGTATCCCCCATGTCTGACATTCTCTATGACAAGCTTATGGAGGATCCTTCTTTATGAGGAGAGGAGCCGGTAGAGATACAGAGAGCTATCAAGAAGCTAGCTGTTGATACCAAGGTCTCTAAGGGACAACTCCTGAAGCTTTGTGGAGACTCTTGGCTACCCTACATAAGCCCATACCTACACATGGACTCAGTGGTGGCTGCTCACAAGACTACTGGCCATGGTGGCATACAGAAGACGTTAGCTCTGCTACAGCAGCACTGCTTCTGGAAATGAATGCACACTGATGTAGTAGATACGCTAGCCACATGCTATGACTGCAACATTGAGAGACCTAAGGTTACCAAGTTCTAAAACAGACTTGTACGCCCTGGGTTTACCTTCCACACTGTAGCCATTGACATAGTGGGCCCCCTGCCAGCTACCAACAATTGCAACAAGTGCATCATTGTGGCGTTTGACCATCTGACTAAATGGGTAGAGGCCAAGGCAATTCCCAACCAATCTGCACTGGTGACAGCCATGTTCATCCTGGAGAATATCATATACAAAAATGGTTGCCCCCAGATTCTGCTGACAGACAATGTTACCAACTTCACCAGTTATATCATCTCCTGCCTTAACCAACTGATGGAAATTTGTGGGACACTATCCACTCCTTATCACCCACAGACAAATGGCATGATAGAGCGCACTAATGGGAGCCTGGTCCAGATACTCTGGAAGCTCAGTCACCAACATGAGACTGAATGGGATACATTCCTTCCTGCAGCCACCTTTGCATATAACTTTGGGTACCATTGTGCCATTGCAAGCCACCCTTTCAACTACTCTATGGTTGGCAACCAGGCCTTCTCCCTTTACTATATTCCTTGGTAAAGCCCAGCATGGCTGTGTCCCCAGAGGCATACCTCAACAAGCTGGTCCAAACCCTTATTTGCTTGCAATTGGAGGCCTACACAGTAAACTTAAACCATAAGCTGCAGGACCTAGAACAAGCTGCATCCAAACGTCTGGCCTTACCCACTTACCTGGTAGGAGACTCAGTAAAATTCTTCAGCAATAGAGGGTACAGCCACAAATCTAAACTTGCTTCCTTTTAGCAAGGCCCAGTTAAAGTTATCCAAAAGACTGGCCCTAACTCCTACACCCTTAAGGAGCCCCATTCTGGGCAATTGATTACTAGAGTATACACTCAGTATATGTGTGCTGCTACTAGTGATCAATAGTAAGCCCCAATGAGGACAACAACCCAAAAAAACAAAAGCCTAATTAAAAAATTACATGGGTTGTTGTCCTGTTTGTGATAGTGATGTACCAAAGTATGAGGAATAAGAATAAAGGAACAAGGTGCTTATTGAAGACTTACAAGACTCTTCCAATACTGCACCAACTGTTCCACCATCTGAACAGCAGCCAAGAAACACAGCTGGTTGCCTACAGATCTGAAAAGCCAATGACCAAGGATTGGGCAACAAACCCCCACCAAATGAGAGACGCCAAGCTCTTTTAACCCTGTTGTCTAATCCAGTAGGGGTAAATGTTGCAGATCCTGAATGAATTAGACAAAGTACCGTTCACCTAGGGTTTAAGAAATGAAACAATCACGCAATTGTACAATTGTCTTATTGCAGCACAGTTTTTAAAGGTTAACTACGTTTAAACTGCCAAGAAAACAGGTGTTTTTAGTGTATTTGAATTGTGCATCTAGTGCAGGCTTCACTTCTGAAGTTACTAATTGGACAAGGAAATAATAGCCACTTGCTTCCATTAGGCAAATCAAGTGAAACAGGTTGTTTTCTTGCGCAGATCTTTATAATGTGCTTTTTCACTCTCCTCCATTTGGAAAGTCCTTCTGCCTGTTCCTCCTTTCCCTTAATGGAAATTCCCCCACCTTCTACTTTATAACTGCATCATTATCTAAATAAATATCAGTTTTTTTATATCCTTATATTCTTCTGTCCTATCAAAGGCTGTTATGATACCAACAACAGGTATAGAATTAAGAGTTAGGATCATTGACTAACTGTTTGTAGAAAATAGCACCATATATTGCTACATTTACAACAGTGCATCTTCTAGATAGCATTGTCACTTCATTAGACAGTGGACAATAGCCATCAGTTTCTTGTTATGTATTGGATATCTTTGCTCACTATCAGACAGTTTTATTGATTCATATGATACAGGGAGGAAGTTCTTTTCTGTAGTTTGAATTTGGAGTACTCCTCCTATTGTGTAATTGGAGGCGTCATCTTCTAGTTTGTATACGTCTTCACACTTGGATATTGAAAGATGGAGGTGGTGACTATGCATTCTTTCAACTATCAGAAATATTAATCTCTTAACAGTGTCCATAAAAATTTGATTGTTTTCCCGGTAATGGCTGACAAGGGAGCTGTTAGGGCGCCCCAGTCAGGGATGAACCTGTGTACATAGGCTACCATTCCAAGGAAAGTGCAGAGCTCACTTTTATTTCTTGGAGCTGGCATCTCAGTTATGGCATGTATCTTGTCTGGATCTGTTTTGATTCCGTCTTTGCTGATGATACGGCCTAAATATGGGAGTCTGTTGAAAAGAAATTTTATTTTGAGGGTTTGGCTATGAGTTGACTATCTTGGAGGGTGTGGAGGACCAAGCAGACGTCTTTCAAGTGTTGTTCTTTAGTCAGGATGTATATGATTATGTTGTCAAGGTATAAAATAGCCATTTTTCTAATGCGCTCTTTAAAACTTCATTCAATAAAGGTCACAAAGGTACTTGGGGCGTTTGTCATGCCAAAGTTGAGAAAAACACATTCAAACAAGTCACAATTAGTTCTGAACTCTGTCTTGGGTATGTCCTCTGGCTTAATACAGATTTGGTGATATCCCGCTGTTAAGTCAATTTTTGTAAAGAATTGGGACCCCCAGGGTGTCAAAAAGGTCATCAAACAGGGGCAGGGAATACTGCTCTTAATTGTGACCTTGTTGAGCGCCCTGTAGTCTGTGACCAGGCAGAGTCCTCTATCTTTATTTGCTACAAAAAAGACAGCTGTGCCAAAAGGAGATTTAGAGGGTTATATGAGTCCTTTTTCAAGGGCCTCATCTAGATAGGCCTTTAGCATGTTGTCCTCTTGTGGTGTTAGGTAGTAGATAGGGTGTGCTATTGAATCACTCTTTTTTAGGTTGATCTAGTTCTGGATACCTCTGTCAAGGGGTAAGTTTGGGGTTCCTGTCCACCAGTCCCCAAGCGTGTCCTGGATTATAGTCAGGGACCAGCTGGAAGGGGTTGTCATTCTCTAGTAAGGGGAAATGTATCTCAGAAATATGTATAGGGGTTGAAATGGGCTTTTATTCACTCTCAGAAGGAAGATTCCCTTAGAAATCTTCTGGCATATGGACCAGGAGGTCAAGGAAACAATATGGATTTTCCAATACTTGGAGTCCTCCAACAATATCTTGGACTCCTTGTACTTGGTCTTGGACTTCTGCACCTCAGTCTTGGACGTATGCTCCTTAAACTTGGACTCTGGTGCCACACTTAGGATCCAGCTTCCTATTTTTGGGCTCCTGCTCTGTTATCTTGTGTTTTATCAGTCTAACCAAGCTCCTGCTGGTGATCAAAAGGCTTCCAAAACCTCTTTGCAGAAACTCAGAAGACCTGGGAAAGACCTGCAAAAAGACCGTCAAAAGGCCTTGAAAAGACATCAAAAAGACCTGGTAACTTTCCAGCCAGCCACCTTCTTATAGTGTCCTTTTCCCAACGGTTCCGCCTTCAAAATGGCTTACTTCATAAGATTAAACCATTGTTGCTCACTTTTTTCTATAATAACTTAAGCTTACATACTTACTTTCTTAAAAGCTTAAAGTATTAATTCACTATTTCCTCACTTATACTTTTTAGCTTTTGGCTTCCAACCAATCATTTTTATCAGGAAACCTGCCAGAACTCAACCAATGAATTCAGAGCGCATAAATAGACCATTCCTGAAGTTTCACTGGGATCCAACTATGAAAATAATTTCCACAGCTCAAACTTCTCAAACCAACAACTCTTTGCGCATCAAAGTGTTAACCGGTCCATTATTTGGACACCAGTCTTCCCTGCATTTAACCTGAACCAATTTAAATAGTAGAATACTATTTAAACTGTTCTTTGTGGACTGCTTCAACTTTTTCCCCATATACTTACAAATATAGTAAAATCCAAGGAAAACGTCCCACCAAAACAACTTTATATCCCGCTCTCATAGCAACATACCTTCGTCTATCCTAGGAACTTAATAAATAGATATATTACCCACACTTCTATCCACATTCCTTCTTGATTTTAATACTAAACCAAGGCAAAATATTCCACATCTTTCCACTTTTGCAAATCAATTTGGCAAAATCTTGGCTCATTTCTCCAGACCACCAGTTCTTCATCATCATCTTCTGATCCTTCAGCCAGCTCCTGTATCATGATCAGCTAGTCCTGCATCATAATCTTCTGGTCCTTTGGCTTATCCTCAACCAATTCCTCAACCAATCCTCACTAGGAACCTCCTTTGTTCTTTCTACACACTGAACCATATTGATTCATTCAATTTAATATGAATTAACAGTCCATCAACTAGCCTTCACTGTGACCAAACAGCCCCTCTTGCTAGTTTTCTCTGTTAATTCTGTGAACCACCTTGGTTCTTTATCTCAGCCCCCATTACCAGAACTTGTAGACCCAGGAATGAGTCTACATTGAACTGGCATTTGACTGGGCCCTTGTAAGTGGCAGTCCACTTAGGCCATTCAACCATAGATTAATGTCTATGTGTTGTCTTTACTCACCCAGGTGATTAAGTCTTGGCTTTCAGTCGCAGAGTAATCAGCTCCACTTCCTAGAGGCCTGATCACACCAAGTTCTGCATCTTGCTTCCCCAAGCAAGCCGCCTTGGTGACACCTCTGAGCAAGTCTATACCCTCCAATGCTCACCTTGGGTTTCCCCAAAGCTCCCATAGGGGCATAAACAAGGACACCCTACCAGTTTGTTAGGTAGGATGCTTGCTCACAGACCTCCCGTAAGTGTATTAGGGTACGTAGAGCCCTCAGAGCTCTTCCCCTCCCTGGCAGCCTGCGTTACCTGCCAGGGGTCCAAAACCTACTCCCCCCAGAGAGACAAAGTTCCCTTCTTGCTATTTCTGTCTTCACCCTTTTGCAGCCACAGTTTCCTACAGGGTGAAGCACTATAGCCCCAAAGCAGCCAATATCTTCTGCCGGGTGGAGGCAACATCTGCCCCTGGTAGTCCTTTGTTACCTACCAGCCAGGCCTTACTTACCCTAGTAGTCCTATGTTACCTACTAGGCTCACCTTACTTACCCCAGTAGACCATGTTACCTACTAGGCTCACCTCCAACAAACAACCAAACTTTTGCTTGGCCAACATAAACCCACCTGCAAAACCACTAAACATGTGGATCATCACAGTAAGCCTGACAGTTTTACCTGAAATATCAAAGGGGACTCTTGGACAAGTTTTTATGTATTGATTCCTGTTCAAGTGAGACTTCCATATTTTTGAAATGGATGATCTTATATATGCAGGTATTCCAGTCAATTTTGCTAGCCTTTTTTCTTCCTCTTTTCCAGTAATCTTTACAAATATGTGGTCCCTCATGAGTAAGTCAAGGTAGTTTGGATACTCATGATGGTGTACTTCTATTTGTTATATAGTAAGTATGACACTGTCCCAGCAAAAAATTTGAGCTTTTGTCTTTCTCATCCAGTCTAAGCCAGGCACTATGTTGTAATTAGGGATTCAAAAGATGGGGCCCCCAAGGGTGGTTTTTAATCCCCTATTTTGACAAAAGGGTTTCACCTCCTTGGTGACTGGTGTGCTTCTGTTATTTGCCACAATAACTCTCTTGACATTACTTTGAGTTGTGGGTAGTTTCATGAGGTTAGAAAATATTTTGTCAATAAGAGATTGGTTTGCTCCAGTGTCAAATAGCGCTATGCCTTGGTATCTTCAAAAATGAAATTGATAAGTAATGAGTTTATATCCAGTTTGGGCAGTAAACAGTATGAGATTGCTGGAAGCTACTTTTATCATGATAATTTGGACCACACTTGGTCCCTGTACAAGTCTTGTAAAGTGAGGGAGGGTGGCTTGCCTAAGCATTTTCCTGAGCTTTCCTCTCCTTGGTTGCAGCATCAGTATTCATCTGGTTCACCTGAGTTGTATGATTTCCACCACAAGGGTGAAGGTTATTGGATCAGTTGGTTTGTTCATTAGGTTGGGTACTATTCTTTGCTAAGAGACTATCTTTCTGCTTGTTGGTTGCATGCAGATTGTCAGATTTATGAGCAGCTTGCTTTCCTTCTAATAATATATCCTGGAGATTCTTGCAGCAGTTCATATCAAACTGACATCAAATGTGATTAGGAAGACCATTGTAGAAGTCCAGTTGAGGTCCAGCCTCATAAAAGTTGATGGTTTCAGGAGCTCAATCATGTATATCTTTGTATGCCACAATGTACTCTTTAGTGGTTCCCATCATTTTAAAGGTTATAAAATCTGTTATGATCAAAGCATCAGCTCTTTTATGGCAATTTTTTCTAAGAAGGAATTCTTGAACATGTCCCAGTCTTTGTTGTGATCAGGGTGTTGGTCAAACCACTTGCTTACAAAACGTGAGGCAGTCCTGGTAACGTGTAGAGCAATTTCACTGGCCCAGAGTTTGTGGGGTAGCCTACTTGTGTAAACTTATTTTGTGTGCTCTGAATCCAGAGATTGGCATTATCACATTGTAGTCCTGAGAATGTTCTAATTTCTGTTGAGTAGAGATGCTGAAATACAATGTTGTTCATTTTGGGTATGTCAAGGATTGGAGGTGGATTCAGGAATCCTTGCGTGCTGAGAAATTTGTACTGTTTGATAGGTACAAGGATATTGCTGAGGATGGTGTAACCTGTTGGACGTCTTGTCCTTCTTTGTAATCTCTTCAGCCTGTGAGGAGGGCCATTTATTGGATCCTTTTCTTAGGAGGAATTTTTCCTTCAAGTTGCGTAGGTGTGGATAACCTACCTGTGCTACCACTGTAGAGTATATACTTCTTAGAAGTATAATAAGCAAGATAAAGGGGAAAATTAAGATAATGATACTTTATTTGATGAGTAAAGAGTATTATATAGTATCATGGCAAGCCACATACTGTCATGATAGTCATGGGGCTTATCTGAGCAATGTTCCTATTAAGTCACAAGGCTTGCTCAAGTTGTGTTCCGCTTAGGACCTGGATTGTTTGATCCCTATAATAGATGGGTTATTGATAAGAGTGTCACTGCTTTAATGATTAGTTGAGGAATTACTCAGGAAGTTACTTCCCCAAGAGGGAGTAATTGAAGATGTTGCAACATAAGAAATATGAAAAGCAGCTCACATTCAATAAGACATCAATAATAATTTTCAATTAATTAACAAAATTGAAAAATAGCTCTTCAGTGCTAAAAAAATTTAATGGACAAATATATCGTTTATTGAGATATGAAAGTGAATGTGATTGCTATATTAAAGAATATTTAACGATAAGCTTTTGTCGCAGAGCCAGTGCTAGAAGCGTCTCCAGAGCAGCTTCCTGAGTCACCATCACAGGCAGGAGCGGGAGCATCTCCAGAGCAACTTGCTGAATCGCCACCAGTACCACAGGCGGGGGCGGGAGCAGATGTCTCTTCACCACCACCAGAAGAGCCACCACAGCCATTAGAACCCCCTTCGCAAGATGATGCACTGTCTCCGCCAGAGGCACTGGGTGCAGACGAACCAGAACTGTCATAGCCACCTGCTGGACTGCGGCGCACAACTGAAGAAATAGAAGCAGCCTCAATGGACTTTACTCCGATAAAGGCAATCACTGCAAGAGAAAGAATTGAATACTTCATTGTTGACATCTTCCAAAGACGACATTTTATTTATACCATCAACCCTTGAATGCGGTGAAGCATATTTATTACCACACATTTTATTTAAACAATGATTTAACTTTTTCAACCAGGGATGTCTATTTTTAATGTTTCAATAAAGTCAGTTGCTTCAGCTGTGATACCCAATCGATTTACATAAAACATCGATAAAGCCAATTCCCAGTTATAACTATTGTAAAACATGACGTAAGAGTACTTATGAGGACACTCAACTATTAAATGATAAAATTCTAATATATTGCTATGATCTATTACCGAGTCGCGTTTGCGTCAATGAAAACATATTAACTGATTTAACATTTAAATACAAATGCTGCTAGGCACTTATTTTGATAAACATGTAATCTGTTTATGTAATCATCCTGGACATTTTTGCACCTCTGGTTAGGGCCTGCTTCAAAGAATTGAAATTCTATTTATAGATCAGCAATTGAATCGCATTGTCATAATGTCTAATTAGACTAGTCTGGTTTTACATTTAAGTCATGGTGTCGTTGAAGAGCTAATGAGATCGCAGTCAATGTGGCACAAATGAAGTATTTGAGGTGGTTTTAATAAATGAAATAATAAAAAGTGAAGCTATTCCTCAAATCGAATATTTCTCACTTAGCCAATCAAATATTTGGGGGATTTATAAAATTAAGGTAAATTAAATCAGTATTTAATATTCAGTGAGTATAATTGCTTTGAGCCAAGGTTTTAAGTCTTAGCTTATAGGAGAAAATACAAAATATATTTCTATCGATACAGTAGCTTCCAAAGTGTTGAGAGAAAAGGAGATACGTTAATTAATTTAAAAGTAAGGAGTCAATTGAGAAAGTGGTTTGGAAAATAGTCTTAATGTTGATATAATATAAGTTTACTTAAATCAATTAAAAAAATGTGTCTGGACACACAGTAACGTATGATTTTAAAAATTGATGTTTGAGTTTAAAAGGGGTGATTTTAGGCACATCTAATTTTACATTTACTAAATTTTGGGGCTCTTCTTGGATTAATCACAAAAATATGGCCAATAACAAAACCAAATTTTCATAGCTTTTTAGAAACCTTTTAATAAATAATGTAAATATCACCTATTTGAAAAATTTACAAGTACAGCACCCTCCTTAAGTAATGGGACATCAGCATTATTTAAGCTATTGCAAATTTTAAAAATTCAAATTGAGCAAAATTAGCCTGAAAAGATAGACCACAAAATTTTACACAAGGCCATAAAAAAGCTATGAAAATAAAAATGTACACTATTATAACTTTTTAATACATGTGTGAATTATGCTCATAAAATGCTTATGAAACAGAGCCTCGTTTCCAAATCTACCTAGATGATAGAATTGAGGCTAGGTAATATTTCGGACAAAAAATATGGCTAAACCAAGAGAAATTCCTGAATATATTTGCAGTCAATTTATTCTAGAAAAATATATGGGTTTATCCTATAAGAAAATAAGAAAGAAACTTAATATTATTGCTGAAACTGCCCAAAGAATTTACCCATGATACCAAAAAACCAACTCAGTGAAAAGTTGTACAAGATCAGGTTGCCCTAAAAAACTAGTGAGAGAAAAAATCAGCTGATAATTAGAAAGATTTCATTAAATTGCTTTTTATGAGCCAAAAAATTAAGAAACTATACAGAAACCCATTAAGAGTTGAAGCTTCTAAGACTACCGTACATAGAGGACTACACAATTAAGGATTATTTGGGCACATTTCAAGAAAAAATCCTTTATTACTCTAGAAAATATGGTTAAATATTGGCCTTTGCTTGCCAATATATTAATCACCCTATATCTTTTTGGGAAAATTTTGTTTGATATGGTGAGACTAAAGTACTTCTCAGTGGATCTCAGAGACCCAAACTTGTTACTGTAAACCAGGGGAATCACTCAAGCCATTCTGTTTAAAAGGTACTGTTCAAAATAAACATATAAGTATCACATTTTGAGGCTGCTTTACAGCCAATACAAGAGAAGAGATCCAGCCACTCATCAGGAAGGTGGATTACTTTATCTACAGAAGGATATTTGATTAAAATCTCTGTTTTTTTATGAGAGATCTCAAGATTCAGCTGATTAAATCTTAATGCAAGATAACACCACTGTCACACTGTAATTTGTTAAAGAATACTTGAATTCTAAACAGATTTTTTGTTTGAATTAGCCCCCTCCAAATCTCATATTTAAATCATATTAAGCATCTTTGGGATGTTATTAAGTCTAACTTTCCAGAAGGCTCCAAGCAGTCCATAGTGGATCTAAAATTTGGAGTGGAAAAAGCATGGGAGGCAATTGATATGGAAACTTTCAATGATCTTGCCCACTCAGCGCCCAGAAAACTTGCTGCAGTTATCAAAGCCAAAGGGGGACAATGCAAGTACCAAGTGCTTGGGATACTTAATTCTGTAAACTGTCTAAATATGATAACAAATGTGCACATTTTCCCCTCAATTTTGTTTATTTTCACACTTTTTAAGGCACTGTGTAAAATTTTGCAGCCTATATTTTTGTGCCAATTTCACTCAATTTTGATGTTAAAAACTTGCATTGTCTTAAATAATGCCAATGGACCATTAATTAAGAGGGTACTTTTATTTTAATAAAGTTACTATCAAAACTTTTATAAAATAGAAAAGATTTTTACCATGGCCTGGGTCAGTATTATGGGATCCTCTGAAATCCAGAGCCAATTATACCTGAAAGGCCCAGTACATGACTGGAGCTAGCCTCATCAAGTAACTAATGGCAGTGAATCAAGGCCTCATGACAACCATGTGGAAGATAAATTTTTTAGAAAGCCCTAAGATGATCATAAAGATTAAATCAAGCTTTCTTTGTCATAGTGATGGCTAGCATCAGGGAGGGGTTGTTCCTCAACTGGTGGGCCCATCTCAACCTTTAATTTGGTTGGAGGACTAAAAAATGTAAATAATAACTGTGTTCACTATTACAATATCTAGGAATGAACAGAGGAGTTTTCTATAAGGAAATTGAGGTAAGAAAGAAGGGACAAGTTCTTGGCTCAAATTGTTTGCTGGGTATTGTAGGAGAGGTTTACCTCTGGTAGATTAAGCATCATTTTGTTAATTTTCAAGTTTTTACAGTAGTTTCTAAGGCTATGGAGCTAAGAAAAAACTCAGATGTGAGCAAAATCAACTCAGATGCAAAAAAAACTTTAAAAATTAATTTATATTGATTAATAATATATTTAGGTTCAGCTCAACTTTGCTTTGAGATTCATTGATTTTGTTTGCATATAAACTGATTTTGTTTACAGATGAGTTCTTTTGCCTGGTGTTGTAGCTTTTCAGCTACTGTACTGATATTATTGATATTTCATTTTTGATAAAACTAGCAAATGAGGGAGTTAAAAATATGATAAACTCCTGAAAAGATATAGTATCCAAACTTCATAAACTAAACTAGATTTAATTATGTAAGGTATAAAGCTCTTTGGAATATGGTTATAAACTAATTACTTAAGTCCTAGTATATTTATGTTTTTCAACTAGAGGAAGGTTTGAAAAAGTAACTTAATTAAAGCCCCTAATCAGTTATAAGAAGTGAAATGGAAACTTAATCAATTTATTAAGCTGAATAAGATAAAATAAAATCCTGATATGACAATTGAAGATTGGTCTAAGAAGCTAATTTCAAGATTGTGATAATGGTCATAGTCAACAACAGGGTTAAACCTGTCAAGAACCAAATATTGATTATTATTGTATAAATTGACTAATTGATAATACAAAAGTCAAAATGGATCATAAAGAAAGCATTATCTTTCAACTATCAAATGTGAATAAAAATGAGGAAGTAAAAATTAAAAAGGAACAAGCTCCAAAACCTAGCAAGTACCTTTTTGAGATGTAAGCCAATTGATTTCAACTTGATGTTGAGATTTGAGACCCAGAGTATTTATTCTAATATGAAGTTTAGGGGTTTTTAAAAGAGAGAGTTTATAATTCTTGTGGTTAATGTTGGTGTTTGGCTTGTTTTACCATAAAAAGTGTTAGAGTTGTGTAAATAAGGTCCAAGCTCAAATAAAATTTGTTGGAATAAATTGCCCAGACTAAAATCATAACCAAGAACAACAATGTTCACTGAAGCTTTAAACCTACAAATCTACAAAGGAAATGGACAAAACAAGAAATTAGGATGATTAATGACATAGAAAACAGGAGATGTAAACAAACCACTGAAAAGAAATGGTTTTGAGATAAGAGGTACAAAACCTGCTGATCCTGCATGGAGACTTTTCTAAACCATGCCAAGACAGCAGCGGCCATGGTCTGAGAAGGGAGTATTTTTGACCCCAGGGTAGCTTTCATATACTGGGGAACGTCTTTATTGAGAGTAGGTAAAACTATCTGAAAACAAGTTTTCATAGGGGAAATGGGGGGAACTATAACTCAACTGGGGGAAGCAAACTTGGATCTGATTGGCTGGCTGGAAATATTTTCACCTCTTGGTTGGAGACTTCTGCCAAAACTGAGATGACATCATAATTTGACATTTTTAGGCAACTGGCTGGTTGACCACCAAGCGCCACTGGGTAGTGATATCTTGTAATCTTCAATGTGTAATTATTCAGAAAAAAATCAGGGAGATGCAGGTTAATCCCTTCACTGTTAACAGGGGCAGCTTTAACTCATTTTTTTATCAATGACTAGATTTAAATCATCTAATATTTTCAAAGGTTTAGCCGCTTTCTTGTCCCCATTCTTTTTCTTTGGGTGATCTATTCCAGGCAAAAATGACACTACTGTGACATTAAAAGAGAGTTAATTGGATGTTTAACTAAAGATAGTTAGAACTTGAGAGAGACAGCAGCATTGGGAGAATAATAAACAGAGAAAAAAGGTCAGAAGACAGCTGGAAAGTAAATTTATATTGGGGGTTGAGTAGGGAGGCATGGAAAATAAGTTCAAAAGATGGAAGGCCCAAGTATGAAATTATTGAAAAGCAGGAAAACAGACTGAGCAGGAGAGAAAGCAAAAATGCAAGCTGTAATGTTGCAACTGAGATTATTCCCTTGTCCACTAATGAATCTCACAATACAAAGGGGGCGCTCAAAGAGTTGCCCCATGATATGAATAACAGTATGGATCATCCTGAGCATGATGGAAAATTGTGGACACCATCTCCTAATTAGCAGCACTGCCAATTCAACACACTGATCTCTCTCAGGTTATTCACAGTCTGAAAATTACTTGGAACACACCACTATGCCACTCCCTGAGAAACTGTGGCTTCCAAATATAGTATATAAGCTGTATTATTCTTAATAAACACATCTTATCTTATTTCTATTATTGTCCTTTCTAATTGGACTGTTGGTTTCCCCAATCTAAAAACTGAACTATTATTGGTTTAGTTACAACAGTAAAGTTAAAACCAACTTAATTTTGATAAATATGGAACTTCAAAACAGAAATATGAGAGGATAAGAAAGTCAATTTGAGCAACAATCAAAGCTTCAAATTAAAATAATCAACTTGAATTTAAGAGATTTATCCTAACTAAGAATAAAGTAAATTTGAAAATTTAGAAATATTTTGGACTATGGAAAACAAGATCAATGCTTCTGAATTTTGAAGGTCCAAGAAATAGCAGATAAAAGAGGCAATCATGAAAACTTGTATATATCAAAAAAGGAAAGATTACTGGATTCTCTTCCATATGTTGCTAAAAAACTGGACCTTGTCTTGCAGGTGTTACAACTGAGAATGACATTTCAATTGCCACTGTATTGTATGATAAACAAGGGGTTCAGCCAGCTATTTTATGGCAGGTCTAAAAGCATATCCTCTGAAAATTCTCTTGAGATAGCAGAATCTCATAATCCTCTTAAGGAAACCCCCAATTACACCAAAAAATCCTCACACAACCTTATACAGCACAGATTTGCACCTTATTTGGATCACATTCACAAGCGCAACCCCACTAGTGACCCAATGGCTTATTTCCTTGATATAAGAACCCTCATTATTATCAATAAAAATCATCTTATTTATAATCATTTTCTGTTCTTTTTCTGGACTGTTGTCTTCTTTGAATCCCATGCTGACCTATTTTAGTTCATCTGTGGTGTTATCATTTAAAATCCTATTATATACCAGATAAATAAAAAGCCAGAAGTTGCTAGAGATGTTTTAATAAAAGTTCATGAATCTGGGTAGCTTACTAGAAGGTTTATTTTAAATAGAGTTATTTTTGAAAGACAAATAACAGCTTTTATAAAAAGTACACTATCTTTCAAAGCTGTGGGTATAAGGAAGTAATTAAGCGTAAACTGAAATCAACTCAGTCAGAAACAAAAATACAATGACACCAATGTTGCAACTGAACTAACTATAGTGCAGTACTTGTATTGGAAAAGTCAATAGTCCAAAAGGAAATGACATAGTATAAGAACAAGATGTTGGGTTTATTGGGAACTTAGCTCTAATATATTGTAAAAGGGAGCTGCTAATCTACAAGGGGGTGGCATTGTGATGTGATCCAAGTATGGTTTAAACTATGAATAACTTATTGAAGGATTGATACCAGGAATTGGATTTGCTTCTAATTTGGGGATATTATCTATATCTCAATATTAGAGGCAGAATGTGCTATGTTGACAGATACATCATGGGACAGCTCTGTGAGCGCTCCCTGCATGTCATGAGAAAAGTTGAAAGGTAAGGTGTTGATCTTGGTTGTAGCCCCAAATATAGAGTTAACTAATATGAATTCAAAAAATTTAGTTTGGTTTTTGATTGGGCTAATTTTGTTTAGATGGATTTTCCCACTTATTCTCACAGCTTTAAAAACTACTGTAAGAGTAGTCATAATGAGCTAAAGAAATGATGATAGCATTTATAGCTTCAGGGCTGCTATTGATCTTCCATGCAGCTTGCCATAGTTACCTTTAGTTTGATCATTTACATTTAAATAATCTCACTGATGTTGAAATTTGCAGTCTTAATTCTTTTATAGTGATGATTTTAACTTTTTCATTCAACTTAAAAACCAAATAACCTTATAATTTTTAATTGTATTTTACATTTTCAACATTTAAATGCAAAACAACGTAATTTTTATTTATAAAATAATAGTCTGGTGCCTGAACTTAACTAAAAAAATAATAACCTATATGTTTGGTGAATAATCCTTTATTATCTTAAAAAATTAACTTACATTTTTTATCAAAAACTGCTGCTTTGTTTGTATAATCTAGATTGATTTGATTTAGTTCATCTCAGCAGCTTTGAAAGCTATTGTATATTGGCAGGCAATCATCTAAAGTTTACTGGGATCCCTTCTTTTGTTCTTGGAACAGTTATGGCTAGGGCTGCATTGGATTTGAGACAGTGGCGCCTTTTCTAAAAAGGAGCCACTTGTCTCAAATCTGGAGACAATTCTGGAAAATTGTCTAGGGTACAATTTTTCTGGAATTGGTTCCTTATACATCCACAGAAGGGTGTGTATTTTCCAAATTTTTATTTTAAGATAATTTTTTATTTTTTACTTTATGTTATTTAAAAGTTAAAATAATTGAATTCAAAATTAAAGAATCTTTTTAAAAATAAATTTTTATTATAAATATTTATAAAATCTCTCAATTCCAGAAAGCAGAAAGCCTTCCAAGACCTTTTTTTAGAAATTTTTGTATTCCCCCAGTGTAGGGGAATCTGAAAGAAGATTATGGGGAAGGGAGGACAGGACAATTATAGCATTTGGGTAGGACACACCATTTTGAAAACACCATCTCAATTTATGCTATCTCAATTTTATAGTAAAACACCATTCCAATTTACAGCATTTTGACTAAGAAAAACAAGTTTTAAATTTTTAGATTTTTAAACTCCAAAAAAAACTCAAATAATTCTCAAAAAAATAAAATTCAAAAACATTTCTAGGCTTAAAAAAGCCTCAGAATTCTAAATCTGCAATAAAAAATGGGGTCAATTAGTAGCAAAAAGGTTTCATAAAGCCCAAAAGTTAAAACATACCCAAAAACAACTATTTTCATCTATTATAACTATAAACTATACTTTAAAATAAGCATATAATTGTACCAAATACCAAAAAAGTCAAAGAATATTAAAATCAAAGGAAATAAGAGAGAGAATAAAGTGTTGTTTATTGGAAAAGGGCTCAAACATTAGCAAAAAGAGCAACTGAGATGGCCTGAAGATGTTCAAGCTTGCTATCCTTGAGATAGTAGACAAGGACCACCTTGCTAATTTCTTTATACTTTTTCACCACTTTTGTCTGCTTAGGGGTTTGCCCTTGGACTTCATGCCAGTCTTGAAGAGCCGGTCAGAGATGGTCTTCTGGGTTTTGAGATGCACCATTATCTTGTTGAATTTGGGCTTATGAACCCTGACCCTTGTAGAAAACTGTCTATGCCACCCTTCAAGGGAAGAGTGTGAGAGAGGGGGGCTAAACTAACTAGTTTGGCTCCCATCTTGGGGGAAGAATCCACCAGGACACCATCCAGTGCAGAACTGGGATGGCCGCTCAAAGTGGTGTCCACAAGGAGGACACAGCAGATAGTCAGAGAAAGTAGGAGTCCAAACCCTTCAGAATCATCCCGCTGAGCAACCAGGGAGTGCACTTGGGGGTAGACTCTGGAACAGCCTCATCTCCTCCTAGAACCAGTACAACTGGGGCCTCAGAAGAGAGGGGCAATGGGGAAGGCGGGCCTGATGATACCAAGGGAGATAGATCAGGGGTCACAAGCTCAAGGTCATCACAGGTGAGGCTTCTTACAACATTCTCACTAGTAGTGAGGATATCTTGAGCTTGCCCAGGGAGGTCACCAAATACATGTAGGAATTGGTCAGGGTTAGCGCCCACAGAATGGAATGAATGTGAGATGCACCCCCAAATGTCAGGGGTGGTACACCATATCATCACCAAGGCTGGAGCCAAGGTGAACACAACAAACTTGGCAAAGGGCACCAACGTTTTACTTGAATCAAACACTTAACCAATAAGAAATGATTTGCTTTTCTAGAATTTTTTGTTCTTGCAAACTTGAAGCAAGCAACCAAAAAAGGAGCCAAAGACAAAAAGGAAGGTCCCAAGAGGTAGGCAGGACACAGAGGACAGCAACCACAGAAAAAGGGGGCTTTGAAGTCAGGTTTTGAAATTTTAAAGTGTATAAAGAGCTTTGGAAGAAGAAAAAGCAAAAGAAAAACAAAATTGAACTTTAAGTAATTATATTGAATGAATTGCTAATCTTTAAGTTCAAGGGGTTAAACTTCAAAGCAAAAAGCTTTAACGTAGACACTGGCAACGTGTAGGAGGCTCTGAGAAGACGCAGAGAGGCCTGGGAGCAAAGGGGAAAGGTAAAGAAGATCAAACTTCTACTAATAATCTTAGAAAATTAAAGAGCCAGAGAGGGGGCTCAGTAAAGTCTAAAATTTAAAAGGGGGGAGAGTTCAAACTTTATTTTGTAAAATGAGAAAGCAGGGGACCAAAAGTCCCCTGTCTTGCTTTAAGGAAAGCCATTCTGAATTTAAAAGTCACCTGACCAAAAGGTCATATCTGATTGGTTCTAAGAGAAATTTTTCAGGGAGAATCCAATGGTTTGGGAGGGTTTACAACAATTTCTGACTTCAAATCTGATTGGCAGGCATCAAAGAAGTGTTTCAGGGCAGCATTCAATCCAGTTGGATTGAATTTGAAGATTCAACCCTAGCACGACCTGATTGTTTGGATTTGACTAATTTCAAATGTGGATGGGCCCAAGCCAAAAAATAATCCAAATTAATCAGAGATTCCTCCCACGTGGGTAAAGAGTCTAAAGCACCTGTATTTACAACTTGGGAAGGGTATGCCAACACAAATCTCTCATCAATTGTGTGGGCTAAATCCTCAAGAGAATTAAGGGGCTTGGCTGGCTTCTGAGCAGATTTTTTTGTGTGGCGCGGAAAGATTGTCTTATCCAGGGCTAAAGGGGGAAGTGACTTTACATTATCCTTTCCTTTTTCCTGTGGATGGATGCCCTCTTGAGGAAGAGTGGCTACCAAGAAGTTCTTGTGAGCCTTGTGGATCTTAAGAGCCAGGAGGAACTTAGGAGGGCCCAATGCTTTGGGGTTGTTATAGTGGAACTCCTGGACCAGGTCCTAACAGTTGCTGCAATTGGAGGAGCTTACCCAGCTATTGTTGTAGGAGAGATAGCCCTTCCATTTGACACAATACTGTAGGGATTTCCTGATCCAACAGGATGCCACTATTGCCTCCACCTTGTATTCTGGGGAGCTGTCAACCACAATGGGCTCTGGGGTGTTAGGGGCTGGGCCCTTGAAAGGGGAGAGTCAGCAGGCATTGAAAGTGTTGTGGATGCGGTAAGAGGGTGGAAAATCCAACACATATGCTCTGTTACATTTGTTTTCCAACCCCTTGAACAAACCCAAGCATTTTGGAGCAAACTTATATGAAGGTACTTTCATGTGGATGTTGGCAGAGTCCAGCATGACAAGAGAGCCTACCAGGTAGTCTGGGGCCGGACAGCAGTTCTTATCAGCTGCCTTCTTGTAAGACTCTATGGATTTGGCCAGTGTCTTTTGTACTTTGGTGTGAGTGGCTTTTAGGTGGGCTGCCATATCTGCCGCGGCTGAAATGTGGTACTATAGGGACGGGCTAATAGAGAATGCAGGGGAGAAGCCTAGAGTTGCTTGAAAGGGGGACACGCCAGTGGAGGAATGCGCTGTGTTATTGTAGGCAAACTGTGCCAAGGAAAGGTCCTCTGACCAAAAGTCCATGGTGGCATTAGCGTAGCAATGCAAGTGCTGTTCCATAGTCTGATTCACCCTCTCAGTATGGCCATCTGACTGAGGGTGGTAAGACGTGGAGCAACAGGGCTTGATATTGAGAATGGCTAACAAGGATTCCCAGAACACAGAGGTGAACTGAGTTCCACAATCACTCATAATCTCCTGGGGCAAGCCAAAGTTAGTGAAGATGTGTTTCACAAACAACTTAGCCATCCCTACTGAGTTCAGAGTGGTTAAGCATGGGATGAACACTGAATACTTAGTGAATCTGTCAACTACCACCATGATGGAGTCAAAGCCACCGGATAAGGGGAGCTCCACTGCAAAGTCTACCAAGATAGAAGACCAAGGGCCCTGTGCCTGCTGAAGGGGGTGGGGAAGACCATTGTTGCCTGAGCAATCTGGTTTTGAGCATGCACAGGTGACACACTGCTTAACCCAAGGGCCAATGGCCTTAGTGATCCCAAACCAACTGTAGGTACGCCTGATGAGCTCCAGGAGTTTCTTTGTACCTGGATGCCCAAACAGGGGGGGATCATGATGCTCTGTCACAACACGCACATGCAAGCTCTTAGGGACCCAAATTTGCTTATTTTGGTAAACTATACTCTCCTTTAGGACGTATGTGCCTTCCTTTGGGTGCTCAGGAGTAAGCTTGGAGAGGAAGACCATGCCGTGCGGAGAAGAGTGTTGTGCTAAAAGTACGTCATGGAGAAGGGTTCCTGGGAGCGCAAGCAGAATGTCATTTTGGGAAGGCGCAAGGGAGATGTCAGGGATCCACTCATTGGGAAGTCTTTCTCCAATTGAATGGAGAAGAGCTCCCAAGTTGAATTTGATCATAGTGAAACCTACTGGAATTCCTATCATTAACATGTAAAGAAGGTGACCAAAGAGGCAAAATCTTCCCAAGAAGGGAGTGAAGTGATTGAGGAGGTAATAAACACTGGTGTATCCCAAGACCAACCAGGGGGCCTTGGAGTGAATGATAGGTGGGAATTGAGCTGTTTCAACGTAAGGGACATGTCTTTGACGTAGACCAAAACAATACCAAATTGAGTCTTCATATTTGTCTGTAGGTGTTGGTTTGGGATTTTCAAAGTTAACATTTGCTTATCTATAACTGATTAACACACAAAAAGTCCATATAAGTAAGATGAACTTCATGTTGTTGGGGAAGAACCTTTAGAATCTACTAATCAAGTGTTTAGAATTGAGAATATAGATTTATTGGTTGATAGGAATAAAAGAAATTGTTGGAGCAATTTGGAAGGAAAGAATTTGCCAGTTTAAATACTGAGCTCAAGTGATGAAGGAAACATAGTGGTTACCAGATGATCCTGCAATAATGAATTGAAAAGTATTGCCTTGCAGGACTGCAGCAGGCTGCAGCCTGCAATGCAAGAAGAAGAGGTAATTTGGGTTATTGCATTGCAGGGTACTTTTACATCATGGTGGGGATGACATTTTGGCTTTGGATGAGGAATGTTTCCCTGGCTTGGTATCTTGGCTTCTTGTGATTTGCTAGATGGTTCCCCTGAACAGTGGACATTGGTGTTTACGCATTTAAATTTGAGTCAATTGGATGATGTAGCAGTTTCAGGGCTCAATTTTAAACCTATATGGTGGTTACCGTTGGACTTATCATCTGGACCTTGATTTTTGAAATTTAGAGTAGAATTAATATACTTGGTTTGGTTAGGGCTTTTGCTCTTGCTTTTGTTTTTGTTTTTGCTTTTGCTTTTGAAAGTGCATTTGTTAATGGTTTTCAAATGCAGATTTAATAATCTAATTGATCCATTATTGAAGGTATTATCAATTTTAGCATTTAAAAATGCAGTTTCCGATTTTTCCTCTGCACTAAAGGATCCAAGATTGATTGTGTTGTTTGTGAAAGGGATAGAATCCCTTACAGGAGATTGTTCTATCCAGGGCTAAAGGGGGAAGTGACTTTACAAAGAGGTTGTCTTGATCAGGCCATCTTTTACCTGCTTAAAGCAGCTTCATTGGGTTGAGTCACCACCATTTCTGATGTGGCGTGCTCCTTGAAATACTCCAACCCATTGAGTTTCAAAATACTCAATGGACAGAGCAAAGGCTTCCTGGTTGACAAGGATATAGGGATGACAGAGGAGGTTGTCATAAAAGGCATTGGTTTCCTCCTTTCTCACAAGGGAAAGGGCAGCAAAGCAATTGAAGACGTCCTTAGCCTCTTTAGTGCCTTCAGAGTTGACCAGCTAATGAAGGTCAGAGCACTTTTGGAGGCAGCAGCATAATGCCTGCCTGAAGTGGAAGTAGCATCCCTGAGGGGATCTCTTAAAGACACAAATAAAGGCATTTTTCTGAGCCTGTTCAAAATCCATTACCAGATATTTGTGGTAGGGAAGGCTTTCAGGCTTTTTCCTGGTTGGGATAGGAGTGTCTTCTTCTTGGGAGATGGATTTTTTTTGCACCCTCTGGTCTTCTTGGGCTCCTCTTCAATTGTTGGGAGGATTTCATCAAGTTTGGTCTTTAAAATTGTGAGTGCTTGGACATATGTTTCCTGCTTCTTGTTGGGAAGGAAAAAGAAGACAAGGGGAAGAACTAGATTACTAACTTGCCCATGGATATTCCAAAGCTGACTGAAGAGCTTTGGGCAGGTTGAGTATGTTCCATCTGCAAGCCAGGTCTTGCATTTTAAAAGATTGTACAGATCCTGGATTGCGGCAAAGCAGATGATACGCTCTGGGGCATGTTGACCATCATTGTGAAGAAGAAATCTCTCCTCATGGCAAGATATTTTTTGCTCCTTGGTAATGATCAATTGGTCAATGGAGCTTGCACTGACACATTCAGTGCTCAGAGCATATCTCTGATCAGTGAGATATCTCTATAATTTTGAGGCGCCACCAACAGTTGCTAGTTGGTTATCATTTAGATTAAGGAGTGCATCATTGAGGACCTCAGTTGCAGTTTGATACTTTGTGGTTGGGATCACCTGGCAAAGAAACCAGCGGATTAGTTGATAGAGAGGGTCAAAGGGCTTGGCACAGTCATGGCATACAGTTAACACCTTGAATCTTGTAAACTCATAAGTGGTGAGCCTTGCTGGGCACCCAACGTTATCACATACTTAGTGATGCTGGTGTATTGCTTTCTTCTCATTGTTACAGCTGAAGCTATACCATTTATATACAAAGCCAGCACCCCCTTCTTGGTCATGATTAGGTAGCTGGCAGGGTAAGTGGTGGGCACAGCAAAGGTGCCAATTCAATTATAGATAATGTGCATAGTGTTAGGATCCCAGAGCTCAATTGGCTCATCAACAGGAGCACCAGGCTTCTGCTACTGCTTCTTTTCCTCTTCAGGCTCTGAGGTGGGATTAGAGTATCAATTGAAGTTGAACAACTTCTCTTGGGGATCTGAAGGGGAGTAAACAAAAGGAGAGTGGGAAGGGGTTGGGCTTGTTTTCTCAGGTTCAGGGGAAGGTGTGGGTGTCTTGGGGGGAGCTTTACCCTTAGCAGACTGCTTTTTAGGGGTAGTTTTAGCCTTTTTGGCCTTGGGAGGAGTGATCTTGGACTTGGAGGCCTTGGTGGCCTTGGTGGCCTTGGGCGCAGCTTTGGTGGTAGGCTTAGGAGGCATCTAAAAGTGAATTAGTATCAAAATATGAGCAATTTGGGGGTTTTTTAAGGAGAAAAATGAGAATGTTTTTAATATAAAAATAATAATTTTATATATATAATTGTAGATAAAGTCTTAAAATATATAATATCAAAGTTTCAATTTTTTTTGTTTTGTAAAAATAAAATATTTATTAGTAACACAATTATGCAAAACATTGAGTTTTGACTGAAAACTTGCAGTCAAAATGGCGTTTTTGAAGTGAGGTAATTGAGGTGACGTAGCTCAAAAACATAGTGTTTTGACCATTTTTTATATTAAATTAACAAATTTCCGGTGGAGCTACCTCAACTGGGCCAAAGAATAAAACTTGACATTCTCAAAAACTAGCTTACACAACTGGAGTTAAAAAGTACCCAGTTGTTTAGAGGAGACCAAAAAATATATATTTGCAAAGTTTCAGGCAATTTCTTACATTTTTTATTTATATGATAATTGACGTGAATATGTACTTTTGAAAAGTGGTAAGCAAGAATTGCAGTGGGGGAATCAATATAGCGTAGCCTGGCATCATATGTAATTTCCCCCTTATTTTCCCCTATCCATTGTGCGCATTGAATCAATTGGGTGATATGAAACTCAGTGGAATTTGAAGTGATGTAAATTGAAATAGCGTAATCACCCCCTTCCATATTAAAATCACTATTAAAATATTTTATTAAGAGAACCCTTATCAATGTATCCATGTATGATAAAGTTATAAATTACATATAACAAAACTGTTTTTTTTACCCAGCAATGATAATCACTAGAAGGACTATCATAGTGGCGGCTTTTTAGGTTGTTCTTATTATAAGTGTCTTAGATTAATACTATAGGAACATCTTCTAGCACTATACAACAGGCTTTATTTTAGTTTGGGTATAAGTTTATTTTAGTTTAAGATAAATAGCACAATTTGAAATGACGTAAAGTTGAGATGGCGTAAACAAGCCCCACACTAAGTAATTTCATATGTAAATAAAGTTAGCAAAAAAGGATTTAATTAATCTAACTCAAAGTGATAGAATTGAGATGGCGTGAATACAAGATGCCACATTATAAAGGTATATGTAAATTTTAACTATTTTATTGTTTATTTTAATTTTTTGTGATTCAAAATCACTAATGCAAAAAACGCCATCTCTAATTAAATTCGAGATAGCGTAAATCGAAGTGCCATTTTCGAAATGGCATGTCCTACCAGCATTTGCCATAATCGTCTCTTTTTTGGGCTGACACAGCCCTAGTTATGGCTGCCAGTAGATGACTATCTTCTATTAGCAAGATCGGGTTTATTCCAATGGATGACGTATACATAAAATTCATAGACCTTTGTTGAGTTTTGACTTTGTCGAGTTATGTGGGATTACTTCGATAAGAACAGATTTTATATCAGATTACAACAGTATTGGAGGGGCTGGGATTAGAGCTAAGAAGCCCAATAAATATATATAATCTTAATTGTAAATATTTAATTTAAAATTAAAACTGTGACCTTCCAGCCCAAGGTATTATCCCCACTTGGTTTACTTAACTCAACATACAAAAGGATTCAAAGTTGACTGACTACCTTCTAGCAATGTTTATTTTAGGCATAACGGGTGGAATAGCAACAGGTGAATACTAAGAGGACCATGATTTTAAAACAAAAATTCGAGAAGAAAAAGCCTTTTATTATCCCCAGCTTCGCTATTATATTTTTTATCGTCAATGGACTACATCTACTTAACTCTTGATATTTCGCTTAGACAATATACCCCCAAGTTCAAGATCATATTGGACATCACATTTTATGTCTGACAGTGGAAAATAGCCAAGCTTAACACCTTTTTCTTTCCTTATCTTATACCTTAAGTAATTTATTAAAGTAACCGACAATTTGTTCTAAAGTTTGATAAAAACAAAATAAGCTTTCTGATTGCATCTTGTCGTAGGATTTAGACTTACTTAGTTCTTGTTTAGGTTCCTTTATTAACCGACTGTAATGGTATTAAGAACATTTTTTGTAGCCCGTTCAATTTGTTGTAAAACTTCAAAAGTCTATGAAAGAATATTCTAAATCCCCTCAAAACAGTCAAGTTAGTTATTCACATAAAGCTCTATGCGCAACTAATTATTTCCTAATTTAACGAGCTAAATCACCAATCTAGCTCTCTTGTATATCATTGATTCATATTGGCTCTCAATAAATATTTTTCAGGTTTTTCGGTTGAAAGTTACTAAGCAGTAAATTAGGGAAAAGCACAGTTTCCCGAATGCTCTCTGAGCTAGGAATTCCCGTCATCGATGCAGATATCATTGCTCGTGAGGTAGTCAAGCCAGGGACATTTGGATATAATAGTGTAGTTGCTAAATTCAATCACTTGGAGGGTGAAAGCATTATATTGCCAGATGGAAACATCGATCGCGCTAAGCTTGGAGCCATCATCTTTTCCAACCCGGAAAAAAGAAAAGAGTTGAACTCTATCCTTCACCCATTAATAAGGGTCTCGATGTTATGGAAAACTTTCAAGCATTACATCACCGCAACGCCGATAGTAGTCTTGGATGTTCCACTATTATTTGAGTCTTCTTTGGATCGGTTTACTTCTGCAAACGCGGTTGTATATTGGTAAAGATACGACATAGCTCTTAATAACTTCAGTTAAGCCCCGAAAGTATCCAAGAGGCCAGGCTCATAGCAAGAGATCACTGTGACAGAACAGTGGCTCAGCAGCGCATGTCGAGTCAGCTAGGAATAGAAGCTAAGAGAGAAAAGGCAGACTGGGTCATTGATAATTCTGGAGATCTCGAGGCGACAAGAAGGAGCGTGCATGACTTGATTGAGAAAATAAGACCATCCATGTTCAAAACCTTGTTGCAGCTCACCGTTCCCATTTCCATCCTATCTTCAGGCTTGTTATGGATTTTTTTGAAGGCCAAGTCGAAATAAGATGCTCAATTTTATTATCAGCTCTTGGCCAAATGATATTTGAACTATAAGGACATCCTGAGGTTTGCTCGAGTGTTTTTACTTATTTGGTAAGCCTGTAAAATAGTTGATTTAAGAGATTCAAAATAAGATACAATATATTCTATTCTTTGGATGAAATACAGTCTCGGCATGGAAGGATGAACACATTATGTATACTAAATACCATGTATTTTCACATATGGAATAATCTGATTTAAACTGGTTCCTGATCCTAGCCTAACACTTGCTGTGTATACCTAATCATTTTGCAATATGTAGTGGCGTGTACCTAACTATAGTAGCCAATCCATCAAACAGCAAACCTTAGCCCTTCTCTTCCTGGTTTGTGTTCTTAAAGCAAACTATTGACAATTTTTACTTGCAATGTATTTACAAGCAGGGACAGAGATATAATTGATCAATTTTTATTGTCAATTGATTTTCAGCCAAAGGGATAGGAAACCAGCCATTGCAACTCATCAAAAGATAGCGTTTCTTTTAGTTGGCTTAGTAGTCTGGGGCAGGAATATGCTATGTCAACCATTGTTTCACCAACCGATTTTTCAACAAACAACATCCCACAGTTTCCCGTCATTCTATAGAAATAGAAACAAACCAATCTTCCAACAAGAAAGCAGATCCAATCATTTACTAGCTTTGAAAGTTAGTAAAACAAGGGTTACATATTAAAATAAGCTTAAGCTTTGACACCCAATAAAAATGAATAAGCCTATTAAGTCTAATGAAAGCGAATCTGAATGCCAGGATACCATGATCCCTTGACATATCTTTCAGTATGGGGAGCAGTGACAGGCAAAGGCATGGCCCACCAGACAATGGGGCATAACTTAACTAGGTATGAGAGCACCTTTCCTGATATAGACCGTGGTCCAGTGGATGGCAAATCTGGATCAAGTAGCCCAGCAAGTGCTAGGTAAAGCACTTCCAGGAGTTGATTTTCTTGGCCAAGAAGATTGAGATTAGTATGATACAGTTCAGAGAGCTTTGGAGCAAGAGGAGGCTCCATGAAGGCTAAGTAGGTGTTGAGGTTGTTGTATTTCCCCTTGAAAATGTGGGGGTTGATGGCGACAACTTGGTTGTCCCATACTATATGATACAGCTTTTTATACTTCCAGGGCAAACATACCAGAGAAGATATTTGATTAACCACTGTTTGTGATTTGGGGTTGGGGCATACTTGGTAAATTGAACAGGACCAAAAGGCACTCCAGGTGGTGGTAGTAATAGTCTGGGTGATCCACTTCTGAGCCTTGGGCAAAAAAGGGTTTACCTCAAAAGTAGGCTGATTAGCAGGTAGTTAAGAGTGGAGTAGAACAAGAATGAAATAGAGAAAATTATTAGATAACCAGAGGTTCATAACAGTTCCTTTACTTAGCTAGTATGCTGATAATCCTGTCTGTTGGGAGGGAGGTGGGTTTATATAGTGATCAATCTCTAACTTTGGGTCCTCAAACCTCTCTTCTGGGGTATCTGAGTTACATGTTTGGTTCCTAGGATTTTCTTTGCTTGGTTGGCTAGTTGGCAGGCTCTACTTCCATTGCTGTGAATAATGGTTTGGTTTATGCCTGGCTGATCTTGGGCTTCAGCTCTTGAGTCTGTGTATATCTCATTAATCATCTGGCCTTTCTGGGCTTCCTGGGGTGATCTATCACAGTTTGGAATAGTATTTGTTATTTTTAGACGCTTGAAAAGGCTATTATTCAGTGTTAATGGTTTCATGGGTCCTGAGCTACCATTTTTGGTTGGGTTTTTTATTTGGTGGACTTCAAATTTAAAAATACCTTTTCCCATTGCAGGGAAATCATTTGGACCCTCCCAGGTGAAGGCTAATGCATTTTTATAGGTCTTGGGGCCCTGAGAGGGCTCTTGGGTGCCATGGTTTTGGGGTTCAAACCTGAGAGTGTAGTGTTAAATTCTCTAAGCAAACCTGTGCTTGGCAGTATGCCAGCCTTTACCTTTGCTCCCACCTGGTGGCAAGGCACAAGTCCAATCCCTGTGAGAGCATATCATTAATTGTGACACTAAACCCATAAACATTAAAAGTTTCTTGCTGAATAAATACAAAATAATCAATTTTTTTAAAAAATCAGGTATATGAATAAAAGCAAACAGTTAATCACAAACATCAATAGCAACCATTCAAACCCAAAGTTTATGGCATCTTTAAGACCCTCTTAAGGTATTTCAGGATCAGCTCCTTCTTGTAACTCCTACCCACCAGATTGTGCATTAGCTTTCTCTTGAGCCTGTACTGGCTTTCCTTAGAGGGGAAAGGATCTTGTTTATCAGTATCCCAAATAATCCTGTCAGCCCTGTATTTAGACTTCTTCAGACCCACAGCCAACTTACCAAAGTGTGGCTCTATAACCTTAACTGACTTGAAAAAGTGTTTGTGCAATCTTTCCAGTGCAGAGGTGGTCTTGGTACTCTTGATAAGAAAAGACTCTATATAGTTTAAGCCAACCTTTTTTTCCAGGATCATTGGGATGCTCACAGGGATAGGAGATGAGGAAAGCAGAAAGACTTTGGGAGGCTTTTTCAAGAAAAGCGCTGAAAATATATTATAAGCAATCTGGATTTTAGGAGCAGAGGCAGTACACCACACTTTGATTGGGACTGTTGAACTACCTATAGTGTTAGAGCAGTAGGGGGCCTTCATGTTATTTGAAATTAAGGCAAGAAAAAAGAAACCAGAGTCACAAGGAGTCTTGTGAGAGAGGGGAGATAAACTAACTAAGATTGGCTCTTATTCCAGGGAGAGACTCACCAGGACACCACCCAATGCAACACTGGGATGGCCGCTCAAACAGGGGTCCATAGAGACCAGGTGGGGGACATGTGAGAAAGATATGCGCTCAGTCCCATCAACAACATGCCATCCAGAAACCATGATGTGCGGCCAGGACCGTACATGAGATGTAAGGGCAAATCTTGAGGAGAGCAGGATCTTTTGCATACAGGGGGACTAGAGCCAGGAACACCTCAGTGGGGAGGCTTTCAGGAACTGATTTAGCCAGATCTCTTTTTATGTTACTGGAAGTGAGGCTCTTAACAAGATCCTCTCCAGTGAACAGAAGTTCATGTGTCCTATCAGAGAGATCATCAAGCAGATATAAGAGCTTAGCAGGATTTTCTCTCACCAATTGGGCAGAAGATGACGGCTGCAAACAGAGATCTGGAGATGTGCATCACATCAGAAACAGCACAGGGGCTAAGGTGAAGACCAAGAATTTGACCACAGAGAATAAATTTTTTGAGTTCCCCAAAAGAGTTGGGAAACTTTGGTATGGATGACAGGGCGCCAACAATAAAACCAAGTGGATCCAGAGACCACAGAGAAATCAGGGGCCTTGAGGATCACTGACTAATACTAGAGGACAGGGAGACCACATAGGATACTTTAACAGCAAGAAATAGGAAACCAAAGTCAATTTTCAACTCCAATTAAAAAAGCTTAAATGTAGAGCAAGAAACTGTAAAGGTTTCTAAATCAAATCTAGGTTTTAGGTTTTTTTCAAAAGCAAAAGCAAAAGAAAAAGCAGGTAAATAAGGTTTCTTTATGCTAACACTAACTCTTTGGAGGCAGAAGGAGAGGCAGCTGCTGTAAAGCAGGGAAATGAAGCTAGAGGTAAGAAAGACCAGATTTTTTTACTGAAATTTAAGGATAAAAGGACTCCAATAAAGTGACCCAAAACCAAAAGTTAAAGTACTAAACTTTTAACTTATAAGAATTGACAAGCAGGGACCCATTGAGGGCCTATTTTTCAATTGAGGGATATCATTCCAATCTGGAGGCCCACCACAAATGATGGAGCCCCCTGATTGGCTAAATAATAAAATTTTCTGCCCTGTTTCAGGGGGCTGTCACTTTTGACATTTTTCTTCTGATAAATGAAAGAAGTTGAAAGCAGGAATGAAACCCTGTTCCTTGCAATTTGCGGCCTGCCAGCCCAGAGGACCAAGGCCCCTGTTGCCCAGGTTTTTTTTGAGCTTGAGCCAGTAGCTTGTTTGATAGGCAGCCCAAAAAGCCTAAAAGATTTTCTGAGACTGGAAAGAAACCCCACTGAAGACGCACCTCTAAGGGCCCAGACCTATGCAGAGGAAGTGGCCTCCTCAAAGGGGGATTTGGAAAAATCCAAAATCACGCCCCCAACACGAGCCAACCAGTGTCAACTCTCAGCATTTGGGAAAACCTGTATTTGGCAGGCCGCCTGATTTTATGAATAGAGTTGGGAAACAGGAAGTTTCTTGAATTTTTTCACCAACACCCACCAATCAAGAGCCAGCCAAACCTGTAAACCAACCAATTAATTAAATTACCAATGATAAAATACCTGCATACCTAAAGCCAAAAATTTCTGGAGAAACCAAACATGGTAGTATAAAAGCCCCAACTATATTGAATGTGGTGATACTACCATTTTGATAATAAATTTGAATGAACCTTTGGTTCATTCAAATTTTCTCTTATCTAGTTTTAGTATTATACCATCTACATTTCATAACTGTAGTTCTCAGGACTCTGCAGCCCTTCTGTCATTCCTGTGGCCCCACAGCTGGCATTATTCTGCCCAGCAGGAGCATCTTACAGCCCCTTTTATTTCACTAAGTATTTGTTCAACCCAGCCTATCCAGAATTCAACCTTGAGAATATACTAGTTGCTGACCCCTTGGCAATATTCAGTGAACTGGAAACCTTCAACTGTGAAGGACATTATTACATCATCCAGCCTAGACTTTTCCAAGAGAAATATAGTTACCAACTAGCCTATTTAGTACCAATGACCCCCCTTGACTCTGCACCCTGACCGGCTGCAAGAATCTGATGTTGCTCCTGAGACCACCTCCACCCAGTTTTTTGAAGTGGTCTACATTACTTTGACAAGCTTGTTATGCTCTATGTGTTCCCAGTTCATGCCCTTTTTCTTTGTTGGTTGGTCTTTACCCTACATTATCAAACCAGCTCCTAATCTGTGGTAGGTGCTTCCTTCTGGGCTGTTGGTTCCTCTGCCCTTGTCAACTAGCGCTCCCCCCAGTACTTGGGATCCTGAAAGAGACAGGAAGTTTTTGGGATAATTTCCAGAGTGGGTTTTGGTTGGCTAGGAGTGAAAATTTGAGTTTTTGGAGCTGACACTAGTAAATCTGAGCAGGATTGAGGGCAGTGTTGGAAGTCTCTGATTGGCTGCGCCTAGCTTGTTTTAAAGGATATAGGTCCAGGCCAACAAACAATCCAAACTAATCAGTGTTTCTTCCACAGTTGGGAAGGGAGATTGGGGTGGTGTATGAGAAGTTTTGGAGGGGTGGGCTAATAAAAATATCTCATCAATTGTATGGGACAGATCTCTTAGAGAATTTAAAGGCTCGGCAGGGTTTTGAGCAGACTTTTTGAACTGTCTTGGGAACAAGGTCCTATCTAGGGCCAAAGGGGAAGTAACTTTACAGGACTCACATCTGAAGAGAAACAAACATCAAAAAACGTTTTAGAGAAGAGTGCCAATCTATTTTTGACAGAACCTCATGATTTTGGTTTGATGAAAGACATTCAACATGAACTCATCCTTGAGGATAATAAGCCTATTTTCTCCCAACCATATTGAAAATCTAAGATAAAAGAATCCCAAGTAGCCATTGAATTGAAGCAACTATTGAAAGCTGGACTGTTGAAACCTTCTAAGAGTCCTTGGACATCTCCCTTGCTGCTGTTAAAAAAGAAGGATGTATCACACCAAGTTGTAATGGATTATTGAAGGCTTAATTATATTACTCAAAAATATAGCTACCTCCCTTCATGGAACTGCTGACTCTCTAAACTTGATAGGAGGATCAAAATACTTCTCTGACATGGATCTTGATAGCGGCTATTGGCATATGACCTATCACCCAAATATTGAAAAAAGTATGCTCTTGTCTCTATTAAAGGACTACTTGAGCCAACTCAGATGCCCAAAGTTATCTGCAATGCCCTTGCTAATTTCTAACAATTCATGGATAATCTATTAGGAGACCTCAAAATGACATGTATTTTGGTCTATCTCAATGACATAACTGTATTTTCTTGCACTTTAAATCATCACATTGATCATTTAAACCCTGTTTTCCAAAAACTGTGTTCTGCCAGACTCAAACTAAAGCCTTCTAAATACTCTTTATTTAAAGGAAAATGTAGTTCTTAGGCCATTATGTCTCTTAAAAAAGAATTGTTCCTCTGTCAAACAAGGTTTATGTCATATAAAATATGTCTACACCAGCCAGTCTAAGATATGTTCGAGTATTTCTTGGCATAGTTGAATATTATCAGCAGTTTATCCTTCACTTTGCTGAATTGACTGAACCATTGATGTGCTTATTACACAAAGAAATGTCCTTTCAATGGAATGAAAAACAAGACTATGCCTTTAAAGCTCTTCAAAATATGTTAGCTACTTCTAATATCCTAGTTAATCCAGATTTATCTCAGGCATTCCTTTTTCTCACTGCCATCAGCAATATAGCCATAGGTGCTACCCTCACTCAGAAAGATGAGCAAGGAGTAGATCACCATGTTTCCTATTATAGCAAGACTTTTACCAAATCTAAACTAAACCATAGTGTTACTGAGCATAATCTTTAGCAGCATTACTAGATGTCAAGAATTTTGTCCCTATCTATATGGTCACAATTCACAGTGATCACATATAATTAATCCCCAAGATGGTACAAAATATAAAAGATCCTGTTCAAAGACTTGAAAGATGGGTATTAAAACTTCAAGGGTATCACTTCACTATTCTTCATTGAGCAGGAGATTTACACCAAAACACTGATTTTTTACCTTAATTGGCTTTATTTACATGTTTATTTGTTGAAGAATATATATTATTTGATTTAAATATCCAACCTGAACTATGGTCTGCCAAACCTCCTCTTATCTAAGAACACCTGGAAGAGATGTCTTCCAATACTCAAATCAAAGACAGTCTCCTCTATAAGCAGAAAAGAAGTAAATTTCTATTCTATATTTGAGCCTCCGCTTAAAAAAGACACCATCACAGAAGAATATTTAAAAATTGGACATGGAGCAGTAAAGAAAAATTGGGAATGATCAAAGAATCAATGCTATTAGGAAAGAATTCTACAGACAGTACAACAAGTTCTTGATAGTTATTTAGTATGCAAATTTCATACTAGTCCCCATCCTAGGTTCAAACATGAGATCTTTTCTCCATCCTCTCTTTCATGTGATTAGTATTGAACTCATAGAACCCTTTCCTGCAGCTATAGGAGGACATAAGTACATAATTATTTACATATACCATTTAACCAAATGGGTAGAGGCGTCTTCTTCCTTCAGTACTTCTTCTGAATTGGTTGCCTCTTTTCTGCTCCTATGCATATTTTCTTGCCATAGAAGTCCTAATATGTTGCTACCTGAAAATGAATTGAACTTCAAATCCAAAGTGGCAACTGAATTTTCTATTTTTAGATATTATAAAACCTTTTCAGCTCCTTATCATCCTGCTACCAATGAAGATGTAGAACAAGCTAATATCACTTTGATTTCTATATTACAAAAGGTGGCATCTTCTGACCCTATTCATTGGGCTCACTATCTGGATAGTGGCCTATTAGTCTATTAAATTAGTTATCATCACATTATACAGATGCCTCAATTCAAAACTTTTTATTGATACAATCCTGTTGTGCCCACTAGCCTGACTCCAATTATCTTCTGCTATGTTTATGAATCTCCTGAGGTTGGAATAAGGATGTTAGCTAATGAATTGTCCTGTATAAAAGCTAATTCACCAGATTCCATAATATTCATTAATAATAAGGAGTTCAATGCTGAGAATAAGAATTGAACTGACCTACCTGTTTATGCACTTGGAAGTACTGTGTTATTCTATAATCACTGCCCTGGGGGAATAAGTCATAATCTATCCTTGAATTGACTGGGACCCTATAAGGTCATTCATTGCCAATATCAAGAATACTCTATTTTTTCTGAGAAAACCAGAGTAGTAGTAAATTGAGTACAAATTTTTTTCTACAAGCCTATTCACCCCCCTTTCCAAGAGCTTGAAGGGAGCATTGAAGATTCCATTAAATCTGAGTCTTCAGGTGAATCCCTTGGCTCAGAAATTGACTTGGGCTCAACTCCCATGACCACTAAATTTTTTGTTCAAGTCCCCTTCACAATGGGGCTTCAAATCAAATAGCTTCTTCTGAAACATCAATAAAGATGCTGGCTTTATCAGGGACAACTACAGTAGTTTTAAAAGCTATAGCAATAACCAAAAAATACCTCAGATTTAAATAAAAATGATTTCAGATGTAAAAGAAATCCAAGTTGTGCAAGATTCAGGATTCAAATATTTTAAATATTTTTGGATAACAAATGAACTGTCAAACAAAAAACAAAAATTTCACTAGCTCACTATACAAAATTATAGCAAATATTAAGCAGTGTTGTTTAAACCACAAACAAAATGAACTGATGCAGCAAGTGAGATGGATGAATGCTGTTCCAGAGTATATTATAATCCAATCAGGATTCAACTGAGGCACCAACAGAAGGAAGAAAATGAAACAAAATTTGAGCAATCAATAAATGAGATTACACAAGCACAAAACAAAATGAAGTCACACAAGATGTGTAGTATGAGCAGCCTAAAATAGAAAAATAACAGTTTAACAGCCAACCAACAGCTATCCAATTTAGGAACAGAGGCATTTTATTCATTTTTATGGCACCTGATTTGTGTAAAATGGTTTTGAGAACCTTCCAAATATGGACTTGAGATTATAATAAAAAAAGATCAGAAAATTATAAACCTCTACTTTTAGTGCTTTTATCCTAGGTTTTTTTACAATGGTTTTTACTAGAAACAACATTTTCAACAGCACCAGCAGCCAATCCAGCAGCAGCCAATCCAACTTTAATGAAGGCAAGGCTCAGAACGTGGAAAAACTCATTTACACCCAAGCCTTTGAGGTGGGTAATAAGGAAGCTGACCTGTACCTGACCCCTGACCCATATGGCTTTGACTTGTTCAACAGTCACTTAGTGTCTAGCTCTGCCCCCACTCCCGTACCCACCCCTGCACAAGCTACCTGTCAACCAAAAAATCAGGATGGCAACCTTGATTTGGAATAACTTCCTGCCACAAGCCAACCTGCCCCCTCCCCTCAGCAAATCAGGCTTCAGCTCCCCCAGCCCAGTGCCCCAAGCAACAAATCATCACTGCCCAAATTCTTCAGGGAATTGCTGCACTGAACCTTCAGAGGGCTGACCTGGGAACAGATTGCTAGCCAATTAAAATTTAACCAAGCCACTATAATGCAGGAGTTCAACAACCTAATGAACAGGGGGAACCTAGTTGGGACAGCCAAGAAGCCCCCCAAGTCCTAAATCAACAAGGCATACCAATTATGCTTGATCTCTTGCAGCGGGACCCCAAGCTTCCCTTGACCCAGGTCTGGAAGCAACTTGCGCACCATGGCATTTGGGTGTCTGAGTGCATGGTGCAGCTCTGGATGTATGGGAAGGTGGCTTCCATACGGGTTCTTACCAATTTTGCCGGGAACCAATGGGATGGCGCTGAGGATTCCCTGTATGACACCGCCATCAAATCAACCCTGGTCCAATGCCTGACTAGTCTAACTGATGATGCCATGTTCATCTCCTATTACAAGCTATCAATAGCTTTTGATGATTTTGGCAAGCAAGGAAGAGCTCCCACTCAAAAAGGAAGGAAGAAAGTCAAGAAGGGGATGTTCATTGGTGCATTTCTGGCTGTTTCAGCCAAGGGTTTTGTCTACTATTGGACAAACCCAGATTTCATTGATGGCTACTCATACAGCCACATCCTTGGTGGATTAATCAACTCCTGGGATGGCTCAAATTCCAAGTACCAGGTTTTCTTGAGCCACCAGATGGAGGGTAGCTCCACCGCCCTCAAGGCCATCCAGTAACTTGGGCACCAGGCCTCAGTCTACCCTGCCAGCCATGAAGACGTCTATCTGGCTGATGTTGTCTTCTTTAACATGGGATCAACATGACGGGAGTGTTGCCCTCAGGCTTTCAACAACCTCTATCTTGGGGTCCTTGCAACAATTTTCTCTTTGGCCGCCAGATGGTGGCTGACTTCTTTGCGCAAATGGTTTTCCATGTGAACATGGGCAACCAATTACGTAAGGATAAGCGCCCCCCATGCCACAGCCACCTACCAGTCCATCCAGCCAATGACCAATGAGGAATATGACAAGTGTTATATGGTAGCCATCACGCAAAATCCTCCTGCCTCTACCCCCGCCACCAACACCCCTTACCTGCAAGCCCAACCCACCCAATCCCAGACCCCCAGGCCAGCACCGCCTCTACATCTTCCTTCCTGTGATATTCTGCCTTCTAGGCATCACTCTCCCCTGCCCCAATAAACCCCTTGTCACCAAACATTTTCTATTTATATTGTCTTTTTTTTTGAATTTCAATTATTCATGTTCTCTTTTTTTTAGTTGGTTTTATTTTTTATGTTCAGCTTATTTCTATAAAATCATATATTTACTATGCCATGTATCTATATCCAGAACACAGTTATTTTTAGCACTTAAACACACCCCTTGTGAAAATATTAACAACAATTTGGTGATCAGCTAAATTTGAATTAGAAAATTATAGTGTTAACTGTTTTTAGATAAAGTTGTTACTGATCCAAATTCAAAACCTTAATGATAAAATTTAAGCCAATCAGGAGCCAAGTGATAAAGTGATTGTTGTGACATAAAGGGTCATTCAATAATTCTTTGGTGTATGTGCACTAATTAATATGATTGGCTGGATGTTTTGCCATTGTACGCCATTGCTGCTGTGGTGAGTTGTTGATGACTAGTGCCCAATCAGTTGCTGGGTTAGCACTAGTCCATCAACAACTTGCCACAGCGGCAATGGCATACAATGGTAAAACATCCAGCCAATTATATTAATTAGTGCACATACACCAAAGAATTATTGAATGACCTTTTATATCACAACAATCACTTTATCACTTGGCTCCTTATTGGCTTAAAGTTTATCATTAAGGTTTTGAATTTGGATCAGTAACAAATTTATCTAAAAACAGTTAACACTATAATTTTCTAATTCAAATTTAGCTCATCCCTAAATTGTTGTTAATATTTTCACAAGGGGCTATATCAAGCGCCAAAAATAATACAGTAATCAAGGAAACAATGCCAACAAAAAGCAAACAACACATATTGAGATGGGCGTAAAACATACAAAATGGGTAAAAAGATGTGATAATGTAGTAAATGGGAAAACAAAAAGCAATAAACAAAGAGGCAACAGTATCAAAATAATACAGAATTTATTTGGGCAAAATCTATAAAAACATATGAAAAGGTTAGTAAAAAATCAATGAGAGAATTGGAGAAGCTTCTGAAGGATCTTGACTTGGCAATTGCCAAAATCAAAGACATTGACCTTAAGGTCAAAGCCAAAGTTAAGTCCTCCATCCTTGACAGAGACAAAATAGACAAGGTGTCTGCAAAGGCCCTACTTATGAAAATGCCAGACATCCCTGAGAAGACCATTTGGCATCTTCTCAACATCCAGAAGACGGTGGTTGAGGGCCTGCAATTTAAGGCATACAATCTTTCTGCACTGTCTGTCTGGGTTGAAGACCTGGAGATGTGTGAACATCTCAAACCCACCAAGCGTGCCAGAACAGAGGATAAAGAACTGCCTGCACAACTTCTTGCACCAAGAATGGCCAAGCCTGCTGAAGCGGCCGTCAAGAAAGAAACGCGTGAAGGTAACATAAAAAAATAAAATTAATAAAAATTTGCAAATATTTACCTGTTTTTTAGAGAACATAGACAGTGAACTCTGCCAAGTCCTGGTCCCCTTTGTCCCTTCCACATTCTACGCCAACTACGCCACTCATGTGGCCAAGCAGCTGTATCTGTCCCCCCTGTCTTGCGGGAGCTGGAGGACCGCATCCACATGTCCTTTCCAATGTTGAGGGAGGCATTGGCCAGGCTGAAGCATGGCAAGGGGGCATTTGAGTGGGCAGTTACTGCCTACAAGGATGCCCAACTGGTCTGCCTAGACCCAGTTAACCTCAGTGGAGTTTACTGTTTAAACTTCATTGAGCTTGTTTGGGACGTCCTGGCAACGCTCCAATTCAAGAATGTACCAGAGATGAGCCAGGCTCATGTGGCTGCTTGCTTCTGCTACCCCTTGGAGCACACCCTATCTTACCTTCTGGACAACTTTGGGTATGCGGTGGGAAAATTGGCTTTTGCAGACGCAACAGCCGTCAAGAAGACAAAAATCTTCCTTGCCAACTTTGGTTTGGCCTGGAGTGCCAACAAGATGGGAGTCCC
Organism: Entomophthora muscae; assembly: GCA_014839935.2. Classification (NCBI taxonomy): domain Eukaryota; kingdom Fungi; phylum Entomophthoromycota; class Entomophthoromycetes; order Entomophthorales; family Entomophthoraceae; genus Entomophthora; species Entomophthora muscae. The sequence continues at coordinate 111,928 of QTSX02001429.1, forward strand.
TTCAGCCATGGAGCTGACCTTTGCAAAGACCAAGCACAATAAGAAGATCAGTGCAGTTTTTAATAAATTATGTGAGTTTACAAAAGCCTTTGCTGGGCAAAGGCTTCACTTGGTGGTTTACCTCTGGTATCTCTTCTACTTTGGAATGGGCGCCAGCATGGAGGATCTTGACAGGGTCCTTCTAGGAATTGACAAGGCCTGGCTCTCACTTGATGGGAAGAAGGTCCCCCTGGGTATGGCTTGGTGGATCACATCATCCAGGACGCCCTGGTCCTGGCTGGTATCTACGGGTTTGCAGCCCTGCCAGAAAAGCTGCTCCTCCATTTGCACCTAACCCTACTCCCCTTCACCAGCAGGCGGGAGTTTTTTTAATAAGGGTGTATCCACCGTCCACAGTGTGGCAGTGGAGGTTGTGCGCCACCTCCATTGCAGGGTGGGTACATACAGAAGAGCTCACTACAGGTGTTCTTAATAAATTCTCTCTTTCAATAAATTTCATTACAATTCATATTATTTTTATTATAATAAAAATTTCTAATTCTTATTTTAGCAAACATGATTTGCAGAATATATCCCAGAGAAGGTCTTAATAAAAGTTTATAATATATTTCAATAAAATCTACTTCTGATTTGTACACATTACATTTAACTTTTTTTGATTATTGTATTTATTTGCCAAAAGTGATATTAATGTGTTTGCGTAATCCAGTATCAAGCGTTTGGGATACCCTTAGACAACAAAATAAAAAATGATTATAAATAAATAAATTACTAAACTTCATTAATTGTCCTACTGAATGTGATTGTGGGCTTGGAAACATCTAAATATAAAATGATAATTAATAAATCTTGAATAGTAAATTAGAGAATATAAAAAACTTGGACACACTAAGCCTTTAATTGATTGGCTGTTTGGCTAGGCACATGGGGATGAACAAATCAGCATGGCCATAGAATTTGGCCACAGTCTTGGCTGGGAGGGTGTGGATCCTAGCCTGCAGCAAATTAAAGAGGTCCTTGGTCCCAGTTGAGGTTCCTTGCTTGACAAATTGCTTGAGCCACCCAAAGACTTCCTTGATGGGATTTAGGAATGGCAAATAGGCAGGGAGGAAGAGAAGGCATAAATTTGCCGTGGCCAATTGCTGAGGGCCCACTGCAATGCTGGTGTCAAATGATGAAAATTCAGCAAGAATATCTGCCACATTGTGGAGACCAACATTGTCTAGTACTATTACTTTGGTGAAGCCCGGGCTTGTGCACCCCAGGTGCTCCTAGATCAATTAGAGAAATAATAGGAAGGTCCAGCTATTGTGAGATCCCAAAATCATTTGGTATAGCTTGACCCCCTTTGGTCCAAAGAGAGCCATCATTGAATAGGCTGTGGCGCGGACTGCAGCATTCCAAGCCATCCCATCATTTGAGCCTTTGGGGACATAGTCATATGCATTGTGCATAGACAAGGCAAATGCCAATTTGTCAATAAAATAAAATTTGACTATCCCCTTGGCTTTGAGGGCAGTGTACGCTTCTGCGTAGTTTTTCTGGGTCTCAATGTTGGTTGGGCTGTTTCTATTATAGGGAGATACCCCAAGCTTTTTCCAGGAAAATCACATTCCCTTCACCAGATGGTAGTAAAAGGAAATCAAAGCCTCAACCCAAAAGTAGATTTGACCATGGCCTGTATATTTTCCAGTTCAAGATGGCAATCCCGGGTTATCCACTGGCAGATTTCCCATTTGTGCTCCTTAGTGTAAAACACAGCAACCATTTTTGAGCACCAACTGTCCCTCATTGGTTTGATAGAACTTGGGCTCCTTGTCATCCTCCTGATTTCCATCACTGACGTAGGGCTTGTAGTTAGTATCAAGTACAGGCTTCACCTTCTCCAGCATGGCTGACCGGACCAACTCTTGCCAGTACACAACGTCAAACACATATGAATTAAGTTCTACCTCCTTGTTTCTAACTTTCTTTGTAGTGGTGACCTTGGTGGGCTTGCAGGTCAGCTTTGGGACCCAAGGGTTGATGCTCTGCACCCTAGCAGCTTGTGCTCCTTGAACCGGCTGTGCCAGTGCAGCGTCACTATGGAACTCTCCTCTCCCGTCTCCTTCTTGAGTAGGCACTTGGGTTGCACTAACTCTATTCTTTGACCCACAGGGCAACTGCAACCGCGGCGCACAACAGGTGTATTGGTACTCTGTTGTTGTGTTCCTTCCATTACAAAATTTAATAAAATATTAAATAAATTTCAATTAAGTTACTCCCTAATTTTATTTTTTGCTTTTATCTGAATATGGATATTTAATTAGATTTTTCCCCACCCAATATCCCAATTATAGGTTTTTTATTTCTTAATTAGTTGTTTTTGGTTTTACCACACCCATTTTAGAATACCCACAATAATTTCCACCCATTTTCCTAGATTTTACTGCCAAATTCAAACACCCAACACAATATTTTTAAAATTTATGTTTCAGATCTTGTGTCTTATTTTAGATACCTTGGTATCATTCATGATTACAATCTATTGCACACATTGCGTGAGTGATTTTGTTTACGTAGTGAGTTGCTATTGTGTTTTGTTTTTGGTTTGAGTTTTGACTCACTTTGCTTGGGTGTATTTTATCACCAATTCACATAGTAAACATATGTACACCAAAAGTCAACTCACACTATTTTGTTTGTGAATCAATATATTTTGGATTTTCCTTTGAATGGTTTTGCTTTGAGTGTGAGTTCTTTGTTGCTGTGTTGACTCATTTTGCCCATTTACGCCAATAAACCCTTTTAACAGAGTGTATATTTTAACCTGATAGTTGGATTCTGTTTAAATCATAAATCATTTCATTTAAATCTGAGGTATTTTGGTTTGTTGCCATAGCTTTTAAACTACTGTATAATCCATTTCACTTTTACCAATAAAATTTAAGTTCTATTCCCATTTTTGTCTTTGTATCTTCACGTACTTCAGCGCTTCTCTAGCCACGTCTAGCAGATATTATTAAATCAGGGCCACAAGGTAATTACATAGCCTTCCCTGCCATTCTAACCAAGACTTAGTACAAATCTAATCCTAAGGTTAGGTTTTACTGTTGTGACTCTGTGCCCTGCCTCAGATCACAACAAAATGGTACTTACTACAGGGGCTGTAAGCCCCTTGGTTATCCCTTTTGCAACCACATTTTCAGGACCTTTGCCTCCTCCCATACAAGAGCCAACTTTGCCTGAAATTACCAGTCCTCCTATTGAAGAAGACATTGCCAACCCACCTATTGTCCCTACTGTACTGAACCTTGGGAATGGTCCCCGCCTAGTGGCCTACCCTCTGGGTACCCCTGATTTGGAACAAGTCATGGCAGTAGCCCTTGGGTTAGCCCGTGATGGAGCCATCCCTTGCCTTCAGCTTCAGTTCATTTGGGCAGAATACTACAAATTGATTGTGGCTCCACAATTTTCACAGCATCTCCTCTCAGCAGCTGGCTCTGCTGAACACCTATTGTCATCCTTTGTACAACCTGCCTTAGCCCATCATCAAATGGTATTAGGGCTCCACGTTCAGGAGATTTCATCTCTACAAGCCACCATAACTCATCACTGGGATCAGTTTGCAGCCTAACAGCAGTGGATCCACTCCCTGTTTTCCTTGGTATCAGACAATCAGTGCAACTCTGTCGCCTCCCAAACCCGCTTGGTCAATTCCATTGAAAAAATGTGCCAGTTCATCCCTGAATACGTCAGGGAGTATCTACATGAGTTTCATCAGTTGGAACAGCCCTGGCACACCCAAGTAGATTCCACTCTGAACGCCTATCTCTCCAATTTTGAACAACTTGTGCAACAGCTCAACAAGTTCAGTGCTTACTTCTTTGACCAACTACAGCAAGTAGCAGCCCTTGCCTCTAAAGGCCTCCACAAACTTGGCAAGGAATTTGATCAAGAAAGGGCTACTGTTGCCGCTATCATTGCCAAACTCCAGACTCAAGTAAATGAACTGTCTACATCCAAACCAGATTCCTGCCTTCTCCTAATCAGATGATTTGGTGGATAGAGAGCATAGACTGTGGGATGCCATTCAAGAGTTAAGAGCGTCCACTTGCAGTCAGGATTGCCCTACTAAAGCCCCTCAGCAAGATTCTCAAGTGCTTGCTCTGACAACTCAAGTTGTTGAATTGCAACAAGAGGTTGCTAACTTGCGTGAGGTGATGGCATCTGCTGTTAGTTCAACCAGGGTTATTGATGAAGATGGCTGTTGCCCTGGCTTGTCAAGAGCTCCCCACATTCACTGTTCTAAGGAATTGATAGCTCTAGCTAATGAAGTGGACCACTTGAAACAAGATCATTCTGAGCTTGACAAAGACATACAAGAACTGATTTAACTAATTGATTTGGTAAATGACAGGTTTGCTCCTTGCCTCTCTGTGGGACCTTCTCTTACCTCCCAACTGGCTAAACTTTACACAGTAGTAACAACTCAGGGCCAGCGCCTAGAAGTTACTGAGCAACAGACTACCTTGGTTAACAATTTGACCGCCCGCACTTCTGAAACCTTGACTACTCTTGAAGAGAGTGTTTGTCAATTTTGGGCCAGACAGCCCCCCTCTTAATCTGAAGCAGAATTTTCCCTGCGTATAAACGTGCTCAACAGTAAAATGGTGGTCCAACTCCTGAGGCCCACTTCAAACCTACCTTTAAGCAAGTCTTTGACCCCAAGACTTCTACTATTGCGGCTTTCCTAAGCATTTACAATACTTCTATGAGGAGGGCCTCTGATGAGGTTAAGAAAGAAAACATTCTAACCTGCCTGAACCTGACCTGCCAGGAGGTAGTAGTGCCCAAGTTGCCCACCATTGAGAAATGGGAAGAGATGAAGCAGCTTCTGATTGACAAATTTGGTGGCAAACTTAGCTTGGAAGTAAAAAAGGACGCCTTCATGCACATTGCTTTCAAACCTAAGGAGACTCTAGCCAAATTTGCAGATAGATTCTACATGGAAGGACAGCAGCTGATCACAAGCTCCCAGTTGACTGCAAATGAAGCATACATGCTTGTGCTCAAGCCCTCAAGATCAACCAGCTTCTGTACCTTCACTTCAAAGCCCATAAGGCCATGCTTTCATCTATGAAGAGCATAAAGACACTGTTGCAGGATATTCATCTTACCTATTCTGGAGAATTAGTGTGGGAGAATTGTACCGCCTCTAATTCTGGCTTGTCTTCATGTGGCCCTTGTATCCTCACTATGAACTCACATAATCCTCCTCAACGCCAAGGGTGCCATAACTGTGGGCAGATAGGTCACCATTCTTGAGTCTGCACCAACCCTTGGGTTGAAGGGGCTGATCCCAAGGAGCAGGCGGAAAAAGAACAGTCAACCTAGAAGCAGAAATGCTTTTGGTTGACAATTCATCCCAGTCTCCTTCAATCCCCCCTCCATTGCTGACTCTGAGTCTGCCAACACTGAGGCTCCTCCCATCCTGCTGTTATTCTACAACATCTCTGATGACTCTGACATAGACAATTCAGATATGGACAATCCCAATGGCTATGGGTATTCAGTCCTTGCTGTCCCCAAAACTATTGCAGTCCCTTATAAACTATGTTCTGGTAAAACTACAACAACCACCAATCCTCTGCCTGAAGCCAAAAAGGTTGTCTCTTTCCCATACCTCACTCAAGCCAAGAGATCCCCTGTGCTTGTCAAGTCTTCCGAGGAAGCTGCTGAGGTTGCTGATGCTGTGTTCAAAATGTTTCAGTCTTGCTTCCTCTCCAGACTGTCTATAAGGAATTCCTGGGCCTCAGATGAATGATTAAGAAATGGGACAAAGAACTAGCAGAAGCCCAAGAAATTCTTGCAGTCCTCCCTCCCTTTGGTTGTACTACCACACATGTGGAAATATCCATCCAAAAGGTGAAGATTAAGGCTGTCTTAGACACATGGTCTCCTGTTAATGTTGTCTCCTCAAAGCTTGTCAAGAAGCTCAAACTTTCCCCCAACCTTAACTATCACCAGTTGTATGGCACAGCTGGGTTATCCATGACTCACGCTATAGGGGCTTATTCTGCCCTTCTCATGCAGTTTGGCAAGCTACTCTTGGCCGCGCCTGCTGTTGTCTTGGAGAATGAAAGCTACAAACTTCTAGTTGGTACTCAGTTCTTTCAATAATGCAATGTGATCATCAACTTGAAGGATGGCTACCTCTCTATCTTAGGGTATGAAGTCCCTCTGATCTTTGAAGAGCCTATTAAAGTTCCCAGAAAGTGCCTCAAGACATGTGCCTTAGAATATCCCACTGGTGTTTTCACCCTAAAATACCATACCCACTCATCCAACATGAAGTTTTCTCCCGTGGCTTGCCCTGCATCTGAGGGGATTCCTCTCCTGACTACTTCTGCAGTGACTATTCCTCCTGGATCTCAAGCTATCCTGGACTCCAAAATATCATACAAGCTGCCTGAGCTTACGTTTCTAGAGTTATACTCTCCTCCCTCACTAGGACGCAACAAGCCCTACTTATGCCCGGGAATCTTGGACGTCTCTCATAAGGGCCCTGTTCAATTGCTGGTTGCCAACTTAACTGCCCTCCCCATACATGTGTCTAGAGGGCAGTTTGTTGGCTATGGCAAGTTGTTGAATGCTCCTGACATCCTATCATTACATCCCTTTGGTAGGTTCCAGGATTTTAATTTACCTGAAGAAAAGCCCCAAGTCCTATCCTTGTTCACTGCACAAGATTTCCCACAGCTATCCCTGGTACAACAGAAGGAGGTGCTTAATTTGCTAGATTAATTTTCAGATAAATCTGCTAAAAATAGCACTGATTATGGTCTAGCTAAAGGCGTCATTTATCAGATTGATACTGGTGACACTCCCCCCTTCCGCGCTAAACCATATTGCTGCAGTTGTGTAGAAGACACTCAGGTGTCTAAAGAGCTCAAACAACTTCTAGACGCTGGACTACTAGCTTCTTCCCAAAGTCCTTGGGACTCCCCCTTGCTCATACTAAAAAAGAAGGATGGAGGTCATTGTATTGTGATGGACTACCAACAATTGAACTCTTTAATTAAAAATGATTCCTATCCCTTACCATGCATTGATGATGCTCTTTGCCGCCTTGGGGGCTCCAAGTTTTTCTCTGCTATGGACCTAGCCTCTGGGTACTGGCAAGTCAATCTCTCTCCTGAGGATAGGCAAAAGGCCACAATCATCACTTCTGAGGGATTGTTTGAGCCCACACACATGCTGCAAGGGCTCTGCAATGCCCAGCTACTTTCTGTAAAGACCTAATAATTGTGGGAGTATTTAAGTAAAATAAGGGACCAAGTTGGCAACTTGGAAACCTGTGAGCGCCATCACAATTGGATAGACTGTCATCATCCATCAAAAGACCTTGGCGTGTAGGTTATAACATCCAAAATTACTGGCAAAATACATGAGTATGTAATATATACAGGTGTATATGGCTACAGACTGAGTGGAGTGGGGTAATACCAGCATGGACCAGGAGTACTGCTCAGAGGAGTTGAGCTGCGCCAGATCCTTGTAGTAGTACTTTCCAGATGGATTGTTGAATGGCCCATGCGGTTGATTATATTGGTGGGACCCAATCCCTAGGCATGCTGTGAGGAAAGCTGAGAAGATAAGATGATTCATCTTCTGGTCCTGGGGAAGGGCAGAAAAAGCTTAGTGTCTTTAACTTCTTGTAGGGTAAAGTTTCTAGATTGATTTATATGATACTATTGAGGGGTAATTTCACTCAATAATAGAACAACTTACCATCAAGTGATTGAGCTTTATTATATACTATCATCCTTGGTGGGGCATGAATAGTGCAAAACAGTGGACAGGGAACCCCAAACACTTGGTGTTGTCTGAAATTCCCTTTTGGGAGGGAAATTGGAAAGGATGTGCAGGCAATGAATTGTTACTTTCTGGATTGCATTGGTTTGGTGCCTTATTAGATGCTTTCATGCATCCAAATTCAACTTCTGCAGTTAATGCATGAATTGTTCTGCTGGTCAGCCTGTCAACCCCTTCCAAATTTGGTAGATTCTAAATTTGGGCAGCAGTTCCCCCCCATTTTTGGGCTTGGGGAAATTGCCTTTTTGAGATTCCTGATTTGGCAATTTCCCCATCCAGCGGGGGTGAACGGTCCCGCTGTGAGGGGTGCACCCTCCCCCGCTGGCAGGCAGGCAGGCTGGCCGGCAGCAGGCGCGCATGAGCGTGTGGTCCACGGCCAGAGTATAAAACCCAATTTCAAAAACTTTAGAATTTTTAACATCTTTTTTGCCTGCCGGTTGTTTTGTGGCAGTTTTCCCAATAGAGGGGAACTGCTGCAATTTTTTTTGACTTTTAGGATGAATTGTGCACAAAATCTTGTCTTGACAAATGTTGTTGTCAGGAATATTCTTGACACTTTCCAACAAGCCATGCACTCCATCCTCCATGATTTGAAGCTCTCCTGTGTCCTAGTGTACTTAGACAATATCACAGTCTTCAGTACTACCTTTACAGGTCACCTGGCTCACCTCAAGGAAGTGTTCATAAAGATTCAAGAGGCTGGCCTTAAGTTAAAACCATCAAAGTGTGCTTTCTTCAAGGAACGCCTTGAATTCTTGGGTCATGAGGTGACCCAGACAGGGATTTGTCCAATGACCAAGAAAGTTGAGGTCATTGACAAAATGCTCCCTCCTACCAATCTGCAATAATTTCAAGTCTTTCTGGGCATGATGGGGTACTATAGACAATTCATCCCCAACTTTTCTGACACTAGCAAGCCCTTGGTCCAGCTGATGTGTAATGTCCCTTTTGAATGGACCACCAGCCAACAACAAGCCTTTGAGACCCTCAAGCAAAAACTCAAAGAGGCTCCCATCCTAGTATATCCTAACTATGATAAGGAATTCATCCTATATACTGATGCTAGCAACCTGGCCATTGGAGCCATCTTGGCTCAACTGGATGATGAAGGTGTGGATCACACTGTAGCTTATACCTCTCATGTCCTGAATAAGCATGGGAAGAACTACAGTGTAACGGAGAAAGAGTGCCTTGCTGTTCTTCATGCTGTCAAGAAGTTCTGCTATTATGTGTATGGCACCCATTTCACTGTGGTCACTGACCACACTTTGCTTAAATGGTTACAACAACTTAAGGAACCAGAAGGGCAACTAGCTAGATGGGCTCTACACCTGAAAGGTTACAACTTCACTATGCTGCACTGCCCTGTGATTCAACATCAAAACACAGATGGATTTTCCAGAATGCCCATCCTAGTGCTACACCCTGCTGAGGCTGACAGGTTGTACAAACTAATTGGATATCCTTCTTTGTGGGAGAACAAGACAGAAGAAGTTTGAGTTGCCCTTTCTAAATTATCTGAAGATACACTCATTTGTGACAATCAGCTTTTAAAAAGTACAAGACCACTACCTGCCTTATTTACTGCCTAATCTTTGCATTTTGTTGGTGCTTCAAGCTCATAAGGAGACAGGACACAGAGGTATTGCCAAGACTTATGCCTGGCTCCAGAAAAACTACTTCTGGGAAACCTTCACCTGCTGATCCCAGATGTCATTGCTAGTTGCCATTATTGTCAGCTTCAACGACCTCACGCTGCCTCTCATGAGTTCAAGATAGTCCCCCAACAACATGCATTTCACACTGTCAGCATTGATGCCGTAGGGCTGCTCCCCTGCTCCTGCTCTGGTTGCCGCTTTATCCTAATTGCTGTTGATCATTTTAGCAAGTGGATATAAGTTTGTCCTACTAAGGACATTACTGCCAAGACAACTGCTGCCTTTCTGCTGCAAGATGTATTCTTTTGCCATGGTTGCCCTCAAGTGTTGCTATCTGATAATGGGACTAACTTCAATGCTAAGTTAGTGACCTTGGTTGTTGAGGCTTTGGGGCCTCACCAGTCTTTTTCTGCCCCCTATAATCCTTCTACCAATGGAGAGGTCAAGCGTACAAATTTAACTCTAGTTTCTATCATGAGGAGACTCACTTACTCTGATGCTGCAAACTGGAATCTATACTTACCCGCTGCTCTCTTTGCCTATTGCCTTAGCAAACATTGTGTCACCGGGTATTCCCCTTTTGCTATGTTGTATGGTTGTGAAGCCATTACTCTGTTGCTCTTGGGGCCTCCTACTCTCCTCTGATAAGGCCATAAACCCAGACAACCATATCAAAGATCTAGTCAATTGTATCATTGATATTCAGGCCACTGCCTACACGTCTGCATATAAGACCAAGATGCTTGAGCTCTCTCCCAACAATGCTGGACAATCTCCCTTGCCTGAGTTCAACACTGGGGACCATGTTCTTTACTATCAGCATAAAATAGGAGGACGCACTCACAAACTAGACTCTTTGTGGGTTGGACCCTTAGAAGTGACCTTCAAACAAGGATCAGAGTATACTGTAAAACTCCTCTCTAGTGGTCAACTTTTTTCCTGCGTGCATGCCAAGTTCCTCCACAAATACTACCCCCCTAAGGCCAATCTAGAGGGGGACAATGTTGTTAATGCCGCCATTCACCATGTTTCAATTTTTCCTTCAATGGGTTATTTTGAGGACAAATCTCTCTCTTTTGCTTTTGCCCTTCAAAATGACTCTGGTTCCAAATTGGGAAATTCAATTGTTCAGTTTCCTGATTCTACACAACTTGCTTGCCCCACTCATGCTTGTGGCAAGTGATCCTACTGTCCATGTACTGTTTTGTGGTAAAGCTACACAGTATATAATACATTTCACTTTTACCAATAAAATTTAAGTTCTATTCACATTTTTGTCTTTGTGTCTTCATGTACTTTGGCGCCTCTCTAGCCACGTCTAGCAGATATTATTCAATCAGGGCCACAAGGTAATTACATAGCCTTCCCTGCCATTTTAGCCAAGACTTAGTACAAATCCAATCCTAAGGTTAGAATTTTCTGTTGTGACTCTGTGCCACGCCTCAGATCACAACATTAGATAAAGTTGTTACTGATCCAAATTCAAAACCTTAATGATAAACTTTAAGCCAATCAGGAGCTGAGTGATAAAGTGATTGTTGTGATATAAAGGATCATTCAATAATTCTTTGAGGCATGTGCACTAATTAATATGATTGGCTGGTTGATTTACCATTGTGCACCATTGCTGTTGTGGCAAGTTGTTGATGGACTAGTGCTAACCCAGCAGCTGGTTGAGCACTAGTCCATCAACAACTTGCCACAGCTGCAATGGCGCACAATGGCAAATCAACCAGCCAATCATATTAGTTAGTGCAAATACAACAAAGAATTATTGAATAGCCCTTTATGTCACAAAAATCACTTTATAACTCAGCTCCTGATTGGCTTAAAGTTTATCATTAAGGTTTTGAATTTGGATCAGTAACAACTTTATTTAAACAATTAGCCTATAATTTTCAAATTCAAATTTAGCTGATTGCCAAATTGTTGTTAACATTTTTGCAAGGGGCTGTGTTTGGGTACTAAAAATAATATGGCAATTAAGAAAAAAATGCCAAAACAAAGCAAACAACACATATTGATATGAGCGTAAAACATATACACATGGGTAAAAGATGGGATAATGTAGTAGATGGGAAAACAAACAGGAATAAACAAAGATGCAATAGTATCAGAATAATAAAGATTTTATTGGGATCAAAACTATAAAAAGATATGTAAAGGTTAGTAAAAAAATCAATGAGAGAAACTTCTCAAAGACCTTGACTCTGCAATTGCAGAGATCAAAGACATTGACCGCAAGGTCAAAGCAAAGGTGAAGTCTGCTGTCCTCAAAGGGGACAAAACAGACAAGGTGTCTGCAAAAACCCTAATGACCAAAATACTGTACACCCCTGATAAGACAATTGAGCTCCTACTAAACATTTAGAAGACAGTGGTTGAGGGCCTGCAATTTAAGGCATACAATATTTCTGTGTTGTCCATCTGGGTTGACAACCCCAAGATGTATGCACATCTCAAGCCAGAAAAGTGCGCCAGGAAATAGGATACTGAATTGCCAGCGCAATTGCTTGCGCCAAGATTAGCTAATCCTGCTGAAGCCGTTGGCAAGGAGGAAACACAAGAAACCAATATAAAAAGAAAATTAAAATAAAATTCAAAAATTCTTACTAGTTTTTTTAAAAAAAACATAGACGGTAAGATCTTCCAGGTCCTGGTCTCCTTTGTCCACACCATGTTCTACACCAACTACACCAATCATGTGACAAGGCAGCTGTTTCTGTCTCCCCTGTCTTGCAGAGCTGGAGGACCGCATCCATAGGTACTTTCCAATGTTGCGGGAGGCATTGACTGAGCTTATGCATTCTGAGGGGGCATCTGAGTGGGCAGTTACTGGCTACAAGGATGCCCAACTGGTCCACCTGGACCCGGTATCCCTCAGTGGAGTTTACTGTGTAAAACATTGAGCTTGTTTGGGACGTCCTGGCAATGCTTCAATTCAAGAACACACTGGAGATGGGCCAGGCCCATGCGGCTGCTTGCTTCTGCTTCACAGTGGAGCACACCCTGTCTTACCTGTTGGAGAACTTTGGGCATGTGGTAGGTAAATTGGATTTTGAAGACTCAACAGCCGTCAAGAAACCAAAATCCTCCTTGCCAACTTCAGGCTGGCTTGAAGTGCTGACAAGACGGGAGTCTCTGCAGCCATGGAGCTGACCTTCTCAAAGACAAAGCATAAAAGAAAATTAGTGCTGTCTACAACAAACTGTGCAAATTTATGGAAGCCTTTGCCCAGCAAAGGCTTCATCTGGTTGTTTACCTGTGGTTCCTTTCTACTTTGGGATAGTGGCTAACGTTGAGGATCTTGATGGGTTCCTCCTTGGGATTGACAAGGCCAGGCTCTCCCTGGGCGGGAAGAAGGTCCCCCAGGTTAAGAATTGGTTGGCTATGTTATCCTGGACGCCCTGGTTCTGGCTGAAATTTACGGGTCTGCAGCCCCACCTGAAAAGCTGCTTCTTTACTCCCACCTGACCCTACTGCCTTTCACCAGCAGGCAGGAGTATTTTAATCAAGGTGTATCCACTGTATATGATGTGGCAGTGGAGGTTGTGCGCCACCTCCATTGCCAGGTGGGTATATGCCAAAGAACTCACTACAGGTGCTCTTAATAAATTCTCTCTTCTAATAAATTTCATTAAAATTCATATCATTTTTATTATAATAAATTTTTCTAATTCTTATTCTATCAAACAAGTTTTGCAAAATAAATCCTGGGGAAGGTTTTCATAAAATCATAATAATATATGTTAATAAAATATACTTCTAATTTATACATTTTTAATTCCATTTTTATTTTATTTGATAAGAGTGATGTAAATATATTTGCATAATCCAGTACCAAGTGTTTGGGATAGCTTCAGGCTCCATAATAAAATAATAAATATAAAATAAATACATTACAAACCTTCATTGATGGTCCTGCTGAATGTTATTGCGGGCTTAGAAGCATCTAAATATAAAATGATAATTAATAAATCCTAAATAGTAAATTCAAGAATATAAAAAAATTGGACACACTAAGCCTTTAATCAATTGGCTGTTTGGCAAGGCACGCAGGGATGAACAAATCAGTGTGGTCAAATTCTATGGCCACAGTCTCAGCTGGGAGGGTGTGGATCCCAGCCTGGCAAATCAAACAGGCCCTTGGTCCCAGTTGGCGTCCCCTGCTTGACAACTTGCTTTAGCCACCCAAAAACCTCCTTGATGGAATTTAGGAATGGCAAATAAGTAGGGAGGAAGAGAAGGCGCAAATTTGCTGTGGCCAATTGCTGGGGCCCACTGCAATGCTGGTGTCAATTGATGGAAATTCAGCAAGAATATCTGCCATCTTATGGAGACCACCATTGTCCAGTACTGTTACATTGGTGAAGCCCAGGCTTGCACACCTCAGGTGCTCCTGGACCAATTGTAAAAAAGATAAGAAGGTCCTGTTATTGTGAGAACCCAATATCATTTGATAGAGCTCAATCCCCTTTGGATTAAGGGGAGTCACCATTCAATAGGCTGTGGTGCAGACTGCAGCACACCAAGCTACCCCATCATTGGAGCTTTTTGGGACATACCCATATGCATTGCACATAGACAAGGTAAATGCCAACTCATCAATATAGTAAAGTTTGACTGTCCCCTTGGTTTTGAGTGCAGTGTAGGCCTCAGCGTATTGTTTCTGGGTCTCAATCTTGGTTGGGCTATTCTAATTGTACAGAGATACCCCAAGCTTTTTTCAGGAAAAGCAAATTCCCTTCACCAGATGGTAATAAAAGGAGATTGAGGCTGCAACCCTAAAAGTAGATTTGACCAGGGCCTGTATATTTGCTAGTTTAAGATGACAGTCCCAGGTTATCCACTGGCAGATTGCCCATTTGTGCTCCTTGATAAGCATAGTGGAGATCCATGAGGATTTCTCTGCGACAAGGACTCAGCCAGTCTCAATGAAGGTGTTGAATGTCTTGGAGACGTACTTGGGATCCACTCTAACAAGAGCCGCAAATGCCTTGTAGTCACCAGATTCCCGCATTAGCTTGAGAAGGATGATGCGCTTTATATAAGGAATGTGCTTCTGAGCAGGCTTTATGGGTTCAGACAAGGCAGGATCCTGATTGGTGACAGGCTTGCAAGGCATGGGTACCTTGGTGTAGAATGAAGCAACTTTCTTTAATACTAACTGCCCCTCTGTGGTTCTATAAAACTTGGGCTTGTTGTTGTCTTCTTAGTTGCCATCACTGACATAGGGCTAATAGCTGGTGTCAAGCACAGGCTAAACCTTCTCCAGCATGGCTGACTGGATCAAATCCTGGCAATGCACAGAGTAAAACATATAAAAAGTAAGTCATACCTCTTGTTTCTAACCATTTTGGTATTAGAGACCTTGGTGGGCTTCTGGGTCATCTTGGGGACCTGAGGATTGATGCTCTGCACCCTAGCAGCTTGTTCTCCTTGAACTGGCTATGCCAGTGCAGCGTCATTATTGAACTCTCTTCTCCTGTCTCCTTCCTGAGTAGGCATTTGTGTTGCACTAACTCTGTTCTTTGACCCATGGGGGCAACTGCAACTGCAGTGCACAACAGGTGCATTGTTACTCTGTTGTTGTGTTCCTTCCATTTAAAATTTAATAAAATATTAAATAAATTTCAATTAAGTTACTCCCTAATTTTAATTTTTGCTTTTATCTGAATATGGTTATATTAAATTAGAAATTATCCCACCCAATATCACAATTATAGATTTTTTATTTGTTATTTAGTTGTTTTTGGTTTCACAACGCCCTTTTAGTTTACCCAAAATAATTTCCATCCATTTCCCCATATTTTACGCCAAATTAAGCACCCAACACAATATTTTTAAAATTTATGTTTAGATATTGTGTTCTATTTTAGATACTTTGGTATCATTCTTGATTAAAATCCATTGCACAGCCTGATTGAGTGATTTCATTTACAAAGTGAGTTGCTATTGTGTTTTGTTTTTGGATTGAGTTTTGACTCACTGCGCTTGGGTGTATTTTGTCACCAATTCACATAGTAAACATATGTACACCAAAAGTCAACTCACACCATTTTGTTTGTGAATCAGTGTATTTTGGATTGTATTTTGAATAGTATTGCTTGGCATGTGAGCAATTTTTTGCTGTGTTGACCCATTTTGTCCATTAATGCCAAAAATCTCTGTTAACAGAGTGTATATTTCAACCTGATAGTTGGAATTTGCTTAAATCTGAAATAATTTCATTTAAATCTGAGGTATTTGCAGTTATTGTCATAGCTTTTAAAACTACTGTATAAAGGCACCCGCTTCCGCAAAGCAAATTTACCCTCTATTCATCACTGCAGATAATAGTCAGGATACTCTTAGATATCTTTTACAATCTTGCCAGCCTACTAAGGCTATAAATACTCTATGTTCTATCTATCAAGAAAGCTATCATTTCTTGCTCCAATTCTTAAAATTTGAGTATGATTCATATAAATTGTAAGAGCCTACAACTACAGCTTATATCTTTACTTTACTGTTGCCAATCTAACAGAAAGATTCCACTTCTAGGTCACAACCATTGTTTTAACCTGTTCAAACAATACAGTAGTTTTAAAAGCTATGGCAACAAGCAAAAACAATCCAGATTTAAATGAAATGAACTCAAATTTAAGCAAAATTAAAAATAAATGAATTTATATTGATTTACAATGGATTTGGGTTCATTTCAATTTTGCTTAAATCTGAATTTTTTTAAATCTGAGTTCATTTTGTTTGTTGCCATAGATTTTAAAACAACTGTAGGTGTTATATTCTCCTGTTTGTAAAAATTTCAGTTCTTCCAAAGAGCTTTCTCAACTAATAATTATAGCCATCTCCTTTTTGCAAAAAAGCTCAAGAATCTAACAGACTTCAATGCCTTTATTTACAACTTCCTAAACAAAAATGAATTTGGAAAATCAGAGTTCTTGTCAGCTGTTAAAACTCAAAAATCAAATGTAGTTATTGGTAACTTAAAGGATACAATGAAAGCTTTCCCCAAAAGCCTCTTCCAGCCCTACAATCCCTGGTTACTTCTAGCTACTATCTAAAAGAGCCCAATTATATGGGATTTAATATGATTAAAATTGAGTTTGAATACACAAGAAAAATAAATAAAAAGAAAAAGAAAATAAAGTGCAACCTTGAATAAAAAAGCCAAAAAATAATATAGTAGTTTTAAAAGTTATGTCAACAAGCAAAAATACTTCAGATATAAACAAAAATAACTCAGATGTAAACAAAATAAAAAATAAAAAAATCTATTGTAAATTAATATAAATTTATTTATTTTTAATTTTGTTTAAATCTGAAGTATTTTTGCTTGTTGCCATAGCTTTTAAAACTACTGTAACTATTCATTAAAAAATTGAAAATGAAGAAAATAGTGGGAAATTCTTTTGAAACAAACCAATTTACAAAAAAAAGGACTTGAAAAATTTATAAAAAGATTGAAAAAGAAATGAGTGATACACAACTAAAAATCCTCATTCCCTGCCCCAAAGGGCAGGCTTTTTAGTTAAAAGTGTTGATATTTTAATTTTCATCTTCTTGTTTTAAATAAGAGATTTAAGTTAAATATTAATATTTTCTTACTATAAAGTAGTTACCTTTATTTTTTGTTTGATTCATGTGCTGGGCTGCTATTATTCTTCTTTTTTGCTCTATATTCAAAGATTTAATATATATTCTATTCTAAATAAGAAGATTAAAATAATAATTTGCATTTAACTTGCATGCTTTGGACAATGCAAGCACCCGTTTTTTCCTCTCTGCTGTTGCAGATTTTTGGGTTATTCACAACAAGCTTCCTGTTTTCCTCTCCTTCTCAATATTATCCCCTGGTGTCTCCAATTGCTCCTGCATCTTGGCTCTTGTCTCCCATTGCCTATTGTTGCCAACAGCAATACCATTTTACTATAAATAAAGAGCTTCAGAAGAGTAGGCTTTAAGCCAGAATTCTAAGTGATTTATTTTCAATTTATTTTCAAACTTTAACCTTTTTCTTTACAAATTTAACTTTAAGATTTTTATATTTAACAAGGATTGGTTCAAACTAACATTTTTTAGTTTAATATGAAAGTTGTCAGACAACAAGTGTTAGGCTTTTTTTATCCCATTTTTTCATTCAAAGAGTCTTTTAACAGCTACATGCTCCAATTTGAAGATGGGGAATATCCAAATATTGATATATCATTGGTAAAAAATAGATCTTTATTAAACACTTTATTTTATCTCCTATGATTGGGAGTTTTAAAGAATACTTCACCTTTTGTAACCCAGTACAAGTTTTTAGCCAGTTTTTGTAAAGGTATGCTACAAACTGTTCCTATCTTTTTGTATCTACTGAATCTTAATCCAGATGCTTTTGTTGCAAATGAACCAATGAGGATTCAGTATTTGGAATTGGGGAAGACAACAGTCCAATAGAAAGGACAGGAATAATAAGAATAAGGTATTGTTTATTGTAGAGTATTGTGATTAATATACCATATGGGGAAATCCACATAGTCACAAGGGGGTGGCATGGTGGCTTGTTCCATGTAAGGATTAGAGCCAAGGAATAACTTGTGCAGAGATCAACAGGTTAAATTGGTAGTGCTCCTAATTAGGAGAAAGTGCCCGCAATTTGATATTGCCATCATATTGGTTCATGTCATTAGATACGTCAAGGGGCAACTCATTGAGCGCCCCTGTGTATTGTGAGATATGTTGGCAGGCAAGTCTGGAAACTTGGTTGCAACACCCCCCTTGCCCCCTGCTTGTTGTCAGACACCAGGATCGGAGTCTGCAGAAGATCTGGGAAAGTCTGCATGAACAACCTTTGTGTGGGGATGGCGTGGCAGGGGCGCAAGCAATTGTAGTGGAGCATCTTGGTGTTCCCTTGGGCATCCTCAAGCTGATAGATGTGCTTGTCATAGACTGCAGCTATCTTGAAGGGCCCTAGGTGGTTGGGTTTCAACTTAGCCAAATTGGGGTTAAGGGTGTAGATGGGGTCACCTACAGCGTATTTGGCTTCAAGGTGCTTTGTCCCTCCTTCAATTTGTTTGTGTTTAATTTCTTGGGCTTTGGCACACCATTAGTCTAGGGATGGAGTTGTTAACAGGGGGTTGCTGGGAACTTTGGACCATAACTTCCCCTGTTCAACTCCTGTCAGACTTTCAGGCTTCCCAAAGGCCAAGGCGCTGGGACTGAACCCAGTGCCTCTGTTGATTCTTGCTCATAAAAAAGTAGAGTGGTGGGCAAGTGTTCAGTCCATGTGGTATTGGGGTGCTCCTGTGAGAGCTTGACAATCAGCTGAACCAGGGAGCCATTTAATCTTTCCACGTGTCCATTGGCTTGCGGATGATAAGGGGTGGTAACTATCTGTTAGAGTGCATTCTTGGTGCAGTATGCCTTCATGACCTGTCCAACGAGTTCAGGGCTACCGTCTGTGATGAGACGTTTGGGCCGCCCAAAGCGGGCCACAATTTCCTTGCTAATGAAGCGGGTGATGGTGGTGGCAGTGTGATTGATGGTTGCCCAGGCCACTGGCCAGCAAGTGAAGTAGTTGATGGTGGTTATGATGTATTTCTTTCCCATTCTGTCTTCAGGAAGGGGCCCAACCACATCAAGGGCCCATTGTTTGATGGGTTCCATGGCCTTTATGGGTAGGACAGACTTGGGGGTGCAGGTTTGGATGTATTCTTTTTGCACAGCACACATGTTTCAAGGAGATCCAAGATATCTTGGCGCATTTGTGGCCACAAAACCTTTTGTTTCATGATCTTGAAGAGGTTGCGTCTTCTGATGCAACCCAAGGTGTGGTGGTAATGCAGTATTGTGTCGCCTTGTTGTGTGGTGGGAATGTAAGGCGTCTTCTCACCTGTCTCTGCCCGGCAGCAGACGTTGCCAGCATCAGTTGTGAACTGACTTTTGTTGTCCTTCAGCTTGGAGATGGTTACTGAGTTAAGGCCTTCATAACAAGTTGCCTCAGGACAGAGGCAAAGCATTGGCCAGTCTGGATCCAAGCCATTATCCCCGGCAATGGAGGCTATGTAAAGTTGTGAGAGGGTGTCAGCTGTGACAAGTTTCTTCCCAGGCTTGTACTCAATGAACAACTGGTAGGGGGATAGACACTTGACCCAGCCTGCTTGGCAGTGTGTCAAGTGGGATTGTGTGTTGAAGTACTGGAGTGACTTGTGATCTGTCAGGACGCGTGATGGGAAGGTGGCTCCTTCCAGGTAACAGCTCCACTTCTTGACGCAGTGTACAATTGCTGCCAATTCTTTGTCATGAATTAGATAATGTTGTTCTGAGTCAGTAAGCTTCCTGGATTTGTATGCTACAGGGAGAAAGGCGCCCTTGTTGGTTTTCACCCGTAAAATTCCCCCTATGACCCTGTCAGAGGTGTCAGTCTCAAGTTTGTACTGGTGGTTCCAATTGGGAAACTGCAATACGGGTGAAGTTATAAGTCTCTTCCTCAACGTCTCAAAGGCTTGATCTCTGGCAGGGGTCCAGTGAAAGCGCTGTTTAGTGTTCAGGAGCTTGGTGAGCGGTGCAATAAGTTCTTCAAAATTGGGGATGAATTTACGCACATAGGCAACTATGCCCAAGAAGGTACACACCTGACCAATATCAGTAGGAAGTGGCATACTTGTGATTGCCTTGATCTTGGCAGGGTTGGGCTTTATTCCTTGAGCAGAGATGGTGTGCCCAAGGAACAGCAGCTCTAACTCAAGAAACTTGTATTTAGAGGGTTTAGCTTTTAGCTGGGTTTTCTGAAGGATTTCAAGGACAGCACGGAGGCGTTGGAGGTGCGTGGTTTGATCTTGACTGAAGACAATAATGTCGTCAAGGTACACAATAGCACACTTTCCAATCAATTCCTCAAATGCTTTGTTAATCAACATGACGAAGGTGGAAGGAGCATTGGTCATCCCAAAGTTCATGACCCAACAATCAAACAACCTGTAGCGTGTGCAGAAGGCAGTTTTTTCCTCATCCACTGGCGCAATGCAGACCTGGTTGTACCCCACAGTGATATCAATCTTGCTAAAGACCTTTGCACCCGCAAGTGTGTCACAAAGGTTGTTGATCAACAGCAGGGGGTACTTATTTTTAACTGTCACTTCATTTAGGGTGCGGTAATCTGTGACCAGGCAAAGGGACCTGTCCTTCCTGGCTACAAAGAAGACAGCTGCCTTGTATGGAGAGAGCAAGGGGAAAATGAAGCCCTTGTAAAGCGCGTCCACAAGGTGCTGGCAGAGGGTCTCATCTTCTTTTGGTGTGAAACAGTGTAAGGGGTGTGCTTTAAGTAACAACCCTTGGAGTTGTACAGCATGCTGAATCTCACGGGGAGGAGGTAGTTGTTTGAGTGTCTCACTGAACATGTCCTTATATTCCTTGAGGAGTGTGGCAAGCGTTGGTGAAGATAAAGTGGTCAAGGGAGGGGCCGCAGGTGGTTCAGTGAGGATAACTTTGACTGAGCATTGATTGAAGTCTAGTTTCCCCCCTTGAAATTGTACAAGCCTGTTTCTGTTATTCTGACAAACACAGTATTGTGAAGGAGCTTGCTCATTTTAATAGGATAGATCTGAAAGCCCACCCCATTTTTATTGAGGGTGATAACAGATGTATCCCAGTCAATGTAGGGACAATTGTGACAAAGCCAGTCAAGGCCAGCAATTAAATTGTGGCTGAGCCTGGCCATGATTGGCCCAGAGAGCTTAACCTGGACATTTCCCATTCTCAGAGAGAAGGGAACTGTCTTGTGGGTAATTTTCACTCTGCGGGAGTCAGCTACTTGTACTGCCTTGATTCTTCTGGGTACACAGTCTAACTATTGTGAATCAGCAACCCTGGTCCACCATAGTGTGGTTGGCTCCGGTGTCTACCAACAATTTGTGGGTGTTTCCACAAAAACAGAAGTAATAAGCCAAGTGGGTTACTTCATTGAGAGAGTGGCTCACTTGAAGCACAGGGTTGTCACTAAGGATCTGGATGACGTCAAGGGTTTCAACTTTGTGTACACTGTAGTTGCAGGGATTCTTTGCAAGGAGGGATTGAGAGTGCAGGTCACGCGGGGTTGTAGGACCTCTTGTAGCTACAACCCCCAGGCTTTTCCTGGGTCCTCAATTTGGGCTAGCTGGAGCTCCTCCTTGCAGGGGTGTTTAGTCCCATTATTCTGCTGACACAGCTGACGGCGGCCTACCTGGTTGTGGGCACTGCCAGATGTTGCACAAGGTTGAGGTCAAGCATCATTTTTATGGCAGAAACCCATTAAAGCCTGGTTGTTGGCCTCCACAATGACTTTGTAGCAGTCATCAATGGAGGTGCAACAACCTTTGGGGACCCACTTACAGATATGGGGTTTTAACCCATTGACTATCAGGGTCAGAAGTATGGTGTTTCCGTCAGTCATGGCTTCTGAGGCAGCGGCAAGAGTTTGCTGCCAGGCGGCAAGGTATTTGGGAACAGATCCAGTCTGTTTAATTGCTAGAAGAGGAGTTCCCACCACAATAGGAGAGAAGGTTTTGCTGTAGCGGGACTTTGTGACGTCTCGTAATGCTGCCCAGGTAATGTCAAGTTCCTGACTGGCCCAGTTGGTGAACCACATGGCAGCAGGCCCCATGAGGTGCCCAGATGCAGTAGCAACCCACATGGGCTCAGGTACTTGGCAGATACGGAGGCAGGTTTTGGTGGAGTGAAGCCAGCTGATGATGTTGGCTCCTTTGACCCCACCCACAAAGGATTCCAGCTGGAGGTTGAGCATGCGCTGTGAAAGGTCTCACTGAGGCAGGGTGACGCTGGCGTCATGCTGTCCAAGGCAGAGTCAATTGTACACACTCGTAAAAACTAGTTGGTCTTAGTAAATAATGTACCCATTGGGGATGTCCCCCTTGGAGATTGGCAGGAAGGTCTCTTGGTGTGGAGTAGCCATACAGCCCGTACTCTGTCCTTTCTTAGGGGGGATTTTTTCTTCAGGCAGGTTGTGAACCTATTGCTGCTACCACTGTTGCAACTAAACCAATGAGGATTCAGTATTTGGAATTGGGGAAGACAACAGTCCAATAGAAAGGACAGGAATAATAAGAATAAGGTATCGTTTATTGTAGAATATTGTGATTAATATACCATATGGGGAAATCCACATAACCACAAGGGGGTGGCATGGTGGCTTATTCCATATAAGGATTAGAGCCAAGGAATAACTTGTGCAGGGATCAACAGGTCAAATTGGTAGCACTCCTAATTAGGAGAAAGTGCCTGTAATTTGATATTGCCATCAGATTGGTTCATGTCGTTAGATATGTCAAGGGGCAACTCATTGAGCGCCCCCTGTGCATTATAAGATACGTTGGCAGGCAAGTCTAGATATTTGATTGCAACACTTTATACACATTAATATATATAAAAGTGAGTCTGTCTGTTTATCTGTAAAGTCACCTCAAGTGGGCTCAAGCCGTAAGGGATTTGACTGAATTGATTTTTATTTAAATTTGATTTTAAAAGTTGATTGTTAAGCCAAAAGCTCAATTTGGCTCATCCTTACATTCAATCCCTTACATGCATCTTTGAAAGTACACAGATTGCATTCAGTAGAGTGTGGGCAAAATCATGTTGAACTGAAATATAAGCCACTCGAACTTTAATAAATTTGTATTTGATTACTTGCATTTTAAATTAGTGGCTAGCCCTATTCAACCATATCAAAGTGGCTTATCTTTCTAGATTACCCGACTCTAGAATGGGTGGATTAAAACTGGAAGAGAAGCAGCAATTGTTTTAGATTGTTTTATATGATTGGATGATTATGCTCTGTGCTGAGGATTGAATCGATGACGAAAAGAGAGCTTGGTCAATTTAAAGTGATGCAGTTTAAATTATAAATATAAATATTAGTTTAAAGAAGGAGATGGTTGGCTTGGACATTTTGAAGTTCTTATTATTCAAGTGAAATAATAGAATATTCCAGCTGGATGCATCACCTGATCTAAGTGGCTGTATATTGTTCGGAGTAAACTAGCTATGATAAAATTATGATTCAATATAATTATTTTCATGAAATTCAGAGGACGTAGATCAATTTTTCAGATGATTCCAATCAAAATGGTACCAATCATGATAGCTCTAGCTGCTCTAGATGCTGAGATATATAGTTAAGTGCTGGAATCGGGTTCACGTCATAATCAAAGACTCAGACTCGATTTGATATTATCTAAAGTTACTTTTAATACACACTACAAAAACTAAAATCAATGCATCTCAGTGAATACTAAGCCAATTTTGATGTCCAATAGCTTATTTAAAAGCTGCAGATCAGCTCTACATTGTGAATTGATTTAAAAAAGCAAATACTAAATTTTAAAATAATTAGTTTATCTTTACTAAACTTAAAAGTGATACTATATTTATTTAGGTTTAGTTTTATTTATACTTAGAGTATTGTCAAAACTGCAGGCTCGACCCGCCAGCAAGGTTCCAACCAAGCGGGTTTGTGACCTGCAATCCAATTATCCGGTCACTCGAAGCCAGACTAGGAAGTCAACTCAAATTAACAAATCCAACAACATGAACAGATGATGATCCTTCCTGGTGAATACCTCGTTTTGGCGCTTGACTCATTACCAGGATCAAGACACCCCCTTCTTTCATCCAGCCTTGTGATCACTAATCATGTTCCTGTTATCCTTGATTCACATGAACTATATAATCATTATCTCACAATAAAGATTATTATCTATCTTCTAAATATTTTTCCCTGTGTAACTCTGCTAAAACAGCACAGTTACAACAGTATACAATTTTAATTTTAAATTTAAATAAATATAATTAAAATTACCTTTTAATAAAGCAATTAAATAAAATTTTAATCAAACATGCAATAAGTAATACAAGCCTAAAAAGACAATAAAATAAATTTAATTGATTTATTAAATTCAACTTTAATTCTGTCCTTGGATGGGGCAACTGTCTAGTTAGTTTATAACCTTGCGCCATTATGGGCAAGGCCTTACAGAATTAAGTACTCTCTACTAAAAAAAGAAATATATGGAAATATGAAAAGATAATATTTTGGTTTCAATTTCTACTTACTATAAATTAATTCCTATAGATATAAAAAATTAAAAGATAAACTGATATGTGCAATATCTGTAATTTGAAAAATTCACTAGAAAAAAGGAAGGAAGAATATGTGTCAGAAAATTGTGGACCATGGTTTTTTATCATCTGCCAGGTGATATCCTAAGTCTTCTAACATTAGGAAAGTACAGAGAACCTGTGACTTTGGTGTAACCTTTGTCCCAGAATATTTTGTTGTCATCAGAAGTAGCAAGTCTGACAGGGCCTGAGGCCCAAAGAATTTGGGGCAGTTCTTCCTACTTCTGGATATAGGTTCATATGTTGTTGTATATATAGTTTACTATAGGGTTTAATACTGTATGGCAACAGTATGACCTTTTGCTCTCCACCTAATTAGAATCAAACTATAAAAAGAATTTGAAATATCAACTCTTTATTAGACAACTGATATTAAGGCTAGCCCAGCTGCCTGCGTTTATCCAAGTTAGCTCTGGCCCAACCTTGATTGTGTGCGGTTTGTGACAGAAGCTTGCTTGACAACTTTCACAGCTCAGTATCCTTTCTGAAGCTGTGCAACTATCCCTCAATCTGAGCAGAGTAGCTGTGAAACTGGACCACATTCCAGGTGGCTAGCTAGACTGGCTGGCTACTAGTTGATAGAGATGATTCTTCTTCGATCAGAGCTACCCTAATACAATAGGCTCAAAGCCTTTTATCTTCAAGTGTTTGGCCTAACAGCCCAGTCTTTTTTAGGCTCTTCTGGAAGTGTTTCAGATGATGGCCCTTATGATGGCCCTTGTTCTAGAATATAATTTAAAGTTTAGAATAGTAATTATTATAAGAAGTGTCAAGTTTATACTTCTGGGAATTATAATAAACAGAAAAAGGGAAGATTTAAGAAGAGAATGATAATTTATTGGATATGAATATATAATAATATATAGTATCATGACAAGCTACATACTGTCCATGTACATCATGGGAGTCATGGGGCTTATCTGAGTAATGTTCTTCTTGAGTCATGAGGCTTAATCAAGTTGTGTTCCATTTAGGACCTGGATTGAGTGATCCCTGTCATAGATGGTTGACTGATAATGGTGCCACCAGTTTACTGACTGGCCAGTGAACCATTCAGTGAGCCATTTGGTGATCTACTTGGGGCGTTAATTTCCCAAGAGAGAGTAATTGAAGATGTTGCAACAGAAGCATGTTTGAGGTGATTGTTGAGGTGGACTAATTAATTGCACAATATCTGCATGTTTCACTATTAATTAGGAAAACATGAAATTGTTAATTCCAGGACATTATTTGATTGTTGATTCCTTGATCCTGCAACCTGCAGCCCACATCATTCTGTTGAAACCAAACCTAAGAGTGATTGACAGCTGGCCCGCATCAATTGGTTGAATCTTTCAATTAGTCAATATCCCAAAATCCTGACAATATGAAAGTAAAAACTTACCATTGCCAGAATCTATTTATAATGACTAAAAGACTATTAATAAGTATCAGCACTTTTTATGTTCATCAAAATAGGTAATATAAAAGAGATATCACTAAATTAGAAGATTAGCCTTATGTTGTAGTTATAGATTATAAAAAACTATAATGTTATAAGTGGTTCAATTAAGATCAATAATTATTTTTATTCCAAAAGTATCATCACTTTATTAGGGTTTGCATTATTTTTAAAGAAAATGATAAAATTAAATATGAATATCATGATTTTTATCTCAAATATTGTCTCATGATGATTAGTTTTCAGGTGAATATCTAATAAAACTTCTTAAATAAGATAAGTTTAAGAAATA
Organism: Entomophthora muscae; assembly: GCA_014839935.2. Taxonomy (NCBI): domain Eukaryota; kingdom Fungi; phylum Entomophthoromycota; class Entomophthoromycetes; order Entomophthorales; family Entomophthoraceae; genus Entomophthora; species Entomophthora muscae. The sequence goes on from QTSX02001429.1 coordinate 138,332, forward strand.
AAAATAAAATAAAAGTATAGACTAATAATGGGAACCATTTTAGATCCTATGATTTTTTTATTAATTATTAAAAGAGGCACATAAATATACTAAGGGTTCCATAAATATAATAGATTTTTTGAATATTATAGAAAAAGAAAATGAGCTTTATATTAACAATATTGTTGAGTATATACTGCTGAGAATTATAGTAATCAAGATAAAGGGGGAATTTAATAAAAGAATGTTACTTTATTGGATATGAGTTTAGAGTATTATATAGTATCATGAGAATCCACATATTGTCCATGTATGTCATGGCAGTCATGGGACTTGTCCAAGAAATGTTCCATTTAGGTCATGAGGCTTTTCCAAGTAGTGTTCTACTTAGGACTCAAAATGTTTGATCCCTGTAATAGATGGGCAAATGATAAGAGTGTCACCAACTTAATGATCATCTGGGGAATCATTTGGGGAGTTACTTGGTGAATTTTTCCCAAGAGAGAGTAATTGAAGATGTTGCAACAATATTAATGATCTTAAAAATATTTTGAGCAAGAAGAAAAAAGAAAAGAATGTTACAATACAGTTTTAACTGGTTCAAATGCTTTTCAAAAAGCATTTTCATATTATGAAAGAAAAGTTAGACCTATAAAAAGAGAGCCTGAAGAAAAAATCTTCACATTAATCTTTCATATTTGATAAAAGATGGGAAGTTATATACTTCACCTTTAACATTTGAAAGTTTCATAGAATATTCTGAGATAACTTATCATTTGAAATTAGTGATGATACCAGAGAAACAAAAATATCATAACATGCTAGTGGTATAACAGGGAAAGTTCAAGAAGTAGGGCAGTTTACTAGAGAGTATATTCAAATAGAGTTATCAGTCTTTCAAAAACAACAATTTTTTTCTAAAAAAAAACTTAAAAAGTTATGATGAGCCAAAGATAGGGTAATAGCATTTATAGCTTTTGGGCTGCTATTATTCCCCCATTCAACTTATCATAGTTATTTTTAGTTTTTATGATTCACTTAAGATATTCTCAGTAATATCAAAGATTGAAAATTTAACCCTGTGAGATAATAAATTTTCTTAAAAATTTTCATCAAATTAAAAGATTATTTAAAGATAAAAGAATTTGATCAAATTTGACATATTTTGAAAATTTTAAAGACAAAAAATTGTAATTAAGTTATAAAATATTTTATCTGGCACCTAGGCATAGCAAAAAAACAATGACTCACCTGTGCAACTGAGTGCCCATTTTTCACAATTCCTAAAATCACTCCTTGTCAGGATTCCAGAATAATATGGTAGACTTGACCATTATTTCCCTGGCTGATTGATTAGACAGCCAATTGCCATACAGCTGGAAAGCTTAAGGAAAGCATCAGCTGATCTTGCTTTACGCCTTGGCTAATCAGTACATTGAGTATTACTCCAAAGATTGATCCTGATGTGATTCTGATCCTCCCATTGGATTGACTCTGATTGGATAAGCTTGATGATACCTGATCTCAAGCACAGAACGCCTCTCAGCCAATAAGATGAAATACACAAGAATAATAATGCAAGATGGTTCCCGCCAAACATTTGCGCTTGGAGACATCACAAATTCTATGACCAATATAGAAGGTTGTTTAAAAAGAACAATGCATGATGTGAAAATCCAGTTGACAGGGTAACCAAACTTGCATATGCATAAACCACAAACCAGATGCTGCCAATACGCTGATGAGTTAAGCTGAGGTCCGGTAATCCATTGAAGTCCCATGCCAGACTGACATGGCTGCCTAACTCTGGAGGCTGGAACTAGCAGTCTGGGGAACAGATCAACTGAATAGTAAGAGTTGGAAGCGTCAGATTATAATCTGGCAAGAGGGCTTATCCACCCTATATAAGGTGCTCTCCTGATTAGAGATTGAGCAGAATATTTACCCTTGAAGATAGAGATTAAAGAATCTCTATTATTGTATCACTACTAGCCAACACCTAGTAGTCAGAAGTATCCAAGTAGAACGTGCCACCGTTTACTTGCAGACCCGTGTGTTTTCTCCTACAGACTTGGGATACTGTCAGGCTGTAGCCTCACCTAGACCCAATTGGTAGAAAATATTGTCCTCATATAATCTATATCAGCATCCCTACTATAATGAACAATAAAGATCTTTCCTCAAGGCCACAAAATCTTGACAGTGGTGCTCACTACAAAAACAAGCTGCCATTGGTCAAGTCAAGGCACTACCTTGCCCCTTTCCCGCCCCAGCTTTGTTGATAAGTATGGGGGGATACATGGACACTAGTGTCACCAAAAGGGACACTAGTCTCTGCTTGGCTATTACGCCACACCAAGCCATCAAGCTCCAAGATAACTACCTCCACCTGGACCCTGCCAATGTTCCAGGACCTTACCAACTTTGCAAGTATTCCTTAGAAGAGGTCTGCGCTATGCTAAGCGCACTCCTGCATGGTTGACAACATGAAGGGGCCCAACAGGAGACAGAGTTCACTATATTCAGCTACAATCTTAATGCTGCCAACCTTTGGACTGCATATTGCCAGTACCAGGAAGCTAACAGCATGCAGATCAGTCAGCTGTTGAACAAGGAGAAGGGGTGAGTCAAAGACTTCCTCTCTTACTTTGTTCATCTGAGCATTAAGCACTTGCAGCAACTTGTTGCAAGTCAAAGTTTGGAACTTACTGAGCTGGGGGCTAGCCACAATGAATTGCAGAAAGTCCACTTGGCTACAATCAATAAGCTGAAAACCAGCTTTTATTCATTGCAGGGTAACCTTAGAAATCTGTTTGATACCACTAATCATGCCCACTTCAGGGTGGATGAGATTGTGCAGCAGTTCAACTCTCAGGTTGGACATATTGTTGCAAATTGCTTTGAGAGCACCAGCGTAACTCCACAGTGGATCACCAATGTGACAACTCACTGTATCAGCCTTACCCGTAGGATTTAAAAGTTGGCCCAGCAACCAAATCAGAGTAAAGAGTCTCTTGATAAAGAAGCTCTTTGCTGTATGCTGAATGTCGTAGACAATAGAAGTACCAACCAGTATAACAGGTTAGTGGCCTACGTCAACAAGCTGGCAAGTAAGCTTGACAGCCTGAGAAAAGGGAAGTTCCCTATCCCGCTGGGCATTGCCGCTCAGGAATTTTCCTCTGACATCCATCACTGTTGCCTGTACCATGACACTTATTTGGATAACAAAAACAATCTTTGGGAGACCATCAAAAGCGTACAAGAGCTTGCCATCTTGCTTTATGAGGATCTCAAATCCGCACGCAAACGGATTGCCCACCTGGAGGAAGGTTGCATGAAGGATAAGTAACGTCATGTTACACTCACCTCCACGGTCCTTATGCTGGAGGAAAACCACAGCAACCTACTGGAACAGCTGGTTCAAGAACGTGCAGCTAGGAAGGAGATGGAACTTAAGTTTTCTACAAGACTAAGCAAGCTTGAGACTCAGGCTAGCGGAGCAGGCAGTAGCAGCTTTGGCCAAGGACTGTCACCCCACCCTGCCTCCTCTTCAGAAAGGCAGAAGACTTCATCTCCTGATTACTTCCATGAAGTAGGTTCTGATTGTGAGAGTAATGGCTCTCAGTACACGCGTAATGTGCCCATGGGAGTTGCGGCACTGCCTCCTCTCATGCCCATGACCTCCACCAGGCTTCCTTCTTTCCCGCCAGAAGACCAATGACCACTTCTATAGAAGAGACTTTGGTACCTGATCATAAGTTCAAGCTTCTGAACTTACCTAAATTTGATTGTAATGGAAACATTAGAACGTTCATATGACTATTTGAGATGTCCATGAGAGGGTCATTGGATCACATGAAAGCCACCACCCTCATTAATGCCCTAGACCCCACCAGTGTAGACGTTATCATGCCATGTCTACCACAGGAAGAATGGACATACGCAGACGCCAAACAGGCGGTCATCAATGAATTTGGCAGCAAGACTAAACTCCAGGTCAGAAATACGGAGTTTAGCAATATCTCCTTCAAGAAATACAAGACTGTCTCCAACTTTGCCGATCAATTCTATCACAAGGCACAGATTCTCCTTGGAGCCAGGGTACTTTCCAATCTCAATTGCTGCATCATCATGAGCAGAGCTTTACAACCCTATTGTGAGCTTGCCAACATGATGTTTCTAGTTCTTGACCAGTCTAATGACATGCAGAAGATCACCATCTATATCAGCAGACTTGGTTCACAGTTTGAGGCCCCAAACAAGGGACAGGCAGGAGAAAATAAATCCTATTGTAATTCTGGTAAATGCAATAAATGTGGGAAGCAAGGCCACTTTGCAGCATAATGCCAAGGAGGGAAGCCTAGTCCCCCTTCTGTCAACGTGGTCACAGTAGCCAAACCTGCCAAGCAGGGAAAAGGGAAGGTGGGCCAGTAATGGAATGTACTGGACCTGCCAACCCCCTTCCCATTCCAAAGGACTCCAATTGAGAAACAGCCAGTCAGCGCCCTGAGGTCAGTGAAACCAACCCCTTGCCTATCAGCAAGGAGGCAAAAAATCCCCAGGCAACAATCCTGGGCACGTCTACAACCATTAGCCAGACCCTTCCTGACTTATTCTTACCAGAGAAAGACTTTGAGGAGGACTCTATCCATAAGCTATTGGCGGACAACCTGTATGCAATCCCCACCCAAGGGAGAGGCTGCCCCAGGAAAATTGACGCTAACACAATAGAGACTGTCTCCAAGCCCTACACTACCCAAGTTCAGAAGGTATGTACTGGTTCTAACCCAAATGTGTCCAGCAACCTGCCGCCACTGAAAGGTGTACAGTTCTCCATGCCACTGGAAACTATAGAAGCCAACTTTCCTGAGATTGGCCAAAGTCTCTGCTAATACTTTGATACCCCAGGACCTCTGGGTATCCATTTATTAAATATCCAATCTGAATTTTATACAGAATATACTTATGCTGATATTTCTGTAAACAAGGTAAAAGTATGGGCCATTATAGACAGTGGGGTCTCAATTAACATAGTCTCAACCCACCTGGTGAAAAGGCTGGGTTTGGCTCCAGACGTGGCCCACTCCAAAGTCTATGGTACCGCCAGAATTGACACCACCACTTTAGTTGGAGCATACAGTTCATTGCCAATGAGGTTTGGTTCAATTGCGGTCTTTTTGCCAGTTGTGGTTCTACCCAGTCAAAACTATGATATACTGATTGGGACGACATTCCTTTGCAAGTACAGGGTTAAGCTGGACATGGAAGTGGACACACTGACACTGCTCAGTCAGACAATCCTGTTGTACTACACCCAAGTAGAAGATGCCACCAAAGGAGACCAAGAGCATTCACCTGGCTTACAAGGACAGAGTAGTAGCAACACCTTACAAAATCAAAGGAAAGAAGGGCAAGTGGCTTCCTACACAGATAAAGGAACACAAAGACATTCCCCTTCAATCAAGGTCAACCTTCACACTAAAGAGCAGCACCCAGATGGTCATCAACTCTGTATTGACCCTAGATATACCTGAAAGACTCTATGGAGAAATCCATCAGCCTTGGAACTGCTCCCGTTTTGAAGCATGCATCTCCCCTGGAATCATAATTCCTGGGCAACAGGAGATTCATGTTCTATTGGCTAACCTACAGGAATTTGACCTAAAGATCAAGAAGCACCAGGTAGTTGCCTTTTTTCACCTCCTCCCAGTCATAGAGATAGAGGAATTTTATTATATAGGTGACTTCTCCAACATGGGACTTCCAGATCAATTAGAAGCCTCTGCTTATGCAATCACTCCTTTGGCCAACCTATTGTCCTTGAGAGACGAAGAACGCAAGAAGGCCAGCGCACTTTTTGAAAAGTATCACTGCATTTTTGCAGAAGATGATTTTGATCTAGGATGCGCCACTGATGTCACCCATCACATTGACACTGGTGACCAAAGGCCTATTTGCCTCTGTCCTATTAGAAGGTCCAAAGCCAGCAAGGAGGTAGTGAGCAAGGAGATTCAGGAGCTCTTAGATAGAGGCATGCTAGTGCCATCTAAGAGCCCTTGGGCGTCTCCTATGCTCATAGTTAAGAAAAAAGATGGTAGCAATAGGGTTGTAATTGACTACTGACAGCTCAACTTGATAACAAAGAAGGATTTGTACCCTCTCCCACAAATTGATGATGCACTTGATTGTCTAGGCAGAGCCAAGTATTTCTCTGCCATGGATCTAATTTTTGGTTACTGACAGATTGAGTTGCCGCCTGAATAACAAGAGAAGTGAGCAATAATAACCTCTCAAGGGTTGTTCCAGCCAACATGCATGCCCAAAAATCTGTGTAACGCCTCAGCCACGTTCTAGCAAGCCATGGATTTGATTCTTGGAGACCTCAATTTGTCCTGCGTTCTGGTATATTTGGATGATATGAATGTATTTTCCAGGACCTTCAATGAACATCTGGATCACCTGGAAGCCGTATTCAAAAGACTGGCTGACGCCAATCTGAAGATAAAGCCTTGAAAGTGCCAGTTTTTTAAAGATCAGCTTGAGTACCTTGGCTTTGTTGTGAATACAACTGGACTTTGCCCTCAACCTGCAAAAGTTGAAGCCATCACAGGTATGAAGCAACCAGAGAGCAAAAGAGACATATAAGTCTTCCTGGGGATGATTGGCTACTACTGACACTTTATTCCTAACTTCTCACGCACTGGCAAGCCACTGTTCAACCACCTTAAGAATGGAACTACCTTTGAATGGACAATGGTGTACCAGACTTCCTTTGATTCTCTTAGAACTAGTCTTTCATCCAGCCCTGTTCTGATGTATCCGGACTTCAACAAGCCCTTTATTGTCCACACCAATGCATTGTTGTCAGCACTGGGGGCAGTGCTATCCCAGCACAACAATCAAGGAGCTGAGCATTCTGTAGCCTATGTCAGCAGGTCCCTTAATGTCTATGAGCAAAATTACACTGTCACCAAAAGAGAATGCCTTGCCGTGATATATGCATATAAGAAGTTTAGGGTATACCTGCATGGCGTACATTTCACCGTGGTAACAGACCATGCCAGCCTCAGTTGGCTTCAGAATCTCAGAGAGCCCAAAGGACGCCTTGCCAGATGGGCAGTGAAACTCCAAGCCTTTGACTACAAGATAGTTCACTGCCCTGGAGCTAGCCACCAGAATGCCAACTGCCTGTCTCAACTATCCACTGTAGTGTTGGTATCATCCCAAGCAGACAAATGTATGATAAAATGGTAAAAGCCACCTTCAACAATGAGTCAGAGGAAGTCCAGGCCATCCTGAGGGAGCTAAGAAAGGACTTTTGAGTAGAGAACAACAAACTCTATAAATATCACAAAGGTAAAAAGTATTTATTCCCTTGTCTGTCATAAAGGCTCAAAATCATACTTGCTGCCCACAAGGCAGTGGGCCACGGAGGATTCCAGAAGACCGTCACCCAGCTGCAACTCCACTACTATTGGGAGTCTCTTCTGTTTGACGTCAAGGAAACCCTTACTTTCTGTTCCAAGTGCCAGAATGAGAAACCATTTGTGGGTTGCCATCAGTACAAAAAAGTTGAACCAGAATTTGCTTGGCACACTGTGAGCATAGACATCATAGGTCTGCTTCCAATGTGTGTAGGGCGTCTCCAATATATCATAGTGGCCATCAACCACTTAACCAAGTGGGTCAAAGCCAAGCAACTACAAAGAGTAAGTGCTGAGTCCACGGCCACCTTCATCTTAGAGTGTATCATCCATTGGCATGGATGTCCTCAGTTTATCCTCACAGACAATGGCACCAATTTCACTGCCAATGTCATTCCCAAGCTGAAAAAGCTCATGGGCTTGAGGGGAGTCCTCTCCACTCCATACCACCCTGAGTCTAACAGTATGGTAGAGAGAGTTAATGGAACATTAGTCTCCATCCTTAGGAAATTGGCAGATACTCATACCTCAGAATGGTACCTGTTCCTGCCTGTTGTGGTTTTTACCTACAACATATCAATCCACAATAATACCAGGCTTTCACCCTTTCAGTTGATGTACAGATGCCACCCTGCCATTTCACCAATCCTTTACTCTGCCATGGGCAATCATGAGGACATGAATTATCAGCAATACCTGACTAAGTTAGCCAAAACACTGATCAAGCTTCAAGCTAAAGCTTTCACAGAAACCTCTCTGTCCAGAGCAAAGGGCCAGATATCCGATAACAAAAAGCACTGTCCTTTGATAAAATTCAAAGTGGGAAGCCAGGCTTCATACCACAACAAGGTTGTGGGCCAATTCCATAAGTTAGATAGCTTATGGAAGGGTCCTTTTGAGGTTATCAAAAAAGCCTCACAGGACGCATATACTATTGAGAATCTGGCAGATGGATGACTCATAAATCAAGTACATGCCAGATTCCTTAAGCCTTTCTTCTCTTTGCCTAGTATTGGCAATAATTAAACCTTACAATTTATATATGGATAAAACTAAAATATAATTGTAGAGATAGGTGTTTATTTAACAATTAAGGGTCGCCTTCTTGATACTTGGGGTCTTCTTCCCCCTCGCCTTCCTTATCTCTGTCCTCTTCATCCTCATGATTGTTGCTAAGATCCTGACTTGCCAGAGTTCAACGCTCCACTGACCTTTCCTGGGTTTGAGAATGCTGTTGACGTCTTCCAGTCTGAGTCACACTATGAATAGGAACAAAAGGGAAAGTACGGCCCCTAACAAAGAATGTGGTAGCAACCTGTAGCCACACTCTACAAACTCCAATTGGCTGTTGCAAATATTGGACAAGGGGAAGAGGAATGTATGCCTGCTGGGCGTCTAATTGCCAAAACCCGGCGTCTAATAGAAAACAGCAAGAAAGAACCATGCAGCCAAGCATGAAGTTGTAAATTTACCTATAGATACAAGGCAAAGGAGCTTGAATACCTCCTATCTTATTGCAATACTTCTCTAAATGTGCAGCCATGTCATCAAACGTCCCCATAGGCACACAATGATCTGGTGTCAAAAGCAGGTCACCACACAAGGCCATTCCACAAAGAGCCAGCTTCTTATTGCCACAATGAAGCACCTCACAGGCCCTTTTTGTAGCCCTTCAAATTTGGCTGTCTTGAGCGTCAGAATTTTCCACACCCAAGGAACTGTAGACCTTGGGAAAAGGGTCCAGAGGGAAGACCCAGCTTTTGATAACATCAAGGCCAAAGTCAAGGATGAACCCTAAGATTGGCATGTCCACGGCCCGCACTGTTGCTGGGCCGGCCAGAAGATTGATTAACTCTTGTAGTATCTCCTGCCAAGAGGTCAAGTCTTCCAATGCATAATACCCACTGGCAGTCTTTTGAATCCGCTTCTTCAAATCCATACAAGGACGCTTCTGTGTCACTATGTAAAGGAACAGAGGAATTATGTCCTTGCCCTTTGGTGCCCTGACCAGAAGCCCAAGTAACCTGTTTGGGCAACCGCTTGTCTACTGACCCTTCTATGGGACGCTTCCTGGAAACAGTTGAGTCAGCCCCTCCTGACTGCTTGCTGTCCTCCTGAGCATCTGTCTGGAAAGGGTCTTCCAACCCTGTAAAGGCTGATTTGGAGCCTCCATCTTGAAGCCCTTGGATCAATACCCATATGGACTTAAAAGAAAGGTTGTAGAAAGCCTTCCTTTCCTCCTCTGACATCTCTGTGATGTACTAATGGGCGTCAGTTTTGCTGGTGTAATTGGAGTGGCTTGATGAGCTATCCATATGCACAAGATCTTGGGGCAAAGGAAGAATATATGGTCCAGTCTAGCCGGGGGAAATGTCAGGACTCCGGAATAATATGGTAGACTTGACCATTATTCCCCTGGCTGATTGGTAGACAGCCAATCACCATACAGCTGGAAAGCTTAAGGAAAGCATCAGCTGATCCCGCTCCACACCTTGGCTAATCAGTACATTGAGTATTACTCTGAAGATTGATCCTGGTCCAATTCTGATCCTCCCATTGGACTGACTCTGATTGGATAAGCTTGATGATACCTGATCTCAAGCACAGAACGCCTCTCAGCCAATAAGATGAAATACACAAGAATAATAATGCAAGATGGTTCCCGCCAAACATTTGCGCTTGGAGACATCTCAAATTCTATGACCAATATAGAAGGTTGTTTAAAAAGAACAATGCATGATGTGAAAATCCAGTTGACAGGTAACCAAACTTGCATATGCATAAACCACAAACCAGATGCCGCCAATACACTGATGAGTTAAGCTGAGGTCTGGTAATCTATTGAAGTCCCATGCCAGACCGACATGGCTGCCTAACTCTGGAGGCTGGAACTAGCAGTCTGGGGAACAGATAGACTGAATAGTAAGAGTTGGAAGCGTCAGATTATAATCTGGCAAGAGGGCTTATCCACCCTATATAAGGTGCTCTCCTGATTAGAGATTGAGAAGAATATTTACCCTTGAAGATAGAGATTAAAGAATCTCTATTATTGTATCACTACTAGCCAACGCCTAGTAGTCAGAAGTATCCAAGTAGAACGTGCCACCGTTTACTTGCAGACCCGTGTGTTTTCTTCTACGGACTTGGGATACCGCCAGGCCGTAGCCTCACCTAGACCCAATTGGTAGCAAAGATTGTCCTCATACAATCTATATCAACACCCCTGCTATAATGAACAATAAAGATCTTTCCTCAAGACCGCAAAATCTTGACACCCCTTTAACCTCAAACATCAATTTAATAACTTTCTCAGCTTTTGGGCGAGATATGCTGTCTGAATCAATTTTTTTACAAACTATATTTTATCAACATTAAGGCTATTTTCTAAACCACTTTCTCAATTGACTCCTTACTTTTAAATTAATTAACGTATCTCCTTTTCTCTCAACACTTTGGAAGCTACTGTATCGATAGAAATATATTTTGTATTTTCTCCTATAAGCTAAGACTTAAAACCTTGGCTCAAAGCAATTATACTCACTGAATATTAAATACTGATTTAATTTACCTTAATTTTATAAATCCCCCAAATATTTGATTGGCTAAGTGAGAAATATTCGATTTGAGGAATAGCTTCACTTTTTATTATTTCATTTATTAAAACCACCTCAAATACTTCATTTGTGCCACATTGACTGCGATCTCATTAGCTCTTCAACGACACCATGACTTAAATGTAAAACCAGACTAGTCTAATTAGACATTATGACAATGCGATTCAATTGCTGATCTATAAATAGAATTTCAATTCTTTGAAGCAGGCCCTAACCAGAGGTGCAAAAATGTCCAGGATGATTACATAAACAGATTACATGTTTATCAAAATAAGTGCCTAGCAGCATTTGTATTTAAATGTTAAATCAGTTAATATGTTTTCATTGACGCAAACGCGACTCGGTAATAGATCATAGCAATATATTAGAATTTTATCATTTAATAGTTGAGTGTCCTCATAAGTACTCTTACGTCATGTTTTACAATAGTTATAACTGGGAATTGGCTTTATCGATGTTTTATGTAAATCGATTGGGTATCACAGCTGAAGCAACTGACTTTATTGAAACATTAAAAATAGACATCCCTGGTTGAAAAAGTTAAATCATTGTTTAAATAAAATGTGTGGTAATAAATATGCTTCACCGCATTCAAGGGTTGATGGTATAAATAAAATGTCGTCTTTGGAAGATGTCAACAATGAAGTATTCAATTCTTTCTCTTGCAGTGATTGCCTTTATCGGAGTAAAGTCCATTGAGGCTGCTTCTATTTCTTCAGTTGTGCGCCGCAGTCCAGCAGGTGGCTATGACAGTTCTGGTTCGTCTGCACCCAGTGCCTCTGGCGGAGACAGTGCATCATCTTGCGAAGGGGGTTCTAATGGCTGTGGTGGCTCTTCTGGTGGTGGTGAAGAGACATCTGCTCCCGCTCCCGCCTGTGGTACTGGTGGCGATTCAGGAAGTTGCTCTGGAGGCGCTCCTAGCACTGGTTCTGAGACAAAAGCTTATCGTTAAATATGAGTTAGTATAGCAACCACATTCCTTTCCACATCTCAATAAATAAGATATTTGCCTACTAAAAATATTTTAGCATCGGTATGATTATTTATCAATTTCCATGCATTAATCAAAAATCCTTATTGTTGCATATTAACTGATATTTTAATTTTATTTATATTTTCGATAAAGTTATATCTTACCATCTACTTCATATTTAAATTATTATGAATATTTTTCAAAGCTTTTTAAGAAATATAGAGTGGGATACAAAATCTCAAAAATTCTATCTCAAATTATGGCATTGTTGTAACTGTGCTGTTTTAACAGAGTTACTAAAAGGAGAAATGATATCGAAATAGATAATATCTTTATTTGAGTATAAAGGGTTATATAGTATTTTCTGTGGTGTTCAGGGTGAATATGTGTCCTACTATAAGAAGCACTGTCATATAAAAATTAGATGTGTTCCATATAAGGATCAGTATTGTCTCAGCTGATGGACTTGGCTTGACACATCTTGGCTACAGGTCTTGGGCGGGTTGATTCAGGTCACAGGTTTTTTCTGATTTGGAACTTTACCAGGGGGTACACTGCAGTTTTGTCAGCACCTCAGATTATTTTTTGAGTTAACATCATGATTTAAATTTTTTTGAAATTGAAACAAACATAAAGAACTACTAAATAGTTATTTTATTGCTAGTGATTCATATATGTCATCACAAAAGTATTACTATGCTTTTCAGAGCTGTTGAGGTGGACAAACCAAAGTCATATTAGAGCAAACTAAAGCTGCTCATAGAAAAAATATCACTGGCACAAGTTTTTAGTGATGTCAGGGGATAAATTAATGTTGATATTTTTAATATAACACACCAAACACCAGTAAAAAACATAGCCAAACTCAAAGCTAATGATATACAACTGAACAAACCAAACTTGCACATGGATGTTCCATATTCCAAACAGCATTTGGATGTATATTATTAATGTATGAAAATCATACTAAGAACACAGAATCAATAAATAGAAAGTTCACAATAGCTGTACACACAGCAAATAAAACAAAAGAGCAACATTTTTTACAACCAATATTATCCCCTTGTCCACCAATGTATCTCACAATACATAGGGGGCACTCAAAGAGTTGCCCCATGACATGAATAACAGTATGGACCAATCTGAGCACAATGTCAAATTGCGGGCACTATCTCCTAATTAGGAGCACTATCAATTTGATACACTGATCCCTCTCTCAAGTTATTCTCAGCAAAAACGTTACATGAAACACATCAATATGACACCCCCTGGCAAATTGAGGCTCCCAAATATAGCATATTAACTGTACTATTCTTAAAATAAGCACATCATATTTGTAAGGTCTTAGGCGTTGGGGTAGGTGATTATAAACTAGGGCCTTCAAGCCAAAGATATCAATGTTGGTTAAATAAAGGAAAGTAGGCAAGGTCTATAATAAAAGCTGAACTAAAGCTCCTAGTAGCTTGTAAAAAGCAAAATAAGGGCTAAGGAAGTTTATTCATCCTAAGAAAATAAAGTAAAGTCCAGTCTTAAGGACTGAGGACTGTGTCAAAAACTCTATCTCTAAATCAGGGTATTGTGCACCACTGACTGGAGGATGGAAACTATCTACTATAAGGGTTTGAGTCCCACTAAAAATATTGCCTAGCTGATAAATGCAGTAGTCAAAAGGAATTACAAAATGATAGCTAATATTCAAAGATAAGATGCAAAACTAGATTTCAAAGAAAAGGAAAAGGAAACACAAGCCACAAAACCTAACAAGTACCTTTTTGGGGTGCAAGTCAAACAATCTCAACTTATTGTTGAGACTGGAAAACCAAGCCTTTTATTGAGCTTGGGAAGTTGAGGTCCAAATTTGGGATATTCAAGGTTAACCTAGGTTGGTTAATGGCCTTTGATAAAGGAAACAAGGTTTGAAAGCTCACGTGGCGTAAAACTAACTTTGAAAGGTCAAGTTTAGCTTAAAGGGACACCAGGAGGAGAAAGAGCATTTATGGTGTTGCTTAGTAGTTTGAGCAAAAAAACATAGGAAAACCCTGTTCCAAGCGTGAGTGTGTAACAAAAAATGAAGCAAATAAGTAAGGAGTTCATATTGATAAGTATTAACTTGAGCGTATAGGTTCTGGGTTAGAAACCTGTAGAGAACAAGATAAGTTTTAAAAAAAGCTACTAACTACTGTTAGGTTTGTTATCAAAACCAAAAAGACCAAATTGAAGCCAAAAAGATGGTTGTTGAAGTAGTGAAAAATAGGGACCAATTGTAGGAAGTTGTAGGAACTAAACCCAAGATAAAAAATGGCTCAATAGTAGCAGCAAAATGAAGGTGAATCCTGACATTATTCCTATTCTTGTCCTTTTTAATTGGACTGTTGTCTTCCCCAATTCAAATACTGAACTATTATTGGTTCAGTTGCAACACATTGTTGTAACTGTGCTGTTTTAGCAGAGTTACAAGGGGGGAAAATTAGAAACTAGATATTAATCTTTATTGAGAGATAGTGATTATATAGTCATTGTGAATCAAGGATAACAGGAACATTATTGTGTTGATCACACAGTTGGATGGTGAAGGGGATGGATTGATCCTGGTAATGAGTCAAGCGCCAAAACGAGGTATCCACCATAAAGGAATATCATCTGTTCATGTTGTTGGATTTGGTAATTTGAGTTGACTTCCTAGTCTGGCTTTGAGTGGCCAGGTAATTGGATTGCAGGTCACAAACCTGCTTGCTTGGAACCTTGCTGGCGGGTTGACCCTGCTTTTTCAACACCCCCCTGACTGAAGGTTAGACTCCTCTGGGGGTAGGTTGTCAGGGAGGTTGTCAGGAGCCCGGGTGCCATACTGGACTAACTGTTGTTCTGTGGCGGGCAAGGCGGTTTTGCGTTGTTTTTGTCTTGCTTTGCAGGGTCTCAGGCAATCATGGTGTAGGGTTTTGTCTTGTTTGCGCTTCCTGAGTCCTTGCACAAGGTAAGTGTTACTTTTGTTTACCTTTAGAATGATTGCTGGAACTAATTTCTCAGGTTGTAGTTTGCTTTTATCAATGTTCATGACCCAAACTTTTTCCCTAACTTCATGTCTATCTTGGATGAGGACAAAGGTTTTTTGCAGACGTTCATTTTCTTTTTCTGTTTGCTTGCTGTTGGCCTCTATAACTTGAGGGTCTGAAAGCGGGGGGACTTTACTTGTAATTTCCAGTTTGGGTCCTGTTAATGCTTGAATGATATTTGGCTGTGTGCTGTATACCAACTCAAAAGGGCTTTTTCTGGTGGATCTGTTCACTTGGGTTTGGCACACAAGTAGTGCAGTCAATAGCTGATTATACCAGTCTTCAGGTCTCCTGGCAGTGAGTTTGGCTAAGGCTTGCATGAGGCTACCATTAAGCCGCTCTACACGTCCATTGGCCTATGGGTGGTATGGTGTTGTCACGGTATGTTTGACCCCATTTTTAGCGAGGTATACATTGGTGTTTTTGGAGGTCAATTCTTTCCCTCCATTGATTATCAGGAGTTCTGGCTTTTCAAACTTGCTGATTATCTCTCTTCCTATGAATTGTCATACATCATTGCCAGTGTGCGCCTTTACTGCTTGGGCTACTGGCCATCTTGTAGCAAATTCAATGATGGTGATGATGAATTTCTTATCATTGTGTTTCCCTGGCATGGGGCCAATGACGTCAAGGTCTCATACCTTGAAGGGTAGTTGTGTGCAGATGGGTAGTACTGACTTTGGAGGGGCTTTGCTTTTGGCAAATTTCTTGCATACCTCACATTGGTCTAGTTTCTTGAATGTCACAATACAGGGTTGGCCATCAGGCCTTGTGTTTAAGAAATTCTTATAGGTTTTGACTCTTGGTGTGTCTGTGGTCTCTGTAATATTGTAGGATGGCGTCTACTTGCTGGTGTGTGGGGATGTAAGGGATGATAGTCCCGTTGGACATTTTTCAAAGCAAGGCCCCGTACACGTCAGAAAATAGGTGTTTGTTTTTGATGACTGTTTCCTTTGTTATGTTGGTTGTACCAGGAGGGAAGCCCTTGTCTTCTGTTTGTAGCACCAAGAGAGGCCAGTCTGGGTCAAGCCCATTTTCCCCTCTTGTGGCACGGACATATAGGCGCAAGAGGGTGTCTACCATGGCAAGCTTGGGACCAGGTTTGTACTGTATGAGCATATTGAATCTCTCCAAGAGCTCCATCCAGCGGGCTTGATGGCAAGATAAATTTGCTTGGGTTTTGAAGTATATAAGCAACTTGTGGTCAGTCAGTGCCATAATTTCTTCCTGTTGTTCAAGATAACAACACCATTTGACTAGACAGTGTACAATGACCACCAGTTTCTTGTTGTGAATAGGGTATTGATACTTGCCATCTGTCAACTTTTGTGATTCATAAGCTACAGGCAAGAAGTCACCATCATTGAATTTTTGATTTGTAGTACTCCCCCAATGGATGCATCTGAGGCGTTGGTTTCTATTTGGTATTCCCCGTCACGTTTGGGGTATTGCAGGATAGGAGCCACCGTGAGCTTCTCCTTGAGGCGTCTAAAACAGAGGTCACGTTGGGGGGCCCACACAAACTTGGATTTGGCGCCAGTTATAGCGGATAAGGGGGCAGTCAAAACGTCACAGTCAGGTATGAAGCGGTGTACATAAGCCACTATCCCCAAGAAGGTGCAGAGTTCCAACTTATCCTTGGGTGGTGGCATCTTGCAGATGGCCTGTATCTTTTGACTGTCAGGTTTGATGCCGTCTTTTGAGACTATGTGTCCCAGGAAGGGTAATTGCTCATGGAAGAACTGGCACTTGGAGAGTTTGGCCAACAGTTTGTGTTATGCCAGGGTAGCAAAGACTGCCTCTAGGTCTTTGTGGTGCTGTTCCACCAAGGGGCTGTCAACAATGATGTTGTCTAGGTAGACTAGGGCATGCTTGCCTATGTGCAGAGCAAACACTTTGTTCATGAAGGTCACAAAGGTGGAAGGGGCATTTTTCTTGCCAAAGTTGAGCACCACACACTTTTAGGAGCCGTATTTAGTGTGGAAGGCTGTTTTGGGGATGTCTTACTCCTTAATACAAATCTGGTTGTAGCCTGCAGTCAGATTAATATTGAAGAAGACTATGGCTCCTCCCAAGGCGTCAAAGAGATTGTCAATCAGTGGTAGTGGATAACAATTCTTGATGGTAACTTTGTTTAGGGCTTGATAGTCTGTGACCAGATGCAAGGTACTGTTCTCCTTGGCCACAAAGAATACAGCGGCCCCAAAGGGAGACTGTGAGGGGCGGATAATTCCTTTCTCCAATGCCTCCTTGAGGTAGGCGCGTAGGGGGTTGTCTTTGTTTGGGGTAAGCCTGTAGATAGGGCGCACTTTGGGGACAGCCCCTTTGAGTTGGATGGAGTGTTAGATGTGTTTCTCAGGGGGCAGCCCAGGTAGCGCTTCTTTGAAGATTTATGGATGATGGGCCACAATTTTGTGGTCCTGAGGCATGGAGGTATCCTGGTGATCCTTGTAGTGTATGATCTTGTACTGGCAAGAGTCCCAGTCAATTACCTTCAGGTTTTCCTTTTTGTCCAGGGTCTCTGTTATGTGCACAAAGAAGTGGTTGTGTAGGAGTTGGTCCACTGAGTCAGGGTAGATCTGGTGATTGACACCTTCACACTTAATGGTCAACACTGAGGTCGCCCAGTCTACGTGAGGATTGTTCTTTTGTAACCAATCCAACCCCAGTATAATGTCAAACTTTTGGAAGTCAATGACGGGGCCTTGGATGGTGGAGTGTAGGTTCTTGAGCATGACAGAGAAGGGGTTGGTTTCCCTTGTCACTCCAATGTGATGTTTATCAGCCAGGACCACATTTTTTAATCCGTAAAGGATTAGTGGCCAGCTTTAACTTGTCCACAAAGCTGCTGTTGACTAGGGTTCAATATGCACCCAAATCCAGGAGTGCTGAGCCTGTGTGTGGGGTTCCTGTCCACTAGTACCCAAAGTGTGTTCTGGATTATAGCCAGGGACTGGCTGGAAGGGGTTGTCATTCTCTAGTAAGGGAAAATGTATCTCAGAAATATGTATAGGGATCAAAATGGGCTTTTATTAACTCTCAGAAGGAAGATCTTCTTAGAAACCTTCTGGTATATGGCCCAGTGGGTCAGGGAAATAATAAGGGTTTGCCAATACTTGGAGTCCTCCAACAATGTCTTGGACTCCTTGTACTTGGTCTTGGACTCCTGCACCTTAGTCTTGGACTTGTGCTCCTTAAACTTGGACTTCTGCGCCTTGGAATTTGACTTCTGTGCTGCGCTTAGGATCCAGCTCCTTATTCTTGGGCTCCTGCTCCGTTATCTTGGGCTTCAGATCTATTTATAGCTCCTTTGGCCTTGATATTCTACTTGTATCAGTCCAACCAAGCTCCTGCTGGTGATCAAAAGGCTTCCAAAAACCTCTTGGCAGATACTCAAACGGCCTCAGAAAGATCCTGTCAAAGACCCAGAAAGACCTCCAAAAAGATCCTGTAACTTTCCAGCCAGCCACCTTCTTATAGTGTCCTTTTCCCAACGGTTCCGCCTTCAAAATGGCTTCCTTCAGAAGCTTAAACCATTGTTGCTTAATTTTTCCTATAATAACTTAAGCTTACATACTTACTTTCTCAAAAGCTTAAAGTATTAATTCACTATTTCCTTGCTTATACTTTAAGCTTTTGGCTTCCAACCAATCATTTTCATCAGGAAACCTGCCAGAACTCAAAAAATAAATGCAGAGCGCAGAAATAGACCATTTCTGACATTTCACTGGGATCCAACTAGGAAAATAATTTCCACAGCTCAAACCACTCAAATTGACAACTCTTTGCACACCAAAGTGTTAACCAGTCCATTATTCTGGCACCAGTTTTCCCTGCATTCAACCTGAACTAATTTAAATAGTATAATACTATTTAAACTGTTCTTTGTGGACCTCTTCAACGTTTTCTCCAATTATTTACAAATCTTGTAAAATCCAAGGAAAACGTCCCACCAAAACAACTTTGTATCCAGCTCTCATAGCAACATACATTCATATATCCTAGGAACTTAATAAATAAATATATTACCCAAACTTCTATCTGCATTCCTTCTTGATTTTACTACTAAACCAAGGCAAAAAACTCTACATTTTCCACTTTGGCAAATCAATTTGGCAAAATCTTGGCTCATTTCTCCAGACCACCAGTTCTTCATCATCATCTTCTGATCCTTCAGCCAGCTCATATTCCAGCTCTTCAGATTAACCAGCAATCAGTCCATCTTAGACAACAAACAGCTCATTCCAGTCTTTCAACAGCTTATCAGTACTCTGGCTACTCCTTTATCATGACCAGCTACTCCTGCATCATGATCTCTGAGCCCTTCAACTTATCCTCACTAGGAACAATCTTGGTTTCACCTGCACAATGAACCATTTTGGTTCCAAACTTCAATATGAACCAACAGTCCTTCAACTAGCCTTCTCTGTGATCAAACAGTTCCTCTCACTAGTCTTCTCTGCTGATTCTGTGAACCACCTTGGTTCTTTATCTCAGTCCCTGTTACCAGAACTTGTAGACCCAGTCATGAGTCTACATTGAACTGGCGTTTGACTGGGCTCTCATAAGTAGCATTCCACTTAGTAAATCCAACCATAGATCCTCAAAGCCCATGTTGTTGTTTTTACTCACCCAGGTGATTAAGTCTGGGCTTTCAGTTGCAGAGTAATCAGCTCTACTTCCCAAAGGCCTGATCACACCAAGTTCTGTAGCTTGCTTCCCCAAGCAAACCTCCTTGATGACACCTCTGAGCAAATCCATGCCCTACAATGCTCACTTTGTTTCCCCTCCAAAGCTCTCATGGGGACATAAACGAGGACACCCTACCAGTCCATTAGGTAGGATTTTTGCTCACAGACCTCCTGTAAGCTTATCAGGGTACATAGAGCCCTCAGAGCTCTTCCCCTCCCTGGCAGCCCGCGCTACCCGCCAGGGGTCCAAAACCTTCTCCACCTCAAACAGACAAAGTTCCCTGCTATCTATCTCATTCTTCACCCTTTTGCAGCCACAGTTCCCTGCTAGGTGAAGAACTATAGCCCACAGCAGCCAATATCTTCTTCTGGGTGGAGGCAACATCTGCCTCTAGTAGTCTTTACATCTACTAGCTAGGCCTTACTGTCCCTAGTAGCCATCATTCCCTAATAAGCCTCTAACTGCAACAAACAACCAAACTTTTGATTGGACAACATTAGCCCCACCTGCAAACCACCAAACACGTGGACTGTCACACTGTGTAACTGCAAAAACAGAAAGGATAGGACATCAGTTTATTGGGATGTCTGGCAATTTGTACAGTACCGGGTTCTGTGAGGGTACTTGGATCATTGGACATTGGTCCATGTTCTTGGGTTGGTACTCATCATTGGGCAAGTCAGGAGTTGTGGGGGGAGAGCTTGGCTTGCTTAATGCTCTCCACAGGCTTTTCCCTCATCTTGATTGCCTTGCGTGGCAGTGATACAGAAATGAGTACTGTGTTGGTCCACATGTTTGGTGGTTTGCAGGTGGGGCTTATGTTGGCCAATTAGAAGTTTAGTGACTTCTGTTGAAGAAGTAGATGTAGGACTGGTCTGAGCTGTTGGAGACTGAAATGAGCTGTCTAAAGAATCATAAGATGATGAAGAACTGGTGGTCCAGAGAAATAAGCCAATATTTTGCCAAATTGATTTGACAAGGTGGTAAAATGTGGAATGTTTTGCCTTGGTTTAGTAGTAAACTCAAGAATGAATGTGGATAGAAGTGTGGGTAAGATATTTATTTATTTATTTATTAAGTTCCTAGGATAGATGAAGCTATGTTGCTATGAGAGCTGGATACAAAGTTGTTTTGGTGGGACGTTTTCCTTGGATTTTACATTATTTGTTGAATGCAGGGAGAACTGGTACCAGAATAATGGACTGGTTAACACTTTGGTGTGAAAAGAGTTGTCAATTTGAGCGGTTTGAGCTGTGGAAATTATTTTCCTAGTTGGATCCCAGTGGAACTTCAGAAATAGTCTATTTCCGCGCTCTGCATTCATTGGTTGAGTTCTGGCAGGTTTCCTGATGAAAATGATTGGTTGGAAGCCAAAATCTTAAAGTATAAGCAAGGAAATAGTGAATTAATACTTTAAGCTTTTGAGAAAGTAAGTATGTAAGCTTAATTTATTATAGGAAAAAGTAAGCAGCAATGGTTTAAGCTTCTGAAGGAAGCCATTTTGAAGGCAGAACCGTTGGAAAAGGACACTATAAGAAGGTGGCTGGCTGGAAAGTTACAGGGTCTTTCCAGGTCTTTTTTGAGGTCTTTCCCAGGCCTTTTGAGTTTCTACTGAGAGGTTTTTGGAAGCCTTTGATCATCAGCAGGAGCTTGGTTGTACTTATACAAGTGGAATAACAAGGCCACTGGAGCTATAAAGAGAGCTGAAGCCCACAATAATGGAGCAGGAGCCCAAGAATAAGAAACTGGATCCTAAGCATTGTGAAGGAGTCCAAGTATAAGGAGCAGAAGTCCAAGACTAAGGTGCAGGAGTCCAAGACCAAGTAAAAGGAGTCCAAGATATTGTTGGAGGACTCTAAGTATTGGCAAACCCATATTATTTCCCTGACCCACCGGGCTATATACCAGAAGTTTTCTAAGGGGATCTTCCTTCTGAGAGTGAATAAAAGCCCATTTTGACCCCTATACATATTTCTGAGATACATTTTCCCTTACTAGAGAATTACAATCCCTTCCAGCTGGTCCCTGGCTATGATCCAGGACACACTTTGGGGACTGGTGGACAGGAACCCCACAAGTACAATTTGACTGGCCATTATTTCCATTCCCATGTCCGTTTGAGCTTGTGGGTTTATGGTTGGTATTATTCCCGTTGCTTCCAGGGGGTGGTTGAGTGGAATACCCTCCTGTGTGAGAATCCTTGGGTCTCTCTGGTTTTCCAGTTTGTGCCTTATGAAGGGTGTTGTATGTTTGTTCCGCTTTCTCTGCCTTGCGGTACAGGCTTTGTAGGTTGGTCACTTGGTCCAGGTTCACGTGTCTTGTTACATGCAACTTAAGGGCGTCATAGTACATAATATGTGTAGCTGTGGTGTTAAAGTCCATTTCAGAGGTTGCACAAAGTCAGAGTTCCTTATAGGTGTGGGTGAGTTCCTTCACAGTGCCTATCTGGGTTAGGTTCTTTACTTGGTGTATGATTGTTGTAACTGTGCTGTTTAAGCAGAGTTACAAGGGGAAAAATATTTAGAAGCTAGATAATAATCTTTATTGAGAGATAGTGATTATATAGTCAATGTGAATCAAGAATAACAGGAACATGATTATTGATCACACAGTTGGATGGAAAAAGGGGGTGGCTTGATCCTGGTAATGAGTCAAGTGCCAAAACAAGGTATCCACCATAAGGGATCATCATCTGTTTATGTTGTTGGATTTAGTAATTCAAGTTGACTTCCTAGTCTGGCTTTGAGTGGTCAGTTAATTGAATTGTGGGTCATAACCCCACTTGTTTGGAACCTTGCTGGCGGGTTGAGCTTGCTGTTTCAATACCCCCCAACTGAAGGTTGGCCTTCTCTGGGGGTAGGTTGTCAGGGAGGTTGTCAGGAGCCCAGGCACTGTACTGGACTAACTGTTGTTCTGTGGCGGGCAGGGCGGTTTCACATTGTTTTTGTCTTGCTTTGCAGGGTCTCAGGCAATCATGGTGTAGGGTCTTGTCTTGTTTGCACTTCCCAAGTCCTTGCACAAGGTAAGTGTTATTGTTGTTTACCTTTAGAATGATTGCTGGTCCTACTTTCTTGGGTTGTAGTTTGCTTTTATCAACATTCATGACCCAAACTTTGTCCCCAACTTCATGTTTATCTTGGATAGGGACAAAGGTTTTTTTCAGGCGTTCATTTTCCTTTTCTGTTTGCTTGCTGTTGGCCTCTATCACTTGAGGGTCTGAGCGTGGGAGACTTCACTTGGGACTTCCAGTTTGGGTCCTGTCAATGCTTAAATGATATTTGGCTGTGTGCCGTATACCAGTTCAAAAGGGCTCTTCTCAGTGGATCTGTTCACTTGGGTTTCATACACAAGTATTGCAGTTGGTAGATTATTATACCAGTCTTCAGGTCTCCTGGCAGTGAGTTTGGCTAAGGCTTGCATGAGGCTGCCATTAAGCCACTCTACTTGTCCATTGGCCTGTGGGTGGTATGGTGTTGTTACAGTGTGTTTGACCCCATTTTTAGTGAGGTATACATTGGTAGTTTCAGAGGTCAATTCTTTCCCTTCATTGGTTATCAGGATTTCTGGCTTTCTGAACTTGCTGATTATCTCTCTTCCTATGAATTGTCATACGTCATTGCCAGTGTGCGCCTTTACTTCTTGGGCTACTGGCCATCTTGTAGAAAAGTTGATGTCAGTAATGATGTATTTCTTATCATTGTGTTTCCCTAACATGGGGCCAATGATGTCAAGGGCCCATACTTTGAAGGGTAGTTGTGTGTGGATGGGTAGTAGTGACTTTGGAGGGGTTTTGCTTTTGGAAATTTTTTTGCATACATCACATTAGTCTAAGACTTCTTGAATGTTGCAATATAAGGTTGACCACCAGGCCTTTTGCTTAAGGAACTCATATAGGTTTTGGCTCTTGGTGTGTCCAAGGTCTCTGTGATAGCGTAGGATGGTGTCTATCATCTGGTGCGTGGGGATATAGGTAATGGTAGTGCCGTCAGACATTTTTCTGTGTAGGGTCCCATATACGTCAGCAAACAGGTGTTAGTTTTTGATGACTGTTTCTTTTGTTATGTCAGTTGTACCAGGGGGAAACCCTTGTCCTTTGTTTGTAGTACCAAGAGAGGCCAGTCTGGGTTGAGCCCATTTTCCCCTCTTGTGGCACGGACATATAGGCATGAGAGGGCGTCTGCCATGTCAAGCTCAGGCCCAGGTTTATACTGTATGAGCATGTTGAATCATTTCAAGAGCTCCATCCAGCGGGCTTGGCAACAAGATAGATCTGCTTAGGTTTTGAAATATATGAGCAACTTGTGGTCAGTTAATGCTATGAATTCTTCCTGCTGTTCCAGGTAGCAACGCCATTTAACTAGACAGTGTACAATGGCCAGCAGTTTCTTGTTGTGGATAGGGTATTGACACTTGGCATCTGTCAACTTTCGTGATTCATAAGCTACAGGCAAGAAGTCACCATCATTATTTTTGATTTGTAGTACTTCCCCAATGGATGCATCTGAGGCGTTGGTTCCCATTTGGTATTCCCCGTCACGTTTGGGGTAATGCAGGATGGGAGCCATTGTGAGCTTCTCCTTGAGGCGTCTAAAACAGAGGTCACGTTGGGGGGCCCACACAAACTTGGATTTGGCGCCTGTTATGGTAGATAAGGGGGCAGTCAAAAGCCACAGTCAGGTATGAAGCGGTGTACATAGGCCACCATCCCCAGGAAGGTGCGTAGTTTCAACTTATCCTTGGGTGGCAACATCTAACATATGGCCTGTATCTTTTGACTGTTGGGTTTGATGCCGTCCTTTGAGACTATGTGTCTCAGGAAGGGTAATTGCTTGCGGAAGAACTGGATCTTGGAGGGCTTGGCCAACAGTTTGTGTTATGCCAGGGTAGCAAAGACTGCCTCTAGGTCTTTGTGGTGCTGTTCCACCAAGGGGCTGTCAACAATGATGTTGTCTAGGTAGACTAGGGCATGCTTGCCTATGTGCAGAGCAAACACTTTGTTCATGAAGGTCACAAAGGTGGAAGGGGCATTTTTCTTGCCAAAGTTGAGCACCACACACTTTTAGGAGCCGTATTTAGTGTGGAAGGCTGTTTTGGGGATGTCTTACTCCTTAATACAAATCTGGTTGTAGCCTGCAGTCAGATTAATATTGAAGAAGACTATGGCTCCTCCCAAGGCGTCAAAGAGATTGTCAATCAGTGGTAGTGGATAACAATTCTTGATGGTAACTTTGTTTAGGGCTTGATAGTCTGTGACCAGATGCAAGGTACTGTTCTCCTTGGCCACAAAGAATACAGCGGCCCCAAAGGGAGACTGTGAGGGGCGGATAATTCCTTTCTCCAATGCCTCCTTGAGGTAGGCGCGTAGGGGGTTGTCTTTGTTTGGGGTAAGCCTGTAGATAGGGCGCACTTTGGGGACAGCCCCTTTGAGTTGGATGGAGTGTTAGATGTGTTTCTCAGGGGGCAGCCCAGGTAGCGCTTCTTTGAAGATTTATGGATGATGGGCCACAATTTTGTGGTCCTGAGGCATGGAGGTATCCTGGTGATCCTTGTAGTGTATGATCTTGTACTGGCAAGAGTCCCAGTCAATTACCTTCAGGTTTTCCTTTTTGTCCAGGGTCTCTGTGATGTGCATAAAGACGTGGTTGCGTAGGAGTTGGTCCACTGAGTGAGGGTAGATCTGGTGATTGACACCTTCACGCTTAATGGTCAACACTGAGGTCGCCCAGTCTATGTGAGGATTGTTCTTTTGTAACCAATCCAACCCCAGTACAATGTCAAACTTTTGGAAGTCAATGACGGGGCCTTGGATGGTGGAGTGTAGGTTCTTGAGCATGACAGAGAAGGGGGTGGTTTCCTTGTAGCTTCAATATGGTGTTCATCAGCCAGGACCACGTTTTTTAATATGCAAAGGATTAGTGGCCAGCTTTAACTTGTCCACAAAGCTGCTGTTGACTAGGGTTCAATCTGCACCCAAATCCAGGAGTGCTGAGCCTGTGTAACTGTGAAAATGAAAAGGATAGGACATCAGTTTATTGGGATGCCTGGCAATGGTGTACAGTACCAGGTCCTCCAAGGGCACTTGGATCATTGGGCATTGGTCCACGTTCTTGGGTCAGTACTCATCATTGGGCAAGTTGGGAGTTGTGTGAGAAGAGCTTGGCTTGCTTAATGCTCTCCCTGGGCTTTTCCCTTTTCTTTATTGCCTTGCATGGCAGTGATACAGAAATGGGTACAGTTTGACTGGCCATTGTTCCCACTTCTATGTCCAATTGAACCTGTGGATTTATGATTGGTGTTATTCCTGTTGTTTTTGGGGGGTGGTTGAGTGGAGCGCCCACCTGTGTGGGAGTCCTTGGGCCTCTCTGGTTTTCCTGTTTGTGCCTTTTGAAGGGCGTTGGAGGTTTGTTCTGCTTTCTCTGCTTTGCGGTACAGGCTTTGCAGGTTGGTCACCTGGTCCAGGTTCACGTGTCTCATCACATGCAACTTGAGGGCGTTTTAGTACATGAGATGTGTGGCTGGGGATCAAAGGCCATGTCAGATGATGCACAAAGTTGGAGTTCCTCGTAGGCGCAGGTGAGTTCCTTCACAGTGCCTGTCTGGGTAAGGTTCTTCACTTGGTGTATGATCATGAGCGCCGTATCCTTAAGCACAAATCTTGCCAAGAAGTCTTGCTTGAAGGTATCC
This sequence comes from Entomophthora muscae, assembly GCA_014839935.2. NCBI lineage: Eukaryota > Fungi > Entomophthoromycota > Entomophthoromycetes > Entomophthorales > Entomophthoraceae > Entomophthora > Entomophthora muscae. The sequence goes on from QTSX02001429.1 coordinate 164,748, forward strand.
CAGTTCTTGTTGGCGTATTCCTTGTGCCACTTGTCACATCAGGTGATAGCATCATGGGTCAGATGGATGGAGATTTCTGCAATCCAAACCTGTTGCAGGCATTCCATCTGGGCCAGCTTGCTCTGGTTGGACTGGATCCATGCAGCAGCGTTGTTGTTGGCCCTGGCTAAGGGTTCCAAGGCAGCGCTTTGCAGTCTTTGGGCTATGTAGGCAGACATAGTGTTTTCATTGGTTGGTTGCAGAATAGAGGAGGGAGCCTGAAAGAACCATTGTGCTGACAGGGCATTGAACGCAGGGAGTGATATCACCATGTTCTGGTACAGGACAAAGTCATCAGGTATCTCAGCACCAGGGGTGCATGGAGTCCAGTCCAGCGGGAGGCCAGACATAATTCTGTCAAGGATTTGTTGGCCGCAGAGAGTACGGGCAACAGTTAGAATTTTACAAGATAAGGTAAGATGGAGAACCTACCTGTGCTACCAATGTTGTAACAGTGCTGTTTTAGCAGAGTTACAAGAGGAAAAATATTTAGAAACTAGATATTAATCTTTATTGAGAGATAGTGATTATATAGTCATTGTGAATCAAGGATAACAGGAACATGATTGTGTTAATCACACGGTTGGATGGTGAAGGGGGTGGCTTGATCCTGGTAATTAATCAAGGGCCAAAACAAGGTATCTACCATAAGGGATCATCATTTGTTCATGTTGTTGGATTTGGCAATTTGAGTTGACTTCCTAGTCTGGCTTTGAGTGGCCAGGTAATTGGATTGCAGGTTGCAAACCCGCTTGCTCAAAACCTTGCTGGCAGGTCAAGCCTGCTGTTTTGACAACATTAAATTTTCAATTTATTTTGAATAAAATAAAACTCCAAAAAGAAAAGAAAGATATCCACAGCTAACCCAGTTAATTTTATTTAGGATTTATGGTTGTGGAATTTAAATTCCAGCTTCCTGATTAAACTGTTCAAATATTAGCTAGTGATTTTTTAATAAAATTCAACTCATATCAAATCCATTAACAAAAGTTATATTTCTCTTTTTTATGAGTATTTATTGAGTTCAAAAAATGATTTTGCAAGGTATAGTGATCTTTTTATTACTGACACTCAATAAAAAGAGCTTATGATAGGCAACAATAAAGAGCAAGAGAATAGTATAACTTGTGTATACATCCAGGACTTTAAATTAAAGCAGGAGGATGAAGAGCTGCATGTTCCTGACTTTAAAACTGACATCTTGTTGTTTGCACACTGCTTGGAGACCACCCCTAGTCAGGGCAACTACCAGACCTGTGTACAAAAAGACATTGAAATTGATTCATCTTCAGCCAACAAGACTCATGTGGCACCAGATGAAGACAGATAATGAGCATCATCCTTTCTCAAGAAGCAAATTCAAGCACAACATCAAAGAGAGGGCAAAAAAATTGTAACCAATCAGGTTATTCAAGAGATCATGGCCATGAACGTAGGGGAGCTGGTCTTTTTGCCAATTGCTGAACACCTTGCATTCACTCAAGCAACCATTATGAAGGAGTTCAATGGGTTAAAAACAAGGAACCATTGTAAAGGTGCAGCCTGCATGTTTTGAAAAGCCATAGAAGTGCGCAGAAGATTATCCTATCATACTGTCACTATTTCAAAATGATCCTGGCCTTAAGCTCACCTTGTTCTGATATCAATTGTGCCATCATAGTTTCCAGACATCCAAGCAGATAGTCCAAGTGTATATGAATAGTGTTGCCATATTGGTGCAACTATTCCCTAATCACTGTAAGAATGAGTGGTCCAAGTCTACAAATACATCATACAATCCAGAATTAGTGATGTTTTCTAGACAACTCCTCACCTTACAAGTGATGATGTAACTTTTATGTCCTATTAAAAACTGACCATAGCTTTCCAGGACTATAGTCTCAAAAAGGGCCATGATGACGTAAGTGGTAAAAGAGATCCACAAACAAAAGACTTTTAGAGTATTTTTAGCAGTTTTCTCAAAATGGGCTGTATTTATTGGAATTTGACCAACTATGTTGACAGGTGCTGATACAAGTACACTATCAGGGCCCAGAATTCCCTAGACAATCAGCTAACATGCCTTTCCACATCACAACAAAATACATAGAACCAGTTACCTATTGCACTTCCAGAGGAGAAACCCCCTTAATGACCTCAAATGACCAGGGGTTTGCAATGCCCACATACTGCAAATCTCAGAGTTCAACGCCAAATGAAAAATCAGGTCCCAATTATATTAGGAAATGGTAAATTGTACAAGCAATTTCTTGACCAATCAATTAGGCAACTGATTCCTCACAGGCTCTATAAATAGTTGTGGCACTTTGACAGGTAAAAGCCAAATATACCACTACAAAGAAGCAATCAAAGTGCAGCCCTCCCTATGCCTCAACACACAGGCTTTCAAACAACTAGCCAATGCCAATGAAGACAATACCACCAGACATCTGGTGGCGCTAGTGACTAAGATTTTCCTAGTAAGTATAAATAATGAAGAAGGAAATCCTTCCTCATTGTTGTCATTATCTGATTAACAACTTTATGCCCAGGACCTATTATTTGATTTCAGGAATTGTCTATTTAAGCACCAATATAATCATTCTGATAGTATCTTTACGTGAATCAACACAACAATACTCCCACACCTTCTCTTACCCCCCTGGTTCTGCTCCTACTTCTTTGATCATGCCTGCTTGCGTCACTGACTTGGAGTTTTGTCAATCTCATCACCTGGATCTCCCTCCTGGCCATTCTAGAGGCCATATTACACCAACTATGAAGGAGATTCCAGCCACTTCCCCTTGCCAGATGCCCTTCCTGCCAATGATTTAAGAAAGCCTGGGCTTGTCTATATTACAGTGCTGAGGCTAGCCAATCAGGTTGTGCCCTACACTGGAAGTTGGTGTTCCTGGGCTACTACAATCAATTATCTTGTCAGGATTGCCCCCATTGTGTACATGGCCTTCCAGGCCCATCCTGCCTCTTGTTTGGGAGTCCAGCCAGACACCAGTATGAGCCGTGACATATATCATGGAGACTATGCTAGTGTAAGGGACCCTCTTTATAGAGGATAATACAGTTGGGGAATCAAACAAGGGTCCATCACTCTCTACAACAGGAGATAGCTCTTCAAGCTGTAGGGTAGGGGTTGGGCAAGGACCAGGGAATCACAAGGTAGCTGGCCCCTGGACAGGATACAAGGCAGGAACAAGGAGAGCCAGATGGTGACTACAGACCACAAATAAAGGATTCCAATCATCTGAACAAGGAGATACTATTAAACGCTCAAGTGAATAATAGGGCAAGATTGCTTTATTGTAGAAATAAATGTTAATTGAACAATTAACTTGAGATTTGGATGGGAGTTCTTATACTAGGTGTCATGCCCCATACCAGAGTCCAGCTGGACTCCCACAGGGGAGGCAGGCCAGCTCTGGAAGGCCAAGTACACAATAGGCACAATTCTGACCAGATAGTTGATTGTAGTAGCTAGGGAACACCAACTACCACTATGGGGCACGACCTGATTGGCCAGCCCCAATACTGTGATATAGACAAACCCCAACTTACTGAAGTCCTGGGCAGGAGGCACAGTTGGCAGGGAGGAGTAGGAGGAATCTCCAGCATGGAGGGCAGAATGTTCACTCTTGGTGGTCAGAAGGAGCAAATATGTGAGGTTGTAAAGTGTAGTGGAGTTATGAATAAATGCAAACAGAATAGTTATATTGGTGCAAAAGTAGATAGTTCTTGCAAGAAAATAAGGAATCCTGAGAATAAAGGTGTTTAATTTTAAGATGTCAACAAAGAAAGGGGATTGCCAGTGTTCCCAGCTATATCCTGCTGGGAAACTGCAATTGGACTTACTGGCAGCTCCTTATTGGTTGTCAATGAATTATTCTCAAGTTGGGTTCCATTGGCGACTCCTGATTTGTCAGCTATATGAATCCTTTCATTATTCTTGCCCTGGGGAAGCTGGCAGGGGAATTTTGGGCCGTTTGGCAACTCAAGTCCCCATTTCTGGGTTTCAGAGGGTATGGGCCAATTAAAATTGTTTCCACTTGGCTTTGGGACAGTTTTCAATTGTCCTCAGGCTTGGCATTGACCAGGGTTTGATTCTCCACTTGGAATTAAAGTTTTCTTTGGGTTAATCTGTGTGATTGACAACACAATTGTTTGGTTACGCAATAGCTCCATTGCAGGCGTTGACCCTATGCAATATAGGGTTTTGTCTGGCCCATTCTGGGCCCTGACACTAGGGGGTGTAATTGAGAGTTCAGACTTAATGAGTTTGAAACCCAGGTGTAATGATTTACATGCAGTGGCAGGAATCATGATGCAGGCTATTTTTAGATTCATTATAGTACTGATTTCCTTGCAGGTTTTACTTGCATCTGCATTGCTGTGGTGCATAAAAGCAATTAATTGACAATTAATTGAGTAGCAGTGACCTAGATCATCCAAAATTGGAAGTTAGAAGAGGCCTTCATATATTGGATAACTGTTGTCAGGGAAGTGATTCCTGACAGCTAGAGATATTGAATGTTGATACCAAGTTCAATACTTGCCTGAAAAAGTATCCCGCAATATGCAGGGGGCGCGCAACCAGTTGCTTTATGCTGTATCAGACAACATTACACCTTTCTCTTTGAATGTTGAGATACAAGACAATACTTTTTAATAGGAGCAAATCCAGTTCCAGCCAGATCCCCTGAAAAAAGCTATCTGACCCCCAAGCCATATTTGAACCATGCCATCAATGCCACCTCTTGTGACCTGACGGCTTTCTTTTATAGTAGAAAGGCCTTTATTTACTGAAAAAGCTATTGTTTTATCCTGAATCTCTGCCCAGCCCCTTTGGACTGGTTTCTTTCTCTATAAGCGCTGAACTAAAATTAGCTCAGTCACACCAAAGAGGATAATTTTAGTCCCTCTAATTATCCCTTCTGTTGCCAGGATACCAAGTGTACCTCACTGTGAGAATTGGGGGCAGGTTAGGGAGGAATAAAACCTTGCTCTCAACCACAAATAAATTCATGATTTCAGCAATAACCAAAAGGTTGTCACCAACAATTCTGGGGAGGCCAAAAAGGGGGGAAAGGAGTTAACTGAACACTAAAAGCAACAGTCAAAACCAAATGGCCAGATTTCACTAAAACATTTTGAACTTTATTAGAGTAGAGAATGATGAAGCAGGGTCTTTTACAGCTCTTGCATTTATTTAAGGGATGTGATAGAATTGGGGTGGTAGATTGAATGTCACAAACCAATTGACCAATGATATGAGCGGATAAAAATGCATTTCTTGAGGCAGGAAGATCTTGCCAAATTTTGAATGAACATAGTCAAAAAGAAAAACTGAACCAACCAACATCAGGAATATGCTTTGGATGCAATTACCACTGCTCCCAGCCGCTCTTGCACATGATATTTAACCAGAGGTGTCTCTTGGGTGGGTTAGGTGGGAGCATCTTCAGAATAATTCCAAAATATTAAATTAATGGCCTTTTTTGAGCTTTTTCAGTAACCTTTTAGATAAATATCCAAAAATAATTTGGTAGAAATTCTCAAGAATTTGGCAGGAATTGAAGTGGAGGCCTAAGGGGGGGTGAAACTTTACACCTGCTGCTCCTTCTGGTGAGGGAGGGGCAGAAGCAGGCCCAGGCATGGCCCACCAGATGATGGGACCTAAATTTACCAGGTAGGAAAGGGCCTTCCCAGCCATGGTCCATGGTCTGGCTGCTGGCAAGGCAGAATCAATCAACCCTGTGAGTGACAGGTATAGCACTCTCAGGAATTGACTATTCTGGCCAGTGGCATCAGAAGTGGGGGGTTGAGATGGTTGGTTTGGGTGTCAAGGGTGGTTCCGTGATGCTGCAACCAAGTTTCCAGACTTGCCTGCTAACGTATCTTACAATACACAGGGGGCGCTCAATGAGTTGCCCCTTGACGTATCTAACGGCATGAACCAATCTGATGGCAATATCAAATGGTGGGTACTTCATCCTAATTAGGAGCATTACAAATTTGACTTGCTGATCCCCGCACAAGTTATTCCTCAGCTTCAAACCTTACATGGAACTTCCCACTATGCCACCCCCTTGTGGCCTTGTGGCTTTCCCCATATGGTATATTAATCACAATATTCTACAATAAACAATACTTTATTCTTATTATTCTGTCCTTTATATTGGACTGTTGTCTTCCCCAATTCCAAGTACTGAATCCTCATTGGTTCAGTTGCAACAGTGGTAGCAGCAGTAGGTTAACGGCCTACCTAAAACAAAATTCCCCCTAAGAAAGGACAGAATATGGGCCATATGGTTACTCCCCAACAAGAAATTTTCCCGCCAATCCCCAAGGGGGACATCCCTGACAGGTATGTCATCTATCAAGAACAGTTAGCTCTCACAAGCGTGTATAATTGGCTCTGCCTCAGGCAGCGTGACGCCAGCATCATCCTGCCTCAGTGGGACCTTTCACAGCACATGCTCAACCTCCAGCTGGAATCCTTTGCAAGTGGGGTCAAAGGAGCCAACATCATCAGCTGGCTTCACTCCACCAAAACCTGCCTCCCTATCTGCCAATTACCTGAGCCCATGTGGGTTGCTACTGCATCTGGGCGCCTCATGGGGCCTGCTGCTGTGTGGTTCACCAACTGGGCCAGTCAGGAACTTAATGTTACCTGGGCGGCATTCTGAGACGCTGCCAAGTCCTGCTACAGCAAAACCTTCTCCCCATTGTAGTGGGAACTCCTCTTCTAGCCATCAAACAGAATGGGTCTGTCCCTGAGTACCTTGCTGCCTGGCAACAAGCTCTTGCTGCCGCCCCCAAAGCCATGACTGACGGAAATGCAATGCTACTCACCCTCATCATCAATGGGTTAAAACCCCATATCTGCAAGTGGGTCCCCGTAGGTTGCTGCACCTCCATTGATGACTGCTACAAGACCATTGTGGAGGCTAAAATCCAGGCTTCAATGGGCTTCTTCCATATCAGTGACGCCCCATCCCAACCTTGTACAACACCTGGCAGTGGCAACAATCAAGTGGGCTGCCGTCAGCCCCTTCAGCAAGATAATGGGACTAAACGCCCCTGAAAGGGGGGGCTCTAGCTAGCGCAGATTGAGGATCAGGGAAAAGCCTGGGGGTTGTAGCAACAAGAGGCCCTGCAACCCCACCTGACCCATCCTCTCAATCCTTGCTTGAAAAAGAACCCCTGTGACTACAACATCCATGAAGTTGAAACCCTGGACGTCTTCCAAGTCCACAGTGACAACCCCATACTACAAGCAAGCCACTCCTCAAATAAAGTAACCTGCTTATCCTATCCCTTCCGTTTCCGTGGGAACACCCACAAATTACTGATAGATACTGGGGACAACCACACTATGGTGGACCAGGCGTTTGCCAACTCCCAACAACTGGACCAAGTGCCTAGCAGGTTCAAGGCAGTACAAGTAGCTGACTCCCGTAGAGTTGCAATTACCCATGAGACAGTACCCTTCTCTGTGAGAATGGGAAACATCCAGGTTAAGCTCTCTGGGCCAATCATGGTAGGGCTCAGCCACAACGTAATTGCTGGCATCAACTGGATTTGCCACAACTGTCCCTACATCAACTGGGATACATCTGTTATCACCCTTAATAGAAATGGGGTGGGCTTTCAGATCTACCCTGTGGAAATGAGCAAGTTACTCCACAATACTGTGTTTGTTAGGATAATAGAGACAGGCTCGTACAACTTCAAGGGGGGAAACTAGACTTCAAACAGTGTTCAGTCAAAGTCATCTGCTCTGAACCATCTGTGGTCCCTCCCTTGGCCACTTCATCACCACCAGCGCTTGCTGCACTCCTTGAGGAGTACAAGGACGTTTTCAGTGAGACACTTGAACAACTACCTCCTCCCTGGGAGATCCAGCACGCTGTGCAACTTCAAGGATTATTACCTAAAGCACAATCATTATATTGTCTTAAACCAAAGGAAGATGAGACCCTCTGCCAGCACCTTGTGGATACGCTTGATAAGGGCTTCATTTGCCCCTTGCTCTCTCCATACAGGGCAGCTGTCTTCTTTGTAGCCAAGAAGGACGGGTCCCTTTGCCTGGTCACAGACTACCGCACCCTAAATGAGGTGACTGTTAAGAATAAGTACCCCCTGCCGCTGATTGACAACCTGTTTGATACACTTGTAGGTGCAAAGGTCTTTAGCAAGATTGATCTCACTGCAGGGTACAACCAGGTCCACATTGCACCAGGGGATGAGGCAAAAACTGCCTTCTGCACGTGCTACAGGCTGTTTGAGTGTTGTTTCATGAACTTTGGAATGACCAACGCTCCCTCCACCTTTGCCATGTTGATGAACAAAGCCTTTGAGGAACTGATTGAAAAGTGGGTGGTTGTGTACCTTGACAACATTATTGTCTTCAGTCAAGATCAAACCACACACCTCCAACACCTCTGTGCTGTCCTTGACACCCTTTGGAAAAACTACCTAAAGCTAAACCCTCTAAATGCAAGTACCTCAAGTAAGAGCTGTTATTCCTTGGGCATACCATCTCTGCCTAAGGGATAAAGCCTGACCCTGCCAAAATCAAGGCAATCACTAGTATGCTGCCCCCCACTGATGTGGGCCAGGTGCGGACATTCTTAGGCATGGTTGCCTACGTGCGCAAGTTCATTCCCAATTGCGGGGAACTAATTGCACCTCTCACTGAGCTCCTCAATACCAAACAGTGCTTTCATTGAACCCCTGTCAGAGATTGAGCCTTTGAGATGTTGAAGCAAAGGCTCACAACAGCATCAGTACTGCAGTTCCCCAATTGAAACTGCCAGTACAAACTCAAGCCCAATGCCTCTGACAGGGCCATAGGGAGCATGCTAAGGGTAGAAACTGATAATGGTGTCTTCCTCCCCGTGGCATATGAGTCCAGGAAACTTACCAACTTGGAACAACACTATCCCATTCATGATAAAGAATTGGCAGCAATTGTGCACTGCGTTAAGAAGTGGCGCTGTTACCTGGAAGGTGCTACCTTCCCACCCCACGTTCTGACAGACCATAAGTTGCTCCAGTACTTCAACATGCAGTCCCACTTGACACGACGCCAAGCAGGATGGGTTGAGTGTCTATCCCCTTACCAGTTGCACATCAAGTACAAGCCTGGGCAGGAACTTGTCACAGCTGACGCCCTTTTGCAACTCTATGTAGCGTCCATCACTGGAGACAATGGTTTGGACCCCAATTGGCCCATGCTATACCTCTGCCCTGAGGCAACTTGCTACAAGGGCCTTAACTTGGTAACCATCTCCAAGTTGAAGGACAACAAAAGTCAGTTCACCAATGCTGGTAATGTCTGCCATTGGGCAAAGACAGGTGAGAAGATGCCTTACATTCCCACTACACAACAAGGTGACACAATATTGCACTACCACCAAACCCTGGGTCATATCAGAGGGCTTAACCTCTTCAAGATCATGAAACAAAAGGTTTGGTGACCGCGCATGCGTCAAGACATCTTGGATCTCCTCAAAATGTGCGTGCTGTGCAAAAAGAATACGTCTAAACCTGCACCCCCAAGTCTGTCCTGCCCATCAAGGCCATGGAACCCTTTGAGCAGTGGGCCCTTGACATTGTGGGGCCACTCCCCAAAGACAAACTGGAGAAGAAGTACATTATCACTGCCATTGACTAATTCACTTGCTGGCCAGTGGCCTGGGCAACAACTAACCACACCGCCACCACCATCACCCGCTTCATTGGCAAGGAAATTGTGGCCCGCTTTGGACGACCCAAACATCTCATCACTGATAGCAGCCCCAAACTTGTTGGACATGTCATAAAGGCGTACTGCGCCAAGAACACACTCCATGTATATTTACAACCCCCTACCATCCTCAAGCCAATGGACACGTAGAACGGTTAAATGGCTCACTAGTTCATCTGATTGCCAAGCTCTCACAAGAGCACCCCAACACTGCATGGACTGAACACCTTCCCATCACTCTACTTATCCTATGAGCAAGAATCAACAGGGGCACGGGGTTCAGCCCCAGAACCCTGGCCTTTGGAACACCTGACAGTCTGACAGGGGTGGAACAGGGAAAGCTACAGTCCAGAGTTCCCAAAAGGCCTCCCCTAGTAACAACCCCATCCCTAGACCAATGACACACCAAAGCCTGGGAAATTAAACACAAGCAAATTGAAGGAGGGACAAAGCACCTCAAAGCCAGGTACGCCGTAGGTGACCCTGTCTACACCCTCAATCCCAATTCTGCCAAGTTGGAACCCAACCACCTAGGGCCCTTCAGAGTAGCTGTAGTCTATGACAATCATACCTATCAACTCGAATATGTCCAGGGGAATACCAAGAAGCTTCACCATGATTGCTTGCACCCCTGCCACTTCATCCCCACACAAAGGTTGTTCATGCGGACCTTCCCAGACCTTCTGCAGACTCTGGTCTTGGTGTCTGACGACAAGCAGGGGCAAGGGGGGTGTTGCAACACAGTTTCCAGACTTGCCTGCTAATGTATCTTACAATACACAGGGGGCGCTCAATGAGCCGCCCCTTGACATATCTAATGTTATGGATTAATCTGATGGCAATATCAAATGGCGGGTACTTCATCCTAATTAGGAGCACTACCAATTTGATTGCTGATCCCCGCACAAGTTATTCCTTGGCTTCAAACCTTACATGGAACTCCCCACTATGCCACCCCCTTGTGGCTTTCCCCATATGGTATATTAACCATAATGTTCTACAATAAATGATACCTTATTCTTATTATTCTGTTCTTTCTATTGGACTGTTGTCTTCCCCAATTCCAAATACTGAATCCTCATTGGTTCATTTGCAACAGGTGCTCTTGACTTATATAGTCACTCAGCTGTAGGTGCCTCTGGGCATTCTTCATGTGCTGTCTGGGTGTTATGTTTGGGCATCTTGAACTCTGTTGTCTGGCTGGCCAGATTTTTTTTATTTTTAAGGTCTTCAGAAACAGCTGTTTGGCCTGCTAGTGGCCTATCTTTGCTTGGCTGGTCATTGGCTGTGGCAGAACTGGTTGCAGGTGTCATGAGGTCATCTCAAATTTGATTACTAAACTTGGACTGGGCTGACAGGCATTTCTGAGGCTGGACAACTTGATTAAAAAGGGGTTCCAAATCGGGAACCCCAAATCACTAAATGGAGGGTGGGTTTGAACTGGGAGCCTTGGGCAGCTAAAATTAGCCTGCTCAGGCCCAGCCAAACTCTCCAAGGCTTGGGTGTAGATTTTGTGGCCCAGGATGGGCCCCACAGCTGCAGGCAGGGCAGGATTAATTTCTGCACCTGAATATTTGCTTTGTGAAGCAAATTCAGGGCGGGCAAATTCCTGTCGCCCGCACCCCCGCCTGATGGCCGGGCATGGGTTTGATTCCGCCCGGGGGATTGCCATTGTTACTTCTGTAACATGTGAACTGGTATACCTAATATCTCATTATCCAATTTTCACCCAGGTGATGAGCCTTGATATAGCTGTCACAAAATAATCATCTCCACTTCTTAAGTACACCAAGCTATTAACTTCTTGCAGCTTTTTTTTCAAATATCTATTCCAATAGTGGTCTTAAGCATTCACATCCTTTTTTATAGTACTATGGGGTTCTGTCTAATAAGCTAACTAAATAAATAAGAATGAGAAAAACTATAATCTTTGTGATTGTGCAACCAATCTTTATTCTTGCCCCAAATGATACATGAGTGCAAATCCCATTTGGTGCATCCATCAAGCCTATAATCATACCAGAGCTGGGATGGCCATTTTGAATTTTTCCAGTCTGGCTTAAGTTGCCATGCCCACTCTTGGAGCATACTGGTCTATCACCACTGAGATCCTGTACCTGATTAGATCTGCACTATGTTGGTATTAGATGGTTTGATAAATTCCAAATTGAAAAACATTTGGAAATTCGCTTTATCATTGGGTGATAAAATATAGCTCGAGATCTGATCTGTCAGCATGGGTAATTTTCAGTCAAAGTTTGTGCCATCCAGCACCAAAACCGAGGTAGCTCGAAGTTTGATTTCAAAATCAGATCCAAGCTCCAAGTCGGCTCAAGCTTGAATATTTTGGCTCAAAATGAATTAAACCTAGACCAGCCAGCCCTGCTCGACTTCCCCAGCTAGTGAAATTTGTTGGTGCGTCTAATAATTAGCCCCAATCCCAGCTTCTCGAAAAAATTAGTATCTATTTTGTTCAATTTTTTAGGCCTTCAAGTTATCGTCCGTTTCTAGAGTCTGGCATAAGTAGAGCTAATGAAATTTTTGGATCTAAATTCAGAGTCCGTCAAATCTGCCACCGAAGGCAAACCACATATCGTTGATTTTTCGATCTTGTCGTATAATGTAATTTCGAATTTCACCTTTCTTTCAAATCTTAAGTACTAAAGCTTACCTTCTAATATGAAAGGTTGATATAGTGCTTTTTATTGAAATCACACCCCATTATTGAAAGCTAATCGACTTTATTTTTAAAAATTGTTTGCTTGTAAACTACTCTTGGCTTTACTAAACTGAGTGTATAATATTTTTTGGGTTTATTCTCTTTGCCAGTATTTTAGCCTAGCAAACAAGATTGTTGCTTTTAGACTTTTATGGAAAATGATTAAGTCACTAGTTTCCGATAAATATTCTGCAGCATGAACTCTAAATACTTTATAAAGGTTCTAGCACAGAGCTTAGTCAGCCGTGAATGGTTTCCATATTGTGACAGCGTCTCTTTGAAATGGAAGCTATCGCCGCAGTTTGGTATTAAAGCAACTCAAGGAACTAGAACCCGATGTTCTATGCCTTCAAGAGGTTGACCAATTTGAGAAGTATTACCGGGGCCAACTTTCACTTATGGGCTATGGGACAATCTATTATGCCAATGAAAAGAAAAAACATGGTACAGATTTCCAACTTTCTAACTTGCCTTACATGGTTCAACAGGATGCTGTATTGCTTACAAGTCAAAAAAGTGAGTCTTGTTTCTGATTTAGAATGGATAAAATATACATTTACAAGCTTCTAACATTAAATGTAGGTTTCGTGTAGGAACGACTCGCGTATTTGAGTTTGATGATGAAACAGACTATCCTCGCTCAGCCACCACAGGAAATGTGGGAGTTTTAGCAGAGCTACGCTCTTTGATAGATGGACGGGGAGTAATAATTGCCAATTGCCATCTCTATTGGGACCCGTGTGGCCAGTATGAGCGGCTACGTCAGACTTTAATCTTAAGCAATGAGATAAAAAAACTCAAAGCTGAGCTCAAACTGACCGCCATCCTTTGTGGAGGTAACTTTAAATATTTATTTATTTACCAACAATGGTAGATTTCAATTCGCAGCCGCTTGATCTGGTTTATTATGCCTTGACCCATTCCTTCTCCAAGGACAATATATCTGATATCATTAAAGATATGGCTAACTCTATGGATTTGAAAGAAGCCTCGATAAAAAAAGGTAATGTTTCGCTGCGGTTATTTTAAGACTTTTAGAAATAGAAGAAGTTCAAGACATTTGCAACACTATAGACGAAGGCTTGGCTAAAATCAAAGCTGTCAAGGTTGATATTCCTCTTGGTCCTGTCGATTTAGATGAGTTGGATGGGATTGAAAATGCCAATAAAAGGAAGCTTTCTGAAGTCTCGGAACTAGCCGACGATCTACGCGAAGCCAAACTCAAGAAAGTAAAGCTATCAGCCCAGCTAAATGGGTTTGATTCTTTAGTCCCTCCTCAGAAACTCTATGATGCCATCCTGGAGCATTCCCGCCTCATCAGCTGCTATTCGTCGTATGCGCAGCTCGACTCTAATTATGCCTGTGATAACTGGGAAAGTGATGAGCCCAAGTTCACCAACTACACCGATAAGTTTAAATCAACCCTTGATTATATTTTCATCCCAGAAAGTTCTGATAGCCAATCTGACAACTTCTTCCTGGCGCGCCTTCTTTCTCTGCCACCAACCAAAACCCTCGGTACTGGTCTTCCTGATGTGAACAACCCATCTGATCATTTTCCACTCATGGCCGCTTTAAAATGGAGTACATCCAAAGTATATGAATCTTGATTTTACTTCAAGGCGATTAAAAGCGATCCCTCACGCTCTCCCTATGGCACTCTTTGAATATTAATCGTGGGTTTACAATATCAAACAAGCAAGCTGTTAATAAAGGAAACTTTTAAATCAAGTTTTTTAAGAGCTCCTTTATGACTCAAGTAACTATAAAGATATCTCTGCGCTACTCCTTTCAATCAAAGCTTATGGTTCTGTACTTTTCAGAGCTGTTGAGATAGAAGAACCAAAGTTGGACCAGAGCGAGCTAAAGTTGCACATGAACAAAATATAATATTAAACACACAAATCAATATATTATCGAGGATCTGGATGTGCAAGTATTCTTGCTACCACCAGCCCACTTAACATCCAGCCATCGCCCAATTCGGTCCCCTTCCAATATACAGTTTGACATGCCAGAAATGTCAACAAACCAATATCGCATGACTGTCCAGGTATCCAGCGACTCAAACCCATCCTGCACATGACCAACCCCTAGGTTTGATCTAACTAAAATCTCCGCCACAGCTAAAGCTATATAAGCCTAAAGTACTATCCAATAAAATATACTTCTCTTCTTAATTCCATAGTTGAAGCTTCCCCAAAGGCGCTCCTTATCACTAGTAGCAGCTACGGTTTTTGACCACGCCAATGAAAGAGAAAATGACTGAACAGAACCCGCCCACCTTTGCTCACGTACTAAACCAGGTCACATCCCAGGATACCTAGAAAAACGTACTTCTGCGCCCACAACATTGATGAAGATATTCCTAGTGGATGCACTGTATTTGAAGGACTGGTTGTTGTGAATACCGCTATTCACCATGTGTCAATTTCACCTTTGGTGGGCCATTTCAAAGACAAATCTCTCGCTTTTGCTTTCGCCTCTCAAAATGAGTTGATGACTGAATCAGGAAATACAATTGTTTGGTTTCTTGACTCTGTGCATCTCACTTGCCCCACTCATGCTTGTGGTGAGTGATCCTACCGTCCTGGTAGTGTTTTGTGGTATTCCTAACCACTATATATTACATTTCATATTCACCAATAAAAATTAAGTTCTATTCACATTTTTGTATTTGTGTCTCCAGTACTTCCACGCCTCTCTCTAGCCACGACTAGTAGAGATTATTCTTCCAGGGCTACAAGGTAATTGTATAGCTTCCCTATCATCTAACTGAGACTTAGTACAAATCCAATCCTAAGGTTAGGGTTCCCCGTTGTGTGTCTGTGCTGCGCCTCAGAACACAACAAAAATGGTTCTCACTACAGGGGCTGTAAGCTCCTCAGTTATCCCTTTTGCATCCACGTTTTCAGGTCCTTTGCCTCCGCCTATACAAGAGCCAACTTCACCTGAAATTACTAGCCCTCTTATTGAGGAAGATATTGCCAACCCGCCTATTATCCCTACTGTACTGAACCTCAGGAATGGTCCCTGACTACTTGCTTACCCCATTGGTACCCCTGACTTAGAACAAGTCATGGTGGTAGCCCTTGGGTTAGCCCATGATGGAGCCATCCCTTGCCTTCAGTTCAGTCAAGCAGAATACTACAAATTGATTATGGCTCCACAATTTCCACAGCATCTCCTCTCAGCGGCTGGCTCCGCCAAGCACTTACTATTGCCCTTCATGCAGCCTGCCTTAGCCCACCATCAAATGGTGTTTGGGGCTCCACGTCCAAGAAATCTTGTCTCTACAAGCAGCGGTTACTCATCACTGGGACCAGTTTGCTGCATACCAACAGTGGATCCATTCTCTATTTTCCTTGGTATCTGACAATCAGCGCAACTCTGTTAACTCCCAGACCTGTTTGGTTAATTCTATCAAACTAATGCTCCAGTCTATCCCCAAATACGTGAGGGAGTGTCTACACAAGTTTCACCAGCTAGAACAACCCTGGAAAACTCAAGTAGATTCCACCTTAAACACTTATCTCTCCGACTTCAAATGACTTGTGCAGCAGCTCAATGCATTCATAACGTATTCATTTGAGCAACTACAGCAGGTAGAAGACTTTGCTGCTAACAGCCTTAATGAACTCAGTACAGTGTTTGGTCAAGAGAGAGCTACCACCACCGCTGCTATAGCTAAACTCCAGAGTCAAGTGAATGAATTATCTATGCCCAAGCCAGATGTTCCACCCTCTCCCCCTTCTGATGACTTGGTGGATAGAGAGCAGAGAATATGGGATGCTATTTGAGAGCTACATACAACTACTTGCAGTCAAGGACGTCCTACTGAGGCTCCTCAATCTGACCCCCAGGTGCTTGAGTTGACTGCTCAAGTTGCTGATCTACAGCAAGAACTTGCTGCCCTACGCAAGATGATGGCAACTGTTGCTAGTCCAGTTAGGGTTGTTGACAAAGAGGGTTGCTGCCCTGGCTTACCAGGAGCCCCTCAAATCCAATGTGCTAGGGAACTAATTACCCTAGCTAACAAGGTGGATCATTTGAAGCGGGACCATACTGAGCTGGATAGAGATGTACAAGATATGAGTGAATTGATTGACTCCGTGAACAACAGGTTTGCCCCTTGCCTCTCCGTGGGGCCATCCCTTACCTCTTGACTAGCTGAGATCTCCACAGTAGTGACCTCCCAAGGTCAATGCCTAGATGTTACTGAACAACAGACCACTCAAGATATCAATACAGGTGTCTGCACTGTTGAGACCCTGACTACCCTTGAAGAGAGTGTTTGTCAGCTGTGGGCTAGACAGCCCCCCTCTGAATCCAAAGCAGAGTTTTCCCTGCATATAAACATGCTCAACAGTAACAATGGCGGTCCAACTCCTGAGGCCCACTTCAAACCTACCTTTAAGCAAGTCTTTGACCCCAAGACTTCTACTATGGCGGCTTTCCTAAGCATTTACAAAACTGCTATGAAGAGGGCCTCTGATGAGGTTAAGAAAGAACACATTCTAACCTGCCTGCACCTGACCTGCCAGGAGGTAGTAGTGCCCAAGTTGCCCACCAGTGAGACATGGGAAGAGATGAAGCAGCTTTGAGATGACGGTTTTGGTGGCAACCTTATCCTGGAAGTAAATAAGGACGCTTTTATGCACATTGCTTTCAAGCCTAAAGAGACACTAGCCGAGTTTGCAGACATATTCTACATGGAAGGACAGCAGCTGATAACAAGAAGACAATTGACAGCCCATGAAGCTTACATGGCTTGTGCTCAAGCCCTCAAAGTTAACCAGCTTCTGTGTCTTCACTTCAAAGCCCATAAAGCTATGCTTTCCTCTATGAAGAGCATAAAGACGCTGCTGCAGGACATGCACCTTACCCATTCTGGAGCAGTTGTTAGGGAAAGTTGAGCTGCTTCTAACTCTGGTTTGTCTTCCTGTGATCCTTGCATTCTTACCATGAACTCTCAAAATCCTCCTTGATGCCAAGGTTGCCACAACTGTGGTCAGATAGGTCACCATTCTCAAGTATGCACCAACCCACAGGTTGAAGGGGCTGATCCAAAAGAGCAGGCAGGAAAAGAGCAGTCAACCTAAAGGCAGAGATGCTCTTGGTTGACAATTCTTCCAAGTCTCTTTCAATCCCTCTCTCTATATCTGACTACAAGCCTGCTGATAATGAGGCTCCTCCTATCCTCCTATCATTCCACAATATCTATGACAACTCTGACTTTGTTAAATCTGATACAGACAACGCCAATGCATATGGGTACTCTGTTCTGGCTGTTCCCAAAACCATTACAGTCCCCTACAAATTGCAATCAGGAAAGACTACAACTACCGCTAAACCTTTGTCTGAAGCCAAAGAATTTGTCTGAAGCCAAAGAATTTGTCTCTTGCCCTTACCTCACTCAATCTAAGAGGTCCCCTGTGCTAGTGGAGTTGTCAGAGGAAGCTGCCAAGGTTGCTGACGCTGTCTTCAATAATGTATCTGTTTTTCTCCCTCTCCAAACTGTTTATAAGGAGTTCTCAGGATTAAGATGCATGATTGAGAAGTGGGATAAGGAACTAGAAGAGGCTCAAGATATCTTGGCTGTCCTTCCACCCTTTGGTTGCACTACCACTCAAGCAGAGATCTCTATTCAAAAAGTGAAGATCAAGGCCGTTTTAGACACTGGCTTGCCAGTCAACGTTGTCTCCTCCAAACTTTTGAAGAAACTCAAACTTTCCCCTGACCTTAATTATCACTAGTCATATGGCACAGCTGGACTGTCTATGACCTGTGCCATAGGAGCGTACTCTGCTCTACCCATGCGGTTTGGCAAGCTTCTCCTATCTGCGCCAGCAGTTGTCTTGGAAAACGAGAGTTACAATCTCCTATTTGGCACTCAGTTCCTTAGGGAATATAATGGGATAATCAACTTGAAAGATGGTTACCTCTCTATTCTAGGATACAAGGTCCCTCTGATCTTTGAAGAGCCGGTTAAAGTTCCCGGGAAACGTCTCAAGACATGTGCCTTGGAATATCCCACTGGGGTTTTCAACCTCAAATATTGCACCCACTCTTCAAACATGAAATGTCCACCCATGGCTTGTCTGCGTCTGAGGGGATCCCTCTCCTAGCCACGTCTGCTGTAACCATCCCCCCTGGCTCCCAGGCCATCCTAGACTCTCAGATATCATATGAACTACCTGAATGAACCTTCTTGGAGTTGTACTCTCCCCCCTCATTAGGGCGCAACAAACCTTATCTCTGTCCTGGAATCCTAGATGTCTCCCATAAGGACCCGGTTCAATTGTTGGTAGCCAACCTGACTGCACTCCCCATGACTGTGTCTAGGGGGCAGGTTGTCAGATATGGCAAGTTGTTGGGCGCTCCTGATGTCCTGTCTCTTCATCCCTTTGGCATGTTCTAAGATTTTAACCTACCTGAGGATGAACCCCAAGTCTTATCCTTGTTCAATGCACAAGACTTTCCACAGCTGTCCCTGGTTCAACAGAAAGAGGTGCTAGACTTGCTATACCAATTTTCTAACATCTTTGCTAAGGACAGTCCCAACTATGGGTTAGCCAAAGTTGTTATCCATCAGATTGACACTGGCAACACTCCCCTCTTCCGTGCTAAACCATATTGCTGCAGCTGCGTGGAGGACGCCCAGATATATAAAGAGCTCAAAAAACTATTGGACGCTATGCTGCTGGCACCTTCCTAAAGTCCTTGGGCATCCCTGCTACTCATCTTAAAGAAGAAAGATGGCAGACATTGCATTGTGATGGACTACCGCCAATTAAATTCTTTGACCAAGAAGGACTCATACCCCTTGCTGTGTATTGATGATGCTCTCCAACGTCTTGGAGGCTCTAAGTTTTTCTCTGCAATGGATCTGGCATCTGGATACTGGAAAGTTGACCTGTTGCCCAAGGATAGCCAAAAAGCCACACTCATTACATCTGAAGGGCTTATTGAGCCTACTTGCATGCCACAGGGACTCTGCAATGCCCCAGCCACCTTCCAAAGGGCCATGGACTCCATCCTCCACAACTTAAAGCTGTCATGCGTCCTAGTATACTTGGATGATATAAAAGTTTTCAGTGCTACCTTCACCAACCACCTGGCTCATCTCAAAGAGGTGTTCATAAAGATTCAAGAAGCTGGCCTCAAACTAAAACCTTCCAAGTGCGCTTTCTTCAAAGAGCATCTTGAATTATTGGGCCATGAAGTAACCCAGACAGGGATTCACCCAATGACTAAGAAGGTTGAAGCCATCAACAAAATGCTTCCGCCCACCAACCTGCAAGAGGTACAAGTCTTTCTAGGGATGATGGGCTACTATAGACAGTTTATCCCTGACTTAGCCAATACTAGTGAACCTCTAGTCCAGCTGTTACATAATGTCCCTTTTGAATGGATTGCCAGTCAGCAGCAAGCCTTTGAAATCCTCAAGCAAAAACTCAAAGAGGCGCCAATCCTAGTGTATCCTGACTATGATAAGGAGTTCATCCTATACACTGACGCTAGCAATCATGCTATTGGGGCTATTCTGGCCCAACTAGACAATGAGGATGTAGACCATCCTATGGCTTACATTTCCTGCATGCCAAACAAGCATGAGAAGAATTATAGTGTCACAGAGAAGGAGTGTCTTGCTGTGTTGCATGCAGTCAAGCAGTTCCGCCACTACGTGTATGGTACCCATTTCACAGTTGTCACTGACCATGCTTTGCTTAAATTGTTACAACAACTTAAGGAGCCAGAAGGGCACCTAGCTAGATGGGCCCTACATCTGCAAGGTTACAACTTCACTGTGCTCCATTGCCCTGGGATTCAACACCAGAACGCTGATGGGCTCTCCAGAATGACCATTCTTGCTTTGCATCCTGCAGAGGCTGATCATTTATACAAACTAATTGTGTACCATTCTTCTTGGGAAAGTGAGACAGAAGAGATCCAACTGGCTTTGTCCAAGCTATCCAAAGATACCCTCATAAGCGACAATCAACTCTTCAAGAAAGCACGAGATTAATATCTGCCTTATGTACGACCCAGTCTTTGCCTCTTGTTGGTGTTGCAAGCTCACAAAGAGACTGGGCATGGAGGCATTGCCAAGACTTTTGACTGGCTTCAGAAGAATTACTTCTGGGAAACCCTTTGCCTGCTGATCCCAGATGTCATATCTAGTTACCACAATTGCCAGCTGTAGAAGCCTTGAGCTGTTGCCCACAAATTCAAATTAGTTCCCCCTCAACATGCTTTCATACTGTCAGCATTGATGCGGTAGGTCCTCTCCCCCGCTCACGTTCTGGGTGTTGCTTTATCCTAATTGCTGTTGATCACTTCAGCAAGTGGGTATAGGCTCGCCTCACAAAGGACATCACAGTTAAGACAACTTCTGCCTTCCTTTTACAAGATATTTTCTACCACCATGGCTGTCCTCAAGTGCTGCTCTCAGATAATGGGACTAACTTCATTGCCAAGCTAGTAACCTCTGTTGTCAAAGCTTTGGGGTCTCATCAGTCTTTCTCTGCCCCCTATAACCCTTCTATCAATGGAGAAGTTGGCGTGCAAATTCTACACTAGTCTCCATCATGAGGAAGCCCACCTACTCTGACACTGCCAACTGGGACCTATACTTACCTGCTGCTCTCTTTGCGTATTGCCTTAGCAAACATTGTATCACTGGGTACTCCCATTTTGCTATGTTGTAGGGGCAAGAGGCTACTACCCCATTGCTCTTGGGGGCTCTTCTGCTTTCCTCTGATAAGGCCATGAATCCTGACAACCACATCAAGGATCTAGTCAACCGCATAATTGATATACAGACCACTGCCTACACTTCTGCATACAAAACCAAGATGCTTGAGCTTTCTCCTAATAATGCTGGACGCTCCCCCTTGCCTGAATTTGATGTTGGCAACCATGTTCTTTACTACCAACATAGAGTAGGCAGGCGCACACATAAGCTGGACACTCTGTGGATTGGTCTTTTGGAAGTGATCTTCAAACAAGGGTCCAAATACACTGTGAAGCTCCTCTCCAGTGGTTATCCTTTTGCTCAAGTACATGCCAAGTTCCTCTGCAAATACCACCCCCTAAGGCCAACCTAGAGGAGGGCAACATTGTGAATACCGCTATTCACCATGTGTCAATTTTGCCTTTGGTGGGCCATTTTGAAGACAAATCTCTTGCTTTTGCTTTTGCCTCTCAAAATGAGTTGATGACTGAATCAGGAAATACAATTAATTGGTTTCTTGACTCTGCACATCTCACTTGCCCCACTCATGCTTGTGGCAAGTGATTCTACCATCCTGGTAGTGTTTTGTGGTATTCCTAACCACTATATATTACATTTCATATTCAACAATAAAAATTAAGTTTTATTCATATTTTTGTCTTTGTGTCTCCAGTACTTACACGCCTCTCTCTAGCCACAACTAGTAGAGATTATTCTTCCAGGGTTACAAGGTAATTGCATAGCCTTCCCTGTCATCTAACCAAGACTTAGTAAAAATCCAATCCTAAGGTTAGAATTTCCTGTTGTGTGTCTGTGCTGCGCCTCAGAACACAACACTAGTCATGCCTAAAGCATTTGCTAAGATAATTCAATACAGTCACTCTCTTCAACTACAAACAAACACACAACCGCCTAACAAAGGCAAAGTTACCAACACCAAGTACATTGGTATCAACAAATTCTTTGGTAAAAACAAAGAAAACATCATCAACTGGCTAGACCAATCAGCCGCCAAGCTCCACGCCAGCCGCATCCCCCAAGAAAAATGGGTCCAGGAAGCCAACAAGCGCCTGCACAAGGCCGCAGCTAACTGGTTTGTCACCTGAGTTGGCTCACAAACCAACAACCAGCTTGACAACTGAGAAAAGTTCAAAGCTGACATCACCCACAATTTCCGCGTCACTGAATCCCTCCAAGACATTGCAATACAGCTCAGCAATCTTCCTCAGAAGACCACTATCACAGCTTACACCAATGAATTTGAGGAGATACACTGTAATATCCAAAATCCAGCACAAGCTGACAACATACACACTAGAGCCTCATTAATAAATAGAATGAAACCCTCTGTTACTGCCCTCATCTTCCCAGAGGCCAACACCTCCATGCCTGCGCTCATTTCAGAAGCCAAGCATACAGAAAAACGCGCAAACATGAAATATGCTGCACGCAACAGCAATGGCAGAGAAAACTCCAATAGCAACAAACATCAAAACACCAATCATAGCAGCAGAAACTCCAATTGTAACAATGGCAATCATAGTCAAAGCACAAACCACTCCTTTCCCAAGAAAGAAGACACTGCCAAAGTAAACAATGCTGAAACAACAACCTGCTATGAATCTGACCCCACATTCTCTGACCTTGAAGGTCTCAAAACAGAGGAACAGGAAAAAGAGGAGGGAGAACAGACCTAAGTGCCCCTGTCTCCCCCCAAACTGACAAGAAATTGTACCAAGGCACAAACTTTGCTGCTCACATCCCATATGTCCCGCAATCCTCCATTTTTATGAATTTAAAAATTAAAGATTGCTCACAACTTCTTTTCTATACATGCACTTATAAATCTCATACACATACAATTTTATTTGACTCTGGTGCACAACACATCATGGTAAGCAAACCATTTGTAACCAATTACAAGATACCAGTTGTCAAATCCAACTTCAAATATGCCAGAATGGCAGACAAATCAAAGGTTCTACTTGAAGGCAAAACAACTTCCTTCAGAATTGACCTCCAAGGCATCCAAACGTCCATCAAAGGACTTGTCATGAGCAACATAAAATACAACATTGTAGCAGGAATGGACTGGTTCACCCAACTGAACCCCAGTGTATGTTGGAAAACAAAGACCATGGCCATCAAACACAATGGAGTAGATTTAAACATCCTCAAAGAACCTAACAAACTCATACTAAGAGACACAGTATTTGTCCAAGTCATAAATCAAGACGACTCAGAACATCTAAACAAAAACAGTACCCTTCACATAATGAGGTACACTGAATTCAATAACATACAAACACAGAAAACCCAATGCCCAGAACTCACAGCACTTCCAAACAAGTATGCCCATGTATTTAAAGAAGAACTCACAGAGTTACCCCCTGAGCAGGAGGTCAAGTATGGCATTGACCTATGCAAAGCCATGACTAAACCAGCACCCCTCTACAGACTCTCCCCCATGGAGACCCAAACACTCAAGAACCATATTGAGGACAATCTAGCCAAAGGATTCATCCACCTGTCTGAATCCCCGTGGGGGGCAGCAGTTTTCTTTGTGTCAAGATTATACTTCTGGGAAGTATAATAAACAAGATAAATGGGAAGATTTAAGAGAATAATGATATTTTATTGGGTAGAATATAGAATATTATATAGTATCATGGGAAACCACATACTGTCCATGTACGTCATGGAGGTCATAGGGCTTATCTGAGTAATGTTCCTCTTAAGTCATGAGGCTTACTCAAGTTGTGTTCTGCTTAGGATCTGGATTGTGTGATCCTTGTAATAGATGGTCAAATGATAGAAGTGCCACCAACTTATTGATTAGTTGGTGAGATATTCAATGACTCATTTGGTGAACTACTTGGGGTGTTAATTCCCTGAGAGGGATTAATCAAAGATGTTGCAACATTTGTAAAGAAGAAGGAAGTATCTCTTTGCCTAGTTACTGACTACAGAGCACTAAACGCAAGTACAGTAAAAAATAAATACCCACTTCCGCTCATAGAAGACCTATTTTCAAGACTCTCCAGAGCAAAATTTTCTCAAATATTGACCTCACATCTGGTTATAATCAAGTCAAAGTAAAAGAGAGAGACATACCAAAGACTGTGTTCTATACACATTTCATACCATTTGAATGTAAAGTAATGAACTTAAGGATGACAAATGCCCCTGCAAGATTTTTCACCATGATGAACAAGGCGCTAAAAAGTCTCTCAAATACATTATGCTATCTCAAAAACATCATTATATTCTCAAAAACAAAAGAGGAACACCTCACACATGTCTGCAAGACACTCAATTGACTTGCAAAGCACAAACTTTATGCCAAGCCTAGTAAGTGCCAATTTATGGAAAAGTAACTCTTGTTCTTGGGCCACATTGTCTCCAACAGTGGCATCAAAGCAGAACCAGATAAAATAAAAGCATAAATAACATGCAACACCCCACCTCTGTTAAACAAGTAAGATGCTTTCTCAGAATGGTAGCTTACCTAAGGAAATATATCAAAGACTGCGGGAAGCTCACTGCACCAATCAATGACCTAACCAAAGGTAATGCCAAAAAGAAATTCATCTGGACACCAGAATGCAACAAGAATTTCCAACTATTGAAACAAGCTTTGATTGAAGCACCAATCTTGCAATACCCTAATAAAAACGGATGCTACAAGCTTGAGTTAGATGCCAGTGACACTGCCATTGGCAAAGTCCTACAAATCTGCCAGCCAGACAGCAAGACTTCCTGCCAGTATGCCACAAAAGCAGAAAACTAACAAACACTGAGCAGAGGTACCCAATACACGACAAAGAATTGCTAGCAATATACCACACATGCAAGATATGAAGATGTTATCTAGAAGGAAATTTAAAAATCTGAGTGCTAACTGACCATAAATCCTTAATCTATTTCCAAATTCAGAACACACTTTCACAGCGCCAAGCCAAATGGATGTCCTTGCTTGAACAGCTTGACCTTGACATCCAATACAAAAAGGGGGCAGAGCTGGTCACGGCTGATGCTCTCTCTAGATTATGTCAGCCAAGAGAGGATCACCTTGACCACCTGGACCCTGACTGTCCCAATCTATACAACACTGAGTACAAGACAAAAGGAAAAGATCCCTCCACACACCAACTATCCTATTATACACTAGTAAGGAATGAAAAATATTTACATGTATCAAATGGCACTGTATACCAAATCATTAAAGACAAACATGTTCCCTACATCCCACTTGTACAAAGAGTTGATACCATCCTAAGACATCACTACCTACTAGGACACACAAAGGCTAAAAATCTATACCTCACACTAAAGGAGATAGTATGGTGGCCCAATCTTAAACAAGACATATTGATGTTCTGAAAAAGTGCACAGTGTGTAAAAAATACGCCAGCACCAAATCTCCTCAGCCAACAGTTAACCCAGTACCTGACCCTGAACCATCCAAGGTTTGGGGACTGGATGTAGTAGGACCCTTTCCAGAAACTAAGACAAAACAATGTTCCCAATTGTAGCCATTGACTTTGCCGCACACTGGCCTATCTGCTGGACAACAAAGGACCAAAAAGCAGAAACAATAAACCAATCAATTAACAAAGCAATCATAGCTGACTATAGTACTCCAGACTACATCATAACTGATGGAGCAACAGAGTTATCAGGTCGCATGGTAAACAACAACCTAAAAGCAAAGAACATCAAACATTCCACAACCTCTCCCTATAGGCCACAGGCCAACAGAAGAGTTGAACGCCTAAATAGCAGCCTTATCAGAACCCTCAAGAAAATAATGGATGGCAAAGCCAAAGACACATGGCCACTATACGTGAAACATGCATTATTAGTATCCCGGGTCTGCATCAATCAAGGGACATGCTACTCACTGTTTGAACTAATATACAGGTACAAACCAGAGATAGTTACCCGCAACAAAAAACCATATGTAAAGATCCCCCCAGGAAAAACTCCCACAGTGGAACAAGCACCAACGCTACAACACATACACCTCAAAGCTAAAATAGCAAAAAAGGCTCAAAACACAAAAAGTAACCTCTACAGAGGAACCACCTCCCTATCAACTCCCCTGTCTGGATCCTGGCTGGGAACAGAAAGAAGCTAGACTCAGTACACAGAGGACCAGGAAGAATCATCAAGTACAGATCAGACAGGAACACATACCTGGTTAAGTTCCAGGGCGCCAAAGAGCCTGTCACCAAGAAGTACCACAGATACTGCCTCTGCCTTAGCAAAGAAGAAAACTTGACCCGGTTGGTACCAACTAGCAAACAACTCCAGGAACATCAGGCGGCAGCTGTCAAGACAAAGCCCCCTCCTGATGCACCAGAGTAACCCCTTAAGGGGGGATGTTGAGGGTCTGGATGTACAAGCATTCTGGCTACCGCCAACCTACTTAACATCCAGCCATTGCCCAATTTGGTGCCCTCCCAATATACCGTTTGACATACCAAGAATGGTAACCAAGCAATATCACATGACTGTCCAGGTATCCAGCAACTCAAACCCATCCTGAACATGACCAACCCCTAGGTTCAATCTAACTAAAATCTCTGCCACAGCTAAAGCTATATAAGCCTGAAATATATCCAATAAAATATACTTCTTCTCTTCTTAATTCCATATTACTAAGCTTCCCCAAAGGCGCTCCTTATCAATATATTAACATAAATTTAGACTTTAATGGGAAAATCAAGCCAAACACAACATTTATATCAGACACACAACACGCCAAAGCCACAAGGTAAGATTAGGATCTCAAGCTGCAAACAAATCAACTCATACACACAATTTTCTATTAAGTTTTGAGCAGGGCACATAAGTCACACACTATAATGTAAAACTTGCACATGTAAATAAGCTCTATAGCAAATTGATTCTATAGCACACATCACCAAAATACAAACAAATCATGGCAAGCACTATCTCTGTACCAGCAGTCCAATTAATACTTACAATCTAAAACAAATATTAGAAGGAAACTTTCTTGGTTTGGTATCTGGATATAAAAATTGTGCAAAATAAAAGTAAGAACTTAGAGTTGACAAGAACATCACAGATGGGGTCAATCTGACTAGATATAGAAGTCTAATACACAAAAAGATAATGTGGTGTCAAAACAACATATTCACCCCCAGCAAGGTTCCACACAGGACCCTGTACCACTCAAATCAACTTTCCCACTACTCAGAGTCAAATGTGGAAATTGACTTGAGTTCCCAAGCAAGGCAACAGGTACCAGTGGCAATCTCTTCTCATTGGACAGCTTGATTTGGTGCTTGATTCATTATAAAGATCAAACCAGCCTCTGTCCAAACCAATTGATTGAATGTCCCAATATTGTTCCTCTTAAAATGATTCCCCCAACTATATAAGTAATACATTGCAATAAAGATAATTATCTAGTTCCCAATTATTTTTCCCCTTGTAACTTTGCTAATACATCACAGTTACAACATTAGTAGCACAGTAAGGTTATCCATCCTACCTTTCTTTTTCAAAAATTCCTCCTGTTTCCTATACTTGCCGCAGTCAACAAATATACAAAAGAATCATGTCTGGCCTCCCTGTGGACTGGATTTCCTATACACCAGGAACCAAAACACCTGAAGGACATTCTCTTTACCAAAACATGATAATTCTGGTTCCTGCCTTCAATGCCCTGCCCACGCAAGGGTTCTTTTGGGCATCTTTGCCTACTCCTTGAGCCAATGACAAAAGCATCATGCCCACCTATGTGGCCCAATAACTTTGCAGTGCCACCTTGAAGTTGTTTGTAGAAGCCAACAACAACACCACAGCACAGATCTGGTCCACCCATAACAAGCTGACACAGATGGAATGCCCAGCACACTTCTGGATTGCAGCAATCTCTATTTTCCTGACTAACGATGTGGGCACCTGGTATGACAAATGGCACAAAGACCACTCATAGAAGGGCTGTGAGACCTTCAAATAGGACTTATTGGCCAGATCTTTAATGAAAGACACTGTCAGGGAACCAACCCTGATCTGCCAGCTTGCTAGCGTTTGAGAACTGGTGGGTTGCAGACTGGGCAGGCAGGGGCCACCAAAGGATTGGAACTAACTTAATGAGGTAGGACATTGACTTGCCCACCCATGACCACGGACCAGCAGAAGAAATAATAGGATATATTACTCCCGTGAGAGTAATATATACAATCCCAAATAGCTTATTGGTATGGTCCAGGGGAAGCTCAGTGGTGGAGGCAGGCATTGGTTTGGGGGTGACAGGCAGTTCCATGTCTAGTTGGTAGGCAGAAAGGAAGTTGTATTTATCTCTGAACAGGCAGGTGTTGTAACTGAACCAATTAGAGTTCAGTATTTGATTGGGGAAGACAATAGTCCAATAGAAAGGACAAGAATGAATAGAATAGGATCTTGTTTATTGTAGAATATTGTGATTAATATACCATATGGGAAAAGCCACAAGGCCATAAGGGGGTGGCATAGTGGCATGTTCCATGTAGGGTTTGAAGCCAAGGAATAACTTGTGCAGTGATCAGCAATCAAATTGGTAGCGCTCCTAATTAGGATAAAGTGCCTGCAGTTCAATATTGCCATCAGATTGGTTCATGTTGTTAGATACATCAAGGAGCAACTCATTGAGCGCCCCCTGTGTATCGTAAGATAAAATGGCAGGCAATTCTTGGAACTTGGTTACACACCCCCTTGACCCCTGCTTGTTGTCAGACACCAGGATTGGAGCCTGCAGAAGATCTGGGAAGGTCCACACAAACAAATTTTGGGTGGGGATAGCACAACAGGGGCGCAAGCAATTGTGGTGAAGTTTCTTGGTGTTTCCTTGGGTATCTTCAAGTTGATAGGTGTGAATGTCATAGACTGCGGCTATCTTGAAGGGCCCCAGGTGGTTGGGTTATAATTTGGCTGAATTGGGGTTGAGGGTGTAGACAGGATCACCTACAGCGTATCTAGCCTCAAGGTGTTTTGTCCCACCCTCAATTAAGTTGTGTTCACTTTCTTGGTCTTTGGCACGCCACTGGCTCAGGGAAGGAGTAGTCAACAAGGGGGGTTTCCTGGGAACTGTGGATTGTAACTTCCCTTGTTCTACTCCTGTCAAGCCGTCAGGTGTCCTAAAGGCCAGGGTGCTGGGGCTGAACACGGTGCCTCTGTTGTTTCTTGCTCACAAGATAACTATAACGGTGGATAGCTGTTCAGTCCACATGGTATTGGGATGCTCCTGTGAGAGCTTGGCAATCAGCTGGACCAGGGAGCCATTTCCTGTTCCACACGTCCATTGGCTTGCAGATGGTAAGGGGTGGTAACTATCTGTTGGAGGGCATTCTTGGAACAGTACGCCTTCATGACCTGTCCAACAAGTTTGGGTCCACCATCTGTGATGAGACAATTGGGTTGCCCAAAACAAGCCACAATTTCCTTGCCACCAAAGAAAGTGATGGTGGTGTGGTTAGTGATTGCCCATGCTACTGGCCAGCAGGTGAAGTAGTCAATGGCAGTTATGATGTATTTCTTCCCCAGTCTGTCTTTGGGGAGGGGCCCAACTACATCAAGGGCCCACTGTTTGAAGGGTTCCATGGCCTTGATGGGTAGGACAGACTTGGGGGGGGGGTGCAGGTTTGAACATGCTCTTTTCACACAGCACACATGTTTTGAGGAGGTCCAAGATGTCTTGGCGCATATGCAGCCACCAAACCTTATGTTTCATGATCTCAAAGAGTTTACATCCTCTGATGTGACCCAAGGTGCGGTGGTAATGTAGTATAGTGTTGCCTTATTGTGTAGTGGAAATGTAGAGCATCTTTTCACCTGTTTCTGCCTGGCTGCAGATGTTGCCAGCATTGATGGTGAATTGAATTTTGTTGTCCTTTAGCTTGGAGATAGTTACCAAATTAAGACCTTTGTAATGGGTTGCTTCAGAACAGAGGTAAAGCATTGGTCAATCTGGATCCAGGACATTGTCCCTGGTGATGAATGCTACGTAGAGCCTTGAGAAGGCGTCTGCTGTGACAAGTTTCTTCCCAGGCTTGTACTCAATGCACAGCTGGTAGGGAGATAGACACTTGAACCAGCCTGCTTGGCAGCGTGTCAAGTGGGACTGCATGTTGAAGTATTGAAGTGACTTGTGATCTGTCAGGACACAGGGTGGAAAGGTGACCCCTTCTAGGAAACAGCGCCATGCCTCAACCCAGAGCATTATTGCTGCTAATTCTTTATCATGTATGGAGTAAAATTGCTCTGAGTCAGTGAACTTCCTGGATTTGTATGCCACAGGGAGAAAGACGCCCTTGTTGGTTTCTACCTGTAGCACACCCCCTATGGCGCTGTCAGAGGCATCGGTCTTGAGTTTGTACTGGCAGTTCCAATTGGGGAATTGCAATACAGGCACAGTTTTAAGTCTTTGCTTCAATTTTTCAAAGGCTTGATCTCTGACAGGGGTCCAATGTAAGCAATGTTTAGTGTTTAAGAGATCAGTGAGGGGTGAAATGAGTTCCCCACAGTTGTGAATAAACTTTTGCATGTAGGCGTCCATGCCTAAGAAGGTACATACCTGGCCCACATTGGTGGGAGGCAGCATGCTGGCAATTGCCTTGATTTTGGCAGGATCAGGCTTTATCCCTTGGACAGAGATGGTGTGCCCAAGGAACAGAAGCTCTGACCTGAGAAATTTGCATTTGAAAGGCTTGGCCTTTGACCGGTTTTTTCAAAGGGTGTCAAGGACAGCACAGAGGTGTTGGAGATATGTGGTTTAATCTTGACTGAAGACAATAATGTTGTCAAGGTACAAAACAACACATTTCCCAATTGATTCCTCAAATGCTTTGTTCATCAACATGGCAAAGGTGGAAGGAGCGTTGGTCATTCTGAAGTCCATGACCCAACACTCAAACAACCTGTAGCGTTTGTGAAAGGTTGTCTTGGCCTTGTCCCCTGGCACAATGTGGACCTGGTTGTACCCTGCAGTGAGATTGATATTATTAAATATCTTTGCACCTGTAAGCATGTCAAACAGGTTTTCAATGAACAACAGGGGTATTTATATTTGACTGTTACTTTGTTTAGGGCGCAGTAATCAGTAACTAGACAGAGTGACCTATCCTTCTTGGCTATAAAAAAGACTGCAGCTCTGTACAAGGACAACAACAGGCAATTGAATCCCTTGTCTAGGGCATCCACAAGGTGTTGGAAGAGAGGTTCATCCTAATTGGGCGTCAGACAGTAAAGAGAATGTGCTTTTGGTAGTGACCCTTGCAGCTGAACAGCATGCTGTATCTCCAAAGGGGGGAGGTATTTGATATAGCATTTCACTAAAGACAACCTTTTACTCCTCAAGGAGTGCTACAAGTGCTGGTGGGAGTGTGGTGGTCAAGGGAGGAGACGCAGTGGGTTTGGAGTGGATGACTTTGACTGAACACTGATTGAAGTCCAGTTTCCTCCTTGAAATTGTAGGTAAAAGTCTCTGTGAGCCTGAAAAACACAGTGTTATGGAGCAGTTTACTCATCTTGTGGGGTAGATCTGAAAGCCCACCCCATTTCTGTTGAGTGTGATCACAGAGGTATCCTAATCAATGTATAGGTGATTGTGTTGGAGCCAGTCAAGGCAAGCAATAGCATTGTGGCTGAGTCCATCCATTATGGCTCCAGAGAGCTAAACCTGGACATTCCCCATTCTCATAGAGAAGGGTACCAGCTCATGGGTGATAGTTACTCTGAAGGAGTTGGCCACACGTACTGCCTTGAAGCAACTAGGGACTTGATCTAACTGTTGGGAGTCCGCAAATTCTTGGTTGAACATGGTGTGATTGGCCCCAGTATCTACCAGAAGTCTGTTGGTGATCCTATGGAAGCAAAATGGATTGTCTAATCAAGTGATTTTATTTGAGGAATGACTGGCTTTGATAGCGGGGTTATCACTGTGTATCTGGAATGCGTCTAAGGTTTCCACCTCATGTATATTGTAATCATAGGTATTTTTGGCAAGGAAAGATCAAGAGTATGAATCAAGTGGGGTCGCAGAGTCTCTTGTGTCTACAACCCCCAGGATTTCCCCAAGTCTTCAATTTTTGTTAGCTGAAGCTCCCCCTCACAAGGGCGCTTATTGCCATTCTCTTTTTGATGGGAGTGGCAACAGCGTACTTTATTGTGAGCGCTGCCAGGCGCAGGACAAAGTTAAGGGGGTGCATCATTGGATTGTTAAAAGCCCCTTGAGGCTTGATTGTTTGCCTCTAAAATAGCTTTATAACAATTGTCAATGGAAGTACAACGTTCCACATGTACCCATTTGAATATATGGGGCTTAAGCCCATTGATGATGAGGGTGAGGAGCATAGTGTTGATGTCAGTGATGGCTTCTGGGGTGGTGGTGAATGCTTGTTGCCAAGTAGTAAGGTATTTAGGGACGCTCTCTGTCTGTTTGATGGCAAGCAAGGGAGTCCCCACTACAATGGGTGAAAAGGTTTCACTGTAGCAGGACTTGGAGGTTTCCCTAAAGGCCACCCAAGAGACTTCATATTTCTGGCCAGCCCAGTTGGTAAACCAGATTGCAGAAATCCCATTAAGACAACCTGATTCAGTGGCAACCCACATGGGCTTGGTTAATTGACAGATGCAAAGACAGGTTTCAATGAGTTCAGCTAACTTACTATTTTGGCCCCCTCTACATCACTTGTGAAGGATTCCAGTTGTAGGTTTACCATGTGTTGCAATAGGTCTGACTGAGGCAGGGTGATAATTGTTTTATGTTGTTCCAGGAAGATTCAGTTGTAAATGCTGATGAGAACTAGATGATCCTGATATACAGTATAATCCTCAGGGATGTCCCCATCAGGGATGGGGAGGAAGGTCTCTTGATGAGGTATAGCCATACAACCAGCACTTTGTCCTTTCTTGGGAGAATTTTCTTACAGGTAGGTTGTTAATCAAACCTACCCTGCTACCACTGTTGCAACTGAACCAATTATAGTTCAGTATTTAGATTGAGGAAGACAACAGTCCAATTAGAAAGAACAAGAATAGGAATAAGATGTTGTTTATTGGTTGTTATTGTGACTAACATACCATATGGGGAAAGCCACAAGGCCACAAGGGGGTGGCACAGTGGCAGGTTCCATATAAGGTTTGGGACTGTGGAATAACTTGCATGGAGATCAGTATGTCAAATTAGCAGCACTCCTAATTAGGAGATAATGCCTGTAATTCAACATTGTCATCAGATTGATCCATAATGTTTATCACATCATGGGGCAACCCATTGAGCGCCCCCTGTGTATTGTGAGATACATTAGCAGAAGGGGGAGTAATCTTGGTTGCAACACAAGCCCCATGAATACCATTAAATACATGGACAGCATGTGGCTTCCTGTGATACTATATAATCCTCAATATTCATATAAAAAAGTATCACTATCTTCTTAATTTACCCCTTTATCTCATGTATTATACTTCTCAGAAGTATATACTCAATAGTGGTAGCGCAGGTAAGTTATCCATGCCTACACAACTTAAAGAAAAATTCCTCCAAAGAAAATAATCCAGAAGATGGCCTCCCTACTGACTGGCAAATATATGAAGAAGATCAGAATGTCTCCACATGATACACTGTCTTCAACAATATCCTTTTACCCACCAAGCAGTATAACTCTCTCAGTACCCAAAGAATCCTGAACCCGCCCCTAACTCAAGATTTACCTTAGATATCCAAAAATTTGTTTCAATATCTTTTCTCAGCACAAATTGGAACGTTCTCAGGACTACACCGTGAAAATGCCAACCTCTGAATTCAAAGTACAGAAAACAAGTTCTCACAAGTGGGCTACTCCAAAAGACTCTGAGCAAGTGAAATTGCCTTGTGAGTTACCAGGGTTGCCTCCTGCCTTATGAGTGATTGGTTTGAACAACACCCTAATAATAATGAAGACTGGGCTATATTCAAAACCGCTTTTTGAAAAGATTTGCCATAGAGGACTCCAATGTGGTGATCATGACAGAACTCAAACCTTTCAAAATGATAAGAACAATCAAGGAGTACATTGCAGCCTACAAAGATCTACATGACCAAGCTCAAAACACCATTAACTTTGACAAAGCTGGACCACAACTGGACTTCTACAATGGTCTCCCTACACACATCATACACCAGTTTGACATGAGCCATTGCAAAAACATACAAGATGTATTCTTGGAGGGGAAACAAGCTGCACAGAAATCTGACAACCTACTTGTAAGCAACAAGCAAAAAGAGAGCCCCACAGCAAAGAAAGACCCTTGACCTAACAAGAAGAATAACCAAAATAATAGCCCTAACCTTTGAAGCAGGGGCTGAAGTACTCAGAAAAACCAAATGAGTACCCACACTACGCCTGATGAGGGAGAACTCAAATAAAGTTCTTAGGTAAGCTGCCCTTCCTCACATTAAAAGACTTTTACAGGGACCAGGATGTAGAATTAATTATCACGATCCAAGTACCCTCCAGCAATTCTATACTGTTGTTGCTCAAACAGGAAATAAGCTCCTCACTTACCCCTTTTGTTTTTGCAGATATTGAGGCAAATTAATGTTGGCATTAGAGCAGACCAATCCCTTGCTGATAAGAGATTCATCAACCTCATGAAACTCCAGATAGCCAAAAGAAACACAAAGCATGTAATCATGGAAGATAACAGTAGTGACTTAGTCACCAAGGAGGCAAAATTATTCTGATCCTAAATAAGATATGTACTAACCCCCCTCAGCAGCCCCATCATTCAAATGTCTAAATACAATGTAGTGTTAGACCTATATTAAATGAGGAAAACAATACCACACATTGACTAGGACAACTACACTCTAACTATACAGCAAAGAGAGGCACATTGTCATGTCTACCCTATACACCTTGAACCCCTTATGAGAGATCATGTATTTGTGAAGATTACATAAGCAGAGGAGTAAAAGGATGTCAGTAAGGTTATTTGGAACACCTGTATATACAAGATTATTCATTTCAAAAGTATAGAAGCATCACAAAAACAGGATCCTGTATGTCAACAATTCATCTAATAATTCCACTCTATATTCCAGGAAAAGCTATCAGGGTTATCATCTGATAAAGGTATTTAACACATAATTGATCTAAAATTAAGTATACCCAAAGCTCATCTCATCTTTTTCCTAACATCACAAAAAGACAACAGGCTGAAGGATTATCTAGAAAAAACATTGGAAAAATGACTTATAAGACTGTACAAATCTTCTTTTGATAAATCTGTCTTTGTGAGATAGGGGGCTAAACTAACTAAGTTTGGCTCTCATCCAGGCAAAACAAACCACCAGGATGCCGCCCAGTGGAGAACTGGGACAGCCGCTTGAAGGGGGGACCACAGGGAGGATACAGTGGACAGCTGAGGCAAATATGCATTTAGTCCCATCAGCGCCAAACCGGCAAGCAACCAGGGCTTACAGGTGGTGGCAGGAGTGGACAACACAGGAGCGTGGAAGGGCGCCAAGCTACTCTTCTCCAGGTCAGGGAAGGGGGGCATTGGCGCCTCCTCACTCACAGGAGTAAAAGAGGCATAATCAGCATCACCCAAATCTAGGTCATCACATGTCAAGCTCTTCACCACGGCCTCTCTGGAATAAAAGAGACTGCTGGGAAGACTCAAGAGGCTAGATGGGTCTTCACTAATGAGCCGCACAGAAGAGGAGATCTTTGACCACAGGTCTGGTGAGGTCAACCACAGGAGGAGTAAAAAGGGGGCCACAGAAAATACAACAAATTTAATAACTGGGAATATCATAGTTGTGTTCCCCTCAAAATTTGGGAAAGAGTGGTGTGGTTTTTAAGGTTAAAAGCAGCATAATTAAGCTTAATAATGGTAGCCACAAGCAGAAAGAAAAAGGAGCAACAGAACAGGTCTGGTAGACTTGGACGTGGTCGCAGATGTCTTGGGAGGCGTGTGAGCAAGAAAGCAGGTTTGAATTAAAGATTTCAATAAAAAAACTCAAAGTAACAGTAGGTATTATATTGATTTTTAAATGAACTTTAGATTTGAATGTCACTTTTGTGAGCAAAAGCAAAAACTGAAAAGAACTATACACCTGAGCTTCTGCTAGGGGTACCAGGGGATATGTTGGGTTTGAACCAGGCTGTTGCAAGGTAAGCTTCAC
Source organism: Entomophthora muscae (assembly GCA_014839935.2). Lineage (NCBI taxonomy): Eukaryota > Fungi > Entomophthoromycota > Entomophthoromycetes > Entomophthorales > Entomophthoraceae > Entomophthora > Entomophthora muscae. The sequence continues at coordinate 201,169 of QTSX02001429.1, forward strand.
AAGCGCAACTAACACTTTAACTTTTAAACTAGGGAAACTCCAGACAAGGGTGTCACTAATAAAAAAATTTAAAAATTCAATTGCAAACAACCAAACTTTAATCTAATGGGAAAATAGACAAGCAGGGGACTGAAAGTCCCCTTGCTGTGTTAAAAGGGATGAGTTGCAAGGGGATGGGATCACATGACCTTGGGCTCTGAATCCAATTGGCTGGGAGAGAAATTTTGATGGGCAGGGCCAGAGGAAATGGAAAGTTTTTCCCTAATTTCTGCGGTCCCCTCTGATTAGCCAGAAGAATTCTCAGGCATTTGGAGTTCACTTGAGTTTTTGGGTGTCAATGTGGCAACCTTTGGTTGGCTGGCTTTGATACTTTTTAAAAGCAGGCAACACCAGGCCAACAAGTAGTCTAAATTAACCAGTGTTTCCTCCCAGGAGGGGGCAACTAAGGGCAATGAATCCGCAGGATAGGCTAGCACAAACCTCTCATCAACTGTGTGTGCTAAATCCTCTAAAGAATGAAGGGGTTTGGCTAACATTTTTGGACCTTTCTTGGTGCAGCGGGGGAAAATTGTGCAATCCAATGCCAGGGGTGGCAGTGAATTTACAGTCTTTTTTTAACCAAGAAAAACATAGATCTATGTCTTGTTACTACCTATAGAGCTCTTAAAAAAGTCATAATTAAGAACATGTATCATTTTCCCCTGATTGAGACCTTGTCATGAATTTTGGTATTAAGATATCTCACTATGATATGATTAGTACTAATTTGATTCATATATGCAATATCATTGATGCTTTTGATTTTTTTCTTAATCAACACTTCAGCATACAAATATTATTGCATCACCACATTATTCATGCAAAACTACCCTAGAAAGGCTTATTCTACTTTGATCTAATCTTCAGTACTTCCAGAGTACAGCAGTGTTTGTGATTCTATTACTAGATATTAATACATTGTTCCTCTTATCAAGCTCCAAAACATTGCCTGCCTTTTTGAACTAATATCTCTGAAACTAGAGACTCAAACTTTATTCTTAGAATTATCCAGTATCACCTGACTTCTGTAGATCCCTCACATGATATACTAGGATCAATAGAACCTTTTCTAAATGTTCACATGACTGTTCATGTTGCTCTCTGTTCATCCTGAAGATGGAATAAGTGACTATATAATCCTCTCATTCCCAATATTAATAAATAAGCTTTATTTTTATATCTTTTTCAAGTCTTTAATTAATAGTCAGCCAATTACAGGTGTGAGATTAGGCTGATTGACCTCAAATGATCAGGCTAATCATCACACGCAGATCTTTATCAGTTACACACTGTATTATCACTAGGTTATCATTATATTAAGTGTGGTGATTATACAACATACTGTAAATTCAGAACCTGAACGTAAAAATGCAGGATTGTCAAATCCTTGGTCCAAATTTTGAATCACTTTTGTGGGAAACTCAGCTGAGTGAAAATATAAATATTTAATAAAAGCAACCATTTAATTTGACTTTTTTGGTTTATTTAAATTGGCAAATTTCAAATCTCTTGAGCAGATAACTCAACTAAAAAAAGACAAAACACAACAAACAAATGCAGGATACATGGATCAGAAATGTGGGATTCTAATGTACAATTTGAGATTTCCTGTATTTCAAACAAATCATAGACATCATGTAAAATTAACAAATCTGAAATTGCGGGATTGTCAAATCCAAGAACCAAATTTCAAATAAAAAATGAGGTGGATTTGAAATAAATATAATTTATGGGTTTCTCAAAAAGGATTATAAAGGATCTAGAGTGGATTTGTGCTAATTTTTTTAGGAATCATAGGCATTCTCAAAAAGCACACTATTCCATTTTAGGACAACTAAAATTTAGATGCTTGATTACAGTAGATTTTAAAAAGTGCTAATAATAAAATAGAATTATATTTTAAATCTGTTTTTACCATGTTGCCTTTTCCTTGGTGTGTTGATAGTTCATTTGCTGTTGATAATGTGTTTGCGTTTGATTGGATGGTTTCACCTCCAGTTGCCTTGGCAATAGGAAATCAAGCTGCCTCCCCAAGACCAACTGTGGTTGTGGAGGCGGCATGATTTCCTATTGCCAAGGCAACTGGAGGTGAAACCATCCAATCAAACGCAAACACCTTATCAACAGCAAATGAACTATCAACACACCAAGGAAAAGGCAACATGATAAAAAAAGATTGTAATATATAATTCTATTTTATTATTAGTATTTTCTGAAATCTATTGTAATCAAGTATCCTTAATGGCAGCACATGAATACATAGTGTAGTAAACTGATGGTTTATCTTTTCCTCTCCTTTCTTCCTTTAAAATAAGTTTTTTGGCCCCCGGCGTAACCAAGGGGCCAAAAAACTTTTAAAAATTTCTGCTTCATCAGGAGAGTAGCTCATAAATCATTATATGGGTTTATGGTTGCTATATTACTGATTTATAGTGCAGAATATTGCATCATTTCCAGTTTAGACAATTTTACATTTCACTTAATTTCATGTCTAAACATGGTTGTTGAGATTTTATTTTCCATTTGATTTTATCCAGAGTGGAGCTTCTTGATTTGGGTTGATTTGTCCTAGTTTCTTACTTTACATTCAATTTGGATTCCAGTTCCCACAATTAATATCTGAGTTTACTAGTGGCATTCAAAAGTGATTTTAAATTTGGTTCTTGGATTTGACAATCCTGAAATTTCAAAAAAACATAGTAAACTTAATGAAAATGGTTGATGGATTTGAACGCTTCAAATCTAATTCCAATTAATTCATTTTGTCCATTGGAAATATGCAGTTCAACTTTAGCTTTGAAAAGTGTCTATGAGTTCCTGAATTTTCAAATATTCAAATAAAAATATAAAGAATTCAATTTAATTAAAAAAAGGCCATCCCACAAAAGTGATTCAAAATTTGGACCAAGGATTTGACAATCCTGCATTTTTATGTTCAGCTCTGAATTTACAGTATGATCACCAGTTTATTATAATTGACATGGCAGTTATACGCTGTATAATTGTTAGTTTATTATAACAGCTTCAACAATTATACGCCATATAATCATCAGTTTATTATAAATTATATATTGATTATATGCTGTATAAACGGTAGCCAATATAGTGATCATCATTGATTACACAGTGTGTAATCACTAAATCATCAATTGTATATTGCTCATCCCATCCTACTGGACGTTGTATCAACTCAGTCCCACCCAGCTTGATGGGTGTATATGAGTATATCAAACAAATGATGTGCATATGGCTAGGAAATACCAAGTTTGGATCAGCATTACACAGCGGATAATCCACAAGTCAATATTGGATTGAGCCTGCTATTATACGGTGTATAATCTTTAATTTAAACTGTCATATTAATAAGCAGAAGGCTTGCCAGCCAGAAAAGGATCACCAATTAAGCCCTGGAAATGGAAAAAGAGAAATACCAAAATTCTACCTTCCAATGTAGGAGGACAGAACAGGGACCATTTCTAAGTGTCAACCAAATACAGTGTAGTTTTCTAGTGCAATAATAGACGCGTAAGGATACAGCCAATCAATAACTGCAAGTAGGCTAGCTCAAGGAGAGTGCAGGCTGTAGCTGAAGTGTCATGTACGCCTTGCTAAGGCCAGTAACAGCACACATGTCAAGGACAGCCAATCAGGGTAGGCACAGCCAGCAAAGATGGAACTATTGCAAAGGTAGCCACTGAGAACCGTCTGAAAGGACAAGAACAAGGTTTGTTGCAGTATATATTGATACAGACACCTGAAAGGAGAAAAAAAAAGCTCTTAATTACACTTGGATAGATTGCAGCCACTGGCTAGATTGTATTCCAGTCCCAATAAACGTAATTATCTTCAAAGTTCTACTCTATTGTAGTCTGTAGTGCTCTTTCATAGGATTAGGTAGAGTATATTGGCAAGGCTAATATCTATCTGTAGCTTTCAACATACCAGCAATAACCCAAGTTGCTCAACAACAGGACAACAGGGTTAGGCTCTACCTTTGCTGGGCTCCTGTCCTATAGGCCTTGTGTAAGCCTGAAATTACAACAGACCTCTTAAATGCCTTAGGGGGATATCAATTCTTCACTAAGATTGACCTGACTGAAGGATACCATCAAATCAAATTCAACCCTGAGGACATCCCAAAGACAGCATTCAGGACCAAGTACAGGTCATTTGAATGTGTTGTCCTAAGCCTTGGCATAAATATTGCCCCCAGTACCTTTATGACATTCATGAATGAAGTATTCAAGGAACATGTTGGGAAGTGTGCCATAGTTTACTTAGATTACATAATCATCTACATTTTTAACAAGGAACAACACTAAAAAACGTTTGCATAATACTCATCACCTTACAGGACAATCAACTAGTAGCCAAACCATCCAAATGCAAGTTCTTTTCCAAAAAAAACTGCCTTTCCTGGGACACATCATTAGCAAAGATGGAATCAAAACAGACCCTGAATAGTTAAGGGTCATAACTGACATGCCAGCACCATAAAACAAACACAAAATATGTACCTTCTTGGGAATGATTGTGTACTTCAGAAGGTTCATCCCTGACTGGGGAGCACTGATTGGCCCTTTATCTGCAATCACTGAAAAAACCACCAAGTTTTTCTGGACCCCATTGCAAGAGCAACACTTCTGCCAGTTAAAAAAATAAATGATTACTGCACCCATATTGTAGTACCCCAACCAAGAAGGGGTCTACAAATAGAAAACAGACACATTTAACCATGCAATTGATGGAGTGATCAGAATACAGACAACAGATAATGATTCCTTCCCTGTTGCATACAGATCAAAAAAACTGTCATATGGGGAACAAATGTACCCCATCAATGACAAAAAATTAATAGCAATTTTTCATTGCCTAATGAAGTGGTGCTGTTATTGGTAACAGCCCATATGTCAACAGTGGTCATGTTGACATCATAGTAAAGTGCAAATTTTGCTTTTAATAATGCTGTCTTCTGTATGTCAATAGTTTTTTAATTAATTGTACACTTTACACTGAACATTTTTAATATAAAAAATAAAGTATAGTACTATATTATACTAAAGTGACACCAGAAAGTTAAAAAACAATAAAAAACATATAATGCTAATAAAAATAAGAAGATATAAGCACTTATTTTTCATTTTACTATGTAAAAAACACTCTTTACTATAAAAATACTTTTATTACCATAAAAATTAAAATTATAATGGTACAGAAGTGGAGAAACATAAAATATTATAACAAATAAAAATATAAAGAAATTGTAATTTTTATTTTTTATACTTTTTATATGCACAACTGAAAATATCTCATAATTTATAGATAAATTAACAAAATATAACATATTTCTTATACCACCACCTTAAAACTATACCTGGAACTTACCATTTACACTTAAAAAATTATTAATATATAAATAAATTAAAAAATTTAAAAGATTAAAAGTAAAAAATATGTAGGCAAAGCAAAGAAAGGTTTATTGAACTAATTTAAGCCATCATCAAATGCAGTAGCCACATCCTCAAGGTACTTCTTAATCTCTTCCACCTTGTACTTCTTCTTCATTAAATTCTTCACTGCCTCCTGATAGTATTTCTCTTTGCTCTTCTTTTTCCTTGAGATCACCCTTTTGGCCAGGTCATAGAACTTTGAGACATTTCTTGCTTGCTCCTCCTGAAGCTTCTGGAAAAACTTATTAAATTTGGGGTTGGCCCCAAGCTTAGTCTTTGGGTGCTTGTACCACACCTTGAGGCTGAACATTGTCTTCATATCCCCGTTTAGGAAGGCGCTGAAGCAGTTCCAGGGCACAGTAGACCCACTCTTTCCTCTCCGGGCAGTCACCTTCTTGCCCACCCATTGGCGCTCAAAGTAATCAAGGTAACCCTTGAAAATAGTGGAGTGCTTTTGACATAAGCATCCTCCTGGATGGCTTCAAAGCTAATCCCAGTGTGCTCAGGCTGCACAAAAGCCAAGGCAGCAAGCTGGGTCAAGGCAAAGCGGCACTTCCCTTTGCCATTGTTTAGATACTTCTCAAAGAGGCCCTTCTTGCTCTTGGGATGTTTGATGAGGGCCTGCCTAAAATAAAAAGAAGCAGCCCTTTACTTCTCCATTGAAGGTGGCCTCAAAGGCTCTGAACTGAGCTTGCTCAAAGTCCATGATAATCACCTTTGGCCCAAGTGAGCGCGCATGAGCTAGCTGCTCTGCGGCTAGGGTGGACTCATCCTTCTCAGCGGAGGAGGGATTGGCCCTTGTGGTGTGGATGGGAGGGGGGAGCTGGTTGGTGGGAAGGGAGCTCAAAACATCCCAGACAATTTTGAATGCTCTGGCATAGATCTCTGTCTTGGCACCAGGCAGGAGAAAGAAAACAAGGGGGATAATCTGAGCATCAAATTGCCCGTGCAGGACCCAAAGCTGCTTGAAAAGGGTGGGGCAGGTTGCAAATGTGATGCTGCAAAGGCAGGTGGTAGCAGTGTTGAGCTGCTCCAGGTTTTGGGTTGTGACATAGGCAATCATCCTATCCTTTACTTCCTGCCCATTGTCATGGAGAAGGGACATCTTGCCATCCTCAGTTTTTTGAGGGCATCTGTGAGGACCAGGTCTTCAAGGGTAGTGGTGCTCTTGGCCAGGGAATTAGAGGCTTGGCGCCTATTGCTAACAAATTTCACCAACTGATTTGAGGGTTGGTGCTCTCTTCTAGTTGGTGGTGGAGAGGTGTTTACATACAAGCATGGACAGCTGGGCAACAGAAAGATCCTTGGAGGTGGGCATCACCTGCACAAGATACCACTTGAGCAGGCAAGAGATTATTGTGTTAGGCCTGATGCAATTGTGCTTGCCCTTGATTGTTTGCACCTTATCACAGTGCTCAGTATTGAGCCAAGATGGCAAGAGCGGTCCTCACAGGTATAATGGCAGATCTTAAAGCCCTGGTTGGAATTATTGCAGGAGAAAATTAATCATTGGCCACCATGGCTGGCCCACCCTTCACACTCATAATGGAGAGGTATTTGGGCAATGAAGAAGGAAACTTGAACTTCCCATTAACATTGCATATGTTGTGGGCTAACAGAGGGTCCCAGGGGCCAGCAGAAGCATGGCAAAAGCCAAGGAAGTAGTTGGTCTGGGGCTTGGAATCATTCCCTGGTGAGCTGGAATAGGAAAAGCTTGGTGGGGGGAGAAGAAGGAGGCTTGTGGTGATCCACATGTGCATAGTTTTGCAGGCAAGGGTTGATTTGGCTTCAAATAAAGACAATATGCTGAAGAGTGACAATGTGTGGTTAGCTGATGATGCTGTAAGATAGTAGGTAACATAGGACTTCTTGGGGTAAGTAAGGTGAGCCTAGTAGGTAACAAAGGACTACTAGGGGAAGGAGGCTGAGCCTAGTAGGTAACATAGGACTACTAGGGTAAGTAAGGCCTGGCTGGTAGGTAACAAAGGACTACCAGGGGCAGATGTTGCCTCCACCTAGCAGAGGAAATTGGCTGCTTGGGGCTATAGTTCTTTACCTAGCAGGAAAATGTGGCTGCAGAAGGGTGAAGACTGAAATAGCATTCAGGAGACTTGTCTGTCTGGGGGGAGTAGGTTTTGGACCCCTGGTGGGTAACGTGGGCTGCCAGGGAGGGGAAGAGTTTTGAGAGCTTGATGTACCCTAATACGCTTACAGGAGGTCTGTGAGTAAGCATCCTACCTAACAGACTGGTAGGGTGTCCTTGTTTATGCCCCTATGGGAGCTTTGGGGGGATCTAAAGTGAGCATTGGAGAGCATAGATTTGCTCAGAGGTGTCACCAAGGCAGCTTGCTTGGGGAAGCAAGCTGCAGAACTTGGTGTGATTAGGCCTCTGGGAGGTGGAGCTGATTACTCTGCAACTGAAAGCCCAGACTTAATCACTTGGGTGAGTAAAGACAACACATAGACATTGATCTATGGTTGAATGGCCTAAGTGGATTGCCACTTGTGAGGGCCCAGTCAAACGCCGGTTCAATGTAGACTCATGCCTGGGTCTACAAGTTCTGGTAACGGGGACTGAGATAAAGAACTGAGGTAGTTCACAGAATTAACAGAGAAGACTAGTGAGAGTGACTGTTTTATCACAGTGAAGGCTAGTTGACGGACTGTTGATTCATATTGAATTGTGGGAACCAAGATGGTTCATTGTGCAGAAGGAACCAAGGAGGTTCCTAGTAAGAATTTGTTGAGGAACTGGTTGAGAATAAGCGGAAGGAACAGAAGATTATGGTGCAGGACTAGCTGATCATGATGCAGGTTGGCCAGAGGACCAGAAGATTGTGTTGCAGGACTGAGGAGCTAAGAGAATGGGAGTACAGGACCAGGAGATAACCTGAAGGAACTAGCCAGACTGGATACAGAGGCAGGAAGAGCTGATTTTGGTGTCTTTTGAGAGAAAAATGGATAATGTTGAGCTTATACTTCTGGGAAGTATAATAAACAAAACAAAGGGGAATATTAATAAGAGAATGATACTTTATTTGATATGAATATAGGATATTATATAGTATCATGATAAGCCACATGCTGTCCATGTATGTCATGGGGCTTATCTGAGTAATGTTCTTCTTGAGTCATGAGGCTTAATCAAGTTGTGTTCCATTTAGGACCTGGATTGAGTGATCCCCGTCATAGATGGTTAACTAATAATGGTGCCACCAGTTTATTGACTGGGCAGTGAACCACTCAGTGTGCTGCTTGGTGATTTACTTGGGGTGTTAATTCCCCAAGAGGGAGTAATTAAAGATGTTGCGACATCTCCCCCTGGGGTGCTGGAAGGCAGAGTCTTGGGAATCTTCTTGAGAGTGTCTGGTATACAGGCTTGATATTGATCCAGTTTGGCGTTGGGTATACGGAGCCTTGAATTGTGTTGAGCTGCCCTTGCCTTACACAAACAAATTTGGTCATGATGCATACGTTTCAGTTTGGTTTGAGCTCCAATCCCTTTGATGAAGTAGGTGTTATTGGGCTTCACCTTCATGACAATGCCTGGTCTGCGTAACCATGGGTCTAATTTGTGTTGGTTGTGATTGACAACCCAGATCTTATCTCTGACTTGGAACCTTTCTTGTTGCAATGGGATTGCTTCCTTCTGAACCCTTTGTTGTTCCATCACTTCCTGGGTTTTTCTGGCTTGTAGTACTTTTGAGTCATTACTGTCTGGTATCTTATTTGGAAGTGGCAGTTGTGGTCCTGTGGCTGTACTTACAAGTGAGAGTCTATGACCATAGACAAGTTCATAAGGGCTTTTACCTGTATTGCGGTTGACTTGTGTTCTGCAGACCATAAGGGCAGTTGGTAGCATGTCAACCCAGGCTTTTGGATTGTTGGCAGACAACTTAATGAGGGCTTCTACTAAAGAGCTGTTTAGTTGTTCTATGCATCCATTTGCTTGTGGGTAATATGGGCTGGCTGTGACGTGTTTTATTCCATTTTTGGCAAGAAAGATATTGGTGTCAATAGCTTTGAGTTCAGTGCCTCCATCTGTGATTAAGAGTTCAGGCTTTCCAAACTTTGCTATGATCTCCTTGCCAATGAATTGCTCACATCATTGCCTTTGTGCTCTTTTGTGGCTTGTGCTATGGGCCATCTGGTTGCATAGTTGATGGCTGTGATGATGTACTTCTTGCCTTTGCTTTCACCAGACATAGGTTCCACAATATCCAACAATCATACCTTAAAGGATTGTGTGATGGATACAGGTACTACTGAATTGGGTGGAGCTTTGGTTTGTGTGTACTTCTCACAGACCTTGCATTGTTACAGTACCTCTCTGATATCATCTAACATGTTAGACCACCAGTAGCAAGTCTTGAGATATCCATGAAAGTTTCTGCTATGGGTGTGTCCCAATTCTCTGTGATAACAGAGGATTGTGTCAATCTTTTGTGTTGACAAGACTTAGGGTACAGTGTCACCATTAGGAAGGATTTGGTGAAGGGTACCATATACGTTTTTGAACAGATGTTTGTTCTTGAGGACTTTCTATTTTATGTCCATTGGTGTGCCAGGTGGGAACCATTCCTGAAGATTCCCCATGGTTAACATGGGCCAGTTGGGGTCGCTATCAGTGCAGAGAATGTGTTTATTGTATAGCCTTGATAGGGCGTCTGCAGTAAGCATCTCTCTTCCTGCCTTGTATTCAATTTGCATGGGGTATCTCTGTATGAGACACATCCATTTGACTTGTCTTCTTGACAGGTGTTGTTGTGTTTTAAAGAATATCAACAACTTGTGGCCGGTGAGTACTTTGAATGTCTGGGCTCTTTCCAGATAGCATTGCTGTGGGGTTCCTGTTCACCAGTCCCCAAAGTGTGTCCTGGGTTGTAGCCAGGGACCGGCTTGGAGGAGTTATCATTCTCCAACAGTGGTGAATGGTTGGTTAAGAGCTTATACTTGGCCTGCATAAGAGCAAACTCCTCCAGTACCTTTCCAATTACTAGGCAAGCGTCTCCACCATACACTTGTACTTCAGCAGGTGCCAGCTCTTCTGTAGGCCAATACCAATCCTGTAAAAGTCACACAAACTCTCTCCCAATAAACTCTCTTCCTCTATTTGTCATTTCCAGATGCCTAGTCACCTTCTCCCACTCCTCCTGGGCAGACTTACTAGAGGCAAACTTTCTGCATCCTAGGCAATAAGATTCCTTGTTCCCTGGGCTAGGATAGAAAATGTGGGATAATTGACTCATAGGACTTATATCCTTTCTTTACACAGGAAATTTGGATGGGGGTTGTAATAGGCGCTTTATTCACAGTAAGAAGGAAGATCCCCATAGAAACCTTCTGATATATGGCCTTGGGATAGAGAATAATAAGGGGTTTGTGCCAATACTTGGAGTCCTTCAAAAATCTCTTGGACTCATTGTACTTGGTCTTTGGCTCCTGCACCTTAGTTGTATGCTCCTGTGTTCTGATCTTGGGCTCCTGCAATCTGTTCCAGCTCTGGCTTCCTATTCTTGGTCCTTGGCTTCTTCTGTAGCTTCTGTGGCCTTTGTAATCCACTTGATCCAGTCCTTGAAGAGTCTCAGATTGCTCCCCCTTTTATAGCCCCTTGTTTCAGACCAAAAACCTCTCTCAGAACTCTGGTTTTCAAAATCTTAAACTATCCTGTTTTTCTTCCTCTATAATATATTAAACCTTTAAACTTACTTCAGTCAATAAAAGCCCTTAATTTTCTGCTTCTGCTCCTCATTTTTTAGGCTTTAACTCTTAAGTTTATGCCCTTAAAACACTGATCAAATAGACTCCGGCTTGCAGCCAATCACACGCCTTGATTCAAAGGTTTTGCCAAACCAGTTTCCCTGGATGACCCGTCCTTGACCCTGGTTCAAACTTGATGCTGTCCCGCTCCAGGTAAACAACTGCTCTGCGTTTCAAACGGTTTTGCCGTAATTCCCGTCATGTTTCCCCAGCAAATCTCAAGCGCTTCCACATACATTTTACTTAGGCAAAAATTGACCCTTCAATTCTCAACGTTTCTCTGTGTTTCTCTGTTTTTCTTTCAAAATTTTGCAACTTTGAACCTGCTTGCTCCTTGTCCTTTTGCCTCTCCTAGTTGTTCTTGGCAAAATTTGCTCTTTTGCCCTCATAGTTTCTCTGTTCCATTTCCAGCTTCTTTCCAGCTTCCTTCTTCTTCAATCTTTCTTTTTAAATCAACTTAAGTTCTAATAAACTATATATTATTTTCACTTCTCCTTCTTTTTCATTATATAACTTTCAATCCTTTTTCCATCATAATCAGGCAGTATTTAATTATTCTTTAACTGCTTCTTTTTATCTATATTTCCTCTCAAAAGTCACTAAAATCAGCTCTTCCAGCCTCTGCATCTAGTCTGGCTAGTTCATCCTTTCATCTCTTCAGTTCTTCAGCACCAACTTCTGGTCCTTTGGCCATCCTGCTTTATGATCAGCTAGTCCTGCATCATAATCTTTTTGTCCTTCAACTTATCCTCAACCAGTTCCTCCACCAATCCTCACTAGGAACCTCCTTTGTTCCTTCTACATACTGAGCCATATTGGTTCCTATAATTCAATATGATTTAACAGTCCATCAACTAGCCTTCACTGTGACCAAACAGTCCCTCCTGCTATTTTTCTCTGTTTATTCCATGAACCACCTTAGTTCTTTATCTCAGTCCCCATTACCAGAACTTGTAGACCCAAGCATGAGTCTACATTGAACTGGCGTTTGACTGGGCCCTCACAAGTGGCAATCCACTTAGGCCATTCAACCATAGATCAATTTCTATGTGTTGTCTTTACTCACCCAAGTGATTAAGTCTGGGCTTTCAGTTGCAGAGTAATCAGCTCCACCTCCCAGAGGCCTAATCACACCAAGTTCTGCAGCTTGCTTCCCCAAGCAAGCTGCCTTGGTGACACCTCTGAGCAAATCTATACCCTCCAATGCTCACCTTGGGTTTCCCCAAAGCTCCCATAGGGCATAAACAAGGACATCCTACCAGTCTGTTAGGTAGGGTGCTTGCTCACAGACCTCCTGTAAGCATATTAGGTTATGTCAAGCTCTCAAAACTCTTCCCCTCCCTGGCAGCCCACGTTACCTGCAAGGGGTCCAAAACCTACTCCCCCCAGACAGACAAAGTTCCCTGCTTTCTATTTCAGTCTTCACCCTTCTGCAGCCACAGTTTCCTGCGGGGTGAAGCACTATAGCCCCAAGCAGCCAATTTCCTCTGCTGGGTGGAGGCAACATCTGCCCCTGGTAGTCCTATGTTACCTACCAGGCAGGCCTCATTTACCCTAGTAGACCATGTTACCTACTAGGCTCACCCTACTTACCCCTAGCAGTCCCATGTTACCTACTAGTTTACAGCGTCACCAGCTAGCCACACATTATCACTCTTCAGCATATTGTCTTTATTTGAAGCCAAATCAACCCTTGCCTGCAAAACAGCACACATGTGGATCACCACAATTGCCATTTCATGAGGCAGTGTATGATGGCAACCAATTCCTTATCATGTATAGGGTATCTTTGTTTGCCGTTTGATAGCTTTTCTTGATTCATATGCTACAAGGAGGAAGTCTTTTTGGGCCATTTGGATACAGAGAACTTCTCCTATAGCATAATCAGAGGCATTGGTTTCTAGCTCATAAATACCCTCATGGTTTGGGTATTGCAGTATGGGGGTGGTAACCATGCGCTCTTTCAGTTAGCAGAAATGTTGATCTTGTAAAGGTGTCCAGACAAATTTGGTTATTTTTCCCGTGATGGCTGATAAGAGGTCTGTCAGAGTGCCCCATTCAGGGATGAACCTGCGTACATAGACTATCATTCCAAGGAAAGTGCAGAGTTTGCTCTTGTTCCTTGGGGCTGGCATCTCTGTTATAGTGCATATTTTTTCTGGATCCAGTTTGATACCGTCCTTGCTGATAATATGGCCATGGAATGGAAGTTCAGTTGAGAAGAACTCACATTTGGACGGTTTGGTAATCAATTGGTTTTCCTGTAGGGGACAGAGGACTGCGCGGACGTCTTCCCAGTGTTGTTGCAGGTTGGGACTTTAAATGATGATTTTGTCCAGGTAGATGATTGCTCTTTTCCCAATGTGTTCCTTGAATACTTCATTCATGAAGGTTACAAAGGTACTGGGAGAGTTTATCATGCCAAAATTGAGGACAACACATTCAAAGGATCTGTATTTAGTTCAAAATGTGGTCTTTGGAATGTCTTCAGGTTTCACGCAAATTTGGTGATATCCTGCTGTCAAATCAATTTTTGTGAAGATTTGGGACCCCCCTCAGGGCATCAAAAAGGTCATTAATTAGGGGCAGGGGATACCTGTTCTTTATTGTGACTTTGTTGAGGGCCCTGTAGTCTGCAACCAGGCAGAGGCCTCCATCTTTCTTTGCCACAAAGAAGACAGCGGCATCAAAGGGTGATTTCAAGGGTCTGATGAGGCCTTTCTTGAGTGCTTTGTCAAGGTAAGATTTTAGAGCATCATATTCTTGTGGTGTGAGGCAGTAGATGGATTGTGCTTTAGGAACACTACCTTTTAGGTTGATCTCATGTTGTATACCCCAATCAGGGGGCAACCCAGGTAGTGTTTCTTGGAATATGGAGGGAAATTCATTGACTAGCTGGTCTCTAATTGGGTTTTGTTTGTGCTGAGTTTCTGTGTTTTTGAAGTGGATGACTTCATATGAATATGTGCTCCAATTGATTTTGCTGATGTCTGTTTCTTTCTCTGTTTCCATGATCTTTACAAATATGTGGTCTCTCATGAGGGTGTCAAGATGTGTTGGGTACACGTGATGGTGAATTTCCCTTGCTTAATAGTGAGGGTGGCACTGTCCCAGTTGATGTGAGGCTTTGTCTTTTGCATCCAATCTAATCCAAGTATGATATTGTATTTGAGGATTGGAATGATGGGGCCGCTAATTGTTGTTTAGACATCTCCAACTTGGGCCCAAAAAGGTTTTGTCTTGTGGGTAACTGGTGTGCTGTGGTTGTCTGCCATGATGACTTTCTTGATGCTACTTCAAATGGTAGGTAACTTCATGAGGTCTGTGAAACTCTTGTTAATGAGTGATTGATTGGCTCCAGTGTCAAATAGTGCTGTGCCCTGGTATCTGCAAAAATGGAAAGGATAGGTAAGGAGTTTATTCCCAGATTGAGATGCAAACAGTAGAGAATTGCTGGAGGGGACCTGGATCATGGTGATTGAGTCCACGTCCTGTTCTCTGTACAAGTCTTATGAAGAGGGGGAAAGCAGCTCGCCTAAGAACTCCCCTGAGCTTTACCCTCCTTGTTGGTATCTTTGGTGCTGGCCTGGTTGGCCTGTGCAGTGCAATTCCTGGTTTGAGGATGGGTACTATTGACTCGGTTGTTTTGTTTATTGGGGCAAGACTCTCTCTTAGCTGCAGGGGTTTTCTTGCGCTTGTTGGTGGCGTGTAGATTGTCAGACTTCTGAGCTGCGTTTTTTTCTTCTAGGAATACATCCTCAAGGTTCTTGCAGCAGGTCATGTCAAACTGACGTCTAATGTGTGTGGGAAGGCTATTGTAGAAGTCCAGGCATGGTCCAGGTTCATCAAAGTTGATGGTGTTGGGCGCACAGTCACATAGTCCTTCATATGCTGCAATGTATTCTTCAATGGTTCCTATCATTTTGAAGGTTTAAACTTGGTCATAATCACCACGTCTGAGTCCTTCATGGATAATTTTTTGAGGAATGCAGCCTTGAACACTTCCCAATTTTCCTTCTGATCAGGATGCTGGGCTAGCCATTTGGTAACAAATGTGAAGCAGTCCCTATAACACGGAGGGCAATTTTGCTGACCCAGAGTCTTTGGGGGTACTCCACTTGTTTGAACTTACTCTCAGTGCTGTTGATCCAAAGAGAAGAGTTCTCACAGTGTAGTCCTGTGAAGGCGCCAATCTCAGTGGTACGTAAGCGTTGAAACACAATATTGGGTATCTCAAGTTGCGTAGGCGCTGTTGTGGTTGGCATGGTAGGGAAAAGTCTGCAGGTTTTGAGAGTGTTGTACTGGTCAATGGGTACAAGGAGATTATTGTAGATGACAAGGCCTGGGGGGATGTCTTGTCCTACTTTGTAATCTCTCCAGCTGTTAGGGAGTGACATTGTTTGGGTTCTTTTCTTGGGAGGAATTTTTCCTTTGAGTTGGGTAGGTATGGATAACCCACCTGTTCTACCACTGTCAAGTTTATACTTATGGGAAGTATAATAAACAAAACAAAGGGGAATATTAATAAGAGAATGATACTTTATTTGATATGAATATAGGATATTATATAGTATCATGACAAGCCACATGCTGTCCATGTACGTCATGGAGGTCATGGGGCTTATCTGAGTAATGTTCTTCTTGAGTCACAAGGCTTAATCAAGTTGTGTTCCATTCAGGACCTGGATTGAGTGATCCCCATCATAGATGATTAACTGATAATGATGCCACCAGTTTATTGACTGGGCAATGAACCACTCAATGAGCTGCTCAGTGATTTACTTGGGGTGTTAATTCCCCAAGAGGGAGTAATTGAAGATGTTGTAACAATTAAAATAAGAAGTTAAATAATAATTAAATACTGCCTGATTATGATTAAAAAAGGATTTAATATCATAAAACTAAAAATAAAGAAGAGGAAAAATAATCTACATCTTGTTAAAACTGTAAATTAATTTAAATAAGAGAATTGGGTAAGAAGGGAGCCAGAAAGAGGCCAGAAATAGGTCAGAGAAACTGTGAGGGAGAAAGAGCAAATTTTGCCAAGAACAACTAGGAGAGGCAAGAGGATGAGCAGCAAGCAGAATCAAAGTTGCAAAACGTTGAGGAAAACCTGGAAAAACACAGAGAATGTTATAAAATTGAGGGGGCAAGATTTGCCTAAGTAAAACATATGTGGAAGCGCTCAAGATTTGCCAGGGAAACGTGACAGAAATCACGGCAAAACCGTTTGAAACGCAGAGCAGTTGTTTACCTGGAGCAAGACAGCCTCAGGTTTGAACCAGGGTCAAGAGCAAGTCATCCAGGGAAATCTTTTTGGCAAAACCGTTGAATCAAGGTGTATGATTGGCTGCAATCCAGAGTCTATTTGATCAATGTTTTAAGGGCTTTAACTTAAGAGTTAAAGCCTAAAAAATGAGGAGCAGAAGCAGAAAATTTAGGGCTTTCATTGGAAGAAGTAAGTTTCAAAGTTTAATATATTATAGAAAAAGAAAAGCTGGATAGTTTAAGATTTTGAAAACCAGAGTTCTGAGAGAGGTTTTTGTCTGAAACAAGGGGCTATAAAAGGGAGAGCTATCTTAGACTCTTCAGGGACAGGATAAAGTGGATCACAAAGGCCACAAGAGCTAAAGAAGGAACCAAAGACCAAGAGTAGGAAGCCAGAGCTGGAACAGATTGCAGGAGCCCAAGACCAAGGTGCAGGAGCGCAAGACCAAAGTACAGGAGCCCAAGACAAAGAAGCAGAAGCCAAAGGCCAAGTACAAGGAGTCCAAGAGATTGTTGAAGGACTTCAAGTGCTGGTACAAACCCTCATTGTTCCCTATACTAAGGCCATATATCAGAAGGTTTCTAAGGGGATCTTTCTTCTGACCATGAACAAAAAGCCTATTACAACCCCTACCCAAATTTCCTGTGATAAAAGGATAAAAGTTCCCTGAGTAAATTACCCCACATCTTCTACCCTAGCCCAGGGGACAAAGAATCCTATTGCTTAGATTGTAGAAAGTTTTCCTCTAGTAAGTCTGCCCAGGAGGAGTGGGAAAAGGTGACTAGGCATCTTGAAATGACAGATAGAGGAAGGGAGTTTATTGGGGGAGAGTTTGCTAGACTATTACAGGATTGGTATCAGCCTACAGAAGAGCTAGTGCCTGCTGAAGTACAAGTGTATGGTGGAGATGCTTGCCTGGTGATTGGGAAGGTGCTGGAAGAGCTTGCTCTTATGCAGGCCAAGTATAAGCTCCTGACCAACCACTCACCACTGTTGGAGAATGACAATTCCTCCAAGCCAGTCCCTGGCTATGACCCAGGACACACTTTGGGGGCTGGTGACCAGGAACCCCACAAGGCTTGTTGTGGTACTTCTCATGTGTGAGAGACTTATCCTTGGGGGAGAATTTTGGGTTGAGCGCTTCTTCTTGGTAGGCTCCTTATCAGATGCATAGTTGTAATAGCTGTGGTCAGTAACAGACCCATCTGATTCCTCATCCTCAGTGGATTGAGCTGGGCTCTTCTCAGGAGAGGGCTTGGAGGAGGGCTCATTTCTGGGAGGATAATTAGGGGGAGCCTTCTTGGAGGATGATGACTTTTGCTTATGAGTTTTGGGAGCTTTGAAAGGATGCTAGGTTGTTTTCTGCTGGTTTGAGATATTTTTGTTTTTTAAATAATAAGTAATAAGTCCTAAAATAAATTCTTGCATTTAAAAAGTGTAAGTAAATCCTTCTTTTACCCTCAATTATTATGGGTATCCTCACTGGGGCAGGCAAGCCAACATTATTTGCCTCCCAAATTAAATTATAGCCAAACTTGTAAATTAACAATTAACAGAGACACACATAATATTGTATACAATATTAGACAAGCCAATACCAGCCAGCCACCAGAAGACTAATCATATTACACAGTTGAGGGATGCAGCCAGTCAAGTCCAGAAAAAACCCAGGTGGCCACCAAAAATGAATGCAAAAATACCACAGGGACACAACAGATCCAATCAGTTTTAGAAGAAACTAAAATTAAATGTGGAATCAACAATAGTGACTCAGAGTTCCTTAAGGACTGCCAATCAGATAATCATAATTCAAAAAAACAAATATGGGGCCATTAACATTAATTTAAGTGATAATGATAATATCCAATCAGATAAACACATTACCAAAAACAAATTCTTAATCAATACTACAATCAAGAGGGACTTAGAGAGCAAATAATCAGATTGATATAACCCAAAAATTAAATGTGTAATGAATAACGTTAATTTAAGATGCTTAGATGGTGATCAATCAGAAAGTTGGCATCTAAGTTTTTAATCTGATATCAAGTGTGTAAAGAAGTCAAGGATCTTGTCTGACCAATCAAAAGTTCCATATCAAAAACAATAGCACCATACCAAGCCCAGAAACAGTAAAATGGTAACAGTAAGCCAATCAGACTTCACAACACCAAAGGATTTGGACACCATGTAAGCCAAACATCAGAATATACTCAATCAAGATGACCAGCAGGCTACTGAAAAATGTTCTCAAGCTATCCAAGCTAAGAACATCCAATCAGCAACCCAGCTCTAAATCACAGATGCTTCAGTCAAGTTAGGAACTCAAGTCAGTAAGTTAATCACCTGGGTAATCTTCCAATCCTTAGCTATCACTCTTTCAGGCTGCAGCCTTCTGCAAGCCTACAAGAAATCCTTACTCACATCCCTCTAAACCTGCCATAGTGTGGTAAGTATTGAATTTATCCCCAATTTTTGGCTTGTTATATAAGCTCTCCTATTTTATGCTGGGATATTGCTCCAACAACTTCAAATATTCCTCTTTTACTGAATAAATAATTCTATATTTTCAACTGATTAGTAAAATAACTTCTTGTTCTAGAATATGATCAAATCTACCCAAATTCTGTGGATACTCCTCCTGATCTGGATTAAAGTCTCTTGATGTGGCAGAAGAAATACCCAACCTTCCACCCATGCCCACTGAACCCATAGAAAAATCAATTTGGTATAGGTTTGTCTCTCATTGTTTACACTATAATTATGTAGAAAAGGCTTCAATTCATCCCATCATTCACCCCAATGCACCTGTTAAGTGGTAAGATATATTAGTCTATAATACATTTTGCAGCAGTTTTTTTCCCTTCTTGGCCAATTTAGATTGTGGGGGAAAGCCATTAATATGATGATGGCGGGACTCCTAGTAGAAGTCTCATTGGTGAAGTTTAATTTAGGAGCCTTCTTTCACTCTATTGGGGAAAGGCTCCTCAATAAGTGGGTCCTTAAAACAAAACAAAAAAACAGCTATAAGAACCATCATAAATAATTCTTAAAATTTTATGGCTTTTATTTGGAATGTATAAGTAAAAAACTGGGATAAAAGTGTTTAGTTTATAAAGTTTAAAACAACAAGCTAAAAGTTAAAAGACATACTGTAGATTCAGAACCTGTTGGGAAAAATGCAGGATTGTCAAATTCTTTTGTGTAAACTCACCAACTTACTGGAATATTTTACATCTTTTTATATAAAAAAATAAGCTGTTCTGGGATAAAAATTACTCCATTAAGTTGGTGAGTTCATGCGAAAGAATTTGACAATCCCGCATTTTTACCTTTAGGTTCTGAATTAAAGTATGCAAAAAAAAATCAATTTTATAGATAAAATTTATTTTAGAATAAAAATATGAAAGAGAAAAGTTGAAAATACAACATAGTAAAATTCAGGTGTTTTCATTATGTAAAAGAAAAAGGTTTATATATGAGAAGTGAAAAGAGTCATCATTATAATAGACAGTTAGCAAAAATATGCTAAATTCACACTATCAATTAAGAGAATTATAGACCTTTTTTAAGACAACATCAGCACTGTCAGCATTTTTTTTGAAACTCTACTATGTTTTTTATAGTACGCTTAGTTAAAGTAAAGCAAACCAGCAAATATTAACTGTTTTCAGTGTGTTTTTTGCATAATAAAATAAAAATAAAAAATAAAAATAAGCTATAAAATTATCAAAGTTCTTTATTTATTAATTAAAAATAATTTTTTTGGGTGGTAATATAATATTTTACCATCATGCTTATGTAAACTTGTTAATAAGTTCTTGTCAGGTATGAAAAAGGTAAAGTGTTGACTTACCACTGACAACATTCTCAATAGGTGGTGGCATAGTAATTTAGACTTATTTGCGCCACTTATATTTGCTTAAATCCACCCCAGTGATTGATCATAAGCAAATAGTCAACATTCCTGATTGTCAACATTATTATCAATAATAAATTATATAGTAAATTACATAGTAAATCCTACTTAAATTATGGGATTGTTGTTAGCCACCAATTCATTTATGATATTAAAGTCAGATTAAGTACCACAGATAAATTTATAAGATGAACATTTCAATAAACTGCTATGTGTGCAAAGTCTATTTCTATATATTGACCTAATAAAAATTAAATTTAACATTGATAATAAAATTTATATTGTAAGTGTTTTAATTTTCCTTATTAAAAATATGTTAGGCTTAAAAAGTGTCAACATTACCACTTTTACATTGTGTATTCAACTTAACAAAAATTTAAATTTTTACAAGTAAAAGTATAGAAAAAAATTGGGTTAGATTTGAATTTATATTAAGCTTAATAGTAAATTGTGTCAAAATGGCCACAGTTTTCTTGTTTTTTCTGGGTTTGCACTCCTGAGAGCCAAAAAATGGGAATTTAGCTCACACAACTGGAAATTTCCTTTGGAAAATACAATTTTATGGTCAACAGTGGCCATTATGACAAAGTGTTGAAATGGCCACTGTTAACATGGGTGCTGTTACCCTTGTCATAACTTTGGGTAAAAGGATCTTGCATTATTGGTGAATACTCTGCTTAAGGGCTTCAAGAGTCTGAGGCTTGTTGATGTAAACCCGCAACTTCAAACCCCTCATAAAAAGCAGTATGGAACAGTTAAATTATGTGATCTGGCTGTCAAGTGGAAATCACCAAAACAAGATATTAAGCGACCTGAAAATGCTTCCTTCACAATATTGGTTGTGGCTCAAAAAGTGTGTAATGTTGCACTGTCCTGCTGAAACCACATGTTCTCTAGCTCCAATTAATCCAATTAAGGAAGAAAAATCAGCAATCATGGATCTGTAGTGTGTGCCATTCACAGGTGCTGTTTATCCTGCAGTGTTCTAAAAAATGGCATGAGGACTCCTCCAGTGTAAACAGCACTCTGAACAGCAACTTTGAGCGGTTGTAATATTTTTTGGGTGATACAGTAGTTTTCAAACCTGTTGAGATAAACATATATTATTCAGTTTAGAACACATGAACTTAGTCTAAAAACAAAATAAAAGTGGATCCAAATCTGTTGTAATTTAATATAAATTCCTTGATTTTTGTTTTTGTTTTTAGACTGAGTTCATGCGTTCTAAACTGAATAATATATATTTATCTCAACAGGTTTGAAAACTACTATACACAAATTTTTTGTGCCCCAGAAATAGCTATTTTGTTTTTAACATAACCGCTAAGGTGAAAATGAGCCTCATTACTCATACAGTAGTTTTAAAAGCTATGACAACAACCAAAAATACCTCAGATTTAAACAAAAATGATTTCAGATTTGAACAAAATCCAAGTCGCGCAAGATTCAGAATTCAATTAATTTAAAAAAAATTGGTTAATAAAGGAACTGTCAAACAAAAGGCAAAATTTCACTAGCCCATTATATGAAATTATAGCAAATATCAAGTGGTGCTGTTTAAACCACAAACAAAATGAACTGACGCAACAAGTGAGATAGATGGATGCTATTCTGGAGTATATTATAATCCAATCAGGATTCATATGATGCACCAATAGAAGGACTAAAATGAAACAAAATTTGAGCAATCTAGAAGCAAGATTCCACAAGCATGAACAAAATGAAGTCACACAAGATGTGTAGTATGAGCAGCCTAAAATAGAAGTATAACAGTTTAACAGCCAATCAACAGCTAGCCAATTTAGGAACAGATGCAGTTTATTCATTTTAATGGCTCCTGATTTGTGTAAAATGGTTTTGAGAACCTTCCAATTATGGACTTGAGATTACAATAAAAATAAAGTCATAAAACTTTAAACTTCTACTTTTAGTGATTGTATCCTAGGTTTTTTCAATAGTTTTTACTAGCAACAACATTTTCAACAGCACAAGCAGCCAATCCAGCTTCAATGGAGGCAAGGCTCAGAATGTGGAGGCACCTGTTTACACCCAAGCCTTTGAGGCAGGTAACAAGGAAGCCGACCTGTACCTGACCCCCAACCCATATGGCTTTGACTTGTTCAGTAGTCACTTAGTGTCTAGCTCTGCCCCCGCTTCCATACCCACCCCCGCACAAGCTGCCCATCAACCAACCATCCAGAATGGCAACCTTGATTCAGAACAACTTCCTGCCATCAGTAAACCTACAATCCCCTCAGCCAATAAGGCTTCAGCTCCCATGGCCCAGCGCCCCAAGCAACAAATCATCACCACCTAAATTCTTCAGGAAATTGTGGCACTGAACCTGCAGGGTCTGTCCTGAGATCAGATTGCCATCCAATTGCAATTCACCCAAGCTACAATAATGCAGGAATTAAATAATTCAATGAATAAGGGGAATCTGATTGGGATAGCCAAGAAGCCAAAGAAGGCCCCTGAGTCCCAAATCACCAAGGTGTACCCAATTATGCTTGACCTCCTGCAGCAGGACCCCAAGTTTCCCCTAACCCAGTTCCAGAAGCAACTTCTGCACCATAGCATTTTGGTGTCTGAGCGCATGGTGCAGCTCTGGATGTATGGCAAAGTGGCGTCAGTCTGTGTGTTGACCAATGTTGCCGGCAACTAATTTAATGGCAGTGAAGATTCCCCATATGATCCTGCCATTGAATTCACCCTAGTCAAATCCTGACATTTTATCAGATGTCGTCATGTTTATCTCCTACTATAAGCTATTGATGGCTTTTGACAATTTTGGCGCCCAAGGAAGAGCCGCCATCCAAAAAGGGAAGAAGAAGGTCAAGAAGGGGACGTTTATTTGTGCATTTCTGGCTGTTTCAGCCAAGGGTTTTATCTACTATTGGACAAACCCAGATTTCACTGATGGCTACAAGTATGACCACATCCTCAGTGGATCACTCAACTCTTGGGATGGCTCAAATTCCAAGCACCGTGTTTTCTTGAGCCACCAGATAGAGAGTAGCTCCACTGCCCTCAAGGTCATCCAGCAATGCGGGCACCAGGCCTCTGTGTACCAAGCCGGCCATGAAGACATCCATCTGGGTGATGTTGTTTTCTTTAACATTGAAGATACACTTTGGGAGCGCCGCCTTCAGGCTTTCAACAGCCTCTATCTTGGGGTCATTGACCACAATTCTCTCTTTGGTCACCAAATTGTGGCTGACTTGTTTGCACAAATGGTTTTCCATGTGATTATGGGCAAGCAATCACAGAAAGACAGGCATCTCCCACCCTGTGCCACAGCCACCTACCAGCCAATTGAGCCAATGACAGACAAGGAGTATAATGAGCATTGTGGGAGCCATCACGCACAATTCTCCTACCCCTATTCCCGCCACCACTACCCCCCATCTTCTAGCCCCACTAACTCAATCCCAGACCTCACAGGCCAGCACTATCTCAACATCTTCCTTCCCACACTATTCTGCCTACTAGGCATCACTCTTTCCCGTCCCCAATAAACCCCCTGTTGCCAAACATTTTCTATTTTTATTATTTTTATTTTTAATTTCAAATGTTCATGTTCTCTTTTTTATAGTTGGTTTTATTCTTTATGTTCAGTTTATTTCTATAAAATCATATATTACTATTTTGTGTATCTAGATCCAGAACACAGTTATTTTTAGTACCCAAACGCAGCTCCTTGTGAAAATTTTAACAGCAATTTGGTGATCATTGAAATTTGAATTAGAAAATTATAGGTTAATTGTGTTTAGATAAAATTGTTACTGATCCAAATTCAAAACCTTAATGATAAACTTTAAGCCAATCAGGAGCCAAGTGATAAAGTGATTGTTGTGACATAAAGGGTTATTCAATAATTCTTTGGTGCATGTGCACTAATTAATATGATTGGCTAGTTGTTTTGCCATTGAGCGCCATTGTTGCTGTGGCAAGTTGTGGGTGGACTAGTGCCCAATCAGCCACTGGGTTAGCACTAGTCCACCAACAACTTGCCACAGCAGCAATGGCACACAATAGCAAAACAACCAGCCAATCATATTAATTAGCACATATGCACCAAAGAACTCTTGAATGGCCCTTTATTTCATAACAATCACTTTATCACTTGGCTCCTGATTGGCTTAAAGTTTATCATTAAGGTTTTGAATTCAGATCAGTAACCACTTTATCTAAACACAATTAACCTATAATTTTCTAATTCAAATTTAGTTGATCACCAAATTGTTGTTAATAT
The DNA here is from genome assembly GCA_014839935.2 of Entomophthora muscae. Taxonomy (NCBI): domain Eukaryota; kingdom Fungi; phylum Entomophthoromycota; class Entomophthoromycetes; order Entomophthorales; family Entomophthoraceae; genus Entomophthora; species Entomophthora muscae. The sequence goes on from QTSX02001429.1 coordinate 225,861, forward strand.
TTTCACAAGGGGCTGTGTAAATTGCCAAAAATAATATGGCAGTTAAGGAAACAATGATGACACAAAGCAAACAACACATATTGAGTTAAGCGTAAAACATATACACAATGGGTAAAAAACAGGATAATGTAGTAAATGGGAAAACAAAAAGGCAATAGTATCAGAATCATACAGATTTTATTGGGGTGAAAGCTATAGAAACATATGGAAAGTTTAGTAAAAAATTAATGAGAGAACTTGAAAAGTTATTGAAAGATCTGGACTATGCAATTGCAAAGATCAAATACATTGACCACAAGTTCAAGGAAAAAGTCAAGGCTGCTGTCCTCACTGGGGACAAAATTGACAAGGTGTCTGCCAAGGCATTTATGGTCAAGATTCCAGACACCCCTGAAAAAACAATTGAGTGTCTTCTTAATGTTCAAAAAACTGTGGTTGAGGGCCTCCAGTTTAAGTCATTTTCCCTGTCTGTGCCGCCTGTCTGGGTTGACGACCATGAGATATATGAACATCTTAAACCAACCAAGCAAGCAATAACAGAGGATACAGAATTGCCTGCCCAACTGCTTGTGCCAAGAATGGCCAAGCCAGCCAAGGCTGCGGGCAAAGAGGAAACACATGAAGTTAACCTAATAATCAAAATTAATAAAAATTTCAAAATACTTACCCTTTTTTTAGAAAACATAGACAGTAAAATCTGCCAGGTCCTGGTCCCCTTTGTCCACACCACGTTTTATGGAAAATATGCCAATCACGTGACTAAGTAGCTGTTTCTGTCCCCCTGTTCTGAGCGAGCTGGAGGACTGTGTTCATGGTATCTTTACAATGTCCTGGAAGGAGTTAGCTGGGCTGACACATGGCAAGGGGGCATCTGAGTGGGCAGTTACTGCCTACAAGGATGCCCAACTGGTCCGCCTGGACCCAGTTAATCTCAGTGGAGTTTACTGTGTAAACTCCATTGAGCTTGTTTGGGACGTCCTGGCAACGCTCCCATTCAAGAATGTACTAGAGATGGACCAGGCTCATGCAGCTGCTTGCTTCTGCTACCCCTTGGAGCACATCCTATCTTACCTTCTGGGAAACTTTGGGCGTGCAGTGTCAAAATTGGCTGTTGCAGACGCAACAGCTGCAAAGAAGACAAAAATTCTCCTGATAGACTTTGGGCTGGCCTGAAGTGCTGACAAGACAGGGGTACCTTTGGTAATAGAGCTGACCTTTTCAAAGACCAAGCACAAATAGAAGATTAGTTCTGTGTTCAATAAGCTGTGTGAGTTTACCAAAGCCTTTTCTGGACAGAGGCTTCATCTAGTGGTTTATCTTGGATATCTTTTCTTCTTTGGGATGAGCGCCAGCTTGGAGGTCCTGGACAGGGTCCTTCTTGGGATTAACAAGGCCAGGCTCTCCCTGGATGGGAAGAAGGTCCCCCCAGATACAACTCGGTTGACCATGTGATCCAGGACGCCTTGGTCCTGGCTAGGATATACTGGTTTGAGGCCCTTCCTGAAAAGCTGCTCCTCCATTTGCACCTAACCCTACTCCCCTTCACCAGCAGGTGAGAGTTTTTTAATAAGGGCGTATCCACTGTCCACAGTGTGGCAGTGGAGGTTGTGTGCCACCTCCATTGTGGGGTGGGTACATACCAAAGAACCCACTACAGGCACACACAATAAAAATATGATTCCAATAAATTTTATTAAAATTTATAGTATTCTTATTATAATAAATTTTTCTAATGTTTATTTTAGCAAACAAGATTTGCAAAATAAATCCCAGAGAAGGTCTTCATAAAAGCATAATAATATACGTTAATAAAATATACTTCTAATTTGTACATTATAAATTTATTTTTTTAATTCCATTTTTATATTTATTTGATAATAGTGATATAAATATATTCATATAATCAAGTATCAAGTGTTTGGGATAGCCTCAGATGTCATAATAAAAAATTAATATAAAATAAATAAATACAGACCTTCATAGATGGTCTCGCTGAATGTGATTGTGGGCTTAGAAGCTTTTAAATATAAAATGATAATACATAAATCAAAAAGAGTAAATCAGATAATATAAAAAAGTCTGACACGCTAAGCCTTTAATTGATTAGCTGTTTGGCAAGGCACACGTGGATAAACAAATCAGCATGGCCTTAGAATTTGGCCACGGTCTCAGCTGGGAGGATGTGGATCCTGGCCTGCAGCAAATCAAAGAGGTCCTTGGTCCCAGTTGGGGTCCCTTGCTTGACAACTTCCTTGAGCCACCCAAAGACTTCCTTGATGGGATTTAGGAAAGGCAAATAGGCAGGGAGGAAGAGAAGGCGCAAATTTGCTGTGGCCAATTGCTGGGGGGCCACTGCAATGCTAGTGTCAATTATTAGGAATTCCTTGAGAATATCAACAACCTTATGGAGACTAATGTTGTCCAGCAGAATTACATTGGTGAAGCCCGGGCTTGTGCGCCTCAGGTGCTCCTAGACCAATCGCAGGAATGCTAGAAAGGTACGGCTGTTGTAAGAGCCTAGTATCATTTGGTACAGCTTGACCCCCTTTGGACCAAGGAGAGCCACCATCAAATAGGCTGTGGCACAGACTGCAGAACGCCAAGCCATCCTGTCATTTGAGCCTTTGGGGACATACCCATATGTATTCCACATAGACGAGACAAATGCTGATTTTTCAATGTAATATAATTTGACCATTTCTTTGGTTTTGAGGGCAGTATAGGCCTCAGCATATTTTTTCTGGGTCTTGATGTTAGTTGGGCTGTTACAATTATAGGGGGATACCCCAAGCTTTTTCCAGGAAAAGTGCATTCCCTTGACCAGATGGTAGTAAAAGAAAATTGAGGCCTCAACCCCAAAAGTAGATTTTACCATGGCCTGTATATTTGCCAGTTCAAGATGGCAATCTTGGGTTATCCACTCGCAGATTGCCCATTTGTGCTCCTTGGTGAGCATGGTTGACACATGCAAGGATTTCTCCCCGGCAAGGAATCAGCCAGTATTGATGAACTTGTTGAATGTCTTGCTGGCGTACTTGAGATCCATCCCTACAAGAGCTGTGGCCGCCTTGTAGTCACCAGATTCCCGCATAATCCTGATCAGGATGATGTGCTTTATGTTAGGAATACACTTCTGAGTGGGCTTTGTGGGTTCAGACAAGCCAGGATCCTGATTGATGACATGCTTGCAAGGCATGGGTACCTTGTTGTAGAAGGCTGCAATCTTTTTTAACACCAGCTGTCCCTCATGAGTTCTGTAGAAATCAGGCTCCTTGTTCTTTTCCTGGTTGCCATCACTGATGTAAGGCTTGTAGCTAGTGTCAAGCACAGGCTTAACCTTCTCCATCATGGCTGACAGGACTGACTCTTGGCAGTACACAACATCAAACACATACAAAGTAAGTTCTATCTCCTTGTTTCTAACCGTTTTGGTAGCGGTGACCTTGGTGGGCTTCTGGGTCAGCTTAGGGACCCGAGGGTTGATGCTCTGCACCCTAGCAGCTTGTGCTCCTTGAACAAGCTGTGTCAGTGCAGTGTCACTATTGAACTCTCCTCTCCTATCTACTTCCTGAGTAGGCACTTGGGTTGCACTAACTCTGTTCTTTGACCTGCAGGGCAGCTACAACTGCGGCACACAACAGGTGCATTGTTACTCTGTTGTTGTGTTCCTTCAATTTTAAAATCCAATAAAATACTAAATTGTCGTAACTGTGCTGTTTTAGCAGAGTTACAAGGGGGAAAATATTTAGAAGCTAGATAATAATCTTTATTGAGAGATAGTGATTATATAGTCATTGCAAATCAAGGATAACAGGAACATGATTGTTGATCACACGGTTGGATGGAAGAAGGGGGTGGCTTGATCCTGATAATTAGTCAAGCGCCAAATTAAGGTATCCACCATAAAGGATCATCATCTTTTTGTGTTGTTGGATTTGGTAATTTGAGTTGACTTCCTAGTCTGGCTTCAAGTGACCAGGTAATTGGATTGTGGGTCACAAACCTGCTTGGTTGGAACCTTGCTGGCCAGTCAAGCCTGCGTTTTTGACACCCCCCCCAACTGAAGGTTGGCCTCCTCTGGGGGCAGGTTGTCAGGGAAGTTTTCAGGAGCCCGGGCGCTGTATTGGACTAATTGTTGTTCTGTGGCAGGCAGGGCGGTTTCACATTGTTTTTGTCTCACTTTGCAGGGTCATAGGCAATCATGGTGTAGGGTCTTGTCTTGCTTACGTTTTCCAAGCCTTTGTACAAGGTAAGTGTTATTATTGTTTACCTTTAGAATGATTGCTGGCCCCACTTTCTTGGGTTGTAGTTTTCTCTTGTCAACATTCATGACCCAAACTTTGTCCCCCACTTCATGTCTATTGCGGATGGGGACAAAGGTCTTTTGTAGACGTTCATTTTCCCTTTCTGTTTGCTTGCTGTTGGCCTCTATTACTTGAGGGTCTAAGCAAGGGGGGACTTTACTTGGAATTTCCAGTTTAGGTCCTGTCAATGCTTGAATGATATTGGGCTGTGTGCTGTATACCAGTTCAAACAGGCTTTTCCCGGTGGATCTGTTCACTTGGGTTTGACACACAAGTAGCGCAGTTGGTAGCTGCTTATACCAGTCTTCAGGTCTCCCGGTGGTGAGTTTGGCTAAGGCTTGCATGAGGCTACCATTAAGCCGCTCTACACGTCCATTGACCTGTGGGTGGTATGGTGTTGTTACAATGTGTTTGACCCCATTTTTTACGAGGTATACATTGGTTGTTTTGGAGGTTAATTCTTTCCCTCCATCACTTATCAGGAGTTCTGGCTTTCCAAACTTGCTGATTATATCTTTGCCAATATCTCTGTTGTACGCCATTGCCAGTATGTGCCTTTACTGCTTGGGCTACTGGCCATCTTGTAGCAAAGTTGATGGTGGTGATGATGTATTTCTTGTCATTGTTTTTTCCTGGCATGGGGCCAACAATGTCAAGAGCCCATACCTTGAAAGGTAGTTGTGTGTGGATGGGAAGTACTGACTTTGGAGGGGTTTTGCTTTTGGCAAATTTCTTGCATACCTAACATTGGTCTATAACTTCTTGAACATTGCAATACAAGGTTGGCCACCAGGCCTTATGCTTAAGGAACTCATATAGGTTTAGACGCTTGGTATGTCCAAGGTCTCTGTGATAGCGTAGGATGATGTTAACTTGCTGATGCGTGGGGATGTAGGGAATGGTTATGCCGTCAGACATTTTTCTGTGTAGGGTCCCATATACATTGGCAAATAGGTGTTCATTTTTGATGACTGTTTCCTTTGTTATGTTGGCTGCGCCAGAGGGAACCTTTGTCCTTTGTTTGCAGTACTAAGAGGGGCCAGTCTGGGCCAATCCCTTTTTCTCCTATTGAAGCACAGACATACAGGCGGGACAGGGCGTCTGCCATGGCAAGCTCGGCCCCAGGTTTGTACTGGATGAGCATGTTAAACCTCTCCAATAGCTCTATCCATTGGGCTTGGAGGTGCAACAGATTTGCTTGAATTTTGAAATAGATGAGCAACTTGTGGCCAGTTAATGCTGTGAATTCTTCCTGCCATTCTAGGTAACAGCGCCATTTGACTAGACAGTGCATGATAGCCAACAGTTCTTTGTCGTGGATAGGGTATTGACACTTGCCATCTGTCAATTTTTGTGATTCATAGGCTACAGGCAGAAAGTCACCATCATTATTTTTGATTCATAGTACTCCCCCAATGGATGCATCTGAGGCATCGGTTTTCATTTGGTATTTCCCGTCATGTTTGGGGTATTGCAGGATGGGAGCTGTTGTGAGTTTTTCCTTGAGGTGTCTAAAGCAGAGGTCATGTTGGGGGGGTCCACACAAACTTGGACTTGGCGCCTGTTATGGCAGATAAGGGGGCAGTCAAAATGCCACAGTCAGGTATGAAGCGGTGTACATAGGCCACCATTCCCAAGAAAATGCAGAGTTCTGACTTATCCTTGGGTGATGGCATCTTGCAGATGGCCTGTATCTTTTGACTGTTGGTTTTGATGCCATCCTTTGAGACTATGTGTCTCAGGAAGGGTAGTTGCTCACAGAAGAACTGGCACTTGGAGGGTTTGGCCAACAGTTTGTGTCATGCCAAGGTAGCAAAGACTGCCTTGAGGTCTTTGTGATGTTGTTCCAACAAAGGGCTGTAGACAATAATGTTGTCCAGGTACACTAGGGCGTGATTGCCTATGTGTGGAGCAAATACTTTGTTCATGAAGGTTACAAAAGTAGACGGGGCATTTGTCATGCCAAAGTTGAGCACTACACATTTGTAGGAGCTGTATTTGGTGTGGAAGGCTGCTTTGGGGATGTCTTCCTCCTTGATGCAAATCTGGTTATAGCCTGCCATCAGGTCAATCTTGGAGAAGACTGTGGCTCCTCCTAAGGCATTAAAGAGGTCGTCAATCAATGGTAGTGGATAACAATTCTTAATGGTAACTTTGTTTAGGGCTTGTTAGTCTGTGACCAGATGTAAGGTACCGTCCTTCTTAGCCACAAAGAATACAGCGGCCCCAAAGGGAGACTGTGAGGGGCGGATAAGTCCTTTTTCTAATGCCTCCTTGAGGTAGGCACGTAAAGTGTTGTCTTCATTTGGGGTCAGCCTGTAGATTGGGCGCACCTTGGGGACAGCCCCTTTGAGTTGGATGGAGTGCTGAATGTGCTTCTCAGGGGGCAGCCCGGGCAGCGCTTCCTTGAAGATTTCTGGATGGCAGGCCACAATTTCGCGGTCCTGAGGCGTGAAGGTATCCTGGTGATCCTTGAAATGTATGATCTCTTACTGGCAGGAGTCCCAGTCAATTGCCTTCAGGTTTTCCTTCTTGTCCAGGGTCTCTGTGATGCATACAAAGACGTGGTCACATAGCAGTTGGTCCACGGAGTCAGGGTAGATCTGATGGTTGACACCTTCACGCTTGATGATCAACACTGAAGTTGCCCAGTCTATGTGAGGATTGTTCTTTTGCAGCCAGTCTAGTCCCAGCACAATGTCAAACTTTGGGAAGTCAATGACAGGACCTTGGATGGTGGAGTGGAGGTTCTCAAGCATGACAGAGAAGGGGCAGTTTCCTTTGTCACAACAATGTGGTGTTTGTCAGCCAAGACCACATTTTTAATTTACAAAGGATTAGTGGTCAGCTTGAACTTATCTACAAAGCTACTGTTGACCAGGGTTCAATCTGCGCCCAAATCCAGGAGTGCTGAGCCTGTGTAACTGTAAAAGCGGAAATGATAGGACATCAGTTTATTGGGATGTCTAGCAATGGTGTACAGTACTGGGTCCTCCAAGGGCACCTGGATCATTGGGCATTGGTCCACATCCTCAGGTTGGTACTCATCATTGGGCTTGTTGGGAGTTTTGTGAGAAGAGCTTGGCTTGCTTAGTGCTCTCCCTGGGCTTTTTTCCTCATCTTGGTTGCCTTGCGTGGTGGTGACACGGAAATAGGTTTGGTTTGACTGACCATTGTTTCCATTTCCATGTCCATTCAAACCTGTGGGTTTGTGGTTGGTGTTATTCCTGTTGCCTCCAGGGGGTGGTCGGGTGGAGCACCTGCCTGGATGGGAATCCTAGGGTCTTTCTCGTTTCCCAGTTTCTGCCTTATGAAGTGCGTTGGAGGTTTGTTCTGCTTTCTCTGCTTCACAGTACAAGCTTTGCAGGTTGGTCACCTGGTCCAGGTTCACATGCCTCATCACATGTGACTTGAGGGCGTCATAGTACATGAGGTGTGTGGCTGGGGTGTCAAAGGCCATATCAGATGGTGCGTCAAGCAGAGTTCCTTGTAGGTGCGGGTGAGCTTCTTCACGGTGCCTGTCTGGGTAAGGTTCTTTACTTAGCGTATTATCATAAGCACTGTGTCTTCAAGCACAAATCTTGTCAGGAAGTCTTTCTTAAAGGTATCCCAGTTCTTGTTGATGTGCTCATTGTGCCACTTGTTGCACCAGGTGCCAGCGTCATGGGTCTGGTGAATGGAAATTTCTGCAATTCAAAATTGCTGTGGGAATTCCATCTGGGCCAGCTTGCTTTGGGCGGACTGGATCCATGTGACAGCGTTGTTGTTGTTGGCCCCGTCAAAAGGTTCCAAAGCGGCACTCTGTAGTCTTTGAGCTACGTAGGCTGGCATGATGCCTTTGTTGGTTGGTTGCAGCATGGAGGCGGGAGCCTGGAAGAACCTTTGTGCAGACATGGTGTTGAAGGCGGGTAGTGAAATCACTTTGTTCTGGTACAGGACAAAACCATCAGGTATCTCAGCACCAGGAGTGTATGGGGTCCAGTCAGGCGGGAGGCCAGACATAATTCTGTCAAGGATTTATGGCTGTGGCGTGTGCGCGCAACAGGCGGAATTTTTCAAGATAAGGTAGGATGGAGAACCTACCTGTGCTACCAATGTTGTAACTGTGCTGTTTTAGCAGAGTTACAAGGGGGAAAATATTTAGAAGCTAGATAATAATCTTTATTGAGAGATAGTGATTATATAGTCATTGTGAATCAAGGATAACAGGAACATAATTGTTGATCACACGGTTGGATGGAAGAAGGGGGTAGCTTGATCCTGATAATTAGTCAAGCGCCAAAACGAGGTATCCACCATAAAGGATCATCATCTGTTCATGTTGTTGGATTTGGTAATTTGAGTTGACTTCCTAGTCTGGCTTCAAGTGACCATGTAATTGGATTGCGGATCACAAACCCGCTTGGTTGGAACCTTGCTGGCGGGTTGAGCCTGCAGTTTTGACAAAATAAAACTTAATTAATATACGGTGGTTTTTAATTTTTGCTTTTTATCTGAATATGGTTATTTAATTAGAGTTTTTCCCACCTAATATCCTGATTATAGATTTTAATTTCTTAATTAGTTGTTTTTGGTTTACCAAGCCCATTTTAGAATACCTGAAATAATTTTCACCCATTTTCCCAGATTTTAGGCTATATTTAAGCACCCAACACTATTAAAATTTATGTCTTTGATTGTGTGTCTTATTTTAGATACCTTGGTATCATTCTTGATTATAATCCATTACATACAGCATTTGAGTGATTTTGTTTACATAGTGAGTGGCTATTGTGTTTTGATTTTTTTTGAGTTTTGACTCACTGTGCTTGAGTGTATTTTGTCACCAATTCACATAGTAAACATATGTACACCAAAAGTCAACTCACACCATTTTTTTGTGAATCAATGTATTTCAGATTGTATTTTGAATAGTCTCTCTTTGAGCATGAGCACTTCTTTGCTGTGTTGACTCATTTTGCCCATTAAGACCAAAAATCCCTGTTAACAGAGTGTATATTTTAACCTAATAGTTGGAATTTGCTTAAATCTGAAATAATTTTGTTTAAATCTGAGGTATTTTTGGTTGTTGTCATAGCTTTTAAAACTACTGTAATAATTTTTGATGAAAAACAGTCCACCTCTTTGTTGAGATCCAGGATGACTTGAGTGTGGGTTGCACATGTTTGGTGGTCAATAATTAACAGCTGATGCACTGCCTGCGCTTTTTATGAGAACATCTTCAAATCTTTTGCCAGAATTCTATATAGAAACCATTGGCTAATGCTCAATTGTATGATACATTATCTGGTTAATGCTCTGGGCTCCTCTCTTGCAACCTTGGACAATAGCAGGAATATTCTCAGCAGAACGGCTGCTCCAGAGCCAGCCAGCCTTGAAAAGATCTTGTATTGTATCAGTCTCTTCAATGTGAGTGGTCAAACTCTGCAGTGTTTGTTTAGTTGGTGTTGCAGGGTCAGGAAATATGCAGCAAAATTCCTGCTGCATTAACACATTGTTGAGCAGAAATGAAAAGATTATTACATGTTCTTGTTGCAACTGAACTAGTTATAGCTCAGTATTGAGATTGGGGAAGACAGCAGTCTAATAGAAAGGACAAAAAATAGGGATAAGATGTAGCTTTATTTGAAAGTCAGTAGCTAATATATCAGAAAGAAAAGCCATTAACCCACCAAGGGGGTAGCATTGTGGTGGAACCAAGTATGGTGTGAGCAGCATATATCTAATTGAGGGATCAGCACTTGGGAATCAGTTACACATCTAATTAGGAGTTATTGCCTGTATTTCAACATTGGCAGCAGGATGAAAAATGTAGTTATATACATCATGGGGTGCCTCTATGAGTGCCCTCTGTGTATTGTAAGATACATTGACAGGCGGGAGTCAATCTTGGTTGCAACATTCTTGCAGAGTAAACCAGTTCATGGCTTACCAGTTTGTATTTAGTGTTTGTTTACTTCATAAATGTCAAAACCAAATTGACATTTGGTGCCATTTACAAAAGTTATAGGCTTTTCCAATAGTGTGATTACTTTCGCCCTACCTTGTATAAGAGATAAACCCAACATAGGGGCCAAATGTGCAACCTTGAGATTAAGAGTCTCATTCTCTGTAGATTGAGCTGTTTTTTGGACTTCAGAGGAATTGGTTTAATTGAACTTTATTCTTTAAATAGTGAAGTATGAGGAATGTCAGGAATTTCTCACTAGATAAAGATTTTGGTGTTCAAAAAAGGGGGTGTAAGGGATTTTAATCGTGGATCATGGAGGCTAAACATCAGGCCCAGCTAGGGATGCTTCGGCTCAGCCCCGGCTGGCTGCTGGTCGCTATAGCTAAAACGGATCTCTAGTATATTTGAAGATTTTAAAATAAATGTTTGATAAGAGTGACCTAGAACCAGAAACTGGCCGCGGCTGCCCAGGGCTTGGCCGAAGCAGCCCTAGGCCCAGCTAGGGATGCTTCGGCTCAGCCCCGGCCAGCTTTCGGCTCTGGGCAGCTACAATCAAAGCGGAAATACAACATATTTAAATATTTTTAAATAACTCTTTGTTATGAGTGACTCAGGGCTAGAAACTGGCCGCGGCTGCCTGGGGCTTGGCCGAAGCAGCCCTAGGCCCAGCTGCCTCTGCCAATTGAGCTAACTGGGCCTGAGTGAAAAAGAGAAAAGCCATAGATCCAAAGCTGATGGTAAAAATAAATATACTTTGTTATTAAACAACTCAAAACTCACATAAACACTTTTCAATTCTGATGAACCCTTCAGATACACATAAAGAGGACATCGTGCTCTCTGGGCCTACTGGGTTTTATGGAGATGCTGCAGAATTACTTTCGCGTGGATTAGAAGTTCCACAATCTACTTCTGCTCAAGTGAACGTCCACAATTGTCCTGATGATGCACTCAAAACAGGCTCAGATAAATTTTCTGCTTGCGAGTTGAGATTTGATCTTGTCAGGGTTAGCCAAAATATAATCAAAGCTGGGTGCTGTAAGGTATCCCTTGTCATATGGCCTAAATTTCGCTGAACCTTTTCTTTTAACTTGTTTATCGCCCTTGATAACTTTTTGACGATTTAGACCCATATATTATGCCAAGCGCATTGAAATTTTGAGCTTTTTCTATAAAATCAATACATCGAGTCTATTTAAATTAAGAACATATAAATTGAACATTTGATAAATATAAAATCTACTTTTGTATTATATTCTTTGATCTTGGATGTAAATTCCAAATTCTATGCAGCTTGTTCTTGTTCACTCCCCATAGTTTTACCAAAATATCTTAAGTTACGCTCTTCTTTTTAGTCATGTGGTGCCAGATAAGAAATATTTATTTATGCAAAGCATACGTATATTTGGCTTAGATTGAAGTTGACTTTATTATTTATGAAGTTTATTGTCTAGTATATAATTCTCAAGAGATATTATCGTTTTTGAAAGACTTAACATCTGATGTGTTTTAATCAAGTGATATTTCATATAAGTATTCCAAACAAATTTAAATACAGTTTCCATGGGACAACAAGCTTTATTTTTGTTCCTCTAGTGCTTTATTCAGCTCGTAGTGTATCAGCATTATCCGAAACTCAATTTCCTTCCTTACCTATGTCAAAGGGCTAAAATAACTTGTAATATGTCTTATAAAAACTAAAACACCCAACAGGAATGTTGAGTTTTTTGAAATATCGAATATGAAAATTTTAACCTCTGATCAGAGAGCAAAACTAACGTATCTCTTCCAGATAGCCCTTCAATTTCCCGACCACTTGCTTCATGTTTCTGATGTTGTCTGTCAATGTCTTACGACCCTCTGTCCATCAGCTGAGTTTTTTATTTTAGCTGATACTTCTTATGGAAGGTAAGTGATGTATATTTCCAAATTTAAACACACAAAGCTGCTGCAATGATGCAGTGGCAGCCAGTCATGCCGATGCCGATTGCTTGGTTCATTTCGGCCATTCATGTCTCAGCATGTAAGCCTTTTCTTCAACAATAGTTAAATCATAGGATCCAAGATCTCCCTGTCATCTATAGTTTTGATAAGTTAGCCCTTGACGTGAAAGAATGTGCATCTAAAGTAGCAGGGCTTAGCTTGAATGACTCGACCCTTCTAATCGTGGGAGAGGTGGGTTATTCACATTGCTTAGGTAAGTCTATTCTGAAAGGTGTTTGATCCAAAGCTCTACTTCAGGAAGAACTGGCTTCTAGCCTAAGTTGCATCCAAGTTGTCACTGGTTTGCTCCCAAACACCCAAAATATAGACAGTACTATGCTAGATCTCTCGGTATTAGAGGGAGAGCGAGCTGAAGGAAGGCTAAACAAAGTCTGTGGGCGCTATTTCCCGTCAAATCATAATCCTCCTACAACTATTCTTTATGTCGGTGGCGAGACTATTGAGCTCACAAACCTTCTCATGACAAAAGATTCTAGTTCCAAGGTAGCTCTTCGGGGGGCGTTTAATAACAATATAGATATATAGATTTGACCCTTCTACAGGGAAAGCTTTTGAGGACGGCCAAACCATCAATCGTCGCCTTATGCGCCGTTATCATCTCGTCCAGAAGGCACGTGACGCCTCGGTGTTTGGCATCGTGGTTGGCACCCTTGGCGTCAGTATGACAACCTTTTAATTCATCACTGAAGTCCTACTTTTAGCAAACTATCTCCCTATGATACAGCATGTGCGAGACTTAGTCGAGACTAATGGCGGCAAGGCTTACACTTTCGTCATGGGTAAGCTAAATGTAGCCAAGCTGGCCAACTTTCCCGAAATCGACATGTACGTTCTGATTGCCTGTCCCGAGAACAGTTTGATCGACTCCAAGGAGTTCTTTCGCCCCATCATTACTCCATATGAGTTAGGCCTAGCCCTTAACCCGGATTCGCAATGGACTGGTCAATATGTCACAGAGTTTGAAACTGTTTTGAATGCTGCGCCGGTAGCAGCCCAAGAAGAGGATATCCCTCACTACTCGCTAGTAACAGGAAAACTCGTCAACCCACGGCGTTATCGCCATACCTCTACTGTAGAGCTTGAATTGGAAGCAGAAGGTTCTTTGCTGAAACGAGATCAGCCTAGTGATGTCGCACAAGCTATGGGCAGTGCTGCCGGTAAGTTAAAACTTATATCCTTGCTGAAAATTAGGCAAATTCCTTGCCTCACGCTCTTTTCAAGGGCTGGAGCCAAGCATTGGGCAAGACGAAGTCCACCTGGCGGAAAAAGGCCGAGAAGGTATTGCCCGTGGATACAAAAACGAAAAGCAATTATAGCAACTTTATACAATTTCACTTTATTGTATATCACCATAGATCTTATAATGGACTGATTAAAAGACCAAATATATAGACTGATTAAGTTTTCTGTCTAAATGAATTTAAGAACCTTTGGGAAACAGACTTGTAAATTATTCCCAATTAGCCTGATACTTAATTGGGCATATATCTGGACAACATAACAGCTTTATTTTTGATATATCCCTATGTGGCAAGACAAGCTAACATGATTGATTTATTTCTGAAGACAAAATGCCAAGTACAATCCACAGTAAGCTATTAATTAAATCATATTTTTAAGTTTGCAATCAATCTGATAATCCCACTTTAGCAAACAGCTACCGGACTGATAGAGGAATATGTAGCTGAGCATTCTGATGGGGTTGCTTACTTTCAACCAAACCTAAATTTAACAGTTGAATCCAGCACCAGTCAGAATGTGTATAATCTGTTTTAAAGAGCTCAGATTGCTGCTCTTTTACCTCCTGACTTTGCAACTTTGGAGGCTTCAGAGCGTACCTGTCGCCATGTACTTTTGCACAATCACAACCAAATGCTTACCTGTATTGATCCTTCTGTAGCCATCTATATGCCTACACACTATGTCCTTCTGTTTCCAGTAAGGGATTTAGGCTATCATTATGGCCTGGTACATATTTACAATAATCCTACTGCGGCAGAAAACATAAGCATCTGGGAGTACTATCACTACCACATCTTTTTACAGAATACTCAACCAAAGGTGCTCTTCTATGCCTGTTGCCTTTTTCAACAATTTTTGGTTGATGCTTGGGCCTCATCTGATATGCTTAGACTTTGGTATATTGAAAACAGTCAGCACATCTTTTGAGCAGAGGTCTATAAACAATGACCAATTACTATACCCGAGCAGATGCTGAACGAAACCCTGATGTTATTGGCCATTGCTTCATGCTCCCCTCTTCATATATTGGCTCTCACCGTCATATGCAACAGTTATACCAAAGTATTTGGCAATTAGCCAAAATCTTGGTAAACCTACCCTTATTTATTACTTTCATTGCCAACAGTGCTTGAAAAAAGATAACTGATAAGCTTTGGCCAGCAGAAACAGCCATGGATCACCCAGATTTAGTGGCCTGTGTATTCCATATCAAAGTTACACATCTTTTTTGTGATATGCTGCAAGAATTTTTTTGGCCGTTATCAAGCTTACTTTTGCATAATGAAGTACCAGAAGCGGGGCCTCCCACATTGTCACTGTCTTTGTTTTTAAAGTCACAACAATTTTTATCAGCAGTCAGAAAACATCGATCAGCTGATTTAGGCTGTCTGGATTTGGAAATAATGTGGTAGACTTGACCATCTTCTTCTGCATTATTGGCTCCCAACAACCAATTATTACTTAGCTGCCAAGCTTAATGTATTATCAGTGTGATTTCATTGATAGTTTTGGGTAATCAGAACATTGATTGTTACTCCAAAACTTGATCATAATCCATTGCTAGACTTTCTAATGGTTCACACATTAGCTAATAAGCTTGATGATTCAAGAATATGACAGAATATGCTTGAAAGATGCACCTCCACCAAACATTCAAGTGTCAGGGCTTGACTCTGAAAATGCAATCAATATGAATGGTTGTTTAAACTGGCAATTTGAGATGCAAATAACCTATTGACAGGGTAATCAATATTTAAATCTGCATGAGCAGTAAACAAGATGTCACCGGGAACCTGCTACGCCTACATAAGACCCAGTAATTAATTGAAGTCTCATGTCAGCACGACATGGCAGCATAGCTCTGGGGGTTGAGATTGGCATTCTGGAGAATAGAAGACTGACAATAAGAGTTAGAGGCATCAGATAATAATCTGGCAAGAGGGCTTATCCACCTTATGTAAGGTGCTTTCCTAATTAGAGATTGAGCAGAATAATCACTCCTTGTAGATAGAGAATACATATCTCTATCACTGTATTACTACTAGCTGCCGCCTAGTAGTCAAAAAACATCCAAGTAAAGTGTGCCGCTATCTACTTGCAGAATAGTGAACTTCTTCTACAGACTGACAGAAATCCGCCAGACCGCAGCGGTACGTAGACCCAACTGGTAGCCTAGGTTGTCGCCATATAACCAACTATCAACACAACCTGATATGACAAATAATAAAGAAAAAATATTCAAGACATAAATTCTTGACATAAGCTGAGGTTTCTGATTGCATGCTTGGTCCTGAACACAATGCTCTTTATGATATTGTGCTTAGCTGCATGCTTCATTCTCTCTGTAGTGCATCAGATTCTAATGCACGCTACATCAATAATTTTTCAACCGGCCGCTGGTATACCAAATTTTTTTCAAAGCTCTTCACTCCGGTGACTACCATTCTAGAAAGTGGTTACCCTAATTACCGCTGCCGTCAACCAGATTCAGCTCGCCCTCCTAATTTTTATGGCCAAAACAATATTGAGATTGACAATAGCTGGGTTGTACCTTATTTTCCTGCCCTGTCTTTAAAGTAAAAAGCACATATCAATGTTGAGGTCTGTATCAATTTCAAGTCAATCAAATATGTATTAAAGTATATTTCCAATGGTGAGGATATTTATACTGCTACACTTGAGGGTCATCAGTCCCTTGCTCAGATTGAAGCTGCTAATCCTGATGCCTGAGAGAATAAGGTTAAACAGCATCTTTATAGTTGCTATATTAGACCTTCAAAAGTTGTGTGAGAGCTGATAAAATTCTTTCACTACTTTATGTATCTTTTAATAATTTGCCTAGCAGTTCATGCTGAAGATCAGAAGATAGTTTACTATGAAGAAAATTCAAATTCTTAGCATCACATTAAAAACTGTCTCTTGACAACCTTGACAGGCTGAATAAACTATAATGCTCATAATGCTGATGGTCATGCCTATCTTTATAGTGAGTTTTTACAACACTTTACTAGAATTTACAAAGGCGCACCTGACATAGACATTAGCAAATAACACAGTTTGGCTGCATGTATAATTTCAACCCAAATCAAGATGAGTAGTTCTTTGTCCGTCTTCTCTTAACTATTCAGTGTGACTGTGCATCTTTTGCTGATTTACGCACGGTGGGTGAGAGTGATGCCGGGATAACCTATCAAAGCAATAATCTAGCATGTGCTGCCTTGGGTCTTCTTAGAGATAATGAGTATTAGAGAGTTGCTTTTTGTGAAGCCACTGAACCTGTTTCTGGCCATATACAGCGCTGTATATTTGTTATGGCTCTTACTTCTGGTAATCTTGGAGATGCCCGTAGCATTTGGGATGATTTTTATCAGCATTTTTGTGATGACTTAGAGCACTTTTTACAGTTTATTGCCCAGATTTCTCCTAACCTTGAACATCCATATCTTGACTATGGTCTTTATTTAATTGACTGTGAGTTTAAAAGGTTTGGTTATACCTTACATGAGCTTGATCTTACTCTTTATGCTGAGGCCTAGGAAGGCCAACAAGATCAAGGTCAAGAATATGAACCTTCATATTTCTAACCTGTCATTGAAGATGAGCAGCTTAATAAAAGACAGCAAGGAGTTTTTAACCATATTATCTACAATATTAACACCAACTTTTATCACTCTCACTTCTTTTTTCAAGATGCTGAAAGTGCTGGTAAAACATTTTTATATGATGCTCTTGCTG
The DNA here is from genome assembly GCA_014839935.2 of Entomophthora muscae. Lineage (NCBI taxonomy): Eukaryota > Fungi > Entomophthoromycota > Entomophthoromycetes > Entomophthorales > Entomophthoraceae > Entomophthora > Entomophthora muscae. The sequence continues at coordinate 243,096 of QTSX02001429.1, forward strand.
CTTACTATCAAAATAAGGATATGAAAGTTATATGTGTTGCCTCAACTGGCCTTGCAGCCACTCTTCTTCCTTAAGGCAAGACTGTCCATTCTACTTTTAAAGTTTTTTCAACCTTGGATAAAAATGATTTTTTGCAAGATTTTCACCCAATTTTAGCTGGCAGATCAGATGCGCCAAGCTACCCTGATTATATGAGATGAGACTCCCATGCAGCACAAGCATGTGATTCTGGCTGTTGAGCATAAGTTTTATGATATTTGTCAAAATAATCATCTTTTTGGTTGCATTCCAGTATTGTTTGGTGGAGATTTCCAACAGACACTTCTGATTGTCTGCAATGGTAGCTGTGCTCAGCAGATAGATGCCTGTATTCAAAGTACCAACATCTAATAACATCTTGAAATATTATTTCTTCATCAAAACATGCACTTACATAATACCCCTCAAGATCAGACCTAAAATACCTGGTTACATACAATGAGCTATGCTTCAGACCATCATTGCCAACTAGCCTTGCCTTTATTGATTGAAAAAGTTACTCAAACTGAGCAGCTTTTAGAGCGCATCTATCCTTATGAGCAACTTTAAGCTCTTGTCACTGAAACTGCTGAATAATAATTTACTGGTTGTGCTATTTTATCCATTGCTAATAGCCAGGTTATTGGTATCAACTCAATTTTTTGAATTTTGCCCTGGTGTGTCAACCATTTATTATTCAGAGAATACTGCTGATTCTGAAAAGATTCATGATTTCAAAGATTTAATCCCAGGAGAGGTTATGAACACTTGCAACTGTGGCAGCTTTTCTCTAAAGCATCTTAATTTATAGGTTAGTGCTACAGTCATGATTTTGAGAAGCCTGTATACTTCTGACAGTCTTTGCAATAGTACAATGGTCATAGTTAACACTCTCCATCAAAACACAATCTGTGTAACAGTTACTTCAGGAATCTATTGGGGCAGATCTTACATTATTCCTTGCTTGACAATACTTTAGAAGCAAAAGTTTTATTTTATCTTTCAACAATGACAATTTTCTATTTAGCTAGGGTTTTAATAACAATCAATAAGTCTCAGGGTCAGTCTCTAAACAATGTTGGACGTGATTTTACCTGTGATCTCATCACTCATGGTCAGCTTTATGTTGCACTTTCTTGTACTACTAATGTTCAGAGAGTAGTAGCTTTGCTTGACCCTAATCATAATCTGGGGCAGACTCAAAATGTTTTTTATCTAGAAGTTTTTCTTCACCCTGAACATTATCATTAATAAAAAAGCTTTAAATATGTTTTTGATTGCCTAACCTTAAATAAAAACATTATTTAACTACACTTCCTTTATTTTACTTTATTTTAGTCCTATTAAAGCCTATTATAAGCAAGAGAATTAAAGCCAGATTCAAGAAGACTGTCTAAAAGGAAAACAAATCATGAACAACATGAATTATTTGTTAGCTTTTGACAGTCTGCTGAGCAGTACACACTTTTCTTATTCAGCCTGGCAAGTCACAATTTAGGCTTTTAGTTGGCAGCCTGTCAGGCTGCCCTTTGGCCAGAAGAGCTTTCAGTGAAGCTGCTAAGCTGCTGATGGGCTTCTGGATGAGCAGTAGTTTGGGGTGATGATAAATAATGCTAGGGTGTACTTTGAAGGCTGATTAGCAAAGCTTTGATAAAGTTTTTTAATATAAACTCTACTTTAAATTGTAAAGTAGTCCTGCAAAATTTTAGATGATACTTAGATAATCACTTTAAAAATAAATTAAGCTTCTTGAAAGCTGAAATTATTAAAGTAGATTGGATTAGAAGATTAGGATGATATCAGCATCAACCAAGCATCCAGGTAAGCTAAACTAACCACTACTCATTTCACTATAGAAGTTTTCAACTCAACAGCTCTGTTAACTTCAGGTAAGCCTCAAAGCTAATCTTTTTAGATCTAAAAACTACATATGACTGCCATAAAATAGAGTAACCAATTTTTTGAACTGATAAAATTTAATTTATTTCACTAAAACTTAATTTTTAATCTTTTAAAAAATAAATCTTCAGAAAGAATTGTTTTTGAGTGTATACTTCTGAAAAGTTATAAACCAAAATAAAGGGGGTAAATTTAATAAGAGAATGATGCTTTATTGATATGAGTTTAGAGTATTATATAGTATCACTTAGGGTCACATAATGTCCATGTACAGCATAGTAGCATGGGGCTTATCCAATTAATTGTTCCTCTTAGGGCTTGAAAGGGTTGGTATCCTTATAAGATGAGTGTCTGATAAGAGTGTCACCAAATTAATGATTAGTTGGGGAATCACTTGGAGAATTAGTTCTCTGAGAGAGAGGAATTGAAGATTTTGCAGCATTGTGATCAAATTAAATCAAGGTATTGAACTAATCAAAATAAACCAGGATTTTGTTTTTAAATATAATCTATTAAACATTAAAAATAAGAGATAATCAAAGCAAATGAAGTCAATACCTAAGTTAAGGTAAACCAAGCTTTTATTTTTTAATCTAATTCATCAAACTTTATTAAAAAAGCTTATGATCAAAGAAAATTGAGTTGTTACACTCATCAAGGTAATCAAGATTTTATTTGTCAAATATAACCTAAATTTTTTGGAAAAAGAGATATGATCAAAGTAAATCAAGCCATTACCTTCATCAAGGTAAAACAAGCTTTATTCAAATCTTTTATTCATCATCTTGATTGTTTTAATATATTTAAATGAAGAAGTAAGTTCTACTGTAAATTAAGAACCTAAACATAAAAATGCAGGATTTTCAAATCCTTGGTTCAAATTTTGAATCACTTTTGCAGGAAACTCAGCTGAGTGAAATTAAAATATTTATTAAAATCAACCATTCAATTTGAATTTTTGATTTATTTAAATTGGCAAATTTTGAATCTCTTTAGCAGATAACTCAACTAAAAAAAGACAAAAAACAACAAAAAAATGTGAGCTACATGAATCAGAAATGTGGGATTCTATTGTACAATTTGAGATTTCCTGTATTTCAAACAAATCATAGACATCATGTAAAACTTAAAAATATGAAATTGCAGGATTTTCAAATACAAGAACCAAATTTCAAATCAAAAATGAGGTGAATTTGAAATAAATATAATTTATGGTGTTGCAACCAAGTTTCCAGATGTGCCTGCTAACGTATCTTATGATACACAGGGGGCACTCAATGAGCTGCCCCTTGACGTATCTAATGTTATGGGTTAATCTGATGAAATTATCAAATGGCGGGTACTTCATCCTAATTAGGAGCACTACTAATCTGACTTGCTGATCCCCGCACAAGTTATTCCTTGGCTTTGAACCTTACATGGAACTTCTCACTATGCCACCCCCTTGTGGCTTTCCCCATATGGTATATTAACCATAATGTTCTACAATAAACAATACCTTATTCTTATTATTCTGTCCTTTCTATTGGACTGTTGTCTTCCCCAATTCCAAACACTGAATCCTCATTGGTTCAGTTGCAACAGTGGTAGCACAGGTGGGTTGACAACCTACCTAAAAAGAAATTCCCCCTAAGAAAGGACAGAGTACGGGCCATATGGATACTCCCCAACAAGAAAATTTCCTGCCAATCCCCAAGGGGGACATCCCCAATGGGTATGTCATCTATCAAGACCAGCTAGTCCTCACCAGTGTGTATAATTGGCTCTGCCTCGGGCAGCGTGACGCCAGCGTCACCCCACCCCAGTCAGACCTGTCTCAACGCATGCTCAACCTTCAGCTAGAATCCTTTGCGGGGGGCGTCAAAGGGGCCAACATTGTCAGTTGGCTCCAATCTACCAAAACCTGCCTCCGTATCTGTCAGGTCCCTGAGCCCATGTGGGTTGCCACTGCGTCTGGCTGCCTCACGGGGCCCATTGCTGTGTGGTTAACCAACTGGGCCAGTCAGGAACTTGATAGTACCTGGGCAGCATTCTGAGACGCCGCAAAGTCCTGCTATAGCAAAACCTTCTCCCCCATTGTTGTGGGAACCCCTCTTCTAGCAATCAAACAAACTGGTTCCGTTCCTGAGTACCTTGCCGCCTGGCAACAAGCCCTTGCTGTCACGGTAGGTTCCATCATGCCAGGTATTATCTGCCCAAGCAAGAAACCTCAAAAAGCCAGAAAAACTTTATCAAAATTGACCAAGTTAACGGATTTAAATCAAATGGTCAATTAAAAATGGGTTATGACTGCTCCAGTCTGTCAGCTGAAACTGGTTCCCCCTTGCAAATTGACATTGATAAATTGACGTAATTTGAGGGTCACCCAATATGAGCTTGTCAATCAGCATGGTTGTCAGAAACTAGTCATACAAGGGTTCTTTGCAACCTGGACCAGATACTTACTTGACAATGTGGAAGGAATAGGAGGTCAAGACTCAGGTGGTATTGCTTAGTTAATTTTTCTGATATATATTGAATAATTTTCACTGTTTCAACTCTAAGAGTTGAGTCCTCCCAAAATTTTACTCAATAAAAATCATTTATACCAAGTTCTAATTTACTCTTCAAAATGCATCCTGTGGTTGGGTTATTACAATATATTCTGTACAATCTGATTCTCAACAGAATCATTTCTGGAAGATGCGGTCCTGCAGTTGGAACTTTGTTGTTGGTGCCACCCAATGTTAATTTTGCGCCAACCAATTTTGCAGCTCCTCCCCCCATTCTTGAAACTGAAAATTGTGTTGCCTTCCAATGTCCAGAATTTTATTCTGAAGATTTTTTGATGTTGTCTCAGGCCATTTATCTTAGGCTACTTTGGTTAGGATTAATTGTTCTGCTTAATCCTTGTATTAAAATTGGAAATTTCACAAAAAGATATTTGAAGCCACATTGGTGGTTGATCATTAATTCTATGTGGATTTGGATGGTAATTCCCCATCACTTAGAAACGGCTTCATGCTATCCCACAATTTTGTCACACTTGCTGCTACCCCCAAAGCCGTGACCAACAGAAATGCAATGCTACTCACTCTCATCATCAATGGGTTAAAAACCCATATCTGCAAGTGGGTCCCCGTAAGTTGTTGCACCTCCATCAAAAACTGCTACAAGGCTATTGTGGAGGTTAACAACCAGGCCTCAATGGGCTTCTGCTGTACCAGTGACGCTCCATCCCAACCATGTACAACACCTGGCAAAGGCCACAATCAAGTGGCCCACTGTCAGCCCTGTCAGCAGGATAATGGGACTAAATGCCCCAAAAAGGGGGAGCTCCAGCTAGCGCAGATTGAAGAGAAGGGAAAAGCCTGGGGGTTGTAACAACAAGAGGCCCTGCAACCCCACCTGACCCATCCTCTCAATCATTGCTTGAAAAGAACCCCTGTGACTACAACATCCATGAAGTCAAAACCCTGGACGTCCTCCAAGTCCACAGTGATGACCCCATACTACAAGCAAGCCACTCCTCAAATAAAGTAACCCGCTTATCCTATCCCTTCTGTTTCTTTGAGAACACCCACAAATTACTGGTAGATACCGGGGCCAACCACACTATGGTGGACCAGGTGTTTGCCAACTCCTAACAACTGGACTGAGTGCCTAGAAGGTTCAAGGCAGTACAAGTAGCTGACTCCCGTAGAGTTTCCATCACCCACAAGATGGTACCCTTCTCTGTGAGAATGGGGAACATCCAGGTTAAGCTCTCTGGGCCAATCATGGAAGGGCTCAGCCACAACGTAATTGCTGGCCTTGACTAGCTTCAGCACAACTGTCCCTACATTGACTGGAATACATCTGTTATCACCCTCAATAGAAACGGGGTGGGGTTCCAGATTTACCCTGTGGATATGAGCAAGTTACTCCATGATAAGGTGTTTGTCAGAATAACAATGACTGACTTGTACATTTCAAGGGGGAAAACTAGACTTTAATCAATGATCAGTCAAAGTTATCCGCGCTGAACCATCTGCGGTCCCTCCCTTGACCTCCTCACTACAACCAGTGCTTGCTGCACTCCTCAAGGAGTACAAGGACGTTTTCAGTGAGACACTTGACCAACTACCTCCTCCCCGGGGGATCCAGCACGCTGTACAACTGCAAGGATTGTTACCTAAAGCACAATCATTATATTGTCTTACACCAAAGGAAGATGAGACCCTCTGCCAGCACCTTGTGGACGCGCTTAATAAGGGCTTTATTTGCCCCTCGCTCTCTCCATACGGGGCAGCTATCTTCTTTGTAGCCAAGAAAGACGGGTCCCTTTGCTTGGTCACAGACTACCACGCCCTAAATGAAGTGACGGTTAAGAATAAGTACCCCCTGCCGCTGATTGACAACCTGTTTGATACACTTGTAGGTGCAAAGGTCTTTATCAAGATTGATCTCACTGCAGGGTACAACCAGGTCCACATTGCACCAGGGGATGAGGCAAAAACTGCCTTCTGCATGTGCTACAGGCTGTTTGAGTGTTGTTTCATGAACTTTGGAATGACCAACGCTCCCTCCACCTTTGCCATGCTGATGAACAAAGCCTTTGAGGAACTGATTGAAAATTGGGTGGTTGTGTACCTTGACAACATTATTGTCTTCAGTCAAGATCAAACCACACACCTCCAACACCTCCGTGCTGTCCTTGACACCCTTTGGAAAAACTACCTAAAGCTAAACCCTCCAAATGCAAGTACCTCAAGTCAGAGCTGTTATTCCTTGGGCATACCATCTCTGCCCAAGGGATAAAGCCTGACCCTGCCAAAATAAAGGCAATCACTAGTATGCTGCCCCCCACTGATGTGGGCCAGGTGCAGACATTCTTAGGCATGGTTGCCTATGTGTGCAAGTTCATTCCCAATTGCAGGGAACTAATCACACCTCTCACTGAGCTCCTCAATACCAAACAGCGCTTCCACTGGACCCCTGTCAGAGATTGATCCTTTGAGGTGTTGAAGCAAAGGCTCACAACAGCACCAGTACTGCAGTTCCCCAATCAAAACCGTCAGTACAAACTTGAGACTGATGCCTCTGACAGGGCCATAGGGGGTGTGCTAAGGGTAGAAACTGATGATGGCGTTGTCTTCCCCATGGCATATGAGTCCAGGAAACTTACTGACTTAGAACAATGCTATCCCATTCATGATAAAGAATTGGCAGCAATTGTATACTGCGTTGAGAAGTGGCGCTGTTACCTAGAAGGTGCTACCTTCCCACCCTGCGTACTGACAGACCACATGTTGCTCCAGTACTTCAACACGCAGTCCCACTTGACACACCACCAAGCAGGATGGGTTGAGCGTCTATCCCCTTACCAGTTGCGCATTGAGTACAAGTCTGGGAAGGAACTTGTCACAGCTGACGCCCTTTTGCGACTATATATAGCATCCATCACTGGGGACAATGGTTTGGATCCAGATTGGCCCATTCTCTACCTCTGCCCTGAGGCAACTTGCTATGAGGGCCTTAACTTGGTAACCATCTCCAAGCTGTAGGACAACAAAAGTCAGTTCACCACCAATGCTGGTAATGTCTGCCGTCAGGCAGAGACAGGTGAGAAGACGCCTTACATTCCCACCACGCAATGAGGTGACACAATATTGCACTACCACCAAACGCTGGGTCATATCAGAGGGTGTAATCTCTTTGAGATCATGAAACAAAAGGTTTGGTGGCCGCGCATGCGTCAAGACATATTGGATCTCCTCAAAATGTGTGTGCTATGCAAAAAGAATACATCCAAAGCTTCACCCCCCCAAGTCTTTACTGCCCATCAAGGCCATGGAACCCTTCAAGAAGTGGGCCCTTGACATTGTGGGGCCACTCCCCAAAGACAGACTGGGGAAGAAGTACATTATCACTGCCATTGACTACTTCACTTGCTGGCCAGTGGCCTGGGCAACAACTAACCACACCGCCACCACTATCACCTGCTTCATTGGCAAGGAAATTGTGGCCTGCTTTGGACAACCCAAACGTCTCATCACAGATGGCGGCCCCAAACTTGTTGGGCATGTCATGAAGGCATACTGCGCCAAGAACGCACTCCAACGTATAGTTACAATCCCCTACCATCCTCAAGCCAATGGACACATAGAACGGTTAAATGGCTCACTGGTTCAGCTGATTGTCAAGCTCTCACAAGAGCACCCCAACACCGCATGGACTGAACACTTGCCCACCGCTTTACTCATCCTACAAGAAAGAATCAACAGGGGCACAGGGTTCAGCCCCAGCACCCCGGCCTTTGGGACACCTGACAGTCTGACAGGGGTTGAACAGGGAAAGCTACGGTCCAGAGTTCCTGAAAAGCCTCCCCTAGTAACAACCCCATCCCTAGACCAATAGTGCACCAAATCCCAGAAAATTGAACACAAGCAAATTGAAGAAGAGACAAAACACCTTGAAGCCAGGTACGCCGTAGGTGACCCCGTATACACCCTCAACCCCAATTCTGCCAAGTTGGAACCCAACCACCTAGGGCCCTTCAAGATAGCCGCTGTCTATGACAATCATACCTATCAACTTGAAGATGCCCAGGGGAACACCAAAAAGCTTCACCATGATTGCTTGCGCCCCTGCTGTGCCATCCTCACACAAAGATTTTTTGTGCGGACCTTCCGCAGACTCCAGTCTTGGTTTCTGACAACAAGCAGGGGGCAAGGGGGGGTGCTGCAACCAAGTTTCCAGACTTGCCTGCTAACATATCTTATGATACACAGGGGGCGCTCAATGAGCCGCCCCTTGACATATCTAATGTTATGGGTTAATCTGATGAAATTATCAAATGGTGGGTACTTCATCCTAATTAGGAGCACTACCAATTTGACTTGCTGATCCCCACACAAGTTATTCCTTGACTTTAAACCTTACATGAAACTTCCCACTATGCCACCCCCTTGTGGCTTTCCCCATATGGTATATTAACTATAATGTTCTACAATAAAAATACCTTATTCTTATTATTCTGTCCTTTCTATTAGACTGTTGTCTTCCCCAATTCCAAATACTGAATCCTCATTGGTTCAGTTGCAACAATGGGTGTCTTAAAAAGGATGTCAAAGGATCTAGAGTGGATTTGTGTTAATTCTTTTAGGAATCATAGGCATTCTCAAAAACCACCCTATTCTGTTTTAGGACAGCTAAAATTTAGATCATAATACTCACCAACTTAACATACTTAACAATAAAGTTGACTAAAATATACACTTCTCTTTTTGAGTTTAATTTTTTAATAAAAATTTATTATTCCTTCTGTCAGAACTTTTAGTTCTGCTATCAGACCTGGCAGTCTGGTTAAGATTTGTTTTACTGAGTAATTGTGTGATCTTGGTCATTATGTAGATAGAATGCTTGTATGGCAACAAGCGTTAATTATGACATCTGTGGATTTCTTGGCAAAGTGACAGCTGGTGATGTCCAAGAGAGGCAACTAACAAGTGGCTTTCTAACTGGCAGCTTGCCAAGGTCTTCAAGAACTGACTAAGGTCTTTGAACTCAGATTTCTTCTTCTACTGTGAAAGCATTCTACAGTAGGATCTTCTTAAATTTGTCTGTCTTCCATTAGTCCTATGAAAGGGCTTTTATAGATCTTGCACTCTCTTGCCAGGATAATATCATCTGGCACTTCTAACTCTTGCTTGGTCAGTCTTTCCATCCCCAGACCTCCAGCATCAACCCCCAGAGTCAGGCATCCATGCAATGGCACAGGATTCAATGAAATAGTAACCTGTGTTGGGTATTTGTTGCCATGGAGTCATGCATAATCTATTAGTGTGCCAGTAGTGGCGGCGCTAATTAATGACTCTATTTTTAGCGCATAGTTTGTTGTTCCTAAGCAACCTTTCTAGCAGGAATTTGCAGTGACACCAGCAGGTTGCCAGTGCAAATTGATCTCAACCCTTTCTGATCCTTGGAGAAACACATGATTGCTAACCCGGCGGTTTGCTAGAGTATTTTGGTATAACTCTAGCCAATTGGGAATACAGTTGTAATCTTAGGTCTAAGATATTCCTGGTTGTTCTTGAAATAGCTGATCAGAATCTGCTTTTGTGAAGGCTTCTTAGATTAATTAATCCTGCTAGTACTATATTGGAAGCTTATATAGTTAATGGCTTGGAAGGTCACCAAGATTAACCAAGGTAGAACAAAGTCAATATAAATTCCTGACACCTTCTTTTGATAACAAACAAATAAACAAGCTGTTCCCTAGTCTTGAAAAATCATGCAGGGCTACACTGGGTCTTTTAATAGTGAAGCCTCCCTCTATGGTCATTCCCAACCTGCATGCTCTCCCCAAGCACTATCCAGGAGTGTGTTCTTTCTCCCGTGTCCTCAAGCATGGCCCTGTTTGCCCATCATGCACAGGCAGCTGCTAACTCAAATCATGTATCAACACTAGCATCTGGAATTGGCCAATTGATCCAAGGGGTCACCCAGGGAAGCCAGAATCCAGAAGCAGCCAATCAGTTGGCACTGCCTGGTTCCCAAGACAAACACATCCCACCTCTAGCCAATCAGCCCGCAAGACGCAGAAGAAAGCTAATCACACCCAAAATTATTCTCAAAATGATCAGAAAGCAAGGGATCTTATGCCCATTGGGGAAATTGCGGCCACAATGAGTTTTGCAAAGTCCGCTGTGGCTGCAACCCTGCAGGCTCACACCAACTGTGGCCTTCTTCCCAAGAAGACCCCAACTGGTGCCTGTACTTCAACTGATGGTGAAAAAGCCCATCCCCTTATGATGGCTATCATGGAATGTGACCTGCAGATGCCTCTGGTCCAGGTTTATCTCCAACTGGGACTCCATGGCATTTTCATCAACAGAAGAAAGGTGAATTTGTGGATGCACAGAGTTGTGGTTGCTGCCAGACTCTTATCCAATCAGGTTTTCCTTGGCCCCAGTTTAGTGAATACTAACCCCTACAATTCAACTACAGTAGTTTTAAAAGATATGGCAACAAGCAAAAAAACTTCAGATTTAAATGAAAAACTCAGATGTAAATAAAATTAAAAATAAATAAATCTATTGTAAATTAATATAAATATATTACTTTTAATTTTGTTTACATATGAGTTTTTTTGATTAAATCCAAAGTATTTCTGCTTGTTGCCATAGCTTTTAAAGCTACTGTATTATTAAGTTTATTAAAGGGAGAGCAATGAGGACGCGTAATGATGTCATCTTCTTGTTGTATTCCAAGATTTCTAGAAGTATCCAAGTTTGTTGAGGAAAGTGTATCCAATCTGACATTTACAAGATCAGCCCAATCTTATATTGATCTGTTGGGGTTTTGTTGGCAGTTTCCCCACTGGGCGTCAATCACTACTCCACAATATTGAACACCACAGATGGGTATATCTACCAGACGGAGCTGAAGGCCATACTGGAGGAGTGGGCCACACAAAATGCTGTGCACACAGTTATACTGAGTGCGGAGATAGAGCGGTGGGAATGAGCAACCCAAGAAATCAGGGCTGCAAGGCATATCTGTTGGTCCTACCCCATCAACCACACTGACATGCATCTTGTAGATGTATATCTCTACAATTTCAGTTCTGCCCTCAGGCACTTAAAGCCTGCCAACTACAATGAACTGTGCATCAGAATTGAGAAATGGTTTGAGCTTTTCCCTTCCTTATTTGTCCAGGGCCTATCAGATCTTTTCATATTCTATGCAAGTGATAGTGATAAGTCCAGAAAGGACTCCTGCCTCCCCCCACGCCAATCCATTTGTTTTATTAAGTCTGCATATGTGAAAGAAGACAAATTGACCAACTGAAGCAATCAGCTATTGTTGCCTCTTCCTAGTCTACAAACCAAGCCTCCCTAACTCCCTCATCAAGACCAAGCCACCTGCCTTCCAACCCTGACTACCAAACCACCAGTCATTCCCTTCCCATAACCTCTGATGCTGTCCCTTTCACAGGCGCAGATGATAGCAATGTTCATTCTGCTCATTCCCTCCCCTTCTCCTCCTTTGATTAGTAAATAAAACTTTTCTTTGTGACAGCTTATTAAAGTTGATATTATTTCTTTTGATGTATAATTAATAACATATTTTTTTACATTATCAACATTTCCCATAATTAATAAAATGTTGTATATTTTATGAATAACATAAAATGTATTTGCATTAATATTTTTCATTATCAATAATAAATTAAGCACCACAAATGTGAATGTTATATATGGATATTGTAGGTATGCATTAAATCCTGATATTTATATATTATGTGTGTAACTCAATGTATTCTGTATAATAAAATTCATTGTAAATAAAGCTTTTTTAGTTGTAATTTATATAAATAGACTGTGTTTATATTAGGGAGCCATTAACACTTATTAAAAATATATAAATTACAATGAAAAAGGCCTTGTTTACAATGAATTTTATTACACATAATGCATTGAGTTACGCACATAATATCTAAATATCAGGATTTAACGCATACCTACAATATCCATATATAACATTTACATTTGTGGTGCTTGATTTATTATTGATAATCAAAAATATTCTTGTGTTGATGGTAATACTATAAAAAAAGTTTTGTTGATATGAATCAAACAACATATCAAATATCTACAACTTGATAAATTAATTAAAAGCACACCTGAAAAAGGTTGTTGAAATGGAAAAAAATATCAGGGAACTAGTAACAGGAAAGCTGGGCAACAGAGACCAGCCACTAATCCAGTCAAAGGAAGATGCTCTGAATAAATTGGGAAATATTATAGAAGAAAAGAACAAAGAAGCATTACTTAATCTACAAGGAACAATTTTATCAAGTTTGAATTTTTTAATGCAGCCTAAAATTTGTGTGAGTTCTGGCAAGGAGCCAAAGAAAAAAATAATAAAACCAAACTAATAGAAGGAAAGGGAAAACCCCCTGTAAATTACCACAAATGAAGAGGAAACTGATCAAATGGAAACAGATGAAAATGAAGGATAATCAAGAAGCAGAAGCGCTACAATAAACAATTAAAATTTATCAAATGAAAATCAAGAGGAAGCACAAGTAGCACAAAAAATTAGAAAAATCAAGCCCAGGAAATTGAATGAAGAGTAACCAACACTCAGGAAGTTTGCCAAAGGGGCGCCTGTGGCTGAGGGGGCTGTGGGGGAAACAATAAGTAAGTTTATTTATATTTTCTTAAATTTACTTTAGCTATAACTAGGGATAGGGACAAGGTTGTGAAATGGCAGCCTTTATGCCCAGTTGGTTTTATGGGGGTTATCAATTATTGATAGCCCCTGTAAAGCAAATAAATCAAAATGAAATTAATAAAATAATTCAAATGAACGTGAATGAATTTTCAAATAAGGAAGCAAAGAAAAAGGAAATACTTGGTACCCGCAGGGTGCTTGCTGTGAGTTGGGGAAGCCTAAAAGCTAGGTAGAATAGCCAACTTTAAGGAAATGATTGAAATTCAAGGATATATCAAGATGAATTTCAATGAATATATTTACAAATTCTGTTGTTGCAACATCTTTGATTACTATTTCTTGGGGAATTAACACCCCAAGTAGATCACCAAATGAGTCACTGAATGGCTCACCAACCAGCCAGTGAATTGGTGGCAATAATATTAGTTGACCATCTATTACAGGGATCAAATAATCCATATCCTAAATGGAACACATCTTGAATAAGCCTCATGAACTAAGAGGAACATTACTCAGATAAGCCCCATGACGTACATGGACAGTATGTGGCTTTCCATGATATTATATTATCCTATATTCATATCCAATAAAGTATCATTCTCTTCTTTATTTTCCTCTTTATCTTGTTTATTATAATTCCCAGAAGTATACACACAACAGTGGTAGCACAGGTAGGTTATCCATATCTACCAACTCAAAGAAAAAATTTCTCCTAAGAAAAAGACCCAAACAATGGTGCTCTCTACCAGCTGGAGAGACTACAAAGAAGGACAAGATGTCCCTGCAGGCCTTGTCATCTATGCCAACGTCCTTGTACCCATCAAACAATACAACACTCTCAAAGCCCAAAGACTGTTACCTGCAGCCCCAGTTGCAACAGAACCACAGCAACCTGAAATACCTAGCATTGTATTCCAACGCCTACATTCAGCAGAAATTGGGGCTTTTGCAGGGCTACGCCGGGAAAATGCCTCCCTCTGGATCAACAGTACACAAAGCAAATTTTAATAAGTGGACTACCCCTTCAGACTCTGGGTCAGTGAGATTGCTCTTCACATCAAATGAAATGCATCACATTTTGTAAGCAAGTGGCTAGCCCAGCACTCTGACCAGAAGAAAAACTGGGAGGTATTTAAAACTGCATTCCTCAAAAAGTTCTCCATGAAAGACTCCAACGTTGTAATCATGACTGAACTCAGAACATTCAAAATGACAGAAACAATTGAGGAATACATTGCTGCATACAAAAATCTATGTGACTGTGCTCCCAGCGCCATCAACTTTGATAAACCCAGACCACAGTTGGACTTCTACAACAGCCTCCCCACACACATTAGGCATCAGTTTGACATGACTCACTACAAGAACCTTGAAGATGTATTCCTGGAAGGAAAGCGCACAGCTCAAAAGTCTGACAACCTACATGCAACAAACAAGTGCAAGGAGAGCCCTACAGCCAAGAAAGATTCTCGACCAAACAAACAAAATAATTGAGCCAACAACACCTATCCTTGAAACAGGAATTGTACTGCCCAAGCCAACCAGGCAAGCACCAAAAATACCAACAAGGAGGAAAAAGCTCAGGGGAGTGCTTAGGCAAGCCTTCCTCTCCCAACCTACAAGACTCTTACAGGGTCCAGGACGTGGATTCAATCACCATGATCCAATTACCTTCAGCAATCCTCTACTGTTTGCCGCCCAAACTGGAAATAAACTCCTCACTTATCCTTTCTGTATTTGCAGATACCAGGGCACTGCACTATTTGACACTGGAGAAGACCAGTCTCTTGTCAAAAAGAAATTTGCCAACCTCATGAAACTACCTACAGGCCAAAGAAATATCAAGAGGGTCATCATGGCAGACAACAAAAGCACATCAGTCACTCAAGAGGCAAAACCTTTCCTCACCAAATTGGAGACGTGCAAATCATGCTCAGTGGCCCCATCATACCAATCCCCAAGTAAAATGTTATACTTGGCCTGGATTGGATGAGAAAGACCAAACCTCATATTGACTGGGATAGTGCTACCCTCACCATACAAAAAGGCAAGGTACATCACCATGTTTACCCAACTCACCTTGACACACTTATGAGAGACCATGTGTTTATGAAAATTATGGAAACAGAATAGGAGACTGACCCTAGCAAAATCAATTGGATTACCTGCACGTACAAGGTCATCCACTTTAAGAATACAGAAATCCAACGTGAAAAAGACTACATCTGAGACCAGCTAGTTAACAAGTTCCCCTCTGTCTTCCAAGAAGCCCTACCAGGGTTATCACCCAACCGTGGCATACAACACAAAATCAATCTCAAGGGGAGTGTCCCAAAAGCACGGCACATCTACTACCTTACACCACAAGAAGACAATGCTCTTAAAGCCTATTTGGACAAAGCGCTCAAGAAAGGCCTCATTAGACCCTCAAAAATGCCTTTTGGTGCCGTTGTCTTCTTTGTGGCAAAGAAAGATAGAGGACTCTGCCTAGTCACAGACTACAGGGCGCTCAACAAGGTCTCAATTAAGAACAGGTATTCCCTGCCCCTATTTGATGACCTTTTTGACGCCCTGGGGGGTCCCAAATATTCACAAAAATTAATTTTACAGCAGATTACCATCAAATTTGTGTAAAGCCTGAAGACATCCCAAAGACTGCATTAAGAACCAAGTATGGATCCTTAAAATGGGTTGTACTCAATTTCAGCATGACAAACACTCCTAGCACCTTTGTGACCTTCATGAACAAGGTTTTCAAAGAACACATTGTGAAGCAAGCAATCATCTACCTGGATGACATAATTATCTACAGTCAAACCCTAAAATAACACTGGTAAGATGTCTGCCTGGTCCTCTGCACCCTCAAAAAAACCAACTCATTGCCAAGCCATCAAAATGCAGCTTTTTCTTGTCTGAACTTCCATTTCTTGGTCACATTATCAGCAAGGACAGAATCAAACCAGACCCAGAAAAGATACATGCCATAACCAAAATGACAGCCCCCAGAAACAAAAGCAAACTCTGTATCTTCTAGGCATGATAGCCTACACTAGAATGATCATCCTTGAGTGGGGTGCTCTGACTGCCCCTCTATCAGCCATTATAGGCAAAACAACCAAATTTGTATGGACACTTCTGCAAGACCAACATTTCCACCAGCTAAAAAGAAAAATGATTACCGCCCCTACCCTTCAATACCCAAGCCATGAAGAGATATACAAGTTGGAAATCAACGTATCTGACGGCGCCATAAGAGGAGTACTCCATATCCAGACAGCAGAAAATGACTTCCTCCCTGTGGTTTAAAAGTCAAGGAAGCTGACCAACAGTGAATAAAGATTCCCCATACACAATAAAGAACTAGTAGCCACTGTACACTTCCTCATGAAATGACAATGTTATCTAGAAGAAGCCCAAACATATAAAGTACTCACTGACCACAAGTTGCTGATACTCTTCAAAACACAACAACACTTGTCAAGAAGACAAGACAAGTGGATGAGCCTCATAAAAAGGTACCCAATGCAAATTGAATACAAGCCATGCAAGGAAATGCTTACTGAAGAATCCCTGTCAAGGCTATACAGTAAATATGTCCTATGCGCTGATGGGAACCCTGACTGGCTCATGCTCATCATGAGGAATCTCCAAGAATGGTTCCCACCTGGCATCCCAATGGACATCCAAGAGAAGGTCCTTAAGAACACTCATCTGTTCAAAAACGTATATGGCACTCTGCACTGAATACTTCCAAATGGTGACACTGTACCTTACGTCCTGTTAACGCAAAAGATTGACAGATCCTCCAATATCACAGAGACCTGGGACACATCTGTAGCAGAAACTTGCACAAATATCTCAAGACACACTACTGGTGGCCCAACATGCTAGACAATATCAGAGAGGTACTGGAACAATGTGAAGTCTGTGAGAAGTACACCCAAACCAAAACACCACCCAAGTCAGTAGTATCTGTATCCATCACATAACCCTTCAAGGTATGGTCATTGGATATTGTGGGACCAATCCCTGGTGAAAGCAAGGGCAAAAAGCACATCATAACAGCTATTGGCTATGCAGCCAGATGGCCTGTGGCACAAGCTACAAAAGAACACAAAGGCAATGATGTGAGACAATTTAGTGGGAAAGAAATCATAGCCAAGTTCAGGAAACCTGACCTTCTGATCATAGATAGAGGCACCAAACTTAAGGCCATTGACACCAATATCTATCTAACCAAGAATGGAATAAAACACATCACAGCCAGCCCGTATCACCCTCAAGCAAAAGGATGAGTAGAACAACTAAACGTCTTGGTTGTAGAAGCCCTCAGTTGTCATCTGCTAACAATCCAAAGGCCTGGGTCAACATGCTGCCAACAGCACTCATGGTCTGTAGGACACAAGTCAGCTGTAACACAGACAAAAGCTCATATGAACTTGTCTATGAACAAAATCCTGCTCTTGTTAGTACAGCTGCAGGACCACAATTACTTCTGCCCAAAAAGGTGCCAGGCAACAGTGATCCCAACGTACAGAATGCTAGAAGAGATCAGAAAGACATGGAACAAAAAAGTCAAGAGAGAAGCAATCCCACTACAGCAGGAAAGATTCCAAGTCAGGGACAAAATCTGGGTTGTCAACCACAATCAGCATAAGTTGAAACCAGGTTTACGTGGAACAGGCATTGTCATGGAAGTCAAGCCCAACAATACCTACCTTGTCAAAGGAATTGGAGCCCAAACTGAACTAAAACGTATGCACCATGACCAACTCCGCCTGTGTAAAGCAAGAACAGCTCAACAAAATTCCAGACTCCCTGTCCCCAACACCAAACTGGATCAATACCAAGCCCACATCCCTGACACTCTAAGGGAAATTCCCAAGGCTCCGCCTTCCAGCACCCCAGGGAGAGATGTTGCAACATCTTTAATTACTCCCTCTTGGGGAATTAACGCCCTGATTAGATCAAATAATGAGCTACCAAATAGCTCACTGACCAACCAGTAAATTAGTGGCACTACTATCAGTTGACCGTCTATTACAGGGATCAATTAATCCATATCCTAAATGGAACACATCTTGAATAAGCCTCATGACCTAAGAGGAACATTACTCAGATAAGCCCCATGACCTTAATGACGTACATGGACAGTTTGTGGCTTTCCATGATACTATATATTATCCTATATTCATATCCAATAAAGTACCATTATCTTCTTAATTTCCCCATTTATCTTGTTTATTATACTTCCCAGAAGTATACACACAACACTGTGAAGGATTCACATTTGCAAATATAAATGAATGTGAAAAAAATCTAAAAAACAGACTTTCAAATAGGACCAGAATATCTCAAAACTGAAATTTTCAACAAAGTGCTTAAAGCATTATCAAATAAAATGGGACACAATCCTTGTGGATAAGTTCAAGCCTTTATTTATTTCCTTTGTTGAGGCATGGGGGGCAGGTACAAGCCAGGTGCCCTCCAGAACCATCTTCAAGTTCAGTAACACGTCCTACATCAACAGATTAGTGCAAATATATAAAAAAATTATTCATGTTTTCATAAAAATATACCTCTCAAATGATTCACATTGCAACATACCTAGGTATACTTTCACACTGCATATTAAAAACAAATTTAAAAAATAAAGGATGTACCAATACAACTTGACATATGTCAATTAGCACTAGAATAACAGAAGACACCATGGGGGTACAGGACAGTTGAGCATATCCTGTATGGCTCCTTTGCACTGACATTGCTTTTTGTTTATTATGTGCCTCCCAAAAAGAACTTACTAATCAATTTGCTTACACAATTGCCTTTTATTAAGCGCTCAGCAACTACTGGGGTGCTGAGCGCCACCCCTCTAGTGATTGGCTCCAGAGTTGTCCACTATGTACAGAAAAGTATGTGGTCCCAATTGGACGTATTAGCAGAAAATTTAATTTTGGGGTATAATACCCCGGAATGATTGCATTCCCCTTTGCAATTTGCATCCTCCTAATAAAAATATTCTCTTGAAATTTATTTTTTTTAATTTTTTAATTTTAATTTTTAAATTATAATAGTAATATATAAGTAGGTTGATAATAATAAAGAGACAGTTTAAAAAAGCAAACAGGAGTAATAATAATAAAATGATTTATAATTTGTTTATTTAGTTGCTTGTTGAGTACAGGTTCATATATTACGTAGTTAAACAACAAGAGCTCTATTTATCTGCATTGAGCTGCCTGCTCCACTTATGTTTTAAACAAGTGATTGTTTAGAACTCAAATTACTTTTCCCTTTTAATATGATTTGACAAATAGATTTGCTATGCAAAACCTGCGTCATATGTAATAATTAGTTTGATATACATAAAAAATCATTGGTTTTTGTGTTGTGTGGTTGTAATGGCACTGGAATAATAAGGATAAGGTGATGCCTCACAAGGTCAAATCTGTAGCTTTTAAAATAAAAATTATTGTAATAAAAAGGGTTCACAATTATTTAAATAAAACTAATCTATTGGTATCTTACTTAATTTATTTATTTGTTAGCTCCACAGTCAATACTGTAGCTTCAGAACCTGAACGTAAAAATGTGGGATTGTCAAATCCTTGGTCCAAATTTTGAATCACTTTTTCAGGCAACTCAGCTGAGTGAAAAACAAATATTAAATAAAATTAACCATTTAATTCAACTTTTTTGGTTTATTTAAATTGGCAAATTTTGAATCCCTTGAGCAGATAGCTCAACTAACAAAAGACAAAACTCAGCAAACAAATGCGGGATATATGAATCAGAAATGCAGAATTTCTAATAAAATTTGAGATTTCCTGTATGTCTAACAAATCATAGACATCATGCAACACTTAAAAACCTGAAAAGGGGGGATTGTCAAATCCAAGAACCAAGTTTCAAATCATAATTGCGGTGAATTTGAAATAAATATAATTTATGGGCATCTCAAAAAGGATGCTAAAGGATCTAGAGTGAGATTTGTGATGATTCTTTTAGGAATCATAGGCATTCTCAAAATCACCCTATTCCAGTTTAGGACAGCTAAAATTTAGATCTTACTATTCACAAAATTAACATATTTAAAAATAAAGTTGACTAAAATATACATTGCTCTTCTTGAGTTTCAATTTTTTTAATAAAAATTTATTATGTCTTCTTCCAATACCAACCAAGTCAACAAGCTGTTCTCTAGCCTTGACAACATCATGCAGGACTACGCTGGGTCTATAAACAATGAATCCTCTGCCTATGGCCACTCCCAACCTGCAGGCCCCTCTGCAAGCACCACCCAGGAGTGCGTTCTTTCTCCTGTGTCCTTGAGATGGCTGTGTTTGCCCATCACGCACAGGAAGCTGCCAACCCAAATCCTGTATCAACAATGGCATCAGGAACTAGCCATTTGAGCCATGGGGTCACCCAGAGAGCCCAGAATTCTGAAACAGCCAATCAGATGGCATTGACAAGTTCCTAAGATGGACACATTCCTCCCCCATTCAATCAGCCTGCAAGATGCAGAAGGAAATTAATAACTCCAGATATTGTTCTAAAAATGATTGAAAAGTGAGGGATGCTTATGTCTCTTGGGGAAATTGCGGCTGTGATGGGTTTTGTAAAGTCCACTGTGGCTGCAACCCTGCGAGTACACGCCAACTGTTGCCCCCCTACCAAGAAGACCCCAACTGGTGCCTGTTCTTCAACTGAAGGTGAAAAAGCCCACTCCCTCATAATGGCTATTATGGAGTGCAACCTGTAAATGCCCCTGGTCCAGGTCCCTCTCCAACTGGGACACCACAGCATTTTCACCAATAAGAGAACAGTGCATTTGTGGATGCACAGAGTTGTGGTTGCCACCAGACTTTTATCCAATCAGGTTCTCAGACCCCTCAGTTTGGTGGATACCAACCCCTTTGATTCTGCTGTTATCAATTTTATCAAAGGTAGGGCAATGAGAGCCTGTAATGACGTTGATTTTTGTCATATGCCAAGATTTTGGCAAGTATTCAAGACTTTGGGGAAAAGTGCATCCAATCTGACCTATTCAGGCGCAGGCCAAACCTGTATCAATTTGTCAGGGTTTTATTGACAGTTTTTCCATTGGGTGTCAATCATTACTCCGCGTTGTCAAACACAGCAGATGGGTATGCCTACCAGACGGAGCTCAAGGACATGCTGGAGGAGTGGGCTACCCAAAACGCCGTGTACACAGTTGTACTGAGTGCATAGATAGAGCAGCAGGAATGGGCAGCCCAAGAAATCAGGGCTGTAGGGCATACCTGTTTGTCCTACCCCTACAACCACGCAACATGCATCTTTCAGATGTATGTCTCTAAAATTTTGGTTCCACTCTCAGGCGCTTAAAGCCTGCCACATACAATGAACTGTGCACCCAAAGTGATAAAGGTTATGAGCTTTTCCTGTCCATATTTGTCCAGGATTTATCTGATCTTGACATATTCTATACAAGTGATAGTGATAAGTCCAGAAAGGATTCCTGCTTCCCCCCACACCAATCCATTTGTTTCATCAAGCCTGCATATGTGAAAAAAGCAAATTTGAGCAATTGAAGCAATCAGCTCTTGCTTTCCCTTTCCAGTCAACAAACCCTACCTCCCCAACCCCCCCATCAAGCCACCTGCCATTCCCTTCCCATAACCTCTGATGCTGTCCCTTCCACAGGCGCAGATGATAGCAATGTTCATTCTGCCCATTCCCTCCCCTTCTTGTCCTTTGATTAGTAAAACAAAAAACTTTCTTTGTGACAACTTATTAAAGTTGATATTATTTCTTTTGATGTATAACTAATAACATATTCTTTTTATATTATCAACATTTCCCATAATTAATACAATGTTGTATATTTTATGAATAACATAAAATTTATTTGCATTAATATTTTTCATTATCAATAATAAATTAAGCACCACAAATGTAAATGTTATATATGGATATTGTAGGTATGCATTAAATCTTGATATTTAGATATTATGTGCATAACTCATTGCAATTTTTTTAATAAATTTTATTGTAGACAAGGCCTTTTTCATTGTAATTTATAGTAATGGACTATGTTTATATTAGAGAGCCATTAACGCTTAGTACAAATATTGATACATAGTGCATTTTATAGCCTGTATATTTACCTATTGGTAATAATTATGTAAAATGCACTATGTATCAATATTTGTACTGAGCGTTAATGGCTCTCTAATATAAACACAGTCCATTACTATAAATTACAATGAAAAAGGCCTTGTTTACAATGAAATTTAATAAAAAAAAAGCATTGAGTTATGCACATAACATCTAAATATCAAGAGTTGACGTCTAATTACAATATTCTAATGCAATATTTACATTTATGGTCTTTAATTTATTAATGATGATGAAAAATATTTATGTGTTGAAGGTAGCACTAGTAAACCCAGTTTTTTTATGTAATTCAAACAAAATGTCAAATATCTACAGCCTTATCAGCAAATTAGATTCAGCTCTCCAAAAGGTGGTCAAGCTGAAACATAACATAAGGGAAATTAGAGGTAAATCAACTGGAAAATAAGGGAAGGGCCTTGGTCCAGCAAAAAAAAACCGCAAAAAATAGCCTGGGAACAATAGTCAACAAAGAACACAAGAAAACATTTTTAAATCTAAAAAAGGAAATACTCAAGAGTTTAGATTTCAAAAAGGAAAGTTACAACTTGTGGGAATTTTCAAAAAAAACCAGCAGAAATAATACTCAAAAAATCAAATTGATTGAAGAAAATGAAAGCTCAAAGGAAATTACCACAAATGAAGAGGAAACCAATCAAATGGAAACAGATGAAAATGAAGCACAATCAAGAATCAGAAGCAACCCAAGAAAAAATGAAAATTCAACTAATGAAAATCAAGAGGAAGCACAAGTTGCACAGAAAATAAGGGAAATCAAGCCCAGAAAAACAAATGAAGAGCAGCCAACACTCATGAAGTTTGCTGAAGGGGCGCCTGTGGCTATGGGGGCCACAGGGGAAACAATCAGTAAGTTTTTCTAATGTTTTACTTATATTTACTTTAGTTATAACTAGGGATGGGGACAAGGTTGCAGAACTGGCAGCTTTCACACTGAGTTGGTTTTACGGGGGTTACTAATCACTGGTAGCCCCTGTAAAACAAATAAACAAAAATGAAATAAATAAAATAATTCAAATTAATATGAATAATTTTTTCAAATATAGAATCAAAAGCCAGGGAATATTTACCACCTGTGGGGTGCTTGCTGTAGTTTAGGAAATCATACAAAATAGGAGCAAATATCAACTTCAAAGAGATGACTTAAATTTGTGAGGATATCAAAATAAACTTTTATGAATATATTTATGAAAGTATACAATGATTTCCCTTTTCAAATATCAATGAATACAAAAAAATCTAATAAAAACTGATTTCAAATAGGAAATGAATATATTAAAACTAAAATTTTTAATGAATTATTCAAAGCATTATCAAATAAAGTCAGGGACACAGTCCTTGTGAATACTTTTAAACCTTTATTCATTTTGTTTGTGGAGGCATGGGGGGAAGATACAAGCCAGGCGCCTCCTGGTACAATATTCAAATTTAGTCAAACATCCTATATAAACAGATTAGTGCAAGTGTACAATAAATTGTGCATGTTCTCCAAATAATAAACCTTGCATTGGATTCACATTGCAGTATACCTAGGAATCCTACTACATTGCATATTAAAAACTAATGTTAAAAGTTGGTGGATGTACCTATACAACTTGATATATGCTGCTTAGCACTAGAACGCCAGAAGGTACCACATGGTATAGGACAGTTAAGCACGTCCTGTGCAACTCCTTTGCATTGGAATTGTTGTATGGGTACTATGTGCCTCCCAAAAAGAATCTGCTGATTGATTTGCTTACCTGTCTCCTTTTATTAAGTGTTTAGCAACCACCAGGGTGCAGGGCGCCACCCCTCTAGCAATCACATCCAGGGTTGTCCACCACATACAGAAGAGTATGTGGATCCAATTAGATACATTAGCTGAAAAATTGATTTTGGGTATAATTCCCTGGAAAAATTGCACTCCATTTTCAATTTGCATCTCCCCAATAAATTATATTCCCTTCCAATTTAACTTTTCAATTTTTTATTTTTTATTTTAAATATTAAAATTTAAAATAGTTAATATTTAAATATTAAAATTATAATATTCAAATATTAATATTAAAATAGTTAATGTTTAAATTTAAATATTAAAATTTAAATATTTAAATGTTAAAGATAAATATTAAAATTTAAATATTTAAATGTTAAAGATAGATTTTAATATTTAAACATTGATATTTTAATTTTTAATACTGTAAATTCAGAACCTGAACGTAAAAATGTGGGATTGTCAAATCCTTGGTCTGAATTTTGAATCACTTTTGCGGCCAACTCAGCTGAGTGAAAATTAAAATATTAAATAAAATTAACCATTTAATTTGACTTTTTTGGTTTATTTAAATTGGCAAATTTTGAATCCCTCAAGCAGGTAACTCAACTAACAAAAGACAAAACTCAGCAAACAAATGCGGGATACATGAATCAGAAATGCGGGATTCTAATGTACAATTTAATATTTTCTGTATGTCAAACAAATCATAGACATCATGTAAAAATTAATGAATCTGAAATTGCGGGATTGTCAAATCCAAGAACCAAGTTTCAAATCAAAATTGCAAGAAATTTAAAAAAAAATATAATTTATGGGCATCTTAAAAAGAAAATCAAAGGATCTAGAGTGTATTTGGATGATTCTTTTAGGAATCATAGGCATTCTCAAAAATCACCTTATTCCATTTAAGGGCAGCTAAAATTTAGATTGTAATGATCACCAACTTACCATATATAACAATAAAATTGACTAAAATATACATTCCTCTTCTTGATTTTAAAATTATAATAAAAATTTTATTATGTCTTCTTCTAACACCAACCAAATAAATGAGCTGTTCCCTGGCCTTGACAACATCATGAAGGGCTACACTGGGTCTCTAAACAATGAAGCCTCTGTCTATGGTCACTCCCAACCCGCAGGCCCCTCTGCAAGCATCACCCAGGAGTGTGTTCTTTCTCCTGTGTCCTTGAGCATGGCCCTGTTTGCCCATCACACACAGGAAGCTGCTAACCAAAATCATACAGCAACAATGGCATCCAGAGCCAGCCATTTGAGCCATGGGGTCACCCAGAGAGCCCCAAATCCCAAAATAGCCAATCAGATGACACTTTATGTTTCAAGATGGACATATCCCACCCCTAGCCAATCAGCCTGTAAGACGCAGAAGATAACTTATCACCCATGAGATTGGTCTTAAAAATGATCAAAAAACAAGGGATGCTTATGTCCCTTGGGAAAATTGTAGCCGTGATGGATTTTGAAAAGTCCACTGTGGCTGCAACCCTGTGAGCCCACGCCAATTGTGGCCCCCTCCCAAGAAAACCCCAACTGGTGCCCATACTTCAACGGAAGATGACACATCCATCCCCTTATGATGACCATCATGGAGCGTGACCCGTGGATGCCCCTGGTCCAGGTCTGTCTCCAGCTGAGACTCCACGGTATCTTCACCAATAAAAGAACAGTGAATCTGTGGATGCACGGAGTTGTGGTTGCTGCCAGAATCTTATCCAATCAGGTTCTTGGTGGCCCCATTTTGGTGGACACTGACCCCTATGATTGTACAGTTGTCAATTTCATCAAATGAAGGGCAATTAGGGCCTGTAATGATGTCATCTTCCTATCATACGCTAAGATCTTGGCCAGTATCCAAGTCTTTGAAGAGAAGCATATCCAGTCTGACGTGTACAAGCGCGGCCCAATCTTGTATTGTTTTGATGGGGTTTTGTTGGCAGTCTCCCCATTGGGTGTCAATCACTACTCCGCAATATTGAACACTGCAGATGGGTATGCCTACCAGATAGAGCTCAAGGCCATGCTGGAGGAGTGGGCCATACAAAACGCCGTGCACACAGTTGTACTGAGTGCAGAGATGGAGCAGCGGGAATGGGCAACCCAAGAAATCAGGGCTACAGGGTGCCACGCTCTTTGCATTACAGCGCCACAATTATTTGATATTATAGGGCACAGAAAATTTGCCAGAATACAGTCATATGTGAGGATATGAGTAGTACTGTATCAGAAGAGCCAAGATTGAACAGAACCATGATTATTGCCCAGTAATGACTTCTGATTGTGCAGAAGCACTTAAGGATTAGGATAAGGTCAACCAGATTAAGGATAAAATAAAGATGGTTCAAAGATGATTTTATTGTAAATGATTAATTACTCTTATACCTTCTGCAAGGGTAATCTCTGGGCTGCTAGCAATGTCTTCTAGGACATTCTAACCCACCCCAAATTTGGGTAATTATTAATCTAGGTTTGGCACTTATTGTACGTCAACCAATAGAATATTTTCATATTCACCCAGCACAGGTGGTCCTTGCTGGCATAGAATAATTTAGCACTTCAGGATCACTTCCTACTTCTCTGGCATACTGCAAGCTTAATGCTTATTAATGTGATAAATATGGGAATTCAAGATTATGGGGAATCAAACCCAGCGCCTCGGCGCTCAATGTAAAAGTAAAGTGGCGCCTGCAATATTTGCCAGGCAGTGCTTGCAATAATTTTCAGTTGGTACGGCGGCGCTTGATGTAAAAGTAGTTCAACGCTTTGGTGCCTAATCCAATTGCTAGGTGGAGCTGCGGTGCTTGATGTAAAATAGTTCAGCACTTTGACGCCTAATCCAATTGCTAGGCGGTGCTGCAGCGCTTGTGTATTTTTAAAGTGCTGCAGCAGCAAATCATGTATCATTTAATTGCCGTGGTGGTGCTTATCATTGGCTAGTTTAAGGCACAGGTCAGCAGACTACTGCTGATCTAATATGCATATAGTTTATACTACCAATTTATGAAGTTTGGTAGCTGCAATTCATATCTGCAAGCTCTGTCATAATTAATATCATTGTATTTTGTACTTCTAATTTATGGATTTGGTTGTAACAGTCTCAATCTGTGGGCTCTGTCATAATTGGCAACATTGCTTGATTAAAATTCCCAACACAGGGCATACCTGTTGGTCCTACCCCATCAACCACGCCAACATGCATCTTGCAGATGTATGTCTCTACATTTTTGGTTCTGCACTCAGACGCTTATAGCTTGCCACCTACAACAAACTGTGCACCCAAATTGATAAGGGTTATGAGCTTTTCCCTTCCGTGTTTGTCCAGGACTTATTTGATCTCATCATCTTCTATGCAAGTGATAGTGATAAGTCAAGAAAGGACCCCTGCCTCCCCCCATGCCAGTCCATCTGTTTTTTCAAGCCTGTATACGTGACAGAAGAAGAATTTGAGCAATTGAAGCAATCAGTTCTTGCCACCCCTTCCCAGTCAACAAACCCTGCCTCCCCAACTCCCCCCATCAAGCCACCTGCCTTACAACCCTGACTCCCAAACCACCACCCATTCCCTCCCCACTATATCTGAGGCCGTCCCTTCCACAGGCGCAGATGAAGGCAACATTCATTCTGACTATTCCGTCCCCTTCTCCTCCTTTTATTAGTAAATAAATCTTTTCTTTGTGACAATTTATTAAAATTAATATCTCTTTTTCAATTTACAATTAATAATATTTTCTTTTTACATTATCAACATTCCCATAATTAATACAATGGTGTACATTTATAAATAACTTAAAATTATTAGCATACATATTTTTCACCATCATTAATAAATTAAAGACCATAAATGTAAATATTGCATTAGAATATAGCAATTAGACGTCAACTCTTGATATTTTGATATTATGTGGCTAACTCAATACATATTGTTTAATAACATTCATTGTAAACAAGGCCTTTTTCATTGTAATTTATATAAATGTACTGTGTTTACATTAGAGAAGAGAGCCATTAACGCTTAGTACAAATATTGATACATAGTGCATTTTACAGACTGTATATTTAACTATTGGTAATAATTCTGTAAAAATTTTAGTCAGATTTTGTGAAATAATAGTAATGTAGTGGGTTAATAAATTAATGTTCATTACCATTAATTGACTGATTTTCTTTGCTGTGGCAATGACATTTTCTGATATTTACGCACTAGTATCCAATTGGTTGGCTTCACATCCAATCACACAGGCAATATGAAAACAAGCCGCCACCTGACCACATCCAGTCTAGGGTGGCAACTTGATTTCCTATTGCCTGTGTGATTGGATGTAAAACCATCCAATTGGATACCAGTGCGTAAATATCAGAAATGCACAATTGCCACAGCAAATAAAACCAGCCAATTAATGATATTAAACAGTAATTTATTAATACATTACATTATTATTACCTCAAAAAATCTGACTGAAAAGCTTACAGAATTATTACCAATAGGTAAATATACAGGCTGTAAAATGCACTATGTATCAATATTTGTACTAAGCGTTAATGGCTCTCTAATATAACCACAGTCCATTTGAATAAATTACAATGAAAAAGGCCTTGTTTACAATCAATTTTATTAAACAAAATGAATCAATTATGCATATAATTTCTAAATATCAAGAGTTGATGTCTAATTGCTATATTCTAATGCAATATTTACATTTATGGTCTTTAACTTATTAATAATGATGAAAAATATTCACGTGTTGAAGGTAGTTGTTGCAGATCCTGAATGGATTAGACAAAAAGTTGTCCATCTAGGGATTAAGCAATGGAACAATTGCGTGGTCGCGCTATTGCATCCTGATTCTACTAGTGATAAAGACGTTTTGAACGCCCCTGAAACAGGTGTTCAATTTGCCTTTTGAATGCGCACAAGGCACAGGCTTCACTTCCAGGATTATAAATAGAGCAACAAAGTTATTTATATCTACCTCCTTAAGGAAAGCCGCAAGAAAGTGGTTGTTCTCTCGCGCAAGACTTTTAGCTGTGTCAACCCACTCTCCTCCATTTGGAAAGTTCTTCTGTCTGTGCCTCCCTGCCTCTGATGGCAATTCCCCTGCCTCACACTATATAAGTGCAATACTATCTAAATAAATACCGGTTTTTGTCTATACACCTTATTATTCTTCTGTCCTTCATAGGCTATCACTATACCATCAACAGGTATAGTGTTAATAATTAAGGTCACTGACTAACTGTTTGTAGAAACTAGCAACCCTTTGCTGCAACTTTTACGGCATTGGCGCTCATGGCTTCTTCAAATCACAGCTTCCTCTCTTCCTACCCCCGCAGCCCTGTTTTTGTGGAGGGAGAGATGTCCTTGCCTATACCTGCGGCTCCTTCTGCCCAACCCACTCCAGGATCAACCTTCACTGCTTCTGGCTCTCTATCTGGTAGACTCTAAGGCTCTTCTTATGGTCAACCAGGACTAAGCCAGTGGTTGCCTAACTGCCAACAACTTTCAGAAATTGCCAGCTCCCAGTCAAGTATGATCTCCTGGATGAACTCCATTAAAAAAGCCCTTACCTCCTTGATACCAATCCAGCCTGACCCCATGGCTGAAAAAGCTGGCATAAACTGCGTCTCCTGCTCCTTGGAGCCTGCCTTGATAAAGGAAGTATGCTGTCAATATTCTCCTCCTTCTTCTTCTGGTTGTTCTCCTGATAGAATCTCCCTTAATTATGGCACCCTCCAAACTGTTAGCTACTCTGTCCCCTGCTCTGGCCCCCCAAACCTTGCTCAAAATATATCAGAAGCTGTTCACTCCCACTCTGGAATGGCTCTATGGATGAGCAAGATAGAACATGTACTTTCTTCCTTGGTACCCACCCAGATGAATCAGCATGTTGCCCTGGAGTTCTATGATCATCAACCAAAACTCCTAAGCCGTAAGGCAGCCATAAAAGCTGCACCATGGGATTCTCTGCTCTTCAGGATACTATAAAGGCTCAAGAGAGACATATGGGATTTCATGAAGAGGAATTACTTCTGGCCTTTCAGGAAAAGAAAGAGTGGCTAGATGAATTGGATGCTCAACGTGCTCTCCTTGACTCCCTTAAGGACCAACTAAGCAAGCACCTTGAAGATGCCTCAGCAATTAGTACCCCTGATACTCTAATGGTATTGCATGGTAATGCTAAAGCTGATATTTTGCCCTCTCAGAAGATCCATACTACATTGCCCCTTCCTAACTACCACCACTGTCACAGAAGCAATGAAGAGGATGTCTCCTTCATTGCACCTTCAGCAGGCACCCTGGAGTCTCCCTGGGAACCTGATAGCAATCCCTTTATCACTCCTGATGGTTATGAATCAACTAAACCTCAGGCTAGTCAGAGCAAGGAAGAATTTACTGATGATTCTGGCATTGAGGAGTACAATGAGGATCACTCAAAAAACTACTAAGCAGCCAGGACAAGGAGAAATCCTTGGCTGCATTTGTGGTTTCACCTCCCTCCTCTCCCCCCATTCCTCTACCCCCTTAAAAGCCTGTGCCTGACCCTGGCACTTGTTGTTCCTTTACAACAGAGCCTTCTGATGCCCCCTCTGCTGGTTGACTTTGCCTCTCAACCAGAAACATTGGATTCTTTCACTGTGAGAATGCAAGATGATCTTGCCTACTGGGTCCCCACATCCAAGTTCTTCTTGGCCATGGACCTGATACCTGGCTACTGGCAGATTGATCTCCCTCCAGATGACCCAGAGAAGTGTGCCATCCTTGCCAACCAAAGGCTGTTCCAACCTACCAGGATGTCTCAGGGTTTCTCTAATGCCCCAGCCACCTTCCAATGAGCTATGGACGCTGTGATGGGGAACCTTAAGCCCTCGTGTTCCCTGGTCTATCTGGATGATATTAACGTCTTCTCTTGCATCTATAACAAACACCTGGAACCTCTGGAAGAAGTGTTCAAACGTCTGCACTACATCAATCTGGAGTATACTGATGGAGAGCTTCCAGTTGCTTATACGCTGTGTAGTAAGAAGGTCAAGGTGCTACCTCTCTCAATTGGGGAAGCCAAGGGTATCCCAGTCTACGCCTCCTGTAATGTGAGTATCCCACCTGGCTCTCAGGTGATCCACAATACAGGCCTCTTGCTGGCTCTACTGGCTGGCACTCATGGAGAAATCTTTGTCATCCCTAATGCGTCCAGACTAGAACCATGGGTTGCCCCAGGAATCCTCATGCCAAGTGAGAAGGAGGTACTCATACCCTTGGCTAACATGAGTTGTGAAGCTATGGTTGTCTCCAAACACCAACTTCTGGCTTATATATGACTGGAAGAGCATGACAACCTGCAGGAGACTGCCCTCTTTGCTGACTTCTCTGAGTTGGGTCTACCCTGTGAGCAACCACTGGTGCTATTAGTCATAAGCTGCAACTCTCTATCTGGCCTCTCTAAAGAGCAGAAGGATCAAGCTATGGATCTCTTTGCCCAGTATAAAGATGTGTTTGCCAAGGATGATTATGGCCTGGGCAAGGCTGCAGATTTTGCTCATCATATTGACACCCAAGGCAGTCCACCTATCCACTACAGACCTATACGGCGCAGTCAAGCCAATCATGCTGTGGCTAACAAGGAACTTCAGAAGCTATTGAGATCTGGCTTACTGGTCCCCAGTAAAAGCCCTTGGGCTTCCCCTCTCTTGATTGTCAAAAAGAAGGATGGCAGCAACTGTGTGGTGATTGACTACCGTCAACTGAATGCTGTTACCAAGAAGGATTCATATCCCCACCCTCGTATTGACAATACCTTGGACCAACTGGGTGGCGCCAAGTTATTCAGCGCCATGGACCTTATCAGTGGGTATTGGCAGATTGATCCACCTCCCGCTGATCAAGGAAAATGTGCAATCATCACTGACCAAGGGCTATTCCAACTCACAAGGATTCCTCAAGGTCTGTCCAATGCCCTGGCTACCTTCCAGCGGGCCATGGATGCAGTGATGGGCGACCTCAAACTCACCAGTGTCTTGGTCTACCTGGATGACATTAACGTGTTCTCCCAAACCTTTAATGATCACCTACAACACTTGGAGGAAGTCTTCCAGAGGTTACCTGCAGCTAATCTCAAGCTCAAGCCACGCAAGTGCAACTTTTTCAAGGAGCACCTTGAGTTCTTGGGGTTCACCATTAGCCAAGATGGACTCCACCCTGTACCTCTGAAGGTGGAAGCCATTGAGAAAACACAGATCCTGGCCAATAAGCGGAACATGTAGGTCTTTCTGGGGATGATTGGGTACTACTACCGCTTCATCTTCAACTTTGCATTCCTGGGCAAACCCCTTTTTCAGCTTTGCTGATCTGATAAGGAATTCTTCTGGAGCCCAGTGTGCCAATCTACCTTCAATACTCTCAAGGGAACACTGACTGCAGCCCCTGTACTGGCCTACCCTGACTTTTCCAAGCTGTTTGTGGTTCATACAGATGCTAGTCTGATTGCAATTGGGGGTGTTCTCTCCCAACTGGACTCCAACAGACTTTAACACCCTGTTGGATACTGTTTGTGTACGCTTAATGTTCACAAGAGGAACTACACTGTCACCAAACAAGAGCGTCTGGCTGTGATATACTCCTACCAGTAATTCAGAGTCTATCTCCATGGAGTACATTTCACAGTTGTAACAGACCATACCTCCTTGCAATGGCTGAAGACCCTCAAGGACCCTGAAGAACGTCTGGCGTGTTGGGCCATTAAACTTCAGGCTTATGACTACAAAATCATTCATTGAGCCAGAGCCGCCCACCAGAATGCTGACTATCTCTCCTGCCTTCCCACTGTTGCTTTAGTATCCCCCATGGCTGACATTCTCTATGACAAGCCTATGGAGGATCCTTCTTTGTGGGGGGAGGAGCCAGTAGAGATACAGAGAGCTCTCAAGAAGCTAACTGTTGATACCAAGGTCTCTAAGGGACAACTCCTGAAGCTTTGTGGAAACTCTTGGCTACCCTACATACGCCCATCCCTACGCATGGACTCAGTGGTGGCTGCTCACAAGACTACTGGCCATGCTGGCATACAGAAGACGTTAGCTCTGCTACAGCAGCACTGCTTCTGGGAAGGAATGCACACTGACATAGTAGATACGCTAGCCAACTGTCATGACTGCAACATTGAGAGACCTAAGGTTGTCAAGTTCCAACACAGACTTGTACGCCCTGGGTTTGCCTTCCACACTGTAGCCATTGACTAGTGGGCCCCCTGCCAGCTACTAATAGTTGCAACAAGTTCATCATTGTGGCTGTTGACCATCTGACTAAATGGGTAGAGGCCAAGACAATTCCCAATCAATCTGCACTGGTGACAGCCACGTTCATCCTGGAGAATATCATATACAAACATGGTTGCCCCCAGATTCTGCTGACAGACAATGGTACCAACTTCACCAGTTATATCATCCCCCGCCTCAACCAAATGATGGGATTTGTGGGACACTATCCACTCCTTATCACCCACAGACAAATGGTATGGTAGAACGCACTAATGGGAGCCTGGTCCAGATACTCCAGAAGCTCAGTCACCAACATGAGACTGAATGGGATACCTTCCTGCCTGCAGCCACCTTTGTATATAACATTAGGTACCATTGTGCCACTGGCAAGCCGCCCTTCCAACTGCTCTACAGCCAGCAACCAGGACTTCCCCCTTTACTATATTCCTTGGTAAAGCCCAGCCTGGCTGTGTCCCCAGAGGTGTACCTCAACAAGCTGGTTCAAACTCTTACTTGCTTGCAATCAGAGGCCTACACTGTAAACTTAAACCATAAGTTGCAGGACCTAAAAAAAAGCTTCATCCAAACACCCCATCCTACCCACTTACCTGGTAGGAGACTCAGTCTACTTCTTCAGCAATAGAGGGTACGGCCGCAAATCCAAACTTGCCTCCCTTTGGCAAGGTCCAGTTCAAGTTATCCAGAAGACCGGCCCCAACTCCTACACCCTTAAGGAGCCCCATTCTAGGCAATTGATCACTAGAGTACATGCTCAGTATATGTGTGCTGCTCCTAGTGATCAAGAGTAAGCCCCAATGAGGACAATAACCCAAAAAAACAAAAGCCTAATTAAAAATTTCCATGGGTTGTTGTCCTGTTTGCATTAGTGTTGCACCAAAGTATGAGGAATAAGAATAAAAGAATAAGGTGTTTATTGGAGACTGACAAGACTCTTCCAGTATTGCAACAACTGTTCTACTACCTGAATGACAGCCAAGAAACACAACTGGTTGCCTACAGATCCACAAAGCCAATGACCAAGGATTGGGCAACAAACCCCCACCAAGCAAGATACACAATTGACCCCAATGTCCACAGGAAAGGCGACCCCCAAGAAGATACAGTCCCACAGAAGACTCTTGCAAAGGGCATATTCTACTGGGATCTGACCACCCACCCTGTAGAATAAGGATAAGGCCCACTCAAGGAAGACCCCCATGTTTTCCTTCCTCTTGGTATCACAGCAGTTGGTTCCTTGAAGAACAAGGTTGCCAGCCATCACCATTGGCACCAGATGGGCAGTCCCCTCCACTGTGTATGACTTCAACACTTCCTGGAAGGCTTGACAAAGACGTTGCTCAAAGTTTTCAGAGGTTTTCCAACTGACTGGTTGAGCGTCGGTAACCCCAGGTGTTGCCCAAGCGCAAAGGACTGACTTCACTATGTTGGATACCGTCCCCTGTTGCAAGACTGAAAGGCCTTGACCCCCAAATTGGAATTCCTTCAGCTGAGCCTCCAAGTATTCTTCTGCTGCCCACATGGAGAACCGCCAATGGATACTGTTACCCCTTTGCAACCCAGTTCCTGTCACCTCCCTGGGCTCACTCAAAGCTAGGAACAGCGCAGAAAACAATGGGTCTGTTCCCTCTAAGGCCAGCTGAGGCACCAGTAGCTGATCTAAGTGAACCCCCATATCCAGGTAGCTGCTGTCCACATCATGCAGGACTACTTGCTTCCCTTCTGCCTTCATCATCTCCTCTGGCCTGGTATGCTTGTGCCTCTTTGGAATTACCACTTGCATCTTCTTCAAGACTCTTCCTGTGACTCTTCTAGAGGGATTGTTCACCATAGCTGTCACCTAGAGACACCAGCCATTTTTAACCCTGTTGTCTAATCCAGTGGAGGGAAATGTTGCAGATCCTGAATGGATTAGACAAAAAGTTATCCATCTAGGGATTAAGCAATGGAACAATTGCGTGATCGCGCTATTGCATCCTAATTCTACTAGTGATAAAGACGTTTTAAACGCCCCTAAAACAGGTGTTTGATTTGCCTTTCAAACGTGCACAAGGCATGGGCTTCACTTCCGGGATTATAAATAGAGCAACAAAGTTATTTATATCTACCTCCTTAAGGAAAGCCGCAAGAAAGCGGTTGTTCTCTCGCGCAAGACTTTTAGCTGTGTCAACCCACTCTCCTCCATTTGGAAAGTTCTTCTGTCTGTGCCTCCCTGCCTCTGGTGGCAATTCCCCCACCTCACACTATATAAGTGCAATACCATCTAAATAAATACCAGTTTTTGTCTTTACACCTTATTATTCTTCTGTCCTTCATAGGCTGTCACTATACCATCAACAGGTATAGTATTAAGAATTAAGGTCACTGACTAAATTTTTGTAGAAACTAGCAACCCTTTGCTGCAACTTTTACAACAGTAGTACTTGTCAGGAATCTAGGCATAGGTAGATGCATTGGTTGGCTTGGGACATAATACGGCCAGGCCAGAGGGTAATGCCCACCATAGGATGGGTGCTAACTTGATAATATAGGATACAGATTGCCCAAGCAAAGACCAGGGCCCTGAATTAGGCACCATAGTGTCTACCATTCCCGTCAAAGTAATGTAGAGTACTCCAAACAGTTGGATGGATGTAGTCTTGGCTGTGGTGGGGGTCTCCATTGGGCAGTTGGGTTGCAGGGTTAAGGGTGGAGTCATGGGAACAAAGTAGGCAGTCAGATAATTGTACTTGTCTTTGAACAATAAGGGCAATACCTCAATCCTCTTTCCTTCACATCCTATGGATTCAGTTTCTCTAGTCCTTGCCAAGGGATTAGCAATGAGGATGGTCTCCAAGTTGTACTCCGCATAGGCGGGGTTAGGTGTGTATTCAGTAAAATGCACAGGTCTAAAGGGGGCTCCTGGGGGACAGTATAGTGTCTGGGGAGGATCAGCAGGTTGGTCTCCAGAGGGGGCGGTTGCCTGATGGTTTACTTGGCCAGAGTTAAGATGGAAGATCACTAAGACTAGACAAAGTAAGATTTGTTCAAACCAAAGGTTCATAAAACTTTATTATCAAAAATGACAATATGGTCATCACCATACCGCTGGGGCTTTTATACCATGGGTTTTTACTTCTTTAATTTTTGCAAGGTTCTGGTTTGCAGACAAGGCACTGGCGGGGCATGGGTCTTGGCTTAGAGTCTTGAGGGCAGCAGATCCAGGTTTTGCCTCCTCTGTTGAACATAAGTGGCAATGCTTTGTTCCGCCACTACTGTTCACCATGTCACCTGAGTAGTTCAATTGTACTACTCATTCTGGACAGGAGACTGGCAGCTGCTGGTGGTCATTGGCAGAGTTAGCAGTAAGTTTTGTTTTGACCTCCTTAAGGTAAGCTACAACCTCTGTATAGGTCTGGATCTTTGATGGCGCAAGTTTAGCAGCAATCTGGTGACCATTCAGGGAATTGTCCTTGGGAGACTGGTGGGTCTCAGAGTAACTCGTCAACTTGGGCTTGCAATTTAACAAGTTGGCGGGTTCCTGTCCACTTTGTGTGACTTGGGTAGTCTTTGAAGGGCTGTGGTTTAATTCCAGAGTCTTCAATGTTGATTTCAAACCTCCAGTATTGACGCTTGGCAGGTTGGAAGGTTTCTATTCCTCCTGTTTGGGGTCATCTATCTCTGGTGGTCCAGGGTTTGACCTAACTGGCAGTTGGGCGGTTTCCTGTCTACTCTGGTAGACATAAGGCTTTCCCTGAGACCTGGGTTTCAATTCCCAGGTTTTCAATACAAGTATTGAAATGTCAATCATGAAAGTACTATAAAAACCAGTTTTTTGATTAATTCAAACAAAACGTCAAATATCTATAGCTTAATAAATGAATTGGAAGCATACCTGCAAAAGGTTGTTGAAATGGAAAAAAATATCAGGTAAATAGTAACAGGAAAGCTGGGTAATAGGACTAGCCACTAATCCAGTCAAAAGAAGATGCTCTGAATAAACTAGGAAATATAGACAAAAAGAACAAAGAAGCTTTGCTCAATCTACAGGGAACAATCCTATCAAGTCTGAAGTTCAATGACACGGCCTACAATTTGTGGGAGTTCTGGCAGTGTGGCTGTATAACAGTCACTGTTAATTATTTAGCCAAATAAATACTCCAAGATATACAGCTGCTCTGTTTTTTCTGTTTGTTTTATGTAGATAGGTTTGGTTGGAATTCTTCAGATAAAGATTCACAAGAACTTAGTATCTATATTCAATAAAAGAACAGAAGGCAAGATTGGCCAAATCAATCTTGGAGAATAGTTATCTCAAAAACAATTTAATTAATTGGGAACATTAATTAAAAAATACATGGGAATATAATTAATGAGGTTTTAATTATATTGTTTAATTGCCTTGACTGTGTCAAGAGGTTTGGTTAAGGTTAATCAAAAGTAAACCCCCAAATGTTGGGTTAAAAGCGCTGCTTTGGCAAATTCATTGGGTTAGAAGCGCTGCCGCGCCGCCTAATTGATTTGAGAAGTACCAAGGC
The DNA here is from genome assembly GCA_014839935.2 of Entomophthora muscae. NCBI lineage: Eukaryota > Fungi > Entomophthoromycota > Entomophthoromycetes > Entomophthorales > Entomophthoraceae > Entomophthora > Entomophthora muscae. The sequence continues at coordinate 280,956 of QTSX02001429.1, forward strand.
GCTGCCTAGTGAATTTTCAGGCGCTGGGGCGCCAAGGAGCTGCCTGAGAAAATTGCTGGGCGCCGCAGTGGCGCCTGGTTTGAGTTTCAAAGCATTTTAATGGGTTTTAAGGTAAAAACCATTAAATGCAAAGATAACTAAATAAAGGCTAGGATGCCTAGGGATTCAGGTTTAATCAGCTGGTTCCCAGTTGGAACATCAATAGCTGAGTTTTGGGATGTGTAATCCAAAGGGTTTTGGCATCAGGAGCTGGGGAAGCTCCATGCTGAATTGGTACATTGGTATGAATGGAGTCAGGTGACTTCTTCCCATTTTAGGTTGGTTCTCATAGGTTGAGAAATATTGGTGATCTTTTAGGTAAAGATCTAGGTTTTGATGACTAAAATGACATAGATCACGTGATGAATCATAGGTTGATTCAGGAACTAAAGGGGTTTTCAGCCAAATATGCCCTGAATGGTATATAAGCAAAAACAGCTAATTTTAAATAAAGATATATTGTCAATTTTGATGCTTTCCCCTCAACTTCTTTTTAATTATCATGTCTTCTTAATTACTATTTGAAAGAGAAAATTTTGGAGTGCTTTGTGTTGAGGCTGCTGCTGCAAGAAAAGAAGTTCCTACCAGCTTTCTTGAGGAGGCTTGGGCAAGTCTGGAGGTCTCTAAGATTGCACCTGAGGAATCTTTGGTAGAAGTAAAAGTGGCTTTTGAAGAACTATACTCCAAAGATTTTGCCAGAGAAGGAACCCCAATACAAGGAAATCAAGCTTATGCATGGGACTCCTGGAACTTGCTGTTAGGTTTTGATGAAATTTTGCAACAAGTAAAGGACAGAGCCAATTGTGAAGTTGAGGCATTGAGAAACAGAGAGGAAAAGAGTGTTGAAATTATGGCTTGTTGTAGAGATGACAATAAAGCGTTGTCTCACAAAATTGCCTCCCTGGAGGCAAAGCTCCTCAAAACTTTGTCACAGGAAGGTACCAGTAACAAGAGTCAAGGGTAAGATAACAGTAAGTTTGACTGGTTAGACCTGGATCTGTCACAGGCAGGGGGCCAAAGAAAACAATAAGATCAAACTGATTGAAGGAACTGAAATCCCACAGGAAATAAACACCAACAAAGAGGGAAATAATCAAATGTAAACAGATTAAAACAAAACACAGTCAAGAAGTAGGAGCGCCTCAAAAAATAAAGAAAATTCAACTAATGAAAATCAAGAGGAAATCCAAGTAACACAGAAAATAAGGAAAATCAAACCCATAAAAACAAATGAAGAGCAGTCAACGCTCATGAAGTTTACTGAAGGGGCGCCTGTGGCTGAAGGGGCCACAGGGGAAACAATCAGTAAGTCTTTTTATGTTTTATTTGTATTTACTTTAGTTATAACTAGGGATGGGGATGAGGTTGCAGAAGTGGCGGCTTTTACGCCAAGTTGGTTCTATGGGGATTACCAATCACTGGTAGCCCCTGTAAAGCAAATAAATAAAAATAAAATTAATAAAATAGTACAAGATAACATCAATCAATATGCAACAAAAGACGCAATGAATAGGGAATTCAAAGCGCCAGAAGGAAGCTCAACCTGGGTCAAAGAAGCCTATGAAGTAGGCGCAAGTATCAACTTCAAAGGAATGATGGATATCCAAACAAATGTCAACATGGATTTTGATGAATATATATTTGAATGCCTTGAACGTTTTCCATTTTCAACTATGAACGCATATGAAATAAACCTGAAAAAAGTCAATTTCATGTTCCACAAGAAAACATCAAAGCTGCAATATTCAATAATTTAATAAAAACAATATCAAATCAAACAGGCAATGCATTTTTAGTCAATAAGATGAAACCTTTATTCATATCATTTGAAGAAGCGTGGGTTGCAGATGCCTCCAAAATGCCTGACTCTCCTTTAATCAATTTTTCAAACACGGCCTATACAAATTAATTAGTTATAATCTACAAGAAATTCTGCTTATTTGCAGAAATCTATACCTCACAGCAACTGCATCTTGCTGTTTATCTTGTGGTAGTACTACACTGCATTATGAAGGCCAACGTGAAGAAGCTGGAGGACATCTCACTTCAAATGGACGTCTGCCGGCTGGCACTGGATAAAATGAAGACACTGCAGGGCTACTGAACTGTAGAGCATGTCCTATATGACTGTTTTACATTAGTTTTGTTGTACGGGTACAAAATACCTCCAGAGAACCAACTCCTTGTTAATTCACTTTTCATATTGCCTTTTATACAACGCTCAGCCACCACTGGGGTGTTGAGCGCCACCCCTCTAGCAATTGGCGTTAGAGTTGTCCACCACGTGCAGAAGAGTATGTGGTCCTAATTGGACACATTAGCAGAAAATTTAATTTTGGGGAATAATACCCCAGAATAATTGCATCCCCCTTAGCAATTTGCATCCCCCTAATAAATCATCTTCCCTTGCAACTTAAATATTATTTTTTTAATTTTTTTATTTTAAATATTAAAATTTTAATATTGAAATATGTAATATTATAATTTTAATAGTAAAATTTTAATTTTAAATATTTTAATATTAAATATTTTAGTATCTAAATATTAATATTCCATATTTTAATTGCTAAAATTTTAATATTAAATATTTCAATATTAAATAATTCATGATTAAATTTTAATATTTAAACTTTAATATATAAATTTTAATATTTAAAAAATATTTAAATTTTAATATTTAAACTTTAATAGATAAATTTTAAGATTTATAATTATAATTTTACTTTTAATATTTTAAGATTGTTTTAAATTTTAATAGGTAAATTATAATAGTAATATATGTAAATATATTACAAGACATTAGGTATAGTTGCGACCACGTCAAATAATGAAAATAAGTTAATGTTTTTATTTACTAGCTTGTCAAGTATGGGTTCATTTATCACATAGTCAAACAACAAGAACTGAATTTGTCTGTATCAAGCAGCCTGCTCCAATTATGTTCTAAACAAGCAATTGTTTAGAACTTGAATTACCTTTCCCTCATGATATTATTTGATAAATATATTAAATATGCTTGACCTGCATCATAAGTACTAATTAGTAAGAAATACATGAAAATCATTGGTGGTTGTGTTGTGTGGCTATAGTGGCACTGAAATATTAAGGATCAGATGATGACCTGCAAGGTCCAATTTGTGGCTTAAAAAAGCCAAAGTACCAACAATGATTCACAATTATTTAAATAAAATTAATCTATTTCTATCATTTTTTTATTTGTTAACTCTACAGTCAATACACTATTTGGTGGATTGTAATAAAAAATATATAACTCTATATCTAGAATAATTAATTTTAATTACATTTATTATCAATTCTTATATGTCTATAATACAATTCAATGTCACGTCATTATATATAAATAATAATTGTTGAGTCCTAATAAAAACAAAATAAATAAAAATAAAGACAAATAAACCCCAGAGCCCCATTTATCTGATTGGCTTGGAGGCAAGGGCTTTGGGGAGGAAGGATTCTGAGTGCTTGTAGAAAGCGGCCACCACATCAGGTGGCATTGCAAATTGGCTAATCTCAAGAATATTGAAGAGATCCTCACTGTCCTAAGGGAGACCTTTCTTCACCTTATTTTTGATCCACCCAAAGACCTCCTTGATTGGATTCAGGAATGGGTAATATGGCGGGAGGAAGAGGAGTCTCATTGGGCAGTCAGCCAGACAGTGGTTGGAGGAATGGCTGTTTTTGTCAATGGGGGGAGCTCAGACACAACCATATCTGCTTTGTGGAGCCCAACATTATCCAACACAACAATGTTGGTTGTGCCACAGTAATTAATCTGGAGGTATTCCTTCACAGCTTGGAGAAAATTGAGAAAAGTCCCGCTATTGTGGGAACCCTTGATCATTTGGTATTGGTCCAATCTGCAAGGACCAAGAAGCGCAACCATGGAATAAGTCTGGGAACAGACAGCTGCACAATGGGCTACACCGTCCTTGGACCCCTTCTCAACCCACCCATGCCTAGACGTGAGTGAGGAGGAAAACAACAATTTGTCAATGTAAAAAAACTGGACATTACCAGTCTGCTTAAGAGCCACATAGGTCTTGGCATAAATGTGTTGATTCTCAATTGTTTTTTTTGCTGTTCCTATTGTACAGAGAAACTCCAAGGACCTTCCACAAGTTGCCCAAATTGACCATTGTTTTGTAGGTAAAGGTTTTGGAAACAGAAAGCCCAAAATCTGTGGCCAGCATTGATTGGACAGCAAGCAAGTCCAGACAGAAATCCTTGGATACCCACTGCTTGATTGCATCAATGTGCACGGGTTGAAGTAGGCTGGGCTGCTGCTTAGCCTTGGTGGATTTGGAGATTTGCCCAGTGTCACTGTACTTTTTGTTGATGTTGCCAATATATCTGGCTGTGACCCCAAATCAGGACGCAATATCCCAAACTTCTATTCCCCCATTCAAGCAGTTGAGGAGAGCTTCACTCTCACTATCTGTCAACTGGCGCCAGCCCTTGACAGGTACCACGGCATCCTGGTTGGCTCAACACAGGGGATGAGAACCTTTATGTAAAAGGTGGGATCATGCTTGGTTGCACTGGTGCCGTCAATGGTGGAATACATCACATGCGCAGACTGCTCTTTGGTGGTAGCCAATTGCCCATATGATGTATCAAAAATACAGGGGCATGCAGTGGCAACTCTGGGATCCAGAGTGCGGGCCAGGTGACAACTGGGTATATGGTGGAGGTGTATGTAACCTCATTATTCCCAATGACCTTGATATGGGGTACTTTGGTAGAAGGCCTTGAGAGTGGCTTCTGTCTTGGATTCAGGCTGGTTGATTGGGCTTGGAATGTGGGAGGTGGTTGACTGGCTATGACGCCTTGGGAGGCCTGTGTGTTGGCATGACTCCCCTCAAGTTGGGTTATGGGTTTGTTCTTAGACCCTCTGGGATGCCCTTGTGGATAGAATGCCTTGCAGGCTGGTGCAGGAGCTGGTTGGGAATGTAATTGTCTGTCCATAAAAATAAAATAAAAAATAAATATTAGATTAAATATGTATTTATTTGGATTTATTGGTTTAGTTGTGGGTAGTTGTTTTCTCTTGATTTAGCCTTGAATATTAACAGAACTTCTATACCGTGATTTGAAGTGTATGATATTGTATAATTTCCAGGTTTGGATAATTTTAAAGTTTAATTACTTTTTATGTCTAAACATGGTTATTGAGATTGAATTTTTAGTTTGATTTTAGTCATGGTGGAGCTTCTTGATTTGGGTTGATGTTTCCTAGTGTGCTTACTGTATATTAAATTTGGATTCCAGTTCCTGCAATTAATATCTGAGCTTACTAGTGGCATTCAAAAGTGATTTGAAATTTGGTTCTTGGATTTGACAATCCCGCAATTTCAAAAAACATAGTAAACTTAATGAAAATGGTTAATGGATTTGAACGCTTCAAATATGATTTGAGTTAATTCATTTTGTCCATTGGAAATGTGCAGTTTGACCTGAAATTTGCAAAGTGTCTATGAGTTCCCGCATTTTTAAAAATTCAAATAATTATACAAAGAATTCAACTTAATTAAAAAAAGGCCATCTTGCAAAAGTGATTTGAAATTTGGACCAAGGATTTGACAATCCTGCATTTTTACGTTCAGGTTCTGAATTTACAGTACAGTGATGCCAGTGCAAAGGAGTTGTACAGGACGTGCTTGACTGTCCTATACCTTGTGGTGTCTTCTGGTATTCTAGTGCTAATTGGCAATATCAAGTTGTATAGGTACATCCTCCAACTTTTTAACATTAGTTTTTAATATGCAATGTAGTAGGATTCCTAGGTATACTGCAACGTGAATCCTTTGCAAGGTATATTTTTCAGAGAACATGCATGATTTGTATATTTGAACTAATCTGTTGATGTAGGATATTTGGCTGAATTTGAATATTTTATCAGGAGGCGCCCAACTTGTATCCGCCCCCATGCCTCAGTGAACAAAATAAATAAAGGTTTCATCTTATTGACTAAAAATGCATTGCCTGTTTGATTTGATAATGGTTTAAAAACTTCATTGAATATTGCAGCTTTGATGTTTTCTTGTGGAACATGAAATTGACTTTTTTCAGGTTTATTTCATATGCGTTCATAGTTGAAAATGGAAAACGTTCAAGGCATTCAATATATATTCATCAAAGTTCAGTTTGATATCCCCATGAATTTCATTCATTTCTTTGATTTTGATAGTTGATCCTAGTTCATATGCTTCCTTTATCCATGGCAAGCACCCCACGGGTGGTGAATATTCCCTATCTTGAGCTTCAATATTAAAAAAATTATTCATATTCTGTTGAATTATTTTATTCATTTCATTTTTATTTCTTTTTTTACAGGGGCTACCAGTGATTGGTAACCCCTGTAAAACCAACCCAGCGTGAACGCTGCTACTTCAGCAACCTTGTCTCCATCCCTAGTTATAACTAAAGTAAATACAAATAAAACATAAAAAGGCTTACTGATTGTTTCCCCTGTGGCCCCCTCAGCCACAGGCGCCCCTTCAGCAAACTTCATGAGTGTTGGCTGCTCTTCATTTGTTTTTCTGGGCTTGATTTCCCTTAATTTTCTGTGCAACTTGTGCTTTCTCTTGATTTTCATTAGTTGAATTTTCATTTTTTCTTGGGTTGCTTCTGATTCTTGATTGTGCTTCATTTTCATCTGTTTTCATTTGATTAGTTTCCTCTTCACTAGTGTTAATTTCCTTTGAGATTTCATTTCCTTCAATCAATTTGACTTTTTGAGTATTCTATCTGTTGCTTTTTTTGCAAATTCCCACAAGTTGTAACTTTCCTTTTTTAAATCTAAACTCTTGAGCATTTCCTTTTTTAGATTTAAAACTATTTCCTTATGTTCTTTGTTGCCTATTGATCCCAGGCTATTTTTTGCAGTTTTTTTTTGCTGGACCAAGGCTCTTCCCTCATTTCCCAGTTGATTTACCACAATTCCCCTTATTTTATGTTCAAGCTCAACAACCTTTTGGAGGGCTGACTCTAATTTGTTGATAAGGCTGTAGATATTTGATATTTTGTTTGAATTACATCAAAAAACTGGTTTTTATAGTACTACCTTCAATGCATGAATATTTTCATTGTCAATAATAAATTAAGAGCCACAAATATAAATATTGCATTAAAATATTGCAATTAGACATCAACTATTGATATTTTGATATTATGTGCATAACTCAATGCATACAGTAGTTTTAAAAGCTATGGCAACAAGCAAAAATAATTCAGATTTAAACAAAATGAACTCAGATTTAAAATAAATTGAAATGAATCCAAATATATTGTAAATCAATATAAATTTGTTTAAAATTAATTTTGTTTAAATCTGAGTTCATTTTGTTTAAATCTGAATTGTTTTTGCTTGTTGCCATAGCTTTTAAAACTACTGTATTGTTTAATAAAATTCATTGTAAACAAGGCATTTTCGTTGTAATTGTTTTAAAACAGATTGTGTTTATATTAGAGAGCCATTAATGCTTAGTACAAATATTGATACATAGTGCATTTTACAGCCTATATATTTACCTATTGGTAATAATTATGTAAACTTTTTAGTCAGATTTTGCGAGGTAAGTATAATGTAATGGTTTAATAAATTACTGTTTAATATCATTAATTGGCTGGTTTTATTTGCTGTGGCAATGACATTTTCTGATATTTACGCACTAGTATCCAATTGGTTGGTTTCACATCCAATTGCATAGACAATAGGAAATCAAGTTGCCACCCCAAGACTGGATGTGGTTGGGGTGGCAACTTGATTTCCTATTGTCTATGCAATTAGATACTAGTGTGTAAATATCAGAAAATGCACAATTGCCATAGCAAAGAAAATCAGCCAACTAATGGTAACAAACATTAATTTATTAACCCATTACATTACTATTACTTCACAAAATCTTACTAAAAAATTTACAGAATTATTACCAATAGTTAAATATACAGGCTGTAAAATGCACTATGTATCAATATTTGTACTAAGAGTTAATGGCTCTCTAATATAAACAGTCCATTTGTATAAATTACAATGAAAAAGGCCTCATTTACAATGAATTTTATTAAACAATATGCATTGAGTTATGCACATAATATCAAAATATCAATAGTTGACGTCCAATTGCAATATTTTAGTGCAATATTTATATTTGTGGTTCTTAATTTATTATTGATAACAAAAAAAATAATGCAAATAATTATATGTTATCACATCAAATGTACAACACATTTTTTAAATATGGTAAATGCTAACAATGTAAAAGAAATATTGTTAATTGTTAATTTAAAGAGAAATATTAATTTTAATAAGCTGTAACAGAGAAAATATTTATTTTACTGATCAAAGGAGGAGAAGGGGAGGGAATGGGCAGAATGAATGTTGCCTTCATCTGTGCCTGTGAAAGGGATGGCATCAGAGATAGTGGGGAGGGAATGGGTGGTGGTTTGGGAGTCAGAGTTGTAAGGCAGGTGGCTTGATGGGGGTTTGGGTTTGTTGAATGGGAAGGGGTGGTAAGAGCTGATTGCTTCAATTGCTCAAATTCTTCTTCTGTCCATATGCGGGCTTGAAAAAACAATGAATGGGTGTGAGGGGAGTCTTTTCTGGACTTATCAGATCTCATCATCTTCTATGCAAGTGATAGTGATAAGTCCTGGACAAATACAGAAGGGAAAAGCTTGTACCCCTTCTCAATTTGGGAGCACAGTTCATTGTAGTTAGCAGGCTTTAAGTGCCTGAGAGGAGAACCAAAATTGTAAAGACATACATCTACAAGATGCATGTCAGTGTGGTTGGTGGGATAGGACCAACAGGTATGCCCTGCAGCTCTGATTTCTTGGGTTACTTATTCCTGCTGCTCCTTCTCTGCACTCAGTACAACTTTGTATACAGCTTATTAGGTAGCCTACTCCTCCAGCATGTCCTTGAGCTCTGTCTGGTAGGCATACCCATCTGTGATGTTTGATATTACCAAGTAATTATTGACACCCAATAGGGAAACTGCCAACAAAACCCTAACAAATTGATACAGGATTGGGCCGCGCTTGTAGACGTCAGATTAGATACGCTTTTCCCCAAAGTCTTGGATAATTGCCAAAATCTTGGAATACAACAAGAAAATGACGTCATTACAAGCCCTCATTGCCCTTCCTTTGATAAAATTAATAATGGTTGCATTGTACAGGTTGGTATCAACTAAACTGGGGCCACTGAGAACCTGATTGGACAAGATTCTAGTAGCAACCACAACTCTGTGCATCCACAAATTCACTGTTCTCTTATTAGTGAAAATGCCTTGGAGTCCCAGTTGGAGACAGACCTGGATCAGGGGCATCCACGGGTCACACTCCATGATAGCCATCATGAGAGGGTGGGCTTTTTCACCTTCCGTTGAAGTATGGGCACCAGTTGGGGTTTTCTTGGGAGGGGGCCACAATTGGCGTGGGCTCACAGGGTTGCAGCCACAGTGGACTTTGCAAAATCCATCACGGCTGCAATTTCCCCAAGGGACATAAGCATTCCTTGTTTTTGACCATTTCAAGAACAATCTCCTGGGTGATCACTTTTCTTCTGTGTCTTGCAGGCTGATTGTCTGGAGGAGGAATGTGTCCATCTTGGGAACTGGATGTTGCCATCTGATTGGCTAATTCTGGATTCTGGCTTCCATTGGTGGCCCCATGGCTCACTTGGTCAATTCTGGATGCTAGTGTTTCTGTATGATTTGGGTTAGCAGCTGCTTTTGTGTGATGGGCAAACAGGGCCATGCTTGAGGACGTGGGAGAAAGAACACAGTCCTGGGTGGTGCTTGCAGAGGGGCCTGCAGGTTGGGAGTGGTCATAGAGGAAGGCTTCACTATTAGAAGACCCAGTGTAGCCCTGCATGATTTTGTCAAGGCCAGGGAACAGCTTGTTTATTTGGTTGTTATTGGAAGAAGACATAATGAATTTTTATTGAAAACTTAAACTCAAAAAGAGGAGCTTATATTTTAGTCAATTTTATTATTAAATATGTTTATTTTGTGAATAGTAGGATCTAAATTTTAGCCGCACTAAAATGGAATAGGGTGATTTTTGAGAATTCCTGTGCTTCCTAAAAGAATTAGTACAGATTCACTCTAGATCCTTTGACTTCCTTTTTGAGACACCCATAAATTATATTTATTTTGAATTCACCGTAATTATGATTTGAAATTTGGTTCTTGGATTTGACAATCCCACAATTTCAGATTCATTAAGTTTTACATGATGTCTATGATTTTTTTGACATACAGGAAATATGAAATTGTACATAAGAATCCTGCTTTTCTGATTCATGTATCCCACATTTGTTTGCTGGGTTTTGTCTTTTGTTAGTTGAGTTATCTGCTAGAGGGATTCAAAATTTGCCAATTTAAATAAACCAAAAAAGTCAAATTAAATGGTTAATTTATTAAATATTTTATTTTTCACTCAGCTGAGTTGCCCGCAAAAGTGATTCAAAATTTGGACCAAGGATTTGACAATCCCGCATTTTTACGTTCAGGTTCTGAATTTACAGTAAAAAATACTTGTATTATTTTATTTTATTGAAGTTATAAATAACAAGTTAAAAGTTAAGAGATTTATGTGAAATTACTAGGTTTATAAATAGATTTTATTTTAAAAATTAGAAAATATGAAAAAGAAAAGTTAAAAATACACATATCAAAAAATCAGATGATTTTATTATGTAAAACATAAAGTTTTATATGTGAGAAATGAAAAGGTCAACATTATGAGTGACAATTAGTAAAAAAAGCTGAATTCTCACTGTCAATTAGAAAACTTGTGACATTATTTTTGACAACATTGTCACTGTCACCACTTTTTTGAAAATTCACTATGTTTTTTCATAGTACACTTAATTAAATTTATGTGGGCTAGCAAATATTAACTGTTTTCTGTGTGTTTTTGTTCACATAGTAAAATTAAAAAAAAACATATGAAAATAAGTAAAAAAAGTATCAAAGTTCTTTATTTATTTATTAAAAATAATATTTGGGTAGTGATAATATGATATTCTACCATTGTGTATATTGAAAAAAGTTAAGAAAGTTGTATTCAGTAATGAAAAGGGTAAAGTGTCAGCAACATCACTTACGTCTTTCTTTATATGAAGTGGCATATTAATTTAAGCTTAATTGCACCACTCTAATTTGCTTAACTCCACTCTGGCAGATAATCACAAGCAAATAGACAGCATTTCTGAGTGGCAACATTATTTTCAATAATAAATTCTATAGTAAATTACATAGTAACTCACGCTTAAATTATTGGATCCCTGTTAGCCACCAATCCATTTATGATATTAAAGCTGGAATAAGTGCCACATATATATTTATAAGATGAACATTTTAACAATCTACTGTATGCACAATGTATTTTTCTATATATTGATTTAAAAAAAAGTTAAATGTGCACTTATTTTTTTATTGTAGATGTTTCAGTTTTGTTATTAAAAATAAGTTTGGCTTAAAAAGTGTTGACATTGACACTCTCACATCATGAAAACAAATAAAAAATAAACTAATTTTTATTAGTAAACATAAAGAAAAAATCTGGTTAAATTGAGTTTTTGATCAAGCTTAATATAAAATTGTGTCAAAATGGCCACAATTTTGTCATGTTTTCTGGGTTTGCACCCCTGAACGCTTTAAAAAAATTAAGCTAGCACAACTAGCAAAAAACATAGGAGATTTTGAGTTTTGAGTTGACAGTGACCATGTTGACAATGTGTCAACATGGGCGCTGGTGCCATCATAGGGCTTATTCAAGTTATGTTCCATTTAGTATCTGGATTATTTGATCCCTGTAATAGATGATTGACTGATAGTAGTGCCACCAATTTACTGGTTAGTCAGTGAGCCTTTCAGTGACTCATTTGGTGACCAATTTAGTGAACCATTTGGTGACCCATTTGGTAATCTACTTGGAGTGTTAATTCCCCAAGAGGGAGTAATCAAAGATGTTGTGACATCTCCTCCTGGGGTGCTGAAAGGCAGAGCCTTGGGAATTTTTTTAAGAGTGTTGGGGATACAAGCTTGGTACTAATACAGTTTGGCAATGGGGACAGGAAGTCTGGAATTTTGTTAGGCCGTTCTTGCTTTACATAGGCAGAGTCAGCCATGGTGCATATGTTTTAGTTCCGTTTGGGCCCCAATTCCCTTGATGAGGTAGGTATTGTTGGGCTTGGCTTTCATGACAATGCCTGGTCCACGTAAACCTGGATCCAACTTGTGCTGGTTGTGGTTGACAACCCAGATTTTTCCCCAACTTGGAATCTTTCCTGTTGTAGTGGGATTGCTTCTCTCTCAATTCTTTTGTGTTTCATTTCCTCCAGGTCTTTTCTAGCACATTGTATGTTGGGTTCACTGTCATCTGGCACTTTTTTGGGCAGAGATAATTGTGGTCCTGCAGTTGTACTGAAAAGAGCAGGCTTTTTTCCATAGACAAGTTCATAAGGGCTTTTGCCCATGTTACAGTTGACTTGTGTTCTAGAGACCATAAGTGCTGTTGGCAGCATGTCAACCCAGTCCTTTGTATTATTAGCAGATAACTTACTGAGGGCTTCTACAAGCAAGCTTTTTAGTTGTTTTACTTGTCCATTTGCCTGAGGGTGATATGGGCTGGCTGTGATGTATTTTATTCCATTCTTGGTTAGATAGATATTGGTGTCAATGGCCTTAAGTTTGATGCCTCTATCTATGATCAGAAGGTCAGGTTTCCTGAACTTGGCTATGATTTCTTTCCCACTAAATTGTCTCACATCATTGCCTTTGTGTTCTTTTGTAGCTTGTGCCACAGGCCATCTGGTTGCATAGTCAATAGCTGTTATGATGTGCTTTTTGCCCTTGCTTTCACCAGGCATTGGTCCCACAATATCCAATGACCATACCTTGAAGGGTTATGTGATGGATACAGGTACTACTGACTTGGGTGGTGTTTTGGTTTGGGTGTACTTCTCACAGACTTCACATTGTTCCAGTACCTCTCTGATATCATCTAGCATGTTGGGCCACCAGTAGTGTGTCTTGAAATATTTTTGCAAGTTTCTGCTACAGGTGTGTCCCAGGTCTCTGTGATATTGGAGGATCTGTCAATCTTTTGCGTTAACAGGACGTAAGGTACAGTGTCACCATTTGGAAGTATTCAGGGCAAAGTACCATATACGTTTTTGAACAGATGAGTGTTCTTAAGGACCTTTTCTTGGATTTCCATTGGGGTGCCAGATGGAAACCCTTCTTGGAGATTCCCCATGATAAGCATGAGCTATTCAGGGTCCCCATCAGCGCATAGGACATGTTTACTGTATAGCCTTGACAGGGCATCTGCAGTAAGCATTTCCTTGCCTGACTTGTATTCAATTTGCATTGGGTACCTTTGTATGAGACTCATCCACTCGGCTTGTCTTCTTGACAAGTGTTGTTGTGTTTTGAATAATATCAGCAACTTGTGATCAGTGAGTACTTTGAACGTTTGGGCCCCTTCCAGATAGCATTGCCATTTCATGAGGCAATGTATGATGACCACCAGTTTTTTATTGTATATGGGATATCTTTCCTTGCTGTAAGATAGTTTCCTTAACTTGTACACCACAGATGTAAGAATTGGGGGGCAGGTTAAGAAGAAACAAAACCAAGCTCTCAACCACAATAAAATTTCAGTTTCAGCAGCAACCAAAAGGCTGTTGCCAACAATTTCTAGGAGGCCAAAGGGGGAGAAGGAATCAACTGAACACCAAAATCAACATAAAAAACCAAATGGCCAGATTAGACTAACAAATATCAAACTTTATTAGATTAGAGAATGGTGAAGAAAGGTCTTTTACAACTCTTGCATTCATTTGAGGGATGGGATAGGATTGGGGTGGTAGATTAAATGTCACAAACCAATTGACCAATGATATGAGTGGATACAAATGAATTTCTTGAGGCAGAAATCTCTTGACAAATTTTGAACAGACATAGTCAAAAGGAAAACTGAACCAACTAACATCAGGAATATGCTTTGGATACAATTATCACTGCTCCTGGCTGCTCTTGCACATGATATTTAACCAGAGGTGTCTCTTGGGTGGGTTAGGTGAAGGCATCTTCTGAATAATTCTAAAATATTAAATTGATGGCTTTTCTTGGGCTTTTTCAGTAACCTTTTAGATAAATATTCAAACATAATTTGGTAGAAATTCCCAAGCATTTGGCAGAAATTGAAGTGAAGGCCTAAGGGGGAGGTGTAACTGTACAACAGAGAGGAAGTCCTTTTCTGCCGTTTGGATACAGAGTACCCCTCTCATGGCGTAGTCAGATACGTTGGTTTCCAATTAATAGATTCCCTTGCAATTCAGATACTGGAGAATAGGGGCGGTAAACATACACTCTTTTAGTTGAAAAAAGTGTTGGTCTTGTAGGGGTGCCCAGACAAACTTGGTTGTTTTGCCCGTAATGGCAAACAGAGGGGCTTGTAAGGCACCCCAGTCAGGGATGAACCTTCTTACATAGGCTATCATTCCAAGGAATGTGCAGAGTTCACTCCTATTTCTTGGGGCTGGCATTTCAGTTATGGTGTGTATCTTGTCTGGATCTGGTTTGATTCCGTCCTTGCTGATAATGTGACCAAGGAATGGAAGTTCAGCCAAAAAGAATTCACACTTCAATGGTTTTGCAATTAGTTGGTTTTCTTCAAGAGTGCAGAGGACCAGGCGGACGTCTTCCCAGTGTTGTTTCAAGTTTAGGCTATAGATGATGATGTTGTCCAGGTAGAAAATTGCTTGTTTTCTGATGTGTTCTTTGAAGACCTGGTTCATGAAGGCCACAAAGGTACTTGGGGCATTGGTCATCCCAAAATTGAGAACAACACATTCAAAGGATCTGTATTTAGTTCTAAAGGCGGTCTTTGGGATATCTTCAGGCTTTACTCAGATTTGGTGATAGCCTGCTGTCAGGTCAATCTTTGTAAAGATTTGGGACCCCCCAGGGCGTCAAAAAGATTATCAATCAGGGACAGGGGATACCTGCTCTTAATTGTGATCTTTTTGAGCACTCTGTATTCTGTGACTAGGAGGAGTCCTCCATCTTTCTTTTCTACAAAGAAGACAGCAGCACCAAAAGGCAACTTTGATGATTGTATGAGTCTTTTCTTGAGGGCTTTATCAAGATAAGCTTTTAGGGTGTTGTCTTCTTGTGGTTTGAGGTGATAGATAGGTCATGCCTTAGGTACACTTCCTTTGAGATTGATTTTGTGTTGTATGCCACGGTCGGGTGATAACCCTGGTAGGGCTTCTTGGAAGACAGAGGGGAACTTGTTAACTAGCTGGTCTCAGATATAGTCTTTTTCACATTGGATTTCTGTATCCTTAAAGTGGATGACCTTGTATGTGCAGGTAATCCAATTGACTTTGCTAGGGTCAGTCTCCTCTTCTGTTTCCATAATTTTCATAAACACATGGTCTCTCATAAGTGTGTTGAGGTGAGTTGGGTAAACATGATGATGCACCTTACCTTGTTGTATGGTGAGGGTAGCGCTATCCCAGTCAATATAAGGTTTGGTCTTTCTCATCCAATCCAGGACAAGTATAACATTTTACTTGGGGATTGGTATGATGGGGCCACTGAGCATGACTTGCACGTCTCTAATTCAGGTGAGGAAAGGTTTTGCCTCTTGAGTGACTGATGTGCTTTTGTTGTCTGCCATGATGACCCTCTTGATATTTCTTTGGCCTGTAGGTAGTTTCATGAGGTTGGCAAATTTCTTGTTGACAAGAGACTGGTCTGCTCCAGTGTCAAATAGTGCAGTGCCCTGATATCTGCAAATACAGAAAGAATAAGTGAGGAGTTTATTTCCAGTTTGGGCAGCAAACAGTAGAGAATTGCTGCAAGTAATTGGATCATGGTGATTGAATCCATGTCCTGGACCCTGTAAGAGTCTTGTAGGTTGGGAGAGGGCAGCTTGCCTAAGCACTCCCCTGAGCTTTTTCCTCCTTGTTGGTATCTTTGGTGCTTGCCTGGTTGGCTTGGGCAGTACAATTCCTGTTTCAAGGATAGGTGTTGTTGGCTTAATTATTTTATTTGTTTGGTCAGGAATCTTTCTTGGCTGTAGGGCTCTCCTTGCACTTGTTTGTTGCATGTAGGTTGTCAGACTTTTAGGCTGTGCGCTTTCCTTCCAGGAATACATCTTCAAGGTTCTTGCAGTGAGTCATGCCAAACTGACGCCTAATGTGTGTGAGGAGGCCATTGTAGAAGTCCAACTGTGGTCCAGGTTTATCAAAGTTGATGGCATTAGGAGCACAATCACCTAGGTCTTTGTATGCAGCAATGTATTTCTCAATTGTTTCTGTCATTTTGAATGTTCTGAGTTCAGTCATGATTACGACGTTAGAGTCCTTTATGGAGAACTTTTTGAGGAATGTGGTTTTAAATACCTCCCAGTTTTTTTTCTGGTCAGGGTGCTGGGCTAGCCACTTGCTTACAAAATGTGATGCAGTTCCTGTGATGTGAAGAGCAATCTCACTGACCCAGAGTCTGTGGGGGTAGTCCACTTGTCCAAATTTTCTTTGTGTACTGTTGATCCAGAGGGAGGCATTTTTCCGGTGTAGTCCTGCAAAAGCCCCAATTTCTGCTGAATGTAGGCGTTGGAATACAATGTTAGGTATTTCAGGTTGCTGTGGTTCTGTTGCAACTGGGGCTGCAGGTAACAGTCTTTGGGCTTTGAGAGCATTGTACTGTTTGATGGGTACAAGGATGTTGTTGTAGATGACAAGGCCTGCAGGGATGTCTTGTCCTTCTTCATAGTCTCTCCAGCCATTAGGGAGTATCATTGCTTGGGTCTTTTTCTTAGGAGGAATTTTTCCTTTGAGTTGGCTAGGTATGAATAACCTACGTGTGCTACCACTGTTGAGTATATACTTTTGGGAAGTATAATAAATAAGATAAAGAGGAAGATTAAGAAGAGAATGATATTTTATTGGATATGAATATAGGATAATATATAGTATTATGAGAAGCCACATACTGTCCATGTATGTCATGGGGTTTATCTGAGTAATGTTCCTCTTAGGTCACGAGGCTTATTCAAGTTGTGTCCCATTTAGGATCTGGATTATTTGATCCCTGTAATAAATGGTCAACTGATAGTAGTGCCACTGATTTACTGGTTAGTCAGTGAGCCATTTGGTGATCTACTCAGGGCGTCAATTCTCCAAGAGGGAGTAATCAAAGATGTTGCAACAATACAGTGTTTCTTTTTTGGTTTGAGTTTTGGCTTGCCGCACTTGAGTGTATTTTGTCACCAATTTACATAGTAAACATATGTACACTGAAGGTTACCTCAAACCATTTGGTTTGTGAATTCATGTATTTTGGTTTGTATTTTGAATAAACTGTTGGGAATGTGAGCACTTTGTTGTTGTGTTGATCCATCTTGTCTATTAATATCAGAAATTCCAGTAAACAGAGTGTATATTTTACGCTGATAGTTGGAATTTGCTTAAATCTGAGTCTATTTTTTTAAATCTGAAGTATTTTGCTTGGCGCCATAGATTTTAAAACCACTGTATTGTTGCAACTGAGTTTCCAGACTTGCCTGCCAACGTATCTTATGATACACAGGGGGCGCTCAATGAGTCACCCCTTGACGCATCTAACGACATGAACCAATTTGACCTGCTGATCCCCGCACAAGTTATTTCTTGGCTCTAATCCTTACATGGAACATGCCACCATGCCACCCCCTTGTGGCTGTATGGCTTTCCCCATATAGTATATTAATCACAATATTCTACGATAAACAATACCTTATTCTTATTATTCATCCCCTTTGTATTGGACAGTTGTCTTCCCTTATTCAAATACTGAATCCTCATTGGTTCAGTTACAACAGTATCTGTAAGTTGAGTAAATACCAAACACAAGGAGGCCACTTCATCATGATGCACCCAAGGGCTTTAAGTAACAACAATTCCCAACTAACTACCTTAATAATTTGATATGTTTGCTTTAATAAAATATATTTCCTCATGATTTATTTAAATACTTTCCTGTAATATTTTTAATAACATATTATTGGACAGTGCATTTTTTGCTTCAAAATTCTGGAAATCTTCCGCCTTCTGATGAAACAATTCCTGAAATATTGCAAGGTTGAGTGTGGAACCATCTAAACTTCTGACTCCTTGGATGTGAGGCAAATAAATTCTTTCTCTTGACCTGTGCATTATGATACGCTTCACCTCACCATATTCTCTTTAAAGGTTACTATCCCCAAGCAAATACACACCATCTTCTTCTCATTGGTAATGACATCTTCATCTGGGTGTATGTTCCCCCATTTAATCAACTACAACAAGCTCTCACTCTACTTCACCATGACATTCTTAAACAGTTCACTATGACTAATTAGCAAAGACTTCAGTGATACTTCTCTGATATAGTTTTCAACTATGGCACAGCCAAGAAAATTGACGTTACAGAAAGACAATATATTGAATACATCATTAAATAAGTGGTTAAAAATCTGGATAAAACATTATAAAAAGTAAAGCTTTGATAAAAAGGAAGGCTCTCAAGCTAGAGTTTAGAAAAGCTTTAACAACTAGCTGTCATAGAATGATAAATCTAAGTGTTTCATAACTCTGCCCCTTTGGAAGCTGACCCATCATCACCTTTCTTTTGCATACCTACATCTGAAAAGCAAGATAACTATATCTAAATTTTATTGGCAAAAAGAATAAGCTTAGCTCCATTCATAAACATGCATTTTAACAACTAGAATACAAAAAATAGATTTGAAAATATAGTGGAAGCTAACCTAATAAACACATTTCAGCTAGCTACCAGAAACACATCCTAGCAGGTTGCCAAAAGAGCAAAGCTGTGCCGCACTCAGCTTTGTCTTTTAAAGCAGCCTGCACATCATTGAATGATTTTTACCAGCTAAGAACTAGAAAAATATACTATCAGGCTGCTTTAAAAGAGTAAAGCTGAGTCTAGCATAGCTTTGCTCTTTTGGCGGCCTGTCTGAAACAACTTTCCTTTTACCAACTAGAGGATAAGATAAAGATTTTAAAAAGTTGCTAGTCAAAAATTTAGCTAGGATACCAAGACACATACCCAGGCAGGATGCTGTGGAAGGGCAAAGCTGGGTGTAGCTTATCTTTGTTATTTTGGCATCCCGCCTGTCACTCTGTGCTCGTTATTGTAACAATGCTTGTCCCTGGAGATGGTCTAAAACTTCAAAATAAAAACTATATATTATTTATATCCTTAAAAATGACAACCTAGTATATCTTTTTAAGACAGTTGGTCAGAGGACTAGCTTCAACCAATTTAATTACCCTTGCATGATACTGGCGCATGTTCAGTTTGGCCAAGATATTGGGGGTGTTTAAACAGCTTAACATTTCAAGCAGGTTGTATTTGAAATCTAAAGGAAGATTATATCTTGGCCATGATGAGATTTTTTTAGAAAACTATGGCGATATTGAGGGTAGAGATTTCTGATTGGTCTGATGCATTAATTGAATTCCAGGGGGTGAGTTGAGGGTCTGATTTGTTTGAATTAGAATTTAGTTTAGGGTGGCGGTGGAAAGAGGATTTAAAAATCAAAACAAGGGTTAGCTTTGACCTTCCAGTTCGAGCTTATGTTGTGAGCTGTAAAGGTATTTTATTCAGGAGGTAGGTTCAAATGGTAAACGTAAAAAGGATTCAAGGGTGGAAGCGTAAAACTTTTACCTAGAGATACGTGCTTTGGATGGCGGGTGGTTCGCCCAAGCAAATGGAATGCTAAACCAGGTCATAAATGAGGTGATTATGGGTGGATAATAACATGAACTCATAATTCAGAGTGGCACAGCTCTCTTTAGCCACATGATTTTATGTAGCCAATCGGTTCAATACGATGGATTCCCTTGGTGGCACCAAAATTCTCTGCCAATCAGATCATGATAAAGGTGGAGGTAGGAAGCTTCAATCCAGCCCTGAGAACAAGATGATACACATGTACGCTTGATCCAGTCATGTGGCTCAGGTCTGAAAAACATGTGAGGTTAAAACACGTGATAGATTGGAAGGTCATCAGTTGAAACATTAAATGCTGATACAAAGAGAGTGGTTGGACAAGGAGTTCCGGATATCATTGGTTTATTTTTTTGCAACTTTGTCCTTCCCAGGGTAAATTTAAATAAAAATAAAAATAATCGACATATTTAAAATATGCTTTTCTCTTTAATTACTTATTGCCTGCTGATTAAAAAACATGAAGTACAAAAATAATAGCAAAAATAATGTTTATATTATTACAATTTTAAATTATTCATATGGTACAAGTAAAACATTGTTAGCTACTATTAAAGCTTATTTGATGATTTATGCACTTTTAATTTTAAGATTAACTTTTTAATTTAAAATCAATTTAAAAAATAAATGGAGTATTCATCCCTTTAATTTTAATTAAGGGCAATGTGGAGATGTACTATTTTTAAAAAAGGGTTAAGAAGCATTTGTCATCCAAGATAACGTATGTCAAGTATATATTTATGAATGTATATGAATAAATAATGCATCATTATTACATCTGCCAGTTGTAAATTGATATTTATTTAACTAATTGTGTACATCTGATTTATATATCAAAATTAGTTGAATGTTTTTAGATAAACATAAATAGTGCTTTGTAGTTTTCCGAGTGCAGTCAAGTGTAGATCTGTGGGGTTTAAGTTGAGTATTTCAGCCTAGCTACAAACTCCATTTCAAATCCTCACTATTTCTCAACATCTAGAGGCGTAGGTAGGGCTGCTTCGGCCAAGCCCTGGGCAGCCGATGCCAGTTTCTAGTTCTGAGCCACTCGTGTCAAAGATTTATTTAAAAAAGGTTTAAATATTAAGTATTTCCGTTCTAGCTGTAGCGGCCTTGAGCCGAAGCATCCCTAGGCGTAGGTCATAAAGACATGTATGATTGCTATGGCATTCAACGGGAGAATTCACTTAGTGTATTGGTTTTTAAGAAATCAAAAATATATCAGCTATTCATATTGACTATCTAGGTTATCCTGATGACATCTTAACTCTGGCGATATCAAGTCTAGAAAACTTGAATTCTACCTTGGTGGAGGCAGGTGATCCATTCACAACAAACTTTTGACGAACGAAAAGTCTTGCAGCGGCTAAATTCTCCGCCAAGCATCTATTTTTATCAAATCAAATCCAAGCTTCAGGTGCTTTTATTTTTATTTATTTAGTCTGGGATCAGGTTATATTATTCAAGTCGAGCTCTGCTACGTTCAAGTTTAGAAGCCAAGTAATTTATATGTTATCAGAAAGTGACCAGGGATTGATTAATATTACTTAAACTCACTCTATTCAATGTTAGAAGCTCTAGTTAAATCTGAATGCTAGTGAAATGCAAATAGAGGATTCCAGTTCGAATCTCAACCTTTGGAGCCAGGCGAGTCTCGCCGATGAGCCACCAACTCGTTGGCTTTGAGACCAACATTTCGGTTGAAAAATCAGATATTCAAATGACATTTATAAACGAGAGCTTAAAGTTGCCCAGGGCATAAATAAAATTCAGAGCCACGCGGTATCCGATGGGATCGACAAAATTGGCAGCTAGTTATGAGTCTACTTTCTTTAAATACATCTAAGAGCTTCATTTGAATAGTGCTACATCTAAGCCAAGAGGACAGTATAGTTACTTTTGTTTAGATAGTAATAGCGATTGCTTTTTGGAGTTCTTGCTGGCAGAGCCTGAGTCAGTCTGATATGGGTGGCATGTGATGGAGTCAGAGGATCTGATTGGATAGCTGCAATTGGGCTCAGGTGACCTAGGCTCTGGACTTTATCTTCTGTGATGGATAATTTGTGGAGACTTGTGGCGGCCTAATGAAGGCCATCCAACCAATCATCAGGGGTTATTGTATTGAACAGAATGAAAAATTAAATCTAGCCAGGTGGAAACTCATGCTTTCCATCCAGAATCGTATAAATTCTAAATTAAAGCTTGGGTTTTGATTCAAAAGGCCCCTGTAAAAGAAATAGGCTTACTACTGTGAGCGAGAGGCATAAGAGAAGCTGGAAACTGAGAGCGACCATAATTTCCTTCTTGTTTCTTTCTCACAATGTCTAATGACATCAGTAAGAAAGAGAGCGAGCCTGCATTGCAGGACCACCAACATGTCGAAGTTGCTGACGAGATCGACACCGAGCTGGAGGCCCTCCTCCATACCGACCTCAAGGTTGGCCTTACTGATGAAGTTCATGCTGAGCGCCTGGAGAGATTTGGGCGTAACGAGCTTGCCGAGTCAAAGACCAACCCTCTATTAAAGATTATCGGGTACTTTACTGATGCTATTGCCATCCTGATCATCATTGCACTGATCTTCTGTGCTGTGGTCGGAGAGTGGACCAACGTTGGTATCATTGGTTTCTTGCTCGTTCTAAACGCCTTTGTTGGCTTCCTGATGGAAGCCAAAGCCGAATCTGCGTTGGACGCCCTCAAGTCCTCTCTTTCTCTAAAAACTAAATGCTGGCGTAATGGTGAGCTTGCTGAAGTGGAGTCTGCTCTTTTAGTACCTGGGGATCTGATTGTTTTGAGATTGGGGGATATTGTCCCTGCAGATTGTCGGCTTCTGGGAATCTCCATCACCGGAGAGCCTAGTCCAGCACCACTTCAGATTGACCAGTCCGCACTTACTGGCGAGTCTCTTCCCGTTGACAAGCGCAAGGGCCAGATTGCTTATTCCTCATCGGTGGTAAAGCAGGGTCAGATGATGGCGGTTGTCACCAAGACCGGGGGGAATACTTTCATTGGTCGTGCGGCGAACCTGATCAGCATGACTAATGAAAAGGGTCACTTCCAGAAGATTATTGGTCAGATTGGCAACTTCCTCGTCCTTGTTACCGTAGTCATGGTCTTGATTCTGTTGACGTATTTGTTAGCCACGCTCAAGGTCTACAACAAAGATACAATCTTGGAGAGTATTAAGAAGGTTGTCGTCCTTACTGTTGCCGCAGTGCCAGTTGGCCTACCCACCGTTCTCTCAGTAACCATGGCGGTGGGTGCCCGTCAGTTATCCCACAAGCAAGTCATCGTGAAGCGTCTTACGGCTGTTGAGGAAATGGCTTCCGTCTCCATCCTCTGCTCTGATAAGACTGGAACCCTTACTCTAAATCAGCTTACCTTTGACGATCCTTGGTTGGTTGGTGACTTCACTAAAGAGAACATCCTTCTCTATTCCTTCATTGCCTCTGAGCCTGGCGCCAACGACCCCATCGAGAAGGCAGTGCGCGCAGCCGCCATCACCGATGTTCCCTGTCTTCGTGATCTTACATCCCACGACATCCCTGGCTTCAAAGTAACCTCGTTTGTACCTTTCAATCCTACTTCCAAGCGTACTCAAGCAACTGTCGTCGACCTCAATACTGGCGAGACCTACCATGTCTCCAAGGGCGCCCCTCCCACCATGATCAAGCTTGTCGGTGGGAGCGATGCTGCTGTTAATGCTGTCAATAACTTGGCTAGCCGTGGGCTCCGTGCCCTTGGGGTGGCTCGTACCTACCCCGGTGATCCCGAGACTTGGCATCTGGTGGGAATGATTTCTCTTCTTGACCCTCCCCGCCCCGACTCTGCCGAAACTATACGCAGATGCCATGAGTATGGCGTCCAAGTTAAGATGATTACCGGAGATCAGCTGATCATTGCTAAGGAGGTGGCCCATCGTCTCGGCATGCAGCGCGCCATTCTTGATGCCAACAAGCTTGTTGAGAAGGGTGTTGACGAGGAAACAATTACCCTTCGTTGCATGCGTGCCGATGGGTTTGCCCAAGTCATCCCTGAGCACAAGTACCGTGTTGTTGAACTTTTGCAGAAGCGTGGTTTGCTGGTAGGTATGACTGGTGATGGTGTCAACGATGCTCCTGCTCTCAAGAAAGCCAATGTGGGCATCGCAGTCCACGACTGTACCGATGCTGCTCGCTCCGCCTCTGATATTGTCTTATTGGCACCTGGCCTTTCCACCATTATTGATGGTATCACCACTTCCCGCGCCATCTTCCAGCGTATGCGCTCCTATGCCATCTACCGTATCACTTCAACGATTCACATCCTGATCTTCTTTTTCATCATCATCCTTTGGCGTCAATGGCACATGAATGAGATCCTCCTCATCTTTATTGCCGTGCTCAATGATTTGGCCACCATTGTCATTGCCTTTGACAATGCCCAGATCAGCCAGCGACCTGACAAATGGCGCATTGGCCAGCTCATCTTCATGTCCATCCTGCTTGGCTCTCTCCTGACAATACTATCCTTTGCTCACTTCTTTATCGGCATCAATTACCTTGGTTTTGTAGAGAACCAGGACAAACTAGGCGAGCTTCAGACGATGATGTATCTTCATATCTCCTCCGCACCTCATTTTGTCATCTTCTCTACGCGCCTGGCTGGCTTCTTCTGGGAAAAGCTTCCATCCTGGTTCTTCTTCTTGGCCATTATGTTGACTCAAGTACTAGCCTTGGTCATGTCCGTCACTGGTATCCCTAATATTATGGTTTCTATTAATGCTGGGGCTGCTTTTGGCGTGCTTGGGGTCTCTCTAGTCTCTTTCATGATCCTTGATGTTGTCAAGGTATTCGTTATGCGCGCCTGGTCGTTCCAAGTCACTGCCACCTTCTGGCCCACCCCCTCCCGCCGTTCGAAGCTCGCCCAACGCAAGCGGGTTGCCGCCGACCACCTCCGCCTGATCAAGAATGTTGAGAAGATCAAGAAGGTTGTGGTCAGTGTTGAAGCCATCAACCATTTCACCCGTTAGACACGAAGTCACCTAATAAACCTGATTCTAGGCTTTTTAAATTCTATTTAAAAACTTTCCATCACTCACTTTTACAATCTCCACAAATTTATTCCTGTGACCCATTAATACTGACTAATTTAAATTCTAGTTCATACCCTTTACGCACTTCCTCTACCTACATAAAAGTTAAGCTCTCAATCCAATAAGCATACCAGCCAAAGTAATTTAAACGGCCTCGCACCATCAAATAGGCGCCCAATCAAATTATAACCCCTCTGCAACCCATCTAATTATAAGACATCCTAGGCCATACTTATAGTCATCATAGACCCAGGCATATGGTTTACATCCAACCCTAGACCAAAGCAAATACAAGCAATCTCCAACAACTAAACAAAACCTGCTACCCCTTAACCATAGCTACAAGAGATATCTATACAAAGCCAAACCATTGCATCCAGCCAGAACCTACCAGCCCATGCATCAAGTTCCTCAAATAGCCCTAGCCAGACCTCCTGAGCAACCCAAAGCCCTTTAGATAAGTTCTAAGCCATGTTATTCCATGATATCACCCAAAGATAATCAATGAGGATAGTACAGCCAACATAATAATCTCAAGGCTGATCAACTTCTCCAGTGAACCTATACTCATCATCAACTTGGGATCGTCTTGATAGAAGTTCATAAAGAGATGGGTTCAGCAAGGCCTGGCCATCAAAGGAATGTGGGAAATAAATGAACTAGTTACATCCAAGTTGGAGTAGTTAATGAGCTCAGCACTATACATTAAGGGGTAATTATCTTAAGCCTAGATGGATAAACTATAATAACCCCAGCATTATAAAAAGGTGGAAAGCTATAGAATAAAAATGCGACAGCAGATCAAAGATATGTTTCAGGTAGATACACTCCTCCTGTGAGTATATATCAAGGCTTGATTGAAAATATTGCTACAATGTACAACTGAATAAATAAATTGTTCAACTCTGGCATTATAATTGTCACTTGACTGACAAGACAGACCCAGGTTCCTGATCCTGCATATGGATCTTCTGGAATACAATCCTAAGTCATCATCAAGATCAATATCATACTCCTGATTTACATCTCTCTACCATATACTATACCTTTCAGAGCTTTTGATAGAGACAAAGTTAAACACACTAAAAGATAAAATACTAAACACACAATTTGATACAAGTTAACAGAAATTTAGGCTCAAATAAGCAAACAAGATCAAACACACATCAAGTACACAACACATCAAAGTCACAGAGTAGGCCAGGATCTTAAGATGCAAACAAATCAGCTCAAACACATGTAGTTTCTTATCATATCTTTAGCAGGTACACAGAAGTTGCCCACTATAATACAAAACTCACACAAAGTGATGTAAGGTCTGAAGCTCTTTGGGAGGTGATGATAAACTAATGCTCTCAGGCCCAATATAACTATGTTGGTTAGCTATAAAAAGGTTGGTAGAGTTTGAAAAAGTAATTGTACCAACGCCCCCACCAATTTATAAGATGTGAAATGGGGGCCAAGACAATTTATTAAACCTAAGATGATGAAATAAAGACCAGTCTTTAAAATGGAAGATTGATCTGAAAAATTAACTTCTAAATCTGGATATTGATCTGCATCAACTGTCATAAATAGCGCTATTAATGCTATTTTGATATGATCACAAATTGTGACACTTGCAATGACCTAGTTGGATTTGCCTTTGAATTCAACAGTAGACTCCTTTCCTTAAATGGGTTGACTGAAATATTCACACGTTCCGGATTGTATTACAATAGATATCCTGGTCCTGGCACAAGTTCAATTCCAACCAGCCCCCTTGTCTACCTAGTGAACAATTCCTGCACTTATTCTACTATATAAGTAGAATTCTGACTCTAAATAAAGACAAATTTATCCATATTTGTGTTGGCTTCTATAATCTTCAAGCTTATCTCTTTCCTTTTCACTAAAAAGAACCTCTATTTTATCTTTCCAGAAATTAAGGTGCACCCCCTTAATTTTGCCCTGAAGGTCTAAAAAGGCTAGCTTCAAACCTCAACCCTTTTTTAACAAAAGGTTTTCCACTGTGACATCTTGGATGTACTTCTCAAGAGCTAAACACAACATCAACTGTAGGGTCAAAACAATTAATAATCAAAGCCAGTGTGTTACTTTAAAAATCACTTAGATGGCAATACAGAAAATCAAGAGGGATTGTAATGGTTAGTCTGAACAAGAAGGAAAAATTTCAAGTCTGAAGGAGATGCGCAGATTAAGAAGCAAGCTTCCAAACCTGACGAGTACCTTTTGGGTGCAACTCAAACAATCTTGACTTGAAGCAGAGAGTGAGAACTCAAGCTATTGATTGTTTTCCCTAAGGTTGAGATGAGACATAAAAAGTAGGGCTATAACCTAAAATGGTTAAAATAGCTTGTGCTAGAGAAATTAAGAACTAGGGATCATATCTGGCTAAATCTTTGCATCTCTACCTCTTATGAGATATGGTAAGAAATAGAACTAACTTAAAGAGAGTTAGTCTTATGACCAGTAAGGACAACAAAAAAGTTTAGGGGATGCCACAAAATAGTGGGACACTTAAAAACAGAAGAGAAGGGAAAGCCCAGTCCAAAAAATCAGAGGACAAAGTTCATAGAAAAAAGAAAAGTCAATGTAATTTTAAGACTATAAGTAGTCTTCTTAATATTAGGACCTGGGTTTGAAACCACAGCAAGCAAAAATTAAGATAACTTCAAACTTAAAATTAATCTTTTAAAATTAATAGGAACTTGCTTTTGAAACAGAAGGGCAAAAAGAAGGGCATGTAGTCAAAAAAAGGATATAAGCTCCTTTTCTTAAGTGTTTGAAGCCTAACATGATAAAATAAAAGGAATTGTAATAAAGAGCTGATAAAATTAGATTTCTTCATAATAGCAGTAAAGAGGATCCCAAAAAGAAATCAGGGCAACAGCAAACCAAACCAACCACTCACAAAACCAAAGCCCAAAAAATTCTTTTCAAGCACCATCTCAATGCTAGGTGGGTCAATTTGATTCATACAATCTGAAACAAATAGTAGAAATATATATTTCTAGGTCACTATTTGGGCAAGAAGTGTCACAGCCCATACCAGTGTCCAACTGGACCCCCATAGAAGAGGCAGACCAGGCCTGGAAGGCCATGCACACAATAGGGCAAACCTGATGAGATAGTTAACTGCAGTGGCCCAGAAAAACCAACTTTTAGTGCAAGGCATAACCTGATTGGCTAGCCCCAACACTGTAATATACTATAAATTCAGAACATGAACATAAAAATGCGGGATTGTCAAATCCTTGGTCCAAATTTTGAATCACTTTTGCAGGCAACTTAGCTGAGTGAAAAATAAAATATTTAATAAAATCAACCATTTAATTTGACTTTTTTTGGTTTATTTAAATTGGCAAATTTCAAATCTCTTGAGCAGATAACTCAACTAACAAAAGACAAAACCCAGCAAACAAATGCGGGATACATGAATCAGAAATGCGGGATTCTAATGTACAATTTGAGATTTCCTGTATTTCAAACAAATCATAGACATCATGTAAAACTTAACAAATCTGAAATTGTGGGATTGTCAAATCCAAGAACCAAGTTTCAAATCATTATTGCAAGGAATTTGAAATAAATATAATCTATGGGTGTCTCAAAAAGGATGCCAAAGGATCTAGAGTGGATTTGTGCTGTTTTTTTAGGAATCATAGGCATTCTCAAAAATCACCCTATTCCAATTGAGGACGGCTAAAATTTAGATCCTACTATTCACAAAATTAACATACTTAACAATAAAATTGACTAAAATATAAACTCCTCTTTTTGAGTTTAAAATTATTTAATAAAAATTTATTATGTCTTCTTTCAATAACAACCAAGTCAACAAGCTGTTCCCTGGCCTTGACAAAATTATGCAGGGCTATGCTGGGTCTTCCAATAGTGAAGCCTCTGTCTATGGCCACTCTCAACCTGCAGGCCCCTCCACAAGCCCCACCCAGGAGTCTGTTCTTTCTACTGCGTCCTCAAGCATGGCCCTGTTTGCCTATCACGCACAAGCAGCTGCTAACCCAAATCCCTTATCAGCAATATCATCCAGAACCAGCCATTTTAGCCATGGGGTCACCCAGAGAGCCCAGGACCCCAAAACAGCCCATCAGATGGCATTGACCAGTTTTCATGATGAACACATCCCTCCTCTAGCCAATCAGCCTGCAAGACACAGAAAAAAACTAATCACTCTGGAGATTGTTCTCAAAATGGTTGAAAAGCGAGGGGAGCTTATGTCCCTTGGGGAGATTGCAGCTGCAATGAGGTTTTCAAAGTTCACTGTGGCTGCAACCCTGCAAGCCCACACCAATTGTGGCCCCCTCCCAAGAAGACCCCAACTGGTGCCCGTACTTCAACTGAAGGTGAAAAAGCCTATCCCCTTATGATGGCCATTATGAAACGTGACCCGCGGATGCCCCTGGTCCAGGTACGTCTCCAGTTGGGACTCCACAGCATCTTCACCAACAAAAGAATGGTGAATTTGTGGATGCACAGAGTTGTGGTTGCTGCTAGAATCTTGTCTAATCAATTTCTCAGTGGCCTCAGTTTGATGGACACTGACCCTTACAATTTAACTATTATTAATTTTATCAAAGGAAGGGCAATGAGGGCCCGTAATGACGTAATCTTCCTTTTGTATGCTAAGATATCTGCAAGTATCCAAGACTTTGGAGAGAAGTGTATCCAGTCTGATGTGTACAAGCATGGCCCAATATTGTATCGGTTTGTTGGGGTTTTATTGGCAGTTTCCCCATTGGGCGTCAATTATTACTCGGCAATATTGAACACTGCAGATGAATATGCCTACCAGACACAGCTCAAGGCCATGCTGGAGGAGTGGGCCACACAAAACACTGTGCACAAAGTTGTACTGAGTGCAGAGATAGAGCAGCAGGAATGGGCTACCCAAGAAATCAGGGCTGCGGGGCATACCTGCTGGTCCTACCTCATCAACTACGCTAACATGCATCTTAAAGATGTATGTCTCTACAATTTTGGTTCCACCATCAGGCACTTAAAGCCTGCCACCTACAACAAACTATGCTCCCAAATTGATAAGGGATATGAGCTTTTCCCTTCCGTGTCTGTCCAGGACTTATTTGATCTCATCATCTTCTATGCAAGTGATAGTGATAAGTCCAGAAAGGACCCCCGTCTCCCCTCACGCCAGTCCATCTGTTTTTTCAAGCCAGTATATGTGACGGAAGAAGAATTTGAGCAATTGAAGCAATCAGCTCTTACTGCCCCTTCCCAGTCAACAAACCCTGCCTCCCCAACCCCCCATCAAGCCACCTGCCTTCCAACCCTGACTCCCAAACCACCCCCCATTCTCTCACCACTATCTCTGATGCCGCCTCTTTCACAGGCGCAGATAAAGGCGACGTTCATTCCACCCATTCTCTCCCCTTCCTGTCCTTTGATTAGTAAATAAATCTTTTCTTTGTGACAACTTATTAAAATTGATATCTCTCTTTCAATTCATAATTAATAATACTTTTTTTTACATTATCAACATTTCACATAATTAATACAATGTTGTACATTTTACAAATAGCTTAAAATTATGAGCATACATTTTTTTCATCATCATTAATAAATCAAAGACAATAAACGTAAATATTGGATTAACATATTGCAATTAGACGTCAACTCTTGATATTTTGACATTATGTGCATAACTCAATGTATTTTGTTCAATAAAATCCATTGTAAACTTGGCCTTTTCAATTATAATTTAATGAAATGGATTGTGTTTATATTAGAGTGCCATTAACTCTTAGTACAAATATTAATACATAGTGCATTTTACAGCCTGTATATTTACCTATTGGTAATAATTCTGTAAACTTTTCAGTCAGATTTTACGAGGTAATAATAATGTTATGTGTTAATAAACTACAGTTTACTATCATTAATTGGTTGGTTTTCTTTGCTATGGCAATTGGCATTTTCTGATATTCACGCACTAGTATCCAATTGGTTGGCTTCACATCCAATTGCACAGGCAATAGGAAAACAAGCCAACCAATTGGATACTAGTGCATAAATATCAGAAAAGGCACAATTGCCGCAGCAAAGAAAATCAGCCATTAATGACAATAAACAGTAATTTGTTAACACATTACATTATTATTACCTCGCAAAATCCAACTAAAAAGTTTATAGAATTATTACCAATAGGTAAATATACAGGCTGTAAAATGCACTATGTATCAATATTTGTACTAAGCATTAATGGCACTCTAATATAAACACAGTCAATTTATTTTAAATTGTAATGAAAAAGCCACATTTAAAATGGATTTTATTAAAAAAATGCATTGAGTTATGCACATAATATCAAAATACCAAGAGTTGTCGTCTAATTGCAATGTTCTAATCCAATATTTACGTTTATTGTCTTTAATTTATTAATGATGATGAAAAATATGTATGCGTTGAAGATAGTACTATAAAAACCAGTTTTTTGATGGAATTCAAACAATATGTCAACAATCTATAACTTGATCAAAAAATTAGAAGCACACCTGCAAAAGGTTATTGAGATAGAAAGAAATATCAGGGAAATAGTGACAGGAAAGCTGGGTATCAAGGGACAGCCACTAATCCAGTCAAAAGAAGATGCTCTGGATAAATTGGGAAATATTATAGATGAAAAGAATAAAGAAAAATTACTTAATCTACAGGGAACAATTTTATCAAATCTAAAGTTCAACAACACAGCCTACAATTTGTGGGAGTTCTGGCAGGGGGCCAAAGAAAACAATAAGATCAAACTAATTGAAGGAACATAAATTCAAAAGGAAATCAACACCAATGAAGAGGAAACCAACCAAATGGAAACAGATGAAAATGAAAACCAATAAAAAGCACAAGTAGCAAGAAATATAAGAAAAATTAAGCCTAGAAAAATTAATGAAGAGCATCCAACACTCATGAAGTTTGCCAAAGTGGCGTCTGTGGCTGAGGGGGCCACAGGGGAAACAATTAGTAAGACTTTTTATGTTTTACTTATATTTATTTTAGTCATCACCAGGAATGGGGATGAGGTTGCAGAAGTGGCAGCTTATACGCCGAGTTAGTTTTACGGGGGTTACCAGTCACTGGTGGCCCCTGTAAAGCAAATAAATAAAAACCAAATAAATAAAATAATTCAACAGAATATGAATAATTTTTTAATATTGAAGCTCAAGAGGGAATATTCACCACCTGCGGGGTGCTCACCATGGATAAAGGAAGCATATGAACTAGGATCAACTATCAAAATCAAAGAAATGAATGAAATTTGCGGGGATATCAAACTGAACTTTGATGAATACATATACAAAAGCATTCAATGATTACCCTTCACAAACATCAATGAATATGAAAAGAATTTAATAAAAACCGACTTTCAAATAAGAAATAAATATTTGAAATCTGCAATTTTTAATGAAGTTTTTAAGGCACTATCAAATAAAGTCGGGGATGCAGTCCTTGTGAATAATTTTAAACCTTTATTTATTTCAAAACCAAGGCCTGGGGGGCTGATTCAATTCAGGCACCCTCCAGAACCCTCTTCAAGTTCAACCAAATGTCCTATATTAATAGGTTAGTGCAAACATTCAAAAAATTATGCATGTTCTTAGAAAAGTATACCTTGCAAAGAATCCACGTCGCGGTATACCTGGGAATCCTCCTCCACTGCATATTAAAAACCAACATCAAAAAGTTGGAGGATGTACCTATTCAAATGAACATTTGCCGTGTAGCCCTCAACCGCCAGAAAACACCATGGGGATACAGGACAGTTTAACACGTCCTCTATGACTCATTTGCATTGACAACGCTATACGGGTACTACATGCCCCCCCAAAAAAACCTACTAGTCGATTTGCTCACCCGCTTGCCTTTTATTAAACAATCAGCAACCACCAGGGTACAGAGCATCACCCCTCTAGCAATCACGTCTAGGGTTGTCCACCACGTACAGAAGAGTATGTGGATTTAATTAAACACATTAGCTGAAAATTTGATTTTGGGGTATAATTCCCTGGAATAATCACATTCCCTTTGCAATTAGCATCCCCCAATAAATATTTTCCCCTTGCAAACTAAATTTATTTTTTATTTTTTATATTTAACTTTTACAATTTATAATTATAATTTTCTTTTAATATTTTAATTTTTATTTTAACTTTTAGTATGTAAATTATAATATTAATATATCTAAATATATTACAAGACATTAGTTAAAGTTTTGACCACGTCAAATATTAAAAATAAGTTAAACATGTTTTTATTTATTAGCTGGTTGAGTACAGGTGTATTTATCATGTAGATAAATATCAAGAATTGAATTTATCCGCATCATGTGGCCTGCTCCACTATTGTTCTAAACAAATGATTGTTTAGAACTCAAATTACCTTTCCCTTGTAATGTGATTTGGTAAACATATTTGATATACTTGACCTGCGTCCTAAGTACTAATTAGTAAGCAATACATGAAAATCATTGGTGGTTGTGTTGTGTGGCTATAGTGGCACTGAAATAACAAGGATCAGATTATGACATGCAAGGTCTGATTTGTGGCTTAAAAAATCCAAAGTACCATCAACAATTCACAATTATTTAAATAAAAAAATTCTATTTCTATCTTTTTTTAATTTATTCATTTTTTAGCGCAACAGTCAATATAATATTCAGTGCATTATAATAAAAATATATTCTTCATACCTAGTATAATTAATTTTACTTACCTTTTCTACATACTCTTATATGTCTATAATACAATTGAACTTCACGTCATTATATATAAATAATAATTGCTGAGTCCTAATAAAAACAAAATAAATAAAAATAAAAACAAATATAACCAGAGCGCCCATTTACCTGATTGGCTCAGAGGCCAGGGCTTTAGGGAGAAAGGATTCCAAGTGCTTGTAAAAAGCTGCCACCACATTGGGTGGCATTGAAAATTGGCTGACCTCAAGAATATTGAATAGATCCTCAGTGTCCTGAGGAAGGCCTTGTTTCACCTTATTCTTGATCCAACCAAACACCTCCTCAATTGGATTCAGGGATGGGGAATATGGCGGGAGGAAGAGAAGTCTCATTGGACAATCAGTAAGTCAGTGGCTGGAGGTGTGGCTGTTTTTATTGATGGGGGGGGAATTTGGACACAACCAGATCCACTTTGTGGAGCCCAACATTATCAAGGACAACAACGTTGGTTGTGCCACTGTAATTTATCTGCAGGTACTCCTTGACAGCTCAGAGAAAATTGAGAAAGGTCCCACTGTTATGGGAGCCTTCAATCATCTGATACTGGTCCAACCTGCAAGGACCAAGAAGCACAACCATGGAATAGGTCTGGGAACAGACAGCTGCACAATGAGCTACGCTGTCCTTGGACCCCTTCTCAACCCACCCATGCCTAGACCTGATTGAGGAGGAAAACAACAATTTGTTGATATAGAAGAACTGGATATTCCCAGTCTCCTTTAGTGCCAGATATGTCTCGGCATAAATGCGTCAATCCTTGATGGTCTTTTCACTGTTCCTATTGTACAGAGAAACTCTGAGCACCTTCCACAAGAAGCCCAAATCAACCATTGTTTTGTAGACAAGGGTTTTGGAAACAGAAAGCCCAAACTCCATGCAAGCATTGATTGGACAGCAAATGTGTCCAGGTGGCAATACTTGGCTACCCACTGCTTGATTGCATCAATGTGAATAGGCTGAAGGAGTTTGGGATATCTTTTTGCCTTGGTGGATTTGCCCGGTATTGCCATACTTGGTGTTGATGTCAGCAATGTATCTGGCTGTGACACCAAATTGAGACACAATATACTGAACCGCCATTCCCCCATTCAAGCAGTTGAGGAGAGCTTCACACTCACTATCTGTCAACTGACGCCAGCCCTTGGCAGGTACCACAGCATCCTAGCTACCAGGCTTGACACAGTGGACAGAGACCTTTGTGTAGAAGGTGGGATCATGCTTGCTTGCAGTGGCGTCGTAAATGGTTGAATACAAAATAGGCACAGATGGTTCAACAGTGGCTGCCAATGGCTTGTAGGTGATGTCAAAGACATGGGGGCAGGAAGTGGCAACTCTTGGATCCAGAGTGCGGGGCCAGGTGACAACTGGGTAAACGGTGGAGGTGTAAGTAACCTCATTATTCCCGGTGACTCTGGTGTAGGAGACTTTTGTGGCAGGCCTTGAGAGTGGCTTCTGCCTGGGATTCAAGCTGGTAGTTCTGGCTTGGGATGCAGGAGGTGGTTGGCTGGCGCTGACACTTTGGGAGGCCTGTGTATTGGCATAAATCCCCTTGAGTTGGGTTCTGGGTCTGTTCTTGGACCCTCTGGGACGCCCTCATGGACAGGCTGCCCCGCAGGCTGGTGCAGGAGTAGGTTGGGAATGCAATTGGCGGTCCATAAAGATAAAATAAAAAAATATATTTTAGATTAAATATGTATTTATTTGGAGTTATTGGTTTAGTTGTGGGTAGTTGTTTTCTCTTGATTTAGCCTTGAATAGTAGCAGAGTTTCTATATCAGTGATTTGAAGTGAATAATATTATATACTTTCTGGGTTTGAATGATTTTAAAGTTTAATCACTTTTTATGTCTAAACATGGTTATCAAGATTGAATTTTTCATTTGATTTTAGTTGTGGTGGAGCTTCTTGATTTGGGTTGGTGTTTCCTAGTGTGCTTACTGTATATTCAATTTGGATTCCAGTTCCTGCAATTAATATCTGAGTTTACTAGTGGCATTCAAAAGTGATTTGAAATTTGTTTCATGGATTTGACAATCCTGCAATTTTAAAAAACATAGTAAACTTAATGAAAATGGTTGATGGATTTGAATGCTTCAAAATTGATTCCAGTTAATTCATTTTGTCCATAGGAAATATGCAGTTTGACTTGAACTTTGCAAAGTGTCTATGAGTTCCCAAATTTTCAAATATTCAAATAAATACTCAAAAAATCAATTTAATTAAAAAAAGGCCATCCCGCAAAAGTGATTCAAATTTTGGACCAAGGATTTGACAATCCCGCATTTTTACGTTCAGGTTCTGAATTTACAGTAAGCAAAACTCAGCCTACTGAAGTCATGTGCAGGATGGGCATCTTTAGGGGGATTGGCTGGTATCTTCTTCATAGTTGGTGAAATCTGGTCTCTAGAATGGCCAAAAGGAAGATCCAGGTGGCAAGAATATAAGAACTCCAAGTTAAGGGCGCAAGCAGGAATAACCAAAGGAATAGGAGCAGAACCAAGCAGATGAGGGAATATATTGTAATATTGTTATGTTGATTCATGTAGAGATGCTATCAGAATAATTGTATTGATGCAAAAATAAACAATTCCTGCAATCAAACAATGAGTCCTGGGTATAAAAACGTTTGTTCAGATGCTGACAACAATGAGAAAGCATTCCATTCCTCATTACTTATGCTTGCTGAAAATAACTTAGTCTCTAGTGCCACCAGAGATCTGGTGACATTATCTTCAAACACATTAGCAATTTTGTTTGGAAACCTGTGTGTTTAGGCACAAGGAGGGGTACAACTTGGTTGCTTTTTCATAGTGATGGATTTGCTGCAGCCTACTAAGGTGCCATAACTATCAATAGAACCTGTGATAAATTGGTTACCTGGTTGATTGGTTGAGCAATTTCTTGTACAATTTACCATTTTTTGATATAATGGAGACCTGATTTTTACTGTAAATTCAGAACCTAAAGGTAAAAATGCGGGATTTTCAAATTCTTTTGCGTGAACTCACCAACTTAATGAAGTAATTTTCATCCCAGAATAACTTAATTTTTTATATAAAAGGATGAAAAATTTTCCAGTAAGTTAGTGAGTTCACACAAAAGAATTTGAAAATCCTGAATTTTTACCTTTAGGTTCTGAATCTACAGTATTTGGCATTGATATCAGGGTTTTGCCGCATGTGGGCTTTGCAGACCCCTGACCATTTGCGGTCATTAAGGGGGGTTTTCCTCTAAAAAAGCAATATATAATTTTTTTCACGTATTTTTTGTATTGTGGCCAGGCATTTTAGCTGGTTGTCTTGGGAATTCTGGGCCCTGACAAGAAGAAGAGAACAGGGAAGAAAAAACACTTACTCCCAACTGCAGCAGACACTGTAATCTTAGCCAGAACCCAAGGCTTGTGCCAACAATCTAAGGGGTGTCAATAAGAGGAACCCAATAATAAACAATCTAAAAACTAGGAAACAAGAGGGTAATACAACATAGTTTAACTAATAAAATCAAATTTTATCAGGATAGAAAACAAAGAAACAAGGACCTCAAAAATCCCTCAAATTGTTTTTGAAGGGGAGAGAAAATTGGATCAAGAGAGAAAGTGGTACACAAATAAACAACCAATAGTGTCAGGGCCCAGAAAGCCCAATACAATCATCTAGCTTGTCTGGGAATAGTATAACAAACTTCATGAAAGACACTACCAACTTTCTTTTCAGAAGGAAAAGCCCCTTTCTTTGACTGTGAATGGCCAGGGATTTGTTGAGGCCCACATGCTTCTAAATATGGAAATTGAGGATAAACACAAAATCAGGTTTTTTACTATCAGGAAATGATAAATTGTATCAGCACTTTCCTGACCTCTCAATTGGGCAACCAAATTCTTGCAGGTTCTAATAATAACTGTGGCATCTTAGCATGCTGCCGCCAAACCCATGACCACAAAGAAACAGCCAACACCTTTCCCTCCCCAGGCCCCAGTGCACAATTTCTAAACCAACTTGCAGGTATCACAAAAAATGATGCCACCAGGCCTCTGATGACGCAAAAGGCCAAGTATTTCTCAGTAAGTATAAGTAGTGAGGAGGGAAAGTCTTTCTCACTGTTGACATCATAAAATAAAAAACTTTATGCCCAGAACTCATTATTTTCTTACAGGAATTATCTATTTTTGTACCAATATAATCATTCTGTTTGCATCTCTTTGTGAATCTACTATATAATAAACCTGCACCTATTCTTTCCCTCCTGGCTCTGCTTCTGTCCACCTGGTTACACCACCTTGTACCATCAACTTAAAGGTTTTCACCCTCACCACCTAGATCTTCCTCCTAGCCATTATAGAAGCCCAATTCCAATTATCATGAAGGAGATCCCATCCAATCCTGTAAAGTTACTCCCCCCTTTAGCCTTGAATAGAACAATCTTTTCACTTGCACCAAGAAAGCTACTCAGAAACCAGCCAAGCCCCTTAATTTGCTTGAAGATTTAGCCCACACAGTAGATGAGAGATTTGTGTTGGCGTACCCTTCCCAGGTGGTAAATATTGATGTGCTTTGGGCGAGCCCATGAGGCGTCCCCCATTTTTACCCCCAATCAATTTGAAATAAAGACTTGATTTTTTTAAAAAAAGTGGTAAATATTGATGTGCTGAACTCTATTCCAACTTGGGAGGAAACTCTGATCAATTTGGATTATTTACTGGCTTGGGCTTGTCTGCACTTGAAATCAATTAAGTCCAAACAGTCAGGTCGCGCTACTGTTAAATCACCAAATCCCAATCCAACTGGATTGATTACTGATTTAAATCACTCCAGTAATGCCAGCCAATCAGAGTTGGAGCTGGAAATTATTGTAAAACACTCCAACTCAATGGATTTGCCTCTGAAAAATTTATCTGCCAGCCAATCAAACCCATTGCATGGATCAGGTGATCTCTCAATTTGAAGCCAGTCTCCCTCAAAGCAAGACAGGGGACTTTTGATCCCCTGCTTGCTCATTCTTTCAAATAAAGTTCTTAACTTTCACAAACTTGTGGCTTAAACATTGAGGTCCTTCTTTAGCTCCCCTCTTTCTCCTAGGTTTGTTAGTATTAGAATATTTGTTGCTTACCCTCCCCTGCTTTTCCCTGGCTTACGGCATTGTTTTTGAAGTCTCTATAGTTAACATTAGTGTTAGTATATACACTTACCTTAGTTGCTCTCAAAATCCTAGTTCAAAATTTAAAATTAGTATTATAATCTCTATAATTACTTACTTTAAATTCAAAATTGTTGTCTACTTGCTCCAACTTTTGCTTCTACTTGATATACACCTGTCTAGTTCTTCTCTTACTACTGGAAAGCGTATAGCTTGCAGACGCTGCCCCTTTGCTTCTACGTGCCCATCAAGACTTTCATCTTCAAAGTTTCTTTAAAAATTTGATCAGTTTCACTTTAAAAAAAGGGCTTTAAATTCCTTTCCTGTCCTCCATCCAAAAACCAATGCTGGCCTTATTTGTAAAGTTTGTAGTGTTCACCCTGGCCCCTGCTCTGGTGATGATATGGTCTACGTCTCCAGATCTTTGGACTTGTATTTATCATTAATTTTAACATGTTTTTAAGGTCTTGCCCATAATGGTGCAAGGTTATAGACTAGAGTGTGCAAGGCATTAGGATTCAAATTTAAAAGATATAAGAACATAGGCACTGTCTGTAAGATAATCTTACAGAAACCTGCTAAAAACCTATATTGTGTCACAAATGGAGTAATAGAGTGTAAGAACCCTAAGCAAAGAAGATAAAATAAAGTGTTCAATAGTGAACAATTTGTAACTAAGGGAATATCAATATTAGGATATTCTCCATCAGCAAATTGATACATATAACTATTGAAAGATTCCTTAAGGGAAAAAATGGATACAACAAGCCTAAGGCTTGTTGTTTTACAAGTTCCATTGGATTTAAGGAAAGAAAAAGCTAAACTAAAAAAATGAATTAAAAAAACAAAATTCTTAAAATTACAAATCTGAAGTTAAAAATTGTAAAAGATTGAAGGGAAGCAATCACTTAGAATTTTGACTTAAAGCCTACTCTTCAAAAGCTCTTTATTTATAGAGAAAAAAGCCTTTTTGGTTGGAGACTGATAGCCAGGAGGAAGCAGCCAAGAAGAGAAGCAACCGGAGAAGTTGGAGAGCAACCAGAACCATAAAAGGGGAAACAGAAGCCAGTACTATACGCAGATCAGCATTGTAACTGGGGGAGCGGCAACGGCGCAAGCATGAGTTTCAAAAGGTAAATAATAGTGAAAATATTCTAACTTTAAAGTAGATATATATATAAGTAATAGAGGAGGACAGAGCAAACAACAACAACAACAACAATTCAAACGCAAATAGCGTCAAAAAGAAAGGTAATAAACTTAGAATACTTAAATATTAACTTTTGATTCAAAAATCCAAATATTTAAAATACTGAAAATCAGACCAAGCAAAAAATATTAAATATAAAAAATTCAAAGAGCCTGCCCTTTGGGGCAGGGCATGACAATGTTTGAAGTAACCCCTCTTAATTCTTGCATATGTTTGGGGAAATTCCTGGACAAAATCAGGAAATTCTGGTCACTAGTGAGAACGTTGTGAAGAGTCTTACCTGCAACAATCTTGAGCTCTCTGCCCTCAAATTGATCCCCCCTGCGCCACCTGGTCTGGTATCTCCTGTGTTTCCCCTCTCTGAGGCCCCAGTTGTTCCGGACCAAGGAGAAGGTTCTGACGCCCAAGAGCACTCTCCCAAGCGCGCAACCTGGCTGCTTGGTGGAATGGTCCTGATGGGTCTGGATTCATACTTTCACTGACTGTCAGCTTCATCCTCCTTGTGGACGCCCCTTTGAGCGGCCATACCAGTATTGCACTGGATGGCATCCTGGTGGTTCCTTCCCCCAGGATGGGAGCCAAACTTAGTTAGTTTAGCCCCTCTCTCTCACAAATCCCCCTTTGCCCAACTTGACTCCTGCCCAAGGCTTCAGTAAGTTGGGGTTTATCTACATTACATTATTGGGCTGGACAATCAGGTTGTGTCCCATACTAGAAGTTGGCGCCCCTTGGTCACTTCTGTGAACTATATTGTCAGGATCACACCAATTGTGTACATGGATTTTCAGGCCCAGCCTGCCTCCCCTGTGGGAGTCCATACAGACTCTGGTATGGGTTATGACAGTATGCTAACCATATTAAAATTAGTAACCTTGGGCTCCTATTCTTCTTTGATTATAGGGGAATCTTGTATGTCTTTATTTTTGACCTCATTTTACTACATAAGACAGTTCATGACTAAGAAACAAGATATCAACAAAAGCCAAGAAGGAGATATCACCAAGCCATCCCAAGTCCAGAATTTGACAATCTACACTTCCAACCAGGATAACTCTTCCCCCCAAAACCTCCCCGACCTGCCCAAAATGGAT
Organism: Entomophthora muscae; assembly: GCA_014839935.2. Lineage (NCBI taxonomy): Eukaryota > Fungi > Entomophthoromycota > Entomophthoromycetes > Entomophthorales > Entomophthoraceae > Entomophthora > Entomophthora muscae. The sequence goes on from QTSX02001429.1 coordinate 322,096, forward strand.
TTGGCTGACTTCAGAAAAGGAATGATAATGATTAATGTCTTGTTTTGCGCCCACTGTTGTAGACTAACTGGCTGTTTGTATACAACAGCAAATAAGATGTAATATATTTAATAGTAATTGCAAATTACTAATCAAATCAATACCAAGTATTAAGATCTAATTGCAACTGTTGTAATAAAAATGTATATATATATCAAGAAGGGGATTTGTACTTTATTGAAGGGAAAGACTTTATATAAGTGAAAGAAAAGGGGAGTTACACCACACAAAGTAACCATGCAATCAACTTGGGGCAATTGGAGAGCATAATCATAACTTATACACAATAACAATAGATCAGCAAGGGAGCAGAGTGATAACCCCCATGCAGTAACAACAGACTAACTCAGTCCAAGCAAAATCAGCCAAAATTTTGAGACTTTAATCTATAATAATTCACATGATCAAGATAAAAACAAACAACCATGGCAAGGGTTGATACTATAATGAGTTGATAGCTACCATTTAATTTGGGAAGTACAGCAACCAGTAGCAACAATGACTGTTACTACAATCACCACACCCACTCCAAAAATTTCAGAGATGTCACTCAGAAGGTTATGATGGTGGCCGCCCAACTAAAGAACAACACTAGAGAGACCTTTCTGATCAGCCTAGAAAAAGACCTGGACCTTATACTCTCCTACAAACAATTCTTGGAGAGAATGAAATATGCCATCACCTTGCTGGAGCCAAGATCCAGGCCTACATAGGACTCATCCACCTGAACCAAGGAAGAAACGGCCCAGAGACCTACATACAACAATAACAACTCCTGGAAGAGGCCACTAATGTGACAGAAATTGCCAGATAGTAAGAAGCTGTCTTGAAGTGGTGGGGAATCACCACCCAAATCCACATGGAGTTAATGATTAACTACCAACACAGATTCAAGTACTGTTTTGTGAAATTTCCAAATGAGATATTAGGGTTAAGTAAGATGATTAGCCCTCACCAAAGTAGCCCAAGATAAATAGCCTGAAAAAGCATCAGAGTGTCTTCAGAATAAAATTCAGGACATTGAGATAGAATAAGTATTTCAGTTTCAGATACAGTAGGGAAAACTCCAAGATTATGTGGCATTGGATTAACATTGGGAAGAAACAACAATGAAGTGCCAACAACAGGGCCCCATTTTCCCGTAATGATTTGGCTAAGAATCAAATTGTAGGGAATGTAGTGCAGAAGGCCAATTATAGGATGAATTTTTTAAAAGTAAATTAGACCAAGGGATATTTGATTTTTATTGAGTAAATTTTGGGAGGACTCAACTCTTAAGAGTTGAAACAGTGAAAATTATTCAATATATATCAAAATTTGACTAAGCAATACCATCTGAATCCTTGGCTCATATTCCTTCCACATTGTCAAGAGAGTATCTAGTTCAGTTTGCAAAGAACCCTTAAGTGACCAACTTCTGATGACCATGATGATAAATAAGATTATATCAGGTGACTCTCATATTATGTCAATTTATCAACATCAGCTAAAATGGGAAATTGGATTTAACTGGTAAACTGGAGCAGCTGTAACCCATTTTTGATCAACTGTTTGATTTAAGTCTGTTAAATCAGCCAATTTTTTAAAGGTTTCCCGGCTTTTTGAGCCTTCCTACTTGGCCAAATAATCCCTGAAATTATGGAATTTACTGTGACAACTAAGATCCCTGACAACATATCTGGATTGCATTTCAGAAACAGTCTGAACCCACACCATTTCAGCCTAATGAGACACCACTAATGCAACCTCCCCAAGGACAAGCTCCTGGCTATTGCCAGAGGCATAGACTTCAGCCAACCACAAGGATACCACACTGGTTGACCCCGGAACAACCAGACCCCTGGTGCAAGTAGGCCCTGTTTGAACATGACCCCCAAAGAGTACCAATGCCACATCAGAACTGGGCTATGCTTCTATTATCACCAGAGTGACCACTTATCTAAGGATTGTACTAGCTGCTACAATGGAACCCAAGGAGCCATCATCTCAGCAATAAACAACGCTTCCCAGTCCTATCCTATCATTGATGTTATTTTATGCTACCATGACCTTGAGGTGAACACTGTGGCCCTATTAGACAGTGGGGCAACCCTTAACTACATGAAACATAGTATAGCTGAGAAACTGGGGGTACCAGTCCAAGAAAACTCCCAACTGGTAACCTTAGGCAACAAGACAACTGAACTGTCCCACAAATGCAAATAGTCTGTCTCCCTGAAACTGAATGTAAGCCTCTTGCCTACCATATTTTACGTCATGGAGAAGTTGCCCAAACCTGTAGTGATAGGTTTTGAATAGTGGATTGACCACCAACTGAACTTTGACTATAATAATTATCAGGTGACTGTTACTCATGAGATTCAAACCTTAAAGATTCCATGCTTGAACTCTCAGCAATCCCCAGAGCTAAACGACATCATCATGGAGTCTTGCAAAGCTGAGATCCCTAAATGTTTGAAGTCTTGGGAGTCTGTCTTCTCAGAGGAATAAGCCACTGCCTTTCCCAAACACAGGTAGTTTGACCATACCATCAATCTCCTCCCAGAAACCCATCCTAAACATGTCTCTGTCTATAGTTGCAGCATGAAAGAACAAGTTGACTTAAGAGAGTACCTGGAAAAGATATTAAAGAAGGGATACATGCATGTCTTTAAATCTCCCTGCTCTTCCCCTTTACTGTTTATTAAGAAGAAGGATGGTGAACTACGTCCTTGCATGAATTACCAGGACCTAAAAAGTATCACTTTGAAAAACAGATACCCTGTACCTAATGCTAAAGACCTGTAAGATCAGCTTTCAGGAGTCAACATCTTCTCAAAAGCTGATCTGAGGGACACTTTCAACCAGATCTGTATCAGATCTGGTGATTAATGAAAGACCACCTTCAAGACTAGACAAGGCCTATACAAGTACCTGGTTATGCTGTTTGGGTTATGTAATTCACCCAGCACCTTCTAAACTATGATGGACATGGTCTTGGGAGGACCCAAGGACCAGTGTTGTGTAGCTTACTTAGATGACATCCTCATCTACAGCTGCACCCCTAAGGAACATGTCAAAAATCTCCAAGCTGTCCTACAACGCTTCAAGGAACACAGAATGTTTGTTAAGCTCCATAAATGCAAGTTTTTCCAGGAAGAAGTAGAGTTCTTGAGGTAAAATGTGCTAAAAGGAGGATTTGCTATGTCACCTGACAAGATTGAGGCCTTGACGTCATGGTCTGAACCTAAGAACTGCAAGGAAGTCAGAAGCTTCTTGGGCCTGCAAACTTCTGCTGGGAATTTTTCCAAAATATTTCTTCAATCTTCTTGCCCTTGACCCGCCTTACATCTGAAAAACACCCCTTTGTGTGGGATGACACCGCCAGATCCACCTTTGAGTTGCTGAAGAACACCTTTGTGTCTGCCCCCATCTTAGAAATGCCAGTTTACAAAAACCCCTTCATTGTGGAAACAGACACATCCAACTTTGCATTGGGGGGTGTTGCTTAAGGAGGAGCATGATAGTAAGCTGCACCCTGTAGCTTACTACTCAAGGAAGTTCATTCTTCCTGAGTTGAACTACCCTATCTACAATAAAGAGATGCTTGCTATCATCCAATCCTTGAAACATTGGAGAAGATAATTGTGTGACAACAACCACCCAGTGAGTATCATGACCAATCACAAGAAACTGAAATACTTCTTCAAACCACAACAACTGAATCAGCAACAAGCTAGATAGGCCCTATTCCTAGAAGATTACAACTTATCAATCAGATACAAGCCTGGTAAGATCAACATTGTACCAGATGCCTTAAGCCAAAGAGTCAATCCTTTTCCTAGTGCCAAAGAGATTGAAGAATTCAACACTAAATCCTTGCTGTCCCCAAACATGATTGAGCCAATGCTCATTTTCCTGGGGCTAGCCAGTAGAAGAGAAGAAATCCAACTAGATCAGACCGTAGACCAGCACTGCATCTCCATCATGGAAGACTTAAAGAAAGATATCAACAATTGATACTAATGAAATGGTTACTCCCTACATGGAAACACCCTGCAGCTACACGGACGCACCTATGTACCAGAAGGCCCAATGCACTTAGAGATACTGAAGGAATACCACAACTCCCCCATGTCAGGACACCCTGGGCGTACAAAGACTCTCAAAGGGATTCAGAGAACCTACATGTGGACCAGGATGAAGCCAGAAATTGAAGGATACCTCAGCAGTTGCAAGATATGTGGATGTACTAAGCCTAGGCGAGGAAAGCCAGAAGGATTGCTACAATCCCTTCAGATTGCAGAAGGTCCTTGGAAGTCAGCATCCATGGACTATATTGTGGAGCTACCTAATTCAAAAGGATTCAATGCCATCCTTGTAATTGTTGGTTGTTTCACCAAAATGGCTCACTTCATTCCAACAACAACCAAAGTAACAGCAAAAGAAACTGCCACCCTATTCTGGAACCACAAACTCTCACAAGAAGTGGTCTTGAACAGAGGCCCACAATTCACCTCCAAATTTTAGGCTTAAATCCAAAAGAACTTGGGAATAAAAATATCATTGTTTACTGTATATCACCCTCAGAGCAACAGGCAGACCAAAAGAGTGAACCAGGTCCTCAAAAAGTACTTAAGCTGCTACATAAACTCAGAACAAAACAACTGGGTAACTCACCTACTAATGTGTCATGGCCCATACAAGAGTCTGGCTGGACTCCTGCAGGAGAGGTGGGCTGGGCCTAGAAGCCCAAGTACACAATAGGCGCAATTCTGACCATATAGTTGATTGCAGTAGCTAGGGAATGCCAACTCCCAGTATGGGGCACAACCTGGTTGGCCAGCCCCAATACTGTGATATAGACAAAACCCAACTTACTGAAGTCCTGGGCAGGAAGCACAGTTGGTAAGGGGAGAGTGGGAGGAATCTCCAGCATGGAGGGCAAAATGATAACCCTTGGTGGCCAGGAGGAGCAAATATGTCAGATTGTAAAGTGTAGTGGGATTATAAATAAATGTAAACAGAATAGTTATATTGGTGCAAAAGTAGATAGATCTTGCAAAAAAGGAATCATGAGCATAAAGACATTTATTTTTAAGATGCCAACAGTGAGGAGGGCTTCTCCTCCTCACTATTTATACTTACTGGTAATTTTGAGGCTTTTAGTGCCACCAGAGAACTGATGGCATCAATTGCAGTTAAACTTACAATTTTCAATGAAATTTGCGGACTTGGACCAGGGGATGGGTGCTCATTATTTGGTATAACATGAACCTTTCTTAAACTGCAGCATGCCAAGATGCCACAGTTATTTATAGATCCCACAAGTGATTGAGCGCCCAATCACATGATCAAACAATCACACTCCCAATGTATCATTTCCCAATAGTTGAGAGGCCCAAATTTGATAATAGAATCAAATCCAGGGATTTGAGGCTTGTGTGCCTCTCAAATCCTGGGCCATTTGTTAGTTGAAAGGGGGTTTTCTTGCTCTGGGAGTACTTGGTAGGGGTTCCCAAGCTGTGGGGTTTTTTTCCTCTAGGAAGGCCAGCTGATTACCCAGGGCTTTCTGGCCCCTGACAAAATGGCCCATTTATGTATAAAAATCAAGACCACAGCTCTACTGGTATGTCCACTTTTAAGGCCAACTATGGATTCTACCCCACCTGGGACGTCCCTCCCGCAGAAGAACTGACAACCCCAAAGACAATATTGGGTTAGCAACATTCACACATGCCAAGAAGAATGTGCCCAGAATCTAAGAAGAGAAGTGCAAGTATACAAGGAGTTTCTGACAAGAAACAAAGCCCTGGTCCATCAATAGAAGTAGGAGACCTTGTGTATCTTAGGGCAAAGAAAATCAAGACCACAGCCCCTTGTGCTAGTTTAAGCCCTCAACAAATGGGCCCCTACAAGGTCCTACAACACATTGGCACTGTAGCATACCAGTTGGAACTACTCCCAGATGGAAGATCCATGATGTATTCCACCGCTTTCTGCTATAAAAAAAGAAATTATTGTCTCTTCCAAACCAGTTAGTAAGAACAGCACCTACCTATCAAAGTAGGAAGCTTCACAGCACACAAGGTTGAAGCTATCTTATAATACAAACTCTGATATCAAAAACCATATTTTCTGATCAAATGGAAAGTGTTGTGAATGTCATCATTCACCATGTTTTGATTTTGCCTTTGATGGGTTATTTTGAGGACAAATCTCTCTCTTTTGCTTTTGCCCCTCAAAATGAGTCTATATCCAAACTGGGAAATACAATTGTTTGGTTTCCTGACTCTGCGCAACTCACTTGCCCCACTCATGCTTGTGGCAAGTGATCCTACCGTCCATGTACTGTTTTGTGGTAAAGCTACACAGTATATATTCCTTTTAATATTCACCAATAAAAATTAAGTTCTATTCACATTTTAATCTTTGTATCTTCAAGTACTTTGGCGCCTCTCTCTAGCCACAACTAGTAGAGATTATTCATCCAGGGCCACAAGGTAATCACATAGTCTTCCCTGCCATCTAACCAAGACTTAGTACAAATCCAATCCTAAGGTTAGTATTTCCTGTTGTGTGTCTGTGCCGCATCTCAGAACACAACAAAAATGGTTCTCACTACAGGGGCTGTAAGCCCCTTGGTTATCTCTTTTGCATCCACGTTTTCAGGTCATTTGCCTCCTCCTATACTAGAGCAGACTTTACCTGAAATTACCAGCCCTCCTATTGAGGAAGACATCACAGACCTGCCTATTGTCCCTACTGTACTGAACCTTGGGAATGCCCCCCACCTAGTTGCTTATCCCATGGGTACCCCTGACTTAGAATAAGTCATGGCGGTAGCCCTTGGGATAGCTTGTGATGGAGCCATCCCTTGCCTGAAGTTGCAGTTCAGTCAGGCTGAATACTATGAACTGATTGTGGATCCTCAATTTCCACAACATCTTCTGTCAGCAGCTGGCTCCACAAGCACTTACTGTCATCCTTTGTACAACCTGCCTTAGCCCACCATCAAATGATGTTAGGGCTCCATGTTCAAGAAATCTTGTCTCTACAAGCAGCCGTCACCCATCACTGGGATCAGTTTGCAGTCTATCAACAGTGGATCCACTCCCTGTTATCCTTGATATCAGACAATTAGCACAACTCTGTCACCTCCCAGATCTGTTTGGTTAATTCCATTGAACAAATGTGCCAATCCATCTCTGAATATGTCAGAGAGCGTCTACATGAGTTTCACCAGTTGGAGCAGCCCTGGCGCATCCAAGTAGATTCCACCCTGAACACCTATCTCACCAATTTCAAACAACTTTTACAGCAGCTCAATGCGTTCAGCGCTTATTCCTTTGAGCAACTGCAACAGGTAGCGGACCTTGCTGCTAAAGGCCTTAATGAGTTCAGTGCAAAATTTGATCAAGAAAGAGTTGTCACTTCCGCTGCTATTGCCAAGCTCCAGAATCAAGTGAATGAATTATCTATGCCCAAGCCAGATGCTCCGCCTTCCCCCCATCTGATGATTTGGCGGAGAGAGAGCAAAGACTATGGTACATCATTTTAGAGCTACAAGCGTCTACCCACAGTCAAGGAAACCCTACTGAAGCTCCTCAGCCTGATCCACAGATGCTTGCTTTGACCACTCGAGTTGCTGGGCTACAGCAGGAGCTTGCTGCCCTACGCAAAATGGTGGCAACTGCTGCTATTCCAGTTGGAGTTGTCAATGAAGATGACTGATGCCCTGGCCTGTCAGGAGCCCCTCAAATCTAATGTGCTAGAGAGTTGATTGCCCTAGCTAATGAGATGGACCATTTGAAACAAGATCACATCAAGCTAGACAGGGACATACAAGAAATTGTAAATTGATTGACTCAGTAAATGGCAGGTTTTCCCCTTGCCTCTCATTGGGGCCTTCCCTTACTTCTTGACTGGCTGAGCTCTCTACGGTAGTAACAACCCAAGGACAACACCTAGATGTTACTGAGCAACAGACCACTCTAGCTAATAATATGGGTGCCCGCACTACTGAGACCCTGACTACTCTTGAAGAAATTGTTTGTCAGCTGTGGGCCAGACAGCCCCCTTCTGAATCTGAATCATAATTCTCCCCACGCATAAATGTACTTGATAGCAACAATGGTGGTCCAACTCCTGAAGCACATTTCAAGCCTAACTTTAAGCAATTCTTCAATCCCAAAACCTCGACCATTGCAGCTTTCCTAACTATCTATGAAACTGCCATGAGAAGAGCATCAGATGAGGTTAGGAAGGAACATATTTTAACCTGTCTACACTTGACCTGCCAAGAGGTGGTGGTGCCTGAGCTGCCCACCATTGAGACTTGGGAAGACATGAAGCAGCTTCTGATTGACAAATTTGGTGGTGATCTTAGTTTAAAAGTGAAGAAGGACGCCTTCATGCACATTGCTTTCAAACCTAAGGAGACCCTAGCTGAATTTGCAGATAGATTCTACATGAAAGACAGCAACTGATAACAAGCAGACAATTGTCAGCCCACAAAGCCTACATGGCTTGCGCTCAAGCCCTCAAGGTTAACCAGCTTCTGTTTCTCCATTTCAAAGCCCATAAAGCTATGCTTTTTTCCATTAAGAGCATAAAGACACTATTGCAGGATATGTACCTTACTCATTCTGGAGCAGTTGTTCAGGAGAATTGTGTTGCCTCTAACTCTGGTTTGTCTTCCCGTGGCCCCCACATCCTTACAATGAACTCGCAAAATCCTCCTTGCTGTCAAAGTTACCACAACTGCAGCCAGATAAGACATCATTCTTGAGTCTGCACCAATTTTTGGGTTGAAGGAACTGATCCCAAGGAGCAGGTGGGAAAATAACAGTCAACCTAGAGGCAGAGATGCTCTCAGTTGACAATTCTTCCCAGTCTCTTTCAATCCCTCCCTCTATAACCAACTCCAAGCCTGCTGATACTGGGGATCCTCCTATCCTACTGTTGTTTCACAATATCTCTGACAACTCTGACTTGGACAATTCTGATGTTAATGACCCTGACACTTACGAGTATTCAGTTCTTGCCGTCCCTGAAACCATTGCAGTTCCCTATAAGTCACGCTCAGGAAAGACTACAACAACTGCTAAGCCTTTTCCTGAGGCCAAAGAAGTTGTCTCTTGCCCATACCTCACCCAAGCAAAGAGGTCTCCTGTGCTAGTAGAGTTGTCTGAAGAAGCTGCTGAAGTTGCTGACGCTGTATTCAAGAATGTGTCAGTTTTTCTTCCTCTCCAAACTGTCTAAAAGGAGTTTCCAGGCTTGCGGTGCATGATTGAGAAGTGGGACAAAGAGCTGGCAGAAGCTCAAGACATCCTGGTTGTCCTTCCACCCTTTGGGTGTACTACCACTTGTGTGGAAATATCCATCCAGAAGGTGAAAATCAAGGCTATCTTGGACACTGGATCTCCTGTTAACTTTTTCTCCTTGAAGCTTGTCAGAAAATCAAGCCTGCCCCTGACCTTAATTATCATCAGTTGTACCGTACAGCTGGGCTGTCTATGACTCAAGCCATAGGGGCATATTTTGCTCTCCCCATGTGGTTTGGCAAGCTTCTCTTAGCCATGCCTGCAGTTGTCTTGGAGAATGAGAGCTATGATCTCTTAGTTGGTACCCAATTCCTTAGGGAATATAATGGGACATCAACTTGAAGGATGGTTACCTCTCTATTATGGGGTACAAAGTTACTCTGATCTTTGAGGAGCCAGTCAAGGTTCCCAGGAAGCGCCTCAAGATATGTGCTTTAGAATATACCACAGGTGTTTTCACTCTAAAATACCATACCCACTCCTCCAACATGAAGTGTCTGCCTATGGATTTCCCTGCGTCTGAGGGGATCCCTCTCCTGGCTACTTCTGCTACAACTATTCCCCCTGGCTCTCAAGCCATCTTGGACTCCCAAATATTGTATGAGCTACCTGAGTGTACTTTCCTGGAGTTGTACTCCCCTCCCTTGCTAGGTTGTAACAAACCTTACCTCTGTCCTGGAATCCTAAATGTCTCCCATAAAGACCCTGTTCAATTGCTGGTAGCCAACCTAACTGCTCTCTCCATAAATTTATCTGGAGGGAAGGTTGTTGGTTGTGGCAAATTACTGAATGCTCCCAATTTCTTGTCACTTCACCCCTTTGGTATGTTCCAGGATTTTAACCTACCTGAAGACAAGCCCCAAGTCCTATCCTTGTTTACTGCGCAAGACTTCTCACAACTATCTCTGGTCCAAAAGAAGGAGGTGCTTGATTTGCTAGATCAATTTTCAGTAATCTTTGCTAAAGATAGCACTGATTATGGTCTAGCCAAAGGTGTTATCCACCAGATTGATACTGGAGATGCCCCCCCCTTTTGCGCCAAACCATATTGCTGCAGCTGTGTGGAGGAAGCTCAGGTGTCAAAAGAGCTCAAACAACTGTTAGACGCTGGGCTACTGGCCCCTTACCAAAGTCCTTGGGCTTCCCCCTTACTCATCTTGAAGAAGAAGGATGGGGGTCATTGTATTATGATGGACTATTGTCAATTGAACTCTTTAACCAATAAGGACTCTTACCTCTTGCTGTGTATTGATGATGCTCTCCGCTGTCTTGGAGGCTCTAAGTTCTTTTCCGCAATGAATCTGGCATTGAGATACTGGCAAGTCAACCTTTTGCCCAAGGACCGCCAAAAGGCCACAGTCACTACATCTGAAGGGCTATTTGAGCCTACTCACATGCCACAGGGACTCTGAAACTCCCCGGCCACCTTCCAAAGGGCCATGGACTTCATCCTCCGTGACTTGAAGTTGTTGTATGTCCTAGTATACTTGGATGATATAACAGTTTTCAGCTCTACCTTCACTGACCACCTGGCTCATCTCAAAGAAGTGTTCATAAAGATTTGAGAGGCTGGCCTCAAGCTAAAACCATCTATGTTCTCTTTCTTCAAAGTGTCTTGAATTCTTGGGCCATGAAGTAACCCAGACAGGGATTCACCCAATGACCAAGAAGGTTGAAGCTATCAACAAAATGCTTCCACCCACCAACCTGTAAGAGGTACAAGTCTTTCTGGGTATGATAGGCTACTACAGACAGTTCATCCCTGACTTTGCCAACATTAGCAAACCTTTGGTCCAACTGTTACATAATGTCCCTTTTGTATGGACTTCTAGTCAGCAACAGGCCTTTGAGACCCTTAAACAAAAACTCAAAGAGGCTCCCATCTTAGTGTATCCTGACTACAATAAGGAATTCATCCTTTATACAGACGCTAGAAATCTGGCCATTGGAGCTGTCCTGGCTCAACTAGATGATGAAGGTGTGGATCACCATGTGGCTTATACGTCTTGTGTGCTAAACAAGCATTAGAAGAATTATAGTGTCACAGAAAAGGAGTTTCTTGCCGTGTTGCATGCAGTCAAACAGTTCTGCCACTACGTGTATGGCACCCATTTCACTGTTGTCACTGACCACGCCTTGCTTAAGTGGTTACAACAGCTTAAGGAGCAAGAAGGACAGCTAGCTAAATGGGCACTCTGTCTGAAAGGTTATGACTTTACTGTTCTACATTGTCCAGGGATTCAACATCAGAACTCAGATAGATTATCCAGAATGCCCATCCTTGCTCTACACCCTGGTAAAGCTCTTAGACTGTATGAACTAACTGGATATCCTTCCTCTTAGGAAAACAAGACAGAAGAAGTCTGATTATCCCTGTCCAAACTATCTGAGGATACACTCATTTGCAACAATCAGCTCTTCAAGAAAGTACAAGACCAATACCTGCCTTATGTACAACCTAGTCTTTGCCTTTTGTTGGTGCTTCAAGCTCATAAAGAGACTGGGCATGGGGGCATAGACAAGACCTATGACTGACTCTAGAAAAATTATTTCTGAAAAACTTTGCCTGCTGATTCCAGACGTCATAGCTAGTTGCCACAACTGCCAACCCAGAGACCGTGAGCTGCCTCTCAAAAGTTTAAATTAGTCTCCCCTCAACATGCCTTTCACACTGTCAGCATTGACACTGTAGGTCCTCTCCCCTGCTCCTGCTCTGGTTGTTGCTTTATCCTAATTGCTGTTGACCACTTCAGCAAGTGGGTAGAAGCTTGCCCTACTAAGGACATCACTGCTAAGACAGCTGCTGCCTTCCTGTTGAAAGATGTTTTATACCACCATAGCTGCCCTCAAGTGTTGCTATCTGACAATGGGACTAATTTTAACGCCAAGTTGTTAACTTCTGTTGTTGAGGCCTTGGGGTCCCACCAGTCTTTCTCTGCCCCCTATAACCCTTCTACCAATGGGGAAGTTGAGCGTGCAAATTCAACACTGGTTTCTATGATGAGGAAACTCATTTAATCTGACGCTGCAAACTGGGATCTATACTTACCTGCTGCTCTCTTTGCTTATTGCCTTAGCAAACATTATGTCACCGGGTATTCCCTCTTTGCTATGCTGTATGGGCGTGAGGCTACCACTCTGTTGCTCTTGGGGCCCCCCTACTCTCCTCTGATAAGGCCATGAATCCTGATGGTTATATCAAAGATCTAGTCAACCACATAATTGACATACAGGCCACTGCTTATACCTCTGTGTATAAGAACAAGATGCTTGAGCTCTCTCCTGATAATGCTGGACGCTCTCCTTGTCTGAGTTCAACATTGGAGACCACATTCTCTACTATCAGCATAGAGTAGGAGGACACGCTCACAAGCTAGATATTCTGTGGGTTGGCCCTCTAGAAGTAACCTTCAAGCAAGGGTCTGAGTACACTGTGAAACTCCTCTCTAGTGGTTGTCTGTTTGCCTGAGTACATGCCAAGTTCCTCCACAAGTACTACCCCCCTAAAGCCAATCTAGAGGAGGGAAATGTCATGAATGCCGCCATTCAACATGTTTCAATTTTGCCTTCAATGGGTTATTTTGAAGATAAATCTCTCTCTTTTGCTTTTGCCTCTCAAAATGAGTCTATATCTGAACTGGGAAATACATTTGTTTGGTTTCCTGACTCTGAACAACTCAATTTCCCCACTCATGCTTGTGGCAAGTGATCCTACTGTCCATGTACTGTTTTGTGGTATTCCTAACCACTATATATTCCATTTTTTATTCATCAATAAAATCTAAGTTCTATTCACATTTTTGTCTTTGTGTCTTCAAGTACTTCAGTGCCTCTCTCTAGCCACAACTAGTAGAGATTATTCATTCAGGGCCACAAGGTAATCACATAGTCTTCCCTGCCATCTAACCAAGACTTAGTACAAATCCAATCCTAAGGTTAGGATTTCCCGCTGTGTGTCTGTGCTGCGCCTCAGAACACAACAGAAAGGGTGCTCAAACAAAGAGAATATTTGGGAACCAGAATCCAACCTGAAGAACGCAGCTACCCTGATGAAAGAATACAAGTCCCGGAATAAAGCGTTGTGCTCTGCAAGCTTGACTATGGTAGGAAATGATGTCAGGGCCCAGAATGCCCTAGAAAATCAGCTAGCCTGCATGGAGATAAAACAACCAACATTGTGAAAAGCATTGACAACTGTTTTTCCAGAAGGAAAAGCCCCTTTTTTTGACCATGAATGGCCAGGGATTTGCTAGGTCCACATGCCGCAAATATCTGAAATTGAGGATAAACATAAAACTAGGTTTTCTTACTATCAAGAAATGGTAAATTGTACCAGCACTTGCCCAACTGCCCAATTGGGCAATCAAATTCTTATAGGTCCTAATAATAGTGGTGGCACCTTGGCATGCTGCAGCCAAACCCATGACCATGAAGAAACAGCTAAAAACTTTCCCTCCCCAGGCCTCAGTGTGCAATTTCAAAACCAATTTGCAAGTATCACTGATGATATTATCACCAGGCCTCTGGTGGAACAAAAGGCCAAGTATTTCTCAGTAATTATAAGTAGTGAGACAGGGAAGCCTTCCTAACAATCAACATCATAAAATAAACAACCTTATGCCCAGAACTCATGATTTTCTTGCAGGAATTATCTATTTTTGCTCAATATAATCACTATGTTTGCATCTCTTTGTGAATCTACTATATAATACACCCACACCTATCCTTTCCCTCCTTCCTCTGCTCCTGTCTATCTGGTTACACCACCTTGCACCATCAACTTAAAGTTTTTCACCCTCACCAGCTGGATCTTCCTCCCGGCCATTATAGAGGCCCAATTACAACTATCATGAAAAAGATCCCCTCCACTCCTCTCTTGCCCAGCAGGCCTCCTGCCCAAGACTTCAGCAAGTTGGGCTTGTCTATATTACAGTATTGGGGCTGGTCAATTAGGTTGTGTCCCATACTGGAAATTAGCACCCCCTGGCCACTTCTGTGAACTATATTGTCAGGATCACACCAATTGTGTATATGGCCTTTCAGGCCCAGCTTGCTTCCCCTGTGGGAGTCAAGCTGGACTCTGGTATGAGCCATGACAAATAGAGTGAAGCCAAGAGGGCAATTAACTGTAGACACTTTTCAGCTTAGCAAAACTATAAAAAAGAAAATCATTATTTGGATTAAGTCCCTAACTTATATGCTTATAACACTATTTTTGGCCCCCTTACACTTGAACTATTTGCTCCAAGATGCGCTTTTGGTAATCTAGATGATATTTTTTACTGGAGCTCTTAATTTAATAGCAAGCTCTTGGGAAGACTGATAAATCATTTTCTTTCTGCCAAATTTGGAAAATGTTGGTTAATTATCCCAAGGTTTCAGAAGTTAGAGTAAACTCATATCAAGGATGCAGAGGCCTTTACTATCCAGGTATAAAAAATGTGCAAAATTAAAGCAATAACTTAAAATTGATAAAAATAACAAAATTGGTGCCAATTTAACTAAATATAGAAATATAATGCATATACATAGATAATACAGCAATAGATGAGGGAATTCAGTATCTGAAATAGTCTAAAAATTCAAAATACAATATTAAAAAATAATTTAAATTGTTTTATTTGATTTAAATGGAAAATATTACTCAACCAGAACAATAAACAGGTGTATCTAGAGGATAGCACCAAGGTTATTAGTGCCTAGGAGGGTCTACCAACAGATTTCCTGTACTTTAAATCCAGAAACTTCTGGGCAAAATGTGGGATTGTTGAATCCAATGTCTAAATTTCAAATCGTAAATGTAAGAAACTCAACCAATTAAAAATAAAATAATTAATCAAATTATTTATTTATTTGATTTTTTTATTTTTATAAATAAATAAATTTTGAATCCCTATCACATAATTCAACTGTAATAAGACAAAACTCATTGATGTAGCTGTGCTGTATTAGCATAGTTACACAGGGAAAATATTTGGAAACTAGATAATGCCTTTATTTGGATATAGGGTTTATATAGTTAGAGTGAACATTTTAGGAGAAAAAAGATTGACAATCAATCAGTTGGATTGGGCAGGGGGTGGTGTGATTCTTGTAATTAGTGAAGTGCCAAATTGAGCTGTCCATCGTACTGGGATTGTAATTGGGTCCTATTGCTGGATTTAGTAATTCAAGTTGACTTCCACATTTGGCTACAGGTTATGGGGAAGTTGGTTTAAGGGTCACAGATCCTCTTGTGCGGAACCTTGCCAGGGGTTGACCCCATTGTTTTGACATCATTTATTATGAGGAGTTGGTCTGACCCAAATAGTTTCATGGGGATGTCCAAATCTCAGCTAACCAAATGTATATTTTACATCAGCCCTGTGACCTTGCTTTGGGCTGAGTTGATTTAAATATTGCCAACAGCTGTGAAAGCTACAGTATGCTTTAGGATTAACTCGTTACTGGGCAGTTTGCTAAAAGGGGTTTGCTTTTGAGGCGGGCTTGTTCAAGTTTGGGAGGAGAAAATCTTTGGGATTATGTGGGTGGTTTATTTGCTTCTTGATTCAAAGGTGGATTAGCCACACTTTTGTATTTGGAGTTGTCATGTTGAATCAAAGTGACAAAGCATATGCGAATTTGTGGATGACAAGTATAGTGTCAGATGGGATAGGGTTGATTTCGATGAAACGCGGAGTAACTCCAGCTGGTAAAAGTTGGTGTGATTGGTTGAAATTTAAAAGCATCTGGCTTTAGGATATTTCCGAGGGTAGTATGGGATTTTTGAAGCAAGTGGACTGTAATTTCAAGTCACGTGTGGCTTCCCTCCCCTCGCGATAGGGACAATTAAATCCAACCATGTGTGGCGTTATCTTGGTAATATATATTTAAATGGTTTCCTGGCAAAGGAAATCTAACATGAACTCGCTGCCTTTGAACTTTCTGCTCCAATCCGTTGATTCAACTGTCAATTCTCTCTCTGAATGCTCTTTGCTTACTGAACCCTTGAACTTTTCTGCTGACAATCCCTTCTCTGAGTCCAGCTTTAGCGATCCCATGAACTTCTCTAATGATTCACTTTTCTTCACTCCATGCTTAACCGGCTCCATCTCTACTTGTGACGTTTTCCTTATCAACTCTATACATAGTTTTAACATGTCCCCTATTCCTGGTTCAACCGCCTTCTTTG
The DNA here is from genome assembly GCA_014839935.2 of Entomophthora muscae. Classification (NCBI taxonomy): domain Eukaryota; kingdom Fungi; phylum Entomophthoromycota; class Entomophthoromycetes; order Entomophthorales; family Entomophthoraceae; genus Entomophthora; species Entomophthora muscae. The sequence continues at coordinate 338,611 of QTSX02001429.1, forward strand.
AAATGCCAGTCAACAATCAACCGTACATCTTTGCCTCACAGTTTAGTACACTGCCTTCACACGAGATGTCGCGATTGGCCCGCAAACGCATTATCCGAGACAGGATCCGCGCTCGATACTTTGCCAAATTCCAGTCCCCCTACTGAGGCATTCTTCACAATATATTAAATTTCTTTAACCCAGCAATGAAATGAATATAAATTCCCAATTTAAACCAAACCATACAAAAAGCATTCTTAACCATCAAATGTTCTAAACAGATGCCGCTACAATAAGCCACAGCGGAATGCCAAGGATTTTCCTATCCACAACAAACCTTCCAACTTCCCTAAACCGGCATCCCTCCCCTACATTTATCCATTTCCATCGATGCAAGTTTACTCATTGTACTGAGGCATCAGACAGCTAGAGCCCCACGCAAAATGCAAATACCCCAGCCTTGATCCCCTGAAAATATTTCCGATACATTTCTTACTTTTATGTCCTACAACTTTATTTCACGCCTTGGATACAAACAGTTCACAGCAAAACTGTAGAGGTCAATGTTTATAGCCTTCAATAGCTTAAAGTTATACCTTGGATAAAGGGCAGACAGGGCTATATCGATGATAAATAATAAGCGTTTGAAAGCCTTAATTTTTAAATACAAATTTTACTTTAAATCACTGCAAACAACTTGATTCTATTTATTCCAAGGTTGCAGTTCCTTCTACCAGTCCAAGTAAGGATAGAGTCAGGCCTTAGAAACTTCTTTACCAGAATCTAAGTTTTGCTATATATGTATCATAACTTTTTTAATTTTTTAGAGATGCTGTGTATGTACTTCTTGAAAGTATACAAATCAAATAAAGATAAAATCAAAGAAGAGAATGGTGCTCTATTTGATATAGAAGAAGGATATTATATAGTATCACGATAATCTACACAGCGTCCATATAACTCATGGCAGTCATGAGACTTATTCAAGTATTGTTCCTCATAGGATTAAAAATTTTATCCCTGTACAACATTGAAATGTGGCAACAGTTCCACCTAATATTTGGCAATCAAGCCATTTCTCAGGGAAATGATATTACAAGAGAGAGTAATTAAAGATGTTGTGATATCTCTCCCTGGGGAGCTGGAAAGCAGAGTTTTAGAAATTTTCTTGAGGGTATCTGGGATTTGTGCCTTGCATTGATCCAGTTTGTCATTGGATACAGGTAATAATGAGTTTCTTTGGGATTTTCTGGCTTTACATAAGAAGAGTCTATTGTGGTGCATGAGTTTTGATTCTATTCAAGCACTGATTCCTTTTATATGATAGGTATTTTTGGGTTGGCTTCATGAATGGCAACTATCCTAATACTATGGATTGAAATACCAATTGAGTATTAAACCCTGTCTAGCATGACTGCCTGTTGTTTTTGAGGCTCAAAACCCCCTCTTATAATTGCCCAGAACCCTCTTTAGATGAGAGATTCACCACTGGCCTGCCAAATTACATCACTAGGATAGCAAGCAGCTACTAATCCTATGCTGAAGCAAAATAATCAAAGATTAGCTCATTGATGATAGCCTCAGGGGCTGTCAATGAGAATGAATTGAAATAATTCTGTCTGCCACTGGGTCAAATACCATCAATTAATCAATCTTCCTCAATAATAGAGCTCAAGAACAGAAGGTACATGCTTTCCATCCTATTAAATCTACTAATGGACGGCTACCCTACCCAGTGCCATTTTGCTATCCCAGAGGAAATAAATTCTGCCTGTCTCACCCCCTGGATACCTGACCCCTAATCCCTGGAGGTAAATCCTTGTGATGTGAGTATATGGGCCCATGGTCTCTACACCAGGCTTTATTGCCGTTATAGAATAAAGAGTTATGAATCTTTGGTTCACACAACTCTTATCATATCTAATTCTAATGATCTACTGCTTGAAAGCTGTATCCACTGGCCTGGCTGACTCTCCTACCCACCAAATTCCAGCTGCCCTGTCCAAAGTTTACAGCTCCCTGGTTTACCCTAACAATCAGTCCATTTTACAGAATACCTCATCAAGCCAGCCTATCCAATGCTTATCCCAGAAATCCTCTTGCTGTCCAATTCCTGGTCTACACTAGGATAAATTGTGAAGGTATTCAGTACAACATACCACCCAAGTTTTGAAGACAAATGTAGCTACCTCCCAGCTTACAAGGTCCCTATAGACTCTTCCCACTCCTAAGCCCAGCTACTCACCCACCCATTATCTCTCAGTATATAATTCCAAAAAGATGTTTTGTACCGCTTATATTGCCCTCACTAAGGTAAATGCCATCACAATTCCTGCAGGTGGCCCTATGTTCTGCGTGAGATGCTCTGCATACTACATCTTTGTGTTAGTACCTATCCCCTGATGGGAACTTCCTGCTGGCCTGCTGCTTAGGAGCCATTTGCTGCTGGATAGTACCCAATCAGTCTGACCTCTATGATGATGGCTGGTCCTCTTATTCCAGGATCAGTTTGTGCTGACCAAGGTCAACTACCCAGATTCTGTCTCCTGTTTAAGATATCTTAACTTGAAGAGGCATCACTTCTATTTCAAATCTTTACCTTTCCTATCCACTCAGCCTAGTCTTGCTTTCTATAAATCAGGGTTGTCTCCACCAGGTATCTTCTTAGGTACAGGTGGACATGATATTATGGTATTGTAAAGAATTTTTGTCCTGGGTCTGTATACCAGCTCATAAGAGCTTATGGAAAAGGTTGACTTGAGCATAGAAAACTATGAGAGCTGCTGGTGAAATGTCTTTGTGAAGATAGGGGAATCAGTGGATAATTCACCTAGTGCTTCCACTAGGGATTCATTCAATATTTTGACTATTATTCACTTGAGGATGATATGAGCTGCTGATTGTGTGCTGTATGCCATCTTTGTTGAGGTATAAGTTGGTGTCATATAAGATAGCTTCTTTTCCTTCATTGGTGATGAGAAGTTCACAGTTCTCAAACCTTTGAATTACTTTTCACCAATTAATTGTTTCAAATTGTTGCTTTGAGCTATTTATTGGTTGGTTCCACAGGCTATTTTGTTGCATAGTAATTAGAAAAGGTTATGTATTTACACCTTTTTTCATCAGTAGCAGTCTCTGGGTATCCAGTGCCCATACTTTGGATAGTTAGTTTATAGATAACAGAACTACAAATTTAGCAGTTCTTTAGATCAGGTGTACTCTTTACACATCTCATAATATTTATTGATTTCTTTGATGCTGTTCAAAATGTTTGGCCACCAGAATAAAGCCTTAAAGTAACTTCACATGCTTCTGCTACATGTATGCCCTAAGCCTCTTTGATAACAAAGAATCATGTCAATATTTTATGTTGCCTGAACATAGGGTATAGTATTGCCTCTTGGTAATACACATTGAAGTGTACCATAAACCTTTTTTGAAAAGGTGTTTTTTGAGGGGAATTTCTTAGTTTTTTATTGTGGTGCTAGGTGGAAAGCCCTTTTGAAGATCTCCTGTTATCAATACAAGCCAACTAGGCATTTCCCTGTTGATATAAAGTTTGGGCTTTTGGTATAGCCTTGATAAGGAATCTGCAGCAAGGAACTCTTTTTCTATCTTTTATAAAATTGTCATTGAGTATCTTTATATAAGGCTCATCCATTCAGGTTGTCTTATTGTGAGGTGTTGTTGTTCTTTGAAAAACACCAGTGATTTGAAGTTGGTTAGCACTTTGAATATTTGTGCACCTTCTGAATACCAGGACAATTTTATGTGACAATGAACAATTGCTATTAAATCTTTATTGTGGATGCAATACCTTTGTTCTCTGCCTGAGAGCTTATTTGATTATTATACAACTGGGAAGAATTTCTTGATTTTTTCTGTATTCTGAGTACACCTCTAATAGCGTTGTCAGAGGATTCTGTTTCCAATTTGTAGACTCCATATTGGTTTAGGTACTAAATAATGGGTGTCATTAGCATGTGTTTACTGAGTTGTCTTAAGCTCTGGTCTCAGAAAGAGTCCAGAAAAACTTTATTGTATTTTATGTGATTTCAGAGAAAGGTGTGATTCACTATCAGAAATATTTCTTACATAGAGGAAAAATAAACAATTTTCACCTCAATATGAGACAAAAAAACACTTTAACAATTCTCAAAACCAACCCAGACAAGCTACATAATTTGCACTAGCAGCAGCAGTTTCTTCTGATTGGGGAAACTTCTGCAAAGATCCAAAATCCAAGATTTGAATTTGGATCCAAATTCAAGGGCCAATCCAAAATTGGATCTTGGCTTCCCCTGCAGACTCTGCCAGCTCCCAGTTGCCTGCCTGATAGCCTCTTCAAGCACACTTGCTTCCAGATATTCCTGCTTCCTGCTCCTACCCATCACAGTCCCCCACACCCCAACCAGCTGTTTCCAACCCAGCCCAGGGCCCACTAATCTCACTGGGGCCCTGCAACCTAGGGCCACTGCTAAATTGAGAGAGCTGCTAAAGTTGAGCTCAAAATGCAAAATATTGTATGAAAATCCATAAATGTATTTTCAATCCCTTAATGATAGCATGAAACTTCAAGCCCCCTGTCATGACTCAGTGTCACAAATGAAACTTTTCTCTTAATCTTAAATCAAACCCAGAGCAGGAATAAAGCCCTAGTACCTTCAGTCCGAGGCCCACTAGCCCCAAGGGCTAAGGGCCTGGCTATCCACATTTTTTTGGGCTCAAGCCAGCAGGATCTTTGACTATCCCCCACAGAGCCTGAAATTTTTACCAAAATTCAATGAGACTACCCTACAGAGAGCGCCACTGAAGGCCAGAACCTATGCTGAGATAGTGGCTACAAAGTAGAGGATTTAGCAAAATACAACATTGCACCTGCCAATAAATGCCATTCAATGTCGAGAACCAACACCAAGACCAAATAATATTTGACAAGGCCACATGATTTCAAGAATAAAGTTGGTAAAATAGAAGCTAGTAGCATATATTAGTCAACGCCTATCAATAAAGAGCCAGTCAAAACCTAGAACCAACCAGCTCATCAGATTCCTAATTTTAAAGGGCCCAAGGACCAAAAGCCCACTTTTTTGTAGCTACCATAAAAGATAGTATAAAAACCCCAAGTATCCTAGAATTTACAGTATCATTATTTTGAGTAATAAATCTATTATGATCCTTTGGCTTAACAATATCTTGCCATGTTTCATATTGGTCTTCTATCATTTGCAAACTAAGCCTGCAGGCTCTGCTCAGATAACCATATCTCTCATAGATACTGTAGATCCCCCACCTGTGTTATTTGTCCTCCTGGTTTCCCCTTTGGCCCAGTCCATTTCACCAAATATATGTTGAGCCCAGCCTTCTTCAGGTTTTTTTCTAGAAAATGTCCTCCTGGCAGACCCCCTGGACAGATTCCTTAAACCTGAAACATTTGGTCAAGAAGGCTACTGATACACATCCAGCCCTGACTCTTCAAGTACAACTTCCTGACTGCTTATTTAGTTCCAATGACCCCATCCATCACCCCACAGCCTGACTGCCTGCAAGAAACTGTGATTCCCAATGAGGCTATGTCCACCTAACTTATTGGTGTAATTTATATTACATTGATGGGTTTGGTGGATTCCATGATCTCATCCAATGGTCCCTGAGCCTTGTTAGGCTGGTATTTCCCTTATATACTCAAGTTAGCATCCATATTATGGTAGGCACTTCCCACTGGCCCAGCGGTCCTACTGCCCGCATCTACAACTTATCCCCTTCAAACCTAGTCTTCTGGTACCCAGGTTGATCTCAGGGGATCCTTTGATTAAGGGAAAAGACCTGGCTTGAAAGGCCCAGTAGATGTCAGGGGCCATTCTCATCACATAATTAGCAGCAGTAGCTCAGGGGTGACATACTCCCACATGGTGAATCACTTTTTTAGCAAGCCCCAGCATGATGAGATGGGCAAACCCAAGCTTTATGTAGTCATATACTATATTGGCAATGACAGGGGGAGCTCTCCTGTGGGGGTGCTCATGGGCTGGCTTTGTCATGGTGGAGTCTCTGCAAAACTCTGAAAAATTCATGAAATGGGGAATAAAATACTCAACCATCAAAGGATTGAAAGTTAAAACAAACATTGTAAGGTTGGGATTTGCTGACAGAAATCTCCCAGCAGAGGCAGAGGGGCAACACAGCCAAAGAAAACTTGGTCAGTGCAGAAGAGAAAAATTGATTGAGAAATGGTGGCTGGTTTTTGTAAATACACAGTCTCACAAATCAGTTTCACAATTCCTTCAACTTCAAAATTGAGAGGCCTGAAATCAGCGCAGAGGCTGCAGAAACCGCGAAATTGAAGCCACAAACTGCAAGGTACCGCACAGACACATAAATAAGAAGGAGCTCCATCTTTGGGAAATAAAGATCTGCAAACTTTAAAACTTGGTATCAGTTTTACTGTTATCATATTTATGGAACTACTAAAGTAGTTCTAGGAAATTGTAAGTCAATATGGGGATTGAGATTTGGTGATGTGGCAGGCCTCAACTTTCATCACCAAGCCTCCAGAAGTTACTGAGAACTTTATGATATCATAAATTCATCCTGGTACCAAAAAGCACCAAATTACCTATTTCTGAGGTTTTCAAGCCTTTCAGACCCATTTGACAAAATTGGCATAACCTGTTAATGTTTTGCCACAACCTGTTTATTGTCAATGGCTTGGCTTAGATCAGCCAGACCCTTCATGGGGTTTTGGGGCTAGCTTCTTGAGCGCTTTCTTCTGAGGGAAGACAATTCTGGTCATAACGGCACCATCTGTGATAACCAAGAGCCAGGGAGAGCTGGAAAGCACTCCCAGAGCACAGTGCATGCCTTGTTAATTTGTTCAGCACCAAAGAGACGGCCATCAAGGAGCACCACAGAGCATGCTTTCTCCCACAAAGAAATAGCATTACAGCCTCCTAGTGTCTACTGCCAGTGTCAGAGACCCACTGTGTAGGAAATATTCTTCTTACCCTGTGAACTAGGGCCCCGGGTTAAACCCAGCTACTGCAGAGCCAATAGGAATGGTTACCCTGGCTAAGCAACCAAATTGACCCAGAAAATATGATCTTCCCATCAAGGTGCTGGATATCCCTAAGAGGTAGTGGTATACTAAGTAGGCAAGGAGGTAAAAAAAAGTGGTGAACTGTATGTGATGAGGATCCTCTGCATGTTCAGAGGCCTTGAAATGCCCATAATTGCACCTGCATCCTGGTGACCATAATCATATTTAAACCAACCATTGAACAAGGCTTTGGTAGAGTAAGCTTTGTCAGGAGAGAAGTTACACCAGTTGATCTCCATGGTTTGACCCTCCAAGGTGAGATACTGAAGGGAAATAGAAGTAAGCTTGGGATAATAAGTAAATCACCCCTCATGGCTGAAGGTGAATTCCTGGACCAAATGTACAAAAAAGGCTCAAAACTAAAGTAGACAATAATAAGATTTGATGCTGCTGGAGCAAGGCTAGAAAGAAAATGGGAGATGGTTCAAATACTTGGTTGGAGGCTCTGACCCCTGATGCAAGGGAGTGAAGCTATTGTGTTTTGGAGGGTGAGGAACCAAGGTTCCCCTCTTTATCACTAACCACAGGAAGTTTTGGCCCAAAAATTAAGGTCCAGGAAGATCTCATTTGCCAATGACAAGACCAAGGAGAACCAGAACTGTTTTTTGCATGCTATTGAGTTATGCAAAACAACTGGTTGGTTGAGCTCTAGTGTATCAGAAGAGTGTTTTTAGAGATGTTGGTTGAGTAAGAAGTTCATCTTTGGTATAAAGCTATTAGATTTCAGCTAACCATAATCAAAGTGTGAAGCTCTATAGCTTATGATCCCCTTAGTGGTTTTGGACTTGATCTATTTGATGTTTGATCCCAAAATTGGATTGAACTCATTAAGAAAGTAAGCTCTGAATAAGCACCCCAGATCAAATTTAGCTTTAGATGCAGGAGTATGATCCCTGATCTGGGATAAATAAAGTAGTAGCATAACTTAATAAAAGAATCATTATAACAATCCTTTTATCTAGCTTGTCCCCCATCATGATACACCTTATTGCTAATAGTCTGGATTGTTGCAACCCAGTAAAGATTTTGGGTTAGTGACCAATTAATAATTTCAACCAATTAGCATGGGCCAGCTTTCAGTTGCTCTTGGAGATGGTTCCAACATTTAACACAGCAACCAGGCCCCAAGATCAATGAATCAACAGCCAAATCATGTCCTGGCATTAACAAATTCCCGGTCCTTAATTAATTGATGTAAACTGTGACTATTGCTCATCAATTATTTCCCTTCCCCAAGCACCTCAATATGCCTCCCATAATGATTACTATTCTAAACTTTAACTATATCCTAAAACAAGAGGGCCAAAATATGGAATGTCATCTGCATTACATCTAGAAGAGTCCAACACAAACTGGGCCGCCAGGCTGAACACTCTAATATAAAAGGCTCTGAGCCAGCTGTATTAGAGTAGCTCTGATCAGATACAGTATAGTGTAACAATGATCTCTGTGAACTAGTAACTGATCACTGGCTAGTTAGCTCTGGAACCTGGCCCAGGTAGACAGCTACTCTGCTCAGGTTGAGGGATAGCTGTACAGTTTCAGAAAGGATCCTGATCCGGGGAAGTTGTCAGGAAAGCTTCCTTCACAAACCACACCCACCCAAGGTTGACCCTTTGCTGCAACATTATAAAGCTACTTCAGTCTCTTCTTGGCGTTCTGAGCTAACTGGGAAAAATGTGGGCAGATGGGCTGACCTCAATATCAGCCATCTGATAAAGAGTTGATATTCCAAATCCTTTCCCTGATTCAGTTCTCATTAAGTGAAGAGCAAAAGATCATACTGCTATTGTACAGGATTAACTCATATATTAAAATATAGAGACAACAACTTATGAACATATATTTAGAAGTAGGAAGGAATGTCCCAAATCCTTCATACCTTGGGCTCTGTCAGACTTGCTACTTCTGATGGTAACAAATATTCCTGGCTGCAGGTTACACCAAAGCCCCAGGTTCTCTGTACTTTCTTAATGTTAGAAGACTTAGAGGATCATCTGATGGACAATAAAATACCACAGTCCACAGATTTTATGAACCTCCCGTTATCTGATCCATGGGAGTCAGGGATTTCATTCCCAATAGCCAGCTAAATTCATGACTATCAGGTATCATATGTAAAGAATATCTCTCTCCCTGATGTCCCTGTCATAGCAGACTGACCCCTTAAATGGGAAGTGTGCTGATAGAGCAGATTTGAACCCTTCAACCTTCTATTTTGATGATGCTCATCCTTTTTGTTGCTAAAACAATAGCTCAATCACAAAAAAATTGGTCATGCTATCATTTCTGCCCACGCTTTATCCTTATATGTTAGAAGGATCCTGTTGTAATAACTTTAGCTTAAAGGCCAAATGTATTGTTTAGTAAAATACCCTTATCTTGTTTTCTTCTTGTTTTTTTCTTGCTTTCCCTCCATAGGTCACTGCATTGCCAATGGTATAGACTTTATTGTGTTAATCTGTGGTATTTAGTCTTTTTTATATCTGTTGTAGTGTGTAACTATGTTCCTTAGCATCTGGATCATACAGTAGTTTCAAAGCTGTGGTGATAAGCAGAATCAACTTATCTGTCAATGAAACCAACTTGGATTAGAAAAAATAAAATAAAAACAGTGGGTTTATATCAATTAGCAATAGATTTGGGTTCTCTTCTATTATGCTCAGGGATGAGTTTATTCTATTTATTTTCACAGCTTTGAGAACTACTGCATAAGATGGTGAAAGATCTGTAGCATTCAGGTGTGTATTCAGAATCTAATTGGTATAATGCAATGGGTAGAGATTTAGCTCTAACACAATCAATCGGAATGTCCAAGTATTGCAATAAATAAGTTGAGATCTACCATCAATCATCTCTTAATCCAAACGTATACTTTATAGTTCAAATTTGAATTCCTGTTGAGCAATTGATATCTTGCTATTGAAGTAAAATCTAAAACTTTTGAGAAAAGATGTTCAGTTACATATAGGTCACCCTGCAATGCCAGCATAGATCAGCCTTTAAATATACCAGATTAAATTTAAAGCAGATCAATCTATTGAAGCTATAAAATTTATACCCAAGTAGCATCAGATATGATCCACATAAATTTCAAGCGCTTGTGGGGATAAGCCCATACAAGCTAAACTCTCGGTTTATCTCACGGCTTTAAAATTAATAGCTATATAAGTCTATTTAAAACCTGACAGCTCAAGATGGATCAGGCTGACACTCCAGACAAGTCGCCTTTAAATCAATTCAGTTTGCACTCATGACAGTTGTCGGCTTTAATGCCCCTTTTAGACTGCAGTCTTTGCCACGTTTCAATTTATTGAAAATATAATCTAGAGCTTAATTAAGCTGCTTAAGCGATGGCCTCTGAGCTGGCACATTTAATCAAAGTATTGATATAGTTTGGTATGGATCATGATTAACTCAACCAGTTTTAAATTGAGAGGTCAGCCCACCTCTGGAATGATTTACGTCCAAAATAAAAGTTGATTTCGGATGGGAAAACTAGTAGGCTCCACGATTTTCTCCCATCGAATATAAATACTAAATTAAAATAACCCAATAAAACTATCCAATAGAATTAAAATCACGGAGGTTTGAGAAAAGGGATTTGTTATATTATGAATTGGGCAGTTCTTTAGTGCTTATTTTGTAGAGTGGAAATTGGACGTTTGTCGTATTCGGATTATCGTGGAGGGTGCTGATTATAGGTGGAGAGTGTACAGCTCGTCGCGATAGTGGCACCAATGAAGTGCTGAGCGGAGAAGATGACGTCATTGAGGTGATTGCGTAGCAGGAATGGCTGCGGAACTGACTATAAATGCTCTGCCACATGTACATTGCCTTCATGGATTCATTGGCATTAGATTTGACGCTATCTCAGCAGTGTCAAGAAGCTTTGAATCCAGTCGCCAGTGTCTCCCCACCATACCCCTTCCATAGCAATATGATGGTCTTCCCCAGCACTCCCCGATTTGACTCACCCCTCCTTCCCATGAACTTCATTGCTCCGTCTCTCTGCGATCCTCTTATAGTTGGCATAATAAACCACTGTCCTCTATCAGAAAATACTAATCTAGGTTCGATATGTAGATTTCCTGCATGTATGTCTAATTGTCCTTTCGTTTATGATCCACTCTTGAGTGGATTTCCAATAGCCCAAGTCTCCAAGCTACCGGAAATGTCCAAGCAGACCCGAAAGCGCATCATTCACGCGAGGATCCATGCCCGTTATTTCACCAAATTCCCCGCAAAAAATAAATCCACTTAACTCTCCTAATTAACGCTAAAATCAATTCCCTATAAATCCTCAACTTTGACTTATTCCCACCAACCCCAAGTACTCGGCTAGCTGCTGCACAGCGGTCTCCTAAACTTTCATCGACCAGTTGAATCCAAAAACCAAACAACTATGCAAGAGAGACTTAGCTTGATTTACCCGAGACTACTATTTTCATATAAACAATATATAAAATACAACAGGGTTTGGTTTGAGGTAATGAATCGGGGTTGATTTTACAACAGGTTCTCCTGACCAAAGATCGGCTCGAAACCTTCTCAACATATTTCTCAAAATAGATAGCAAGCGATCTTGAACTTCACTGGCATCTGAAGTAGTTGGTCCCAATTCCGATTATAAAGCATAGCTAGGATTATACAAGCTTTACCTACATCAATTAATGAGCCATTACATTACCTAAACTACCATCACTAGCTCTGTTGTAGCTGTGCTATGGACAACAGTTGCAGATAGAAAAGAAAGAGACTGTGGAAGTATATTTTTGTCTGAAGGGAAGAAGTAGCTTTAAACCCTTGTGCAATAGATGGTGCCGTTGCTAGGTGGTTGATATTGGTTGTCACCCTAATCAGGTAACAGGTCAATGCAAGCCATCAGTCAGCCTATTAGGGGTTGACCTTGTTTGAACCCCTTTCCCCATGGTCCCCATATGGTCCTCTTCATCAAGGGTGTCAGGGGGTATGCTTTCTGGAGCAAATTTCCTTTATCTTTCTTGCCGCTGTGCTGTAGTGGAGAGGACACTTTCTCTTTGATAGACCCCTGCCTTGTATATCCTTAGGCAATTTTAATGCATCCCTTTAAATCATGGCATTTTACTGGCCTTTTACCAGCCATGAAGTTGACAGGGTTATCCCCTTTGGTTGCTCAGCTGTACTCTGGACCGTTAGCCATGTATACTGGGTACCAGCAGTACCTGTGCCTTGCATGGGAGTCAATTCCAAAGAAATAGGTGTAAGAATGTTATCTTTATTAGGATAAATCTCTGGCCACTGGTCTTGCAAGAATTGTCATGTATGGTGTAATGTGTATATCTGTGTGAAGCCCATGAGTGGTACCATATATAACACTCCAGGTGTGTGTAAATTTCCCTCTGTCTAGCCATGGAACTCTAGTCCTTGCTGTGATCCTGATCAGCTGACCTGTAAGGACCCAATTGGTTGCAACAGAGGGTGTGATGTTATTTCCAGAGGCAGGTCCATACCTCTGGTGTACATCTGGCATCTTGGTGTACACTGGTTGGTTGTGCCACAGGGCCACATTTTTGGCTGCCGGGCATTACAGCAAGGACTTTTCCTCAATAGAAGGATACACTTTCTGCATGCAAGGATGACTGGTGTTCACCTCACACCATTGGACTAACAAGGGAGAAGTGACCTAATATTGGCTGATAGAATTCTCAATAAATTCACTGGAAGGTAACAATTCAGATTTGTCAGCAGTTAATACTTGATTTGGTTAAAAAAGGTTTCAGATTGAGATTCAAGCCAAGGAATTTACTGGAGGCAAATGACCCCTATCTATATCAGTAGTGGTGTAAGATGAGCAGTGTCCACTTATATGTGATCCTGTTATAGTCAATCTTATGGGGGCTTGAGGATAACCAGCATCTATCAGTATTGATGCTGATCTGTTGGCTATAATCATTGGCTTTGATATTTACTGGCAATAGCTATTGATCAAAAGGATCTGCTGGCGGTAAATAGTGGTGTCAGTATTTGTTGGCGGCAAATAGGTGGCAAGATGGTTTACCAGCGGTAACTTCCTCTGTGTGGTTCATTGATTCTATCATGCCCCACACATATGGCAAACCAACCAGTTCTGGGGAAGCCTTGCTGATCCACCATTTGATATGGCTGATCATTGTTGATAGCCAGCCATATGTGGCTTCACACCAGGTAAAAGACAATCTGGTTAGGTTTGGAAGATGATGGCAGGGCTTGCCTTTTCAGGTTATAGTTTAGATTCATCAGGGTTTAGGGCTCAATCTTCATTGCCAAAACAAATATCTGGATCAAGGATCATCCCTAGTTCTGAATCATTTGTCTTCACCCCTTTGTTGTATGCCCTGTGGTGTGATTTGGACTGTTAAGTATGCTGCATAAGAGTTAGCCCCTTATAATACTCTATTACTATACCTGTAAGCAGGGTAGTAAACCCCAATTGGAATGAACAATATGATAGGGGTAAAAACGTGTGTTTATTTAATATATCAACCAAGTATATATAGTGGAATGGGTAATTAGAAAGAAAGGGGATTGGGGAATTGGCAAAATAGGATCATGCCTGGCATCAATACCGATATTGGTTGTCAATGCATACCTGGAATTAAGGATTGATTGGTAAATTGGATTGTTGATTCCATCACCATAGAGTCTTCTGGACTCAAGAGCCAAGTCTTATTTCTAGATTGGGAATTAAAGACACTAATGGTTGTGCTCCATCTAGAGCCTTAAATTACGCCATTTACCAAGGAGATTCAGGTTAAATCCAGAACATACTGGCATCCCCAAGCTCTCAATCAGTTGCTTGCCTGATTGCCCAATGTATATTCAAATCCAGATCTGGTGTCAAGGATCTGGATATACAAGTATTCTGGCTACCGCCAACCTAATCAACATCCAGTCATTGCCCAATTTGGTGCCCTTCCAATATACAGTTTGACCTACCAGGAATGGCAACCAAGCAATATTACATGACTGTCCAAGTATCCAGTGGCTTGAACCCATCCTGCACATGACCAACCTCTAGGTTTGATCCAACTAAATCTCTGCCACAGCCAAGTTTATATAAGTCTAAAGTATTATCCAATAAAATATACTTCTCTTCTTTCTTAATTTCATATCTGAAGCTTCCCCAAAAGGCGCTCCTTATCACTGGTAGCAGCTACAATTTTTTGACCACACCCATGAAAGAGAAAATGACTGACCAAAGCCTGCCCACCTTTGCTCACATACTCAACCAGGCTACATCCCAGGAGACCTGGAAAACGTACTTATGTGCCCACAACATCAACAAAGATATACCTAGTGGATGCACCGTATTTGAAGGACTGGTCATGCCTGAAGCATGCGCCAAGATAATCCAATACAGTTTCTCTCTTCAACCACAAACAAACGCACAACCACCTATCACAGGTGAAGTTACCAACACCAAGTACATTGATATTGACAAGTTCTTTGGTAAAAACAAAGAAAACGTCATCAACTGGCTAGACCACTCAGCTGCTAAACTCCGCGCCAGCCGCATCCCCCCACAAAAAATGGGTCCAGGAAGCCAGCAAGCGCCTGTATGAGGCCGCAGCTAACTGGTTTGCCACCTGGGTTGGCTCACAAACTGACAACCAGCTTTAAAACTGGGAAGAGTTTAAAGCAGACATCACACACAATTTCCGCATCACTGAATCCCTCCAAGACATTGCAATACAGCTCAGCAATCTCCCTCAGAAAACCACTATCACGGCTTACGCCAATGAATTTGAGGAAATACACGGCAAAATCCAAAACCTAGCGCAAGCTCACACTGTAGAGCCCAGAGACTTATTAATCAAGAGAATGAAACCCTCTTTTGTTGCCCTCATCAACCCAGAGGCTAATACCTCCATGCCTGCGCTCATTGTAGAAGCCAAGTGCACAGAAAAATACGCAAACATTGAATATGCTTCACACAATGGCAACTGCTGCTCAAACAGCAATGGCAGAGAAAACTCCAATGGCAACAAGCGCCAAAACACCAATAATAGCAACAAAAACTCCAATTATAACAATGACAATTGTAGCCAAAGCACAAACCGCTCCTGTCCCAAGAAAGAGGGCACTACCAAAGTTAACAATGCTGAAGTAGCAACCCGCTATGAATCTGACCCCACATTCTCTGATCTCAAAGGTATCAAACAGAGGAACAGGGAAAAGAGGAGGGGGAACAGGCTTAAGTGCTCCTGTCTCCCCCCAACTTGACAAGAAACTGTACCAAGGCACAAACCTTGCCGTGTGCATCTCACATGTCCCGCAATCCTCCATTTTTATGAACTTAAAAATTAAAGATCACTCACAACTTCTTGTCTACCCATGCACTTATAAATCTCATACACATAAAATTTTATTTGACTCTGGTGCACAACATACTATGGTTAGCAAACCATTTGAAACCAAATACAAAATACCAGTTGTCAAATCCAACTTCAAATACGCCAGAATGGCAGACAAATCAAAAGTTCTATCAAAGACAAAACAACTCCCTTCATAATTGACCTCCAAGGCATACAAAAGTCCATCAAAGGACTTGTTGTGAACAACATAAACTACAACATTATAGCAGGCATGGACTGGTTCACCCAAGTGAACCCCAGCATATGTTGGAAAACAAAACCCATGACCATCAAACGCAACAGAGTCAATTTTAATATCCTCAAAGAACCCAACAACCTTATTCTAAGAGACACAGTATTTGTCTGGGTCATAAACCAAGACAACTCTGAGCATCTAACCAAAGAAAGTACCCTCCACATGATGAGGTATACCAAATTAAATAACACACAAACAACAAAAATTCAATGCCCAGAACTTGCAGCACTCCTAAACAAATGCACTCATGTATTTAAAGAAGAGCTCATAGAGTTACCCCCCCCCTAAACAGGAGGTCAAACACAGTATCAATCTATAAAAGGCCATGCCCAAGCCTGAACCCATTTACAGACTCTCCCCCATGGAGACCCAAAACCTCAAGACCCATATTGAGGACAACCTAGCCAAAAGTTTCATTTGCCTGTCTGAATCCCCGTGGGGGGCAGCAGTGTTCTTTGTAAAGAAAAAGGAATGTACTCTTTGCCTAGTAACTGACTACAGAGCACTAAATGCAAGCGCAATAAAAAATAAATATCACCTTCCACTCATAGAGGTTCTGTTTGCAAGACTCTCCAGAGCCAAATTTTTCTCCAAAATTGACCTCACCTTAGGTTATAACCAAGTTGAAGTAAAAGAAAAAGACATAACAAAAACTGTGTTTTGTACGCAATTTTGATCCTTTGAGTATAGGATAATGAACTTTAGGATAACCAACACTCCTGTATTGTTTTTCACCATGATGAACCAAGCGCTAAATAGCCTCTCAAATACATTATGCTACCCCAACAATATCATCATATTCTCAAAAACAAAAGAGGAACACCTCACGCATGTCTGCAAGACAATCAATCAACTCACAAAGCACAAACTCTATGCCAAGCCTAGAAAGTGCCAATTTATGGAAAAGGAACTCCTGTTCTTGGGCCACATTGTCTCTGACAGTGACATCAAAGAAGATCCAGACAAAATAAAAACTATAAATAACATGCAACACCCCACCTCTGTTAAACAAGTTAGATGCTTTCTTGGAATGGTAGCTTACCTAAGGAAATACATCAAAGACTGAGGAAAGCTCACCGCACCAATCAATGACCTAATCAAGGGTAATGCCAAAAAGAAATTCATCTGGACACCAGAATATGACAAGAATTTTCAGCTATTAAAACAAGATTTGATTGAAGCACCAATCTTGCAATACCCTAATAACAACAGGTGCTACAAGCTTGAGTCAGATGCCAGTGACACCGCCATTGGTGCAGTCCTACACATCTGCTAGCCAGGGCAGCAAGACTTCCTGCCAGTATGTTAAAAAAGTAGAAAACTAGCCAACACTGAGCAGAGATACCTAATGCACAATAAGGGATTGCTATCAATATATCACACATGCAAGAAATGGAGATGTTACATAGAAGGACATTTAAACGTCAGAGTACTAACTGACCATAAATCCTTAATCTACTTTAAAACTCAGAGCGCACTTGCACGGCAACAAGCCAAATGGATGTCCCTGCTAGAGCAGCTCAATTTGGACATCCAATACAAAAAGGGGGCAGAGCTGGTCACGGATGATGATCTCTCTAGGCTATGTCAGCCAAGAGAGAATTATCCTGACCACCTGGACCCTGACTGGCCAAACCTATATAATACTGAGTATAAAAACAAAGGAAAAGACCCCTCAACACACCAACTAACCCACAATACATTAGTAAAAAACAAAAAATATTTCCATGTATCAAATGACACTGTATACAAAATCATTAACAACAAACATTTCCCTTAAATCCTACTTGCACAAAGAGTTGACACCATATTAAGACATCACCATCTACTAGGACATATAAAGGCTAACAACCTATACCTCATGCTAAAGGAGATAGTATGGAGGCCCAATCTCAAACAAGATATAATTGATGCTCTGAAAAAGTGCTCAGTGTGCAAGAAATACACCAGCACAAAGGCTCCCCAGCCAACAGTCAACCCAGTACCTAACCCTGAACCATTCAAGGTTTGGGGACTGAATGTAGTGGGACCCTTCCCAGAAACTAAGACAAAGCAACATTTACTAATTATAGCCATTGAGTTTGCTACACACTGGCCTATCTGCTGGGCAACAAAGGACCAAAAAGCAGAAACAATAAACCAATTCATTAACAAAGCAATCATAGCTGACTAAAGTACTCCAGACTAAATCATAACCAATGGAGTAACAGAGTTATCAGGTCACATAGTAAACAACAGCTCATAATCCAAAAACATTAAACATTCCACAACCTTACCCTACAGGCCACAGGCCAACGGCAGAGTTGAACGCCTAAACAGTAGCCTTATCAGAACCCTAGAAAAAATAACAGATGGCAAAGCCAAAGACACATGGCCACTATATCTGAAACATGCATTACTAGTATCCTGGGTCCGCACCAATCAAGGGACAGGCTAATCACCGTTTGAACTAACATACAAATACAAACCAGAAATAGTTACCTTAACAAGCAACCATACATAAATATCCCCCCAGAAAACCCCCCCACAGTAGAACAAGTACCAACTCTACAACACATACACTTCAAAGCCAAAATAGCAGAAATAAAAAAGGCTCAAAACATAAAAGGTAACCTCTACAGAGGAACCACTTCCCATTGACTCCCCTGTCTGAGTCCTAGCTGGAAACAGAAAGAAGCTAGACTCAGTACACAGAGAACCAGGAAGAATCATCAAGTACAGACCAGACCAAAACACCTATCTAGTGAAATTTCAAGGTGCCAAAACCCCTATTGTCAAGAAATACCACAAAACCTGTTTTTGCCTTAGCAAAGGAGAACACTTGATCATACTGGTGCCAACTAGCCAGCAACTCCAGGAATATCAGGTGGCAGCTGTTAAGACAAAGCCCCCTCCTGAAGTATCAGAGTAACCCCTTAAGGGGGGTGTCAAGGATCTAGATGTACAAGTATTCTGGCTACCGCCAACCTACTCAACATCCAGTCATTGCCCAATTTGGTGCCCTTCTAATATAAAGTTTGACATACCAGGAATGGCAACCAAGAAATATCACATGACTGTCCAAGTATCCAGTGGCTTGAACCCATCCTGCACATGACCAACCCCTAGGTTTGATCCAACTAAATCTCTGCCACAGCCAAGTCTATATAAGTCTAAAGTATTATCTAATAAAATATACTTCTCTTCTTTCTTAATTCCATATCTGAAGCTTCTCCAAAAGGCACTCCTTATCACTGGCTTTAAACTTAATGTCCATCAAATCCATTTCTTGTTAGCACATTCTCAACACCCTGGGATTTTTTATAGATTTTTTAGGCTGTACCTACAGAGTTATTTTTGGCTATTAATAGGTATGGGATATTGTTGGTAGCTGTAGTTTCAGGTGTAGACCTGGAGACCATCTCATTTGGGCCAAGGCCTGTGAAAGTATTTCAGCGTACTTAGCGGACAATCAGGGTAGAGGTAAAATTTATGGCCCAGCTTTTGGGGGTATCCACTGGTAGTTTGATAGGGGCTGTGTCAGGAAGCCAGGCGTAGATAGAGGCATTGGGTGACTTGGGACGGGGTGCTGTCAGGCCAGTGGGGAATGCCCACCATAGGATGGGTGCTAATTTGATAATGTAAGATACAGATTGCCTGAGTAAAAACCAGGGTCCAGAGTTAGGGACCATGGAATCCACCAATCCTGTCAAATTAATGTAGAGTACTCCAAACAGTTGAGTGGACATGGTCTCAACGGCGGCAAGTTCCATTAGGCAGTCAGGTTGTGGGGTCAGAGGTGGAGTCATAGGAACCAGGTAGGCAGGCAGATAATTGTACTTGTCTTTGAACAATCTTAGCAGTCTCATATACTACTTTCTTTCATGATCTATAGATTTGGTCTCTCTAGTCCTTTCCAAGGGGCCAGAAATTATTATTTTCCCCAAGTTGAACTCATAGTAGGTGGGGTTTGGGGGATATTTGTGAAATAAAATGGTCCAAAGGATGCTCCAGGGAGACGGTATAGCACCAGTAATGGGTCATCAGGTTGGTCTCTAGAGCAGGTGGGCGCCTTGTTGTCTACTTGACTAGAGTTGAGGTGGAAGATCACTCAAACTAAATAGAGTAAATTTTCTGGAACCAAAGGTTTATAAAACTTTATTATCAAAAATGATGATATGGTCATCCCCATACTGCCAGGGTTTTTATACCATATGATTTTGCTTCTTCAAATTTTGCAGACTTCAAGCACGTGGACAATTTGCTGGCAGGGCATGTATGTAGGCTTAGGGTTTCAAGGGTGGCAGATCCTGGTTTTTCTTGCTCCAGTGAACAGAAGTGGTGACACTTTTTCTTCTGCTTCTTTTCACTGCACCAACTAAGACAGCCAATTGTGTTGCTAATTATGGACAGGGGACTGACAGCAGCTGGTGCTCATTGGAAGGAGCAGTATTAGGCCTTTTCTTAACCTCCTTTAGGCAAGCCACAGCCTCTGCATAGGTTGAGGTCCTCAGTGGCACAAGTTTGGTGGCAATCTGATGACCATTCAGGGAATCCCCCTTAATAAGCTGGCAGGTTGCAGAGTAATCTAATAACTCAAGTCTGACTCAACTGGTTGGTGAGACTCTGTCCATACTATTTGACACAAGTCATCTTCAGGGGGGCAGGGTTTGGTCCTGGGGCTTTAAGTACAAGCATTGAAATGTCAGTCTTGACTGGCTGTACTAGCAATACATGATGGCATTCAGCTCTATTGCTGGCCTGGGGATGATATGGAATGATAACTAAATGGCCAGCCCCTTGTTTAGCCAGGGTTCTGAATTAACTCAAACAGTATGAAAACACTGTGTTAGAAATTTTCAAATAAAATTGCTTTATTTTTAGGGAACAGTTTAGTGTGTCTTAATAATTAATATTGGCCATAAAAGATATAACTTCTTTTTTGAGCTTTTTAGTGTCACTATAAAGGATAAAGCCAAATTAACTTGATAAATTCACCATATGGATGGTTTAATGCTGCAAAAGTTAGTCCTGGTGGTTGCCCCTGTTTGTCTGGGTAGACTTTTGTTTTCTTGGTGGTGAGCTTGTTAGCTCTGTATGTGGTTGGCAACTGTGAAGTCCAAAAGTTAGCAATGGCTTACTTACTGCCATGGATGACAATTTCAACCTTGCTGTTACAAATGACATTTTTCTTCCTGTAAGGAAGCAAGATAATAATTGCAGTTCAAACCCCAGGCCATCCACTTTGTAGCCTGATATTCCAAAGGACCAGATGCCTGCACTTTTTGGGCCCAAATCTGAAGGCTATTTGAATAAAAACATGCAACTTTTAGGATATTAACCAATACCAGCCAAGATGGAAACCAATGATTTAGCACAAGTCCACTAGTCATGCACTGAAGTTGTAAACTTCCTCATTAGATCTTTGATTAAATCCTCCGTAATATTCAGCCAATAGTAAGTGTGATTATCCACATGATTAGCTGTTTTGCATGTGAGGACTGAGTTTATCTAAAGAAAGATTGGTTGTCTTAGAAAGGTAAATTTTGGTTGGTTTATTGGTCTATCTAGACTTGGTGGTTGTTAGTGGTTATCTATGCCTTGGGGTATTTGTAAGTTGGTCCCTTGTTAGTACTTTAAAAGGATAGAATTAGTGCCCCAAGATTATTATACAAAGGTGTTGTGAATACCGCTATTCCCCATGTTTCAATTTTGCCTTTGGTGGGCCATTTTGAAGACAAATATCTTGTTTTTGCTTTTGCCTCTCAAAATGAGTTGATGACTGAATCAGGAAAAACAATTGTTTGGTTTCTTGACTCTGCGCATCTCACTTGCCCCACTCATGCTTGTGGCAAGTGATCCTACTGTCCTGGTAGTGTTTTGTGGTATTCCTAACCACTATATATTCCATTTTGTATTCACCAATAAAATCTACGTTCTATTCACATTATTACTTTGTGTCTCAAAGTACTTCTGCGCCTCTCTCTAGCCACAACTAGTAGAGATTATTCTTCCAAGGCCACAAGGTAATTGCATAGCCTTCCCTGTCATCTAACCAATACTTAGTATGAATCCAATCCTAAGGTTAGGATTTCCTGTTGTGTGTCTGTGCCGCGCCTCAGAAAACAACAAAAATGGTGCTCACTACAGGGCTGTAAGCCCCTTGGTTATCCCTTTCAAATCCACGTTTTCAGGTCCTTTGCCTCTGCCTATACAAGAGCCAACTTCACCTGAAATTACTAGTCCTCCTATTGAGGAAAATATTGCCAACCCATCTATTACCCCACTATACTGAACCTCAGGAATGGTCCCCGCCTATTTGCTTACCCCATGGGTACCCCTGACTTGGAACAAGTCATGGCAGTAGCCCTTGAGATAGCCTGTGAAGGAGCCATCCCTTGCCTTCAGCTGCAGTTCAGTCAAGTGGAATACTACAAATTAATTGTGGATCCTCAAATTCCACAGCATCTCCTCTCAGCGGCTGGCTCCGCTGAGCACTTACTATTGTCCTTAGTGCAGCCTGCCTTGGCCCACCATCAAATGGTGTTGGGGCTCCACGTCCAAGAAATCTCGTCTCTACAAGCAGCGGTTACTCATCACTGGGATCAGTTTGCTGCCTATCAACAGTGGATCCATTCCCTGTTTTTCTTGGTATCCGACAATCAGCACAACTCTGTTACCTCCCAGACTTGTTTGATTAACTCTGTCAAACGCATGCGCCAGTCTATCCCTGAGTATGTGAGAGAGTGTCTACACAAGTTTCACCAGCTAGAACAACCCTGGAAAACTCAAGTAGATTCCACCTTAAACGCTTATCTGACCAACTTCAAACAACTTGTGCAACAGCTCAATGCATTCAGCATGTATTCATTTGAGCAACTACAGCAGATAGCAGACTTTGCTGCTAATGGCCTTAATGAACTCAGTGCAGAGTTTGATCAAGAAAGAGCTGCCACCACTGCTGCTATAGCCAAACTCCAGAGTTAAGTGAATAAATTAGCTACACCCAAGCCAGATGTTCCACCCTCTCCCCCTTCTGATGACTTGGTGGATTGAGAGTAGAGAATATGGGACACTATTTGAGAGCTACATACAGCTACTTGCAGTCAAGGAAGTCCTACTGAGGCTCCTCAACCCGACCCCCAGGTGCTTGAGTTGACTGCTCAAGTTGCAGAGCTACAGCAAGAACTTGCCGCCCTACGTGAAATGATGGCAACTGCTGCTAGTCCAGTTGGGGTTGTCAATGAAGATGGTTGCTGCCCTGGCTTACCAGGAGCCCCTCAAATCCAATGTTCTTGGGAACTAATTGCCATAGCTAACAAGGTGGATCAATTGAAGCAGGACCATACTGAACTGGACAGAGACAAACAAGAGATGAATGACATGATAAACTCTGTGAACAACAGGTTTGCCCCTTGTCTCTCAGTGGGGCCATCCCTTACTTCTTGACTGGCTGAGCTCTCCGAAATAGTGAACATCCAAGGTCAACACTTAGATGCTACTGCACAACAGACCATTCAAGCTGTCCATACGGGTGCCCGCGCTGTTGAGACCTTGACTACCCTTGAAGAGAGTGTTTGTCAGCTGTGGGCTAGACAGCCCCCCTCTTAATCCAAAGCAGAGTTCTCCCCACGTATAAATATACTCAATAGCAACAATGGTGGCCCAACTCCCAAAGCACATTTTAAGCCTACCTTTAAGCAAGTCTTTGACCCCAGAACCTCGACCATTGCAGCTTTCCTAACTATCTACAAAACTGCCATGAGAAGAGCCTGGGATAAAGTCAAGAAGGAACACATTCTGACCTGTCTACACCTGACCTGCCAAGAGGTAGTTGTTCCAGAACTGCCCATCATTGAGACCTGGGAAGATATGAAGCAGCTTCTGATTGACAAGTTTGGTGGTGACCTTAGCCTGGAAGTAAAGAAGGACGCCTTCTTGCATATTGCTTTCAAGCCTAAAGAGACACTAGCTGAGTTTGAAGACCAATTCTACATGGAAGGACAGAAACTGATAACAAGCAGACAATTGACAGCCCATGAAGCTTACATGGCTTGTGCTCAAGCCCTCAAAGTTAACCAGCTTCTGTGCCTTCACTTCAAATCCCATAAGGCTATACTTTCCTCCATGAAGAGCATAAAGACGCTGTTGCAGGATATGCACCTTACCCATTCTGGAGCAGTTGTTAGGGAAGGTTGAGCTACTTCTAACTCTGGTTTGTCTTCCCATGGTCCTTGCATTCTTATCATGAACTTGCAAAATACTCCTCAACACCAAGGTTTCCACAACTGTGGTCAGATAGGTCATCATTCTTGAGTCTGCACCAACCCACAGGTTGAAGGAGCTGATCCAAAAGATCAGGCGGGAAAAGAACAGTCAACCTAGAGGAAGAGACTCTCTTGGTTGACAATTCTTCCCAGTCTCTTTCAATCCCTCCCTCTATATCTGACTCTGAGCCTGCTGATAATGAGTCTCCTCCTATCCTCCTCTTGTTCCACAATATCTCTGATGGCTCTGATACTGACGGCGCTGGCACATATGGGTACTCTGTTCTGGATGCTCCTGAAACCATTGCAGTCCCTTATAAGTTGCAATTAGGAAATACTACAACTACCGCTAAGCCTTTGCCTGAAGCCAAAGAAGTTGTCTCTTGGCCTTACCTCACTCAGGCTAAGAGGTCCCCTGTGCTAGAGGAGTTGTCAGAAGAAGCTGCCACAGTTATTGACGCTGTCTTCAAGAATGTATCTGTTTTTCTCCCTCTCTAAACTGTTGTTGTAACTGTGCTGTTTTAGCAGAGTTACATGGGGAAAAATATTTAGAAGATAGATAATAATCTTTATTGTGAGATAGTGATTATATAGTTCATGTGAATCAAGGATAACAGGAACATGATTGGTGATCACACGGCTGGATGAAAGAGGGGGGTGGCTTGATCCTGGTAATGAGTCAAGCTCCAAAACAAGGTATCCACCATAGGGGATCATCATCTGTTCATGTTGTTGGATTTGGTAATTCAAGTTGACTTCCTAGTCTGGCTTCAAGTGACCAGATAATCAGATTGCAGGTCACAAACCTGCTTGGTTGGAACCTTGCTGGTGGGTTGAGCCTGCGGTTTTGACACTGTTTATAAGGAGTTCCCAGGATTAAGATGCATGATTGAGAAGTGAATATAAGGAACTAGAAGAGGCTCAAGATATCTTGGCTGTCCTTCCACCCTTTGGTTGCACTACCACTCAAGTAGAGATAACCATTCAAAAAGTGAAGATCAAGGCCGTTCTAGACACTGGCTTGCCAGTCAACATTGTCTCCTCCAAGCTTGTGAAGAAACTCAAACTTGCCCCTGACCTTAATTATCACCAGATGTATGGCATAGCTGGACTGTCTATGACCCACACCATATGGGCGTACTATTCTCTACCCATGCAGTTTGACAAGCTTCTCCAAGCTACACCAGCAGTTGTCTTGGAAAACAAGAGTTACAATCTCTTAGTTGGCACCCAGTTTCTTAGGGAATATAATGGGATAATCAACTTAAAAGATGTTTGTCTCTCTATTCTGGGATATGAAGTCCCTCTGATCTTTTAAGAGTCGGTTAAAGTTCCCAGGAAACTTCTCAAGACATATGCCTTGGAATATCTCACTGGGGTTTTCAACCTCAAATGTTGCACCCACTCTTCAAACATGAAATGTCCACCCATGGCTTGTCCTGCGTTGGAAGGAATCCCTCTCCTAGCCACGTCTGCTGTCACCATCCCCCCCTGGCTCCCAGGCCATCCTAGACTCCCAAATATCATATGAACTACCTGAAAAAACCTTCTTGGAGTTATATTATTCCCCTTCATTAGGGCGCAACAAACCTTATATCTGTCTTGTAATCCTAGATGTCTCTCATAAGGACCCTGTTCAATTGTTGGTAGCCAACCTGACTGCACTCCCCATGACTGTGTCTAGGGGGCAGGTTGTTGGATATGGCAAGTTGTTGAGCGCTCCTGATGTCCTGTCTCTTCATCCATTTAGCACATTCCAAGATTTTAACCTACCTGAGGATGAACCCCAAGTCCTATCCTTGTTCACTGTGCAAGACTTTCCAAAGCTGTCCCTGGTTCAACAGAAAGAGGTGCTAGACTTTCTAGACCAATTTTCTGACCTCTTTGCAAAGAACAGTACCAACTATGGGTTAGCCAAAGGCGTTATCCATCAGATTGACACTGGCAACACTCCTCTCTTCTGTGCTAAACCATATTGCTGCAGCCGTGTAGAGGACGCCCAGGTGTCTAAAGAGCTCAAATAACTGTTAGACGCTGGGCTGCTGGCACCTTCCCAAAGTCCTTGGGCATCCCTGCTACTCATCTTAAAGAAGAAAGATGGAGGTCATTGTATTGTGATGGACTACCGCCAATTGAACTCTTTGACCAAGAAGGATTTGTACCCCTTGCTGTGTATTGATGATGCTCTCCGCCGTCTTGGAGGCTCTAAGTTTTTCTCTGCAATGAATCTGGCATCTGGATACTGGCAATTTGACCTATTGCCTTAGGATTGCCAGAAAGCTGCGCTCATTACCTCTGAAGGGCTTTTTGAGCCTGCTTGCATGCTGCAGGGACTCTGCAACGCCCCAGCCACCTTCCAAAGGGCCATGAACTCTATCCTCTGTGACTTGAAGTTGTTGTGCGTCCTAGTATACTTGGGTGATATAACAGTTTTTAGCGCTACCTTCACTGACCACCTGGCTCATCTCAAAGAGGTGTTCCTAAAGATTTGGGAGGCTGGTCTTAAACTAAAACCTTCCAAGTGCACCTTCTTCAAAGAGTGTCTTGAATTCTTGAGCCATAAAGTAACCCAGACCAGGATTCACCCAATGACTAAGAAGGTTGAAGCCATCAAAAAAATGCTTCCGCCCACCAACCTGCAAGAGGTACAAGTCTTTCTAGGGATGATGGGCTACTATAGACAGTTTATCCCTGACTTTGCCAATACTAGTGAACCTCTATTCCAGCTGTTACCTAATGTCCCTTTTGAATGGACTGCCAGTCAGCAGCAAGCCTTTGAGACAACTTAAGCAAAATCTCAAAGAGGCGCCAATCCTAGTGTATCCTGACTACAATAAGGAGTTCATCATATACACCAATGCTAGCAATATTGCTATTGGAGCTATTCTGGCCCAAATAGACAACAAGAGTGTAGACCATCCTGTGGCTTATACTTCCTGCATGCTAAAAAACATGAGAGAAACTATAGTGTCACAGAGAAGGAGTATCTTGCTGTGTTGCATGCAGTCAAGCAGTTTTGTCACTATGTATATGGTACCCACTTCACCGTTATCATTGACCACGCTTTGCTTAAATGGTTACACAAACTTAAGGAGCCTAAAGGGCACTTAGCTAGATGGGCTCTACATCTACAAGGATACGACTTCACTGTGCTCCATTGCCCTGGGATTCAATACCAGAACACTGATGGGCTCTCCAGAATTCCCATTCTTGCTTTGCATCCTACAGAGGCTGATCATTTATACAAACTAATTGGGTACCCTTCTTCTTGGGAAAGTGAGACAGAAGAGGTACAACTAGCCTTGTCCAAGCTATCCAAAGATACCCTCATACACAACAATCAGCTCATCAAGAAGGTACAAGACCAGTATATGCCTTATGTACAACCCAGTCTTTGCCTCTCGTTGGTGTTGCAAGCTCATAAAGAGACTGGGCATGGAGGCATTGCCAAGACCTTTGACTGGCTTCAAAAGAATTACTTCTGGGAGAACCTTTGTCTGATGATTCCAGACTTTATAGCTAGCTGCCACAACTGCCAGCTTCAGAGGCCTTGAGCTGCTGCCCATGAGTTCAAATTAGTTCCCCCGCAACATGCTTTTCATACTGTCAGCATTGACGCAGTAGGTCCTCTCCCCCACTCACGTTCTGGGCGTTGCTTTATTCTTATTGCTGTTGATCACTTCAGCAAGTGGGTAGAGGCTTGCCCTACAAAGGACATCACAGCTAAGACAACTGCTGCCTTTTTGTTACAAGATGTTTTCTACCGCCATGGCTGTCCTCAAGTGTTGCTCTCCAATAATGGGACTAACTTTAATGCCAAGCTGTTCACCTCTGTTGTTAAAGCTTTGGGATCACACCAGTCCTTCTCTTCCCCCTACAATACTTCTACCAATAAAGAAGTTGAGTGTGCAAATTCAACACTGGTCTCTATCATGAGGAAGCTCACCTACTCTGACGCTGCCAACTGGGACCTATACTTACCTGCCACTCTCTTTGCGTACCACCTTAGCAAACATTATGTTGCTGGATACTCCCATTTTGCTATATTATATGGGCAAGAGGCTACTACCCCATTGCTCTTGGGAGGCCTCCCTGCTTACCTCTGATAAGGCCATGAATCCTGATAGCCACATCAAGGATCTAGTCAACCGCATAATTGATATACAGGCCACTGCCTACACTTCTGCATAAAAGACTAAGATGCTTGAGCTTTCTCCTGATAATGCTGGATGCTCCCCCTTGCCTGAATTTGATGTTGGTGACCATGTACTTTACTAACAACACAGAGTAGGTGGTTGCACACATAAGTTGGACTCTCTGTGGATTGGCCCTTTAGAGGTGACCTTTAAACAAGGGTCCAAATACACTGTAAAGCTCCTCTTCAGTGGCTGTCCTTTTTCTAGGGTGCACGCAAAGTTCCTTTGTAAATACCACCCCCCCTAAGGCCAATCTAGGGGAGGGCAATGTTGTGAATACTGCTATTCACCATGTTTTAATTTTGCCTTTGGTGGGCCATTTCAAAGACAAATATCTTGCTTTTTCTTTTGCCTCTCAAAATGAGTTGATGACTGAATAAGGAAAAACAATTGTTTGTTTTCTTGACTCTGCACATTTCACTTGCCCCACTCATGCTTGTGGCAAGTGATCCTACTGTCCTGGTAGTGTTTTGTGGTATTCCTAACCACTATATATTCCATTTTGTATTCACCAATAAAATCTAAGTTCTATTCACATTTTTGTCTTTGTGTCTCCAAGTACTTCTGCGCCTCTCTCTAGCCACAACTAGTAGAGATTATTCTTCCAGGGCTGCAAGGTAGTCACATAGCCTTCCCTGTCATCTAACCAAGACTTAGTACAAATCCAATCCTAAGGTTAGGATTTCCCGCTGTGTGTCTGTGCCACGCCTCAGAACATAACACAAGGGCTATAGGAATTCTTAGACCATCTGTGGTGAGAATATAGCTGTTTCTTTAACTGGGATGAATGTGCTTAGGTAGCGTTGAAATCTTGGTACAAACTGGGGTGGTAATACAATTGGGTTACTTTACCTGAGAAGGGGATAAATTTTCTTTTTGTGTGACTTGAGAGTAGCTTTAAGGAGGTATTGCTTCTACTGTGCAAGCATGGATAATTAAGAACCATCATTAGGGTGGCTGCCCAGAGATACAGTTGCAGAACTTAATAATTTAGAGGTTCCTTAGAAATGAAGTTGGTTACTTTATGCCTGAAAGCTCAAGCTAATCACTTGGGTGAGTAAAAAAGTAGTGATTTATTAAAGAATGTCTGATTCTGATGACCTAGATGGAGTCCACTTATGAAAGTCTAGTCTAGGTGGAATCCAATGATGAGGACTTAAAAGCATAGTCTAGGTGGAGGTCATTGATGAAGGATCAATACTAGGTTTGATAGCTATGCTAGGTACTGGTATGTTAGGATAAGCTTGGGAAGGATCAAGAAAATGTTTCAAATTTCTATGAAGTGAGTTAATATAGAAGAAACATAAAATAATTAGGGAAAATGTTGACATAGGCAGTTCAACATTTCTCTAAAGTGAGTTATTTGCATCAATAGAAGCAGAATTTCCTAATAAATTGTGAGAGAAGGTACAGCAGAATTTCTCCAAGGAAAATTTGATCAAGGGGAAAAAAATGGTTTGGGAAACCCTTTGGCTACAGATTCATTCCAAGGGCAAAATTAAAGGAGAAACTTTGCAGAAAGTGTGGCATAACAAGGCAACTAGGAGTTTCCTATGAAAAACAGGCAAGTTCAAACACAGGAATTTTTTCAGAAAACTAGGTGCAGATAATCAACTTTTTTCCAAATAAACATTTGTTTCCTATTCAAGCTGCAGAAAAACTGTGAAGCAAGGCAAAGCTCTTCAGAATTTTTAAGATAATGAACATTGATAGGATTGATTAAGTTTGAGTCTTATTTTACTGGTGTGTTTTATTAGTAAAAATCTGAAAGTTTGATGAATTTACTCAGAAATATCAGGATAATGCAATAGGATTGGTTAAATTAAGTTTTTAAGCTTATTTTGTTATAGAAAAGTGATAACACAAACTATTTTAAGCTTTAGAAAGAACCAGCCTAAAGGGGATTAGCCTAAGACAAGGGGCTATATAACACTGATTAACTGGATATGGTCTAAAAAGAAGAAGTTATTAAAGGATCTTGAGTTCAAATAATTCTATGGCTTAAACTTGAAGAACTCTATCTGAAGGACAGCAAATAAGAATATGGTAGGTTTTCAAGACATTTACTAGGGATTAGCTGGTTCAGAAGTCTGCAAACTGTTGCAATTCAGAAGCCTTCTAAGAGGATCTTCCTTCTTTTGAAATAACTGATTCCACAATCTACAAATATTTATGAGCATTTAGGCCATGAAATCTTTCCCAATATCTTTTATACAAATTTTGGGCAGTAGGAGAAATACAGACAGTCTGTAGAAATTTTTCTAGAAGCCATGCAACTGGTGATAAATGAACAAGTTTAGCAAGAGGCTTAACAATTAAAGTAAGAGGACAGGATTTCCTTGATAGTGAGTTTATTACACTCTTCAAAGAGTTGTATACTCCTAAGAAGGGACCAACACAGGCAGACATCATGATGCACAGTTCTGATGCCAGGATGCTAGTAGAAAAGGTACTGGAGGAGTTTAAAGGGCTACAGACACAGTAAAATGCTCTGGGATTAGAACCAGTCATTTGAAGAATGTAACTCAAACCCAGTTTGTCCCTGGCTTTGATTCAGGTCAAACCTTGGTATTCTCACAGGAGTTGGATCAACACAAAACTATTAAGTTAGTTTGTTGAGAAAAATAGTACTTAAAAATTTTGGAAGCCTTTTGGTGAGATGAACTCTCTATATTTAATGTTTTCTTAACTTATAGACATCACAAATGATGGATCTTTAAGCTGTTACACAAACTTCTAAAAGGCCAAGGTTTGAAACCTGGGCAATAGTGAGTGGGAAAATTGAGTTCAGGGAAGCTGCTCCCTGATTGGACTCAATTTTCCCTTCAACAACGCCCTTATAACTAACTTTAAAATATAAATCTTATATCACTGTAAGTGGCTGTTGCTGGGACATCTATTTTTACAGGTTTCAGTGCTTGGGCCTAGTTATACTAAGAAAAATATTCATGGTGTTGAGTTTATACTTCTGGGAAGTATAATAAACAAAATAAGGGGAAGATTTGAGAAGAGAATGATACTTTATTGAATATGAATATAGTCTTATATATTGTATCATGACAAGTCACATGTTGTCCATGTACATCATGGAGGTCATGGGGCTTATCTGAGTAATGTTCCTCTTGAGTCATGAGGCTTGATCAAGCTGTGTTCCATTTAGGACCTGGATTGAGTTATCCTTGTCATGAATGGTTGACTGATAGTAGTGCCACCATTTTATTGACTGGATGATGAACCATTTGGTGACTTATTTGATGATTTACTCAGGGAGTTAATTCCCTGAGAGGGAGTAATCAAAGATGTTGCAACATCTCCCCCTGGGGTGCTGGAAGGTGGAGCCTTGGGAATTTTCTTGAGAGTATCTGGTATGTGGGCTTAGTATTGATCCAGTTTGGTGTTGGGCACCAGGAGCCTTGAGTTTTGTTGGGCTGTTCTTGCTTTACACAAGCAGAGTTGGTTGTGGTGCATGTGTTTCAATTAAGTTTGAGCTCCAATCCCTTTGATGAGGTAGGTGTTATTGGGCTTAACTTCCATGACAATGCCTGGTCCGCGTAACCCTGGGTCTAGTTTGTGTTGATTGTGATTGACAACCCAAATCTTGTCTCTGACTTGGAATCTTTCTTGTTGCAGTGGGATTGCTTCCCGCTGGACCCTTTGGTGCTTCATTTTTTCTTGATCTTTTCTGGCTTGTAGTACTTTTGGGTCATTGCTTCCTGGTATTTTCTTTGGAAGTGGCAGTTGTGGGCCTGTGGTTGTACTGACAAGTGAGGGTTTCTGACCATAGAGGAGCTCATAAGGGCTTTTGCCCGTATTGCAGTTGACCTGTGTTCTGCAGACCATAAGGGCAGTTGGTAGCATATCAAGACAGGCTCTTGGGTTGTTGACAGATTACTTACTGAGGGCTTCCACTAGAGAGCCGTTTAGTTGTTCTACGCACCCATTTGCTTGTGGGTGATATGGGCTGGCTGTGACGTGTTTTATTCTGTTCTTGGCAAGATAGATGTTGGTGTCAATAGCTTTAAGTTCAGTGCCTCCATCTGTGATTAAGAGGTCAGGTTTCCCAAACTTTGCTATGATCTCTTTGCCAATGAATTTTCTCACATTGTTGCTTTTGTGTTCTTTTGTGGCTTGTGCTACAGGCCATCTTGTTGCATAGTTGATAGCTGTGATGATGTACTTCTTGCCTTTGGTTTCACCAGGCATAGGTCCCACAATATCCAACAACCATACCTTGAAGAGTTGTGTGATGGATATGGGTACTACTGACTTGGGTGGAGCTTTGGTTTGGGCGTACTTCTCACAGACTTTGCATTACTCCAGTACTTCTCTGATGTCATCTAGCATGTTGGGCCACTAGTAGCGTGTCTTGAGGTATTCATGCAAGTTTCTGCTACAGGTGTGTCTCAAGTCTCTGTGATATTGGAGGATTGTGTCAATCTTTTGTGTTGACAGGACGTAGGGTACAGTGTCACTATTTGAAAGTATTTGGTGAAGGGTACCATATACAATTTTGAACAGATGTTTGTTCTTGAGGACTTTCTCTTGGATGTCCATTAGTGTGCCAGTTGGAAACCCTTCCTGGAGATTCCCCATGATTAACATGGGCCAGTTGGGGTTGCCATCAGTGCAAAGGATGTGTTTATTTTATAGCCTTGATAGGGCATCTGCAGTAAGCATATCTTTCCTGGCTTGTATTCAATTTTCATGGGGTATCTCTGTATGAGACTCATCCATTTGGCTTGTCTTATTGACAGGAGTTGTTGTGTCTTGAAGAATATCAGTGACTTGTGGTTGGTAGGTACCTTGAACATCTGGGCTCCTTCCAGGTAGCATTGTCATTTCATGAGGCAGTGTATGATGGCCACTAATTCCTTGTTGTGTATGTAGTATCTTTTTTTGCCGTCCAATAGCTTCCTTGATTCATATGCCATGGGAAGGAAGTCCTTTTGGGCCGTTTGGATACGGAGGACTCCTCCTATGGCATAGTCAGAGGCGTTGATTTCTAGCTCATGGATACCCTCACAGTTAAGGTATTGTAGGATGGGGGCAGTAACCATGTGTTCCTTTAGTTGGAGAAAATGTTTATCTTGTAAGGTTGTCCAGAAAAATTTGGTTGTTTTCCCGGTGATGGCTGACAAGGGAGCTGTTAGGGCACCCCAGTCTGGGATGAACCTGTGTACATAGGCTACCATTCCAAGGAAAGTGCGGAGTTTGCTCTTGTTTCTTGGGGCTGGCATCTCTGTTATGGCATGTATCTTATCTGGATCTGATTTAATACCATCTTTGCTGATGATATGGCTGAGGAAGGGAAGTTCAGTTGAGAAGAACTTTCATTTGGACGGCTTGGTAATCAATTGATATTCTTTCAGGGTATGGAGCACTGCGCAGACGTCTCCCCTGTGTTGTTGCAGGTTGGGACTATAAATGATGATGTTTTCCAGGTAGATGATTGCTCTTTTTTCAATGTGTTCCTTGAATACTCCATTCATGAAGGTTACAAAGGTACTGGGAGAGTTTGTCATGCCAAAATTGAGAACAACACATTCAAAGGATCTGTATTTAGTTTGAAATGCGGTCTTTGGGATGTCTTCAGGTTTCACACAAATTTGGTGATAGCCTGCTGTCAGGACAATTTTTGTGAAGATTTGGGACCCCCCCCAGGGCATCAAAAAGGTCATCAATGAGGGGCAGTGTCACAGCCCATACCAGAGTCTGGCTGGACTCCCACAGGAGAGGCAGGCTGGGCCTGGAAGGCCATGTACACAATAGGCGCTATACAAACCAGGTAGTTTAGAGCAGTAGCTAGGGGGTGCCAACTCCCAGTATGGGGCACAACCTGGTTGGTCAGCCCCAATACTGTGATATAGACAAACCCCAGCTTGCTAAAGTCCCGGGTGGGAGGCGCTTTGGGAAGAGGAGGGGCATTAGGAGTCTCCTTCATAGCTGGTGGCAGATCCAGATGATGGGGATGAAAATACTCCAAGTCAAGGGCGCGGGGTGGTTTAGCAAGGACAGCAGGAGTATAGCCAGGAGGATATGAATATGCAAATTTGTATTAAGTAGTGGATTTACAAATGGATGCAAAGAGAATAATTAAATTTGAGCAAAAATAGACAATTCCTGCAATAAGATAAGAATTTCTAGGCATAAACTTGCTTTATTAAGATGTCAACAGTAAGGAGGGCTTCTCTCCCTCACTACTTATACTTACTGAAGATTCTGTGGCCTTTTGTGCCACCAGAGAACTGATGACATCATTTTTAGTTGGATTTATGATTTTAACCAGAATTTGTGTGCTTGGACAAGAGGGTGAGATCTCATTGGTTGCTATAACATGAACCTTTTGAAATTTGCGGCATGCCAAGATGCCACAGTAATTTATAGTTCCCGCAATTAATTGATCTTCTGATCACGTAATTGAACAATCACGCTCCCAATGTGACATTTCCCAATAGGTAAGTGGCCCAAATTTGATAACAGGCTCAAAGCCAGGTATTTGAGGCTTGTGTGTCTCTCAAATCCTGGGCCATTTTCTAGTCAAAAGGGGGGTTTTCACCCTGGAAGGTGCTTTGTGTGGGTTTCCACGCTGCATGTTTAATCAACTCTAAGGAGGCCAGCTGACTGTCCTGGGCAATCTGGGCCCTGACATCATCCCCTATCATAGTTGAGCTTGCAGAGCACAACTCTTTACTCTGTTACTTATATTTCTTTAGTAGGATGGCGGTATTCTCCAGGTTGGATTCAGGTTCCCAAGTATTCTTTTCATGGGGGTATCCTTTTCATTTGACCAGAAATTGAGGTTTTTGGTATTGGAGTTTGTGTCCCAGGATGGCTTCAACCTCATGTTCTGTGAAGCTTCCCCTTTTGATGGGTGGGGGAGCTGTTCTCACTATCTGGTGCAGGAGAGAAAGTCCTTTCTTTTTTGATAACAGGGAGTGGTGGAATACACTGTGAATCTTCCATCTGGGGGGCAGTTCTAGTTGGTAGGCTACAGTACCAATGTGTTGTAAGACTTTCTAAGGACCTGTTTGTTGGGAGCTCAAGCTAGCGCAAGGGGCAGTGGTCTTGATGTTCTTAGCGCTGAGATACACAAGGTCTCCTACTTCAATTGGGAGCCAGGGCTTTGTTTCTTGTCATCAAAATCCTTGTATACTTGTACTACTCTTCTCAGGTTCTTGGCGCATTCTTCTTGGCACATGTGGATGTTGCTGACCAAGTCTTGTCCTTTGGGGTTGTTGGCTTTCTCTGTGAGGGGGCATCTCATGTGGGGTTGAATATGTAGTTGGCTTTGAAGGGGGACATACCAGTGGAGCTGTGGTCTTGGTTGTTGTACACAAACTGAGCCATTGGTAGGTGGGTTACCCAATTGTTCTGTTCCAAGTTAACGTAGCATTGTAAGTACTGTTTGAGGACCTGGTTCACTCTCTTGGTCTGTCCGTTGCTCTGGGGGTGATATGCAGTAGACAACAATATTTTTATTCCCAAGTCCTTTAGGATTTGGGCCCAAAACTTAGAGGTGAATTGTGGGCCTCTGTCTGAGACCACTTCTTGTGGGAGTCCATGGTTCATGGATACTTGGTTACAGAATAGAGTGGCAGTTTCCTTTGCAGTTACTTTGGTTGTTGTTGGAATGAAGTTAGCCATCTTGGTGAAGCAATTTACAACTACAAGGATGGTGTTGAATCCTTTTGAATTGGGTAGCCCCACAATGTAGTCCATGGAAACTGACTTCCAAGGGCCTTCTGCAATCTGAAGGGATTGTATTAATCCTTCTGGCTTTCCTCGTTTAGGTTTGGTACGTCTGCATGTCTTGCAACCACTGAGGTATCCTTCTATCTCTGGCTTCATCCTGGGCCACATGTAGGTTCTCTGAATCCTTTTGAGAGTCTTTTTACGCCCAGGGTGTCCTGAAATGGGGGAGTTGTGGTATTTCTTCAGTATCTCTAAGCACAATGGGCCTTCTGATACATAGGTGTATCTGTGTAGCTGCAGGGTGATTCCATGTAGGGAGTAAGCATTTCATTAGTATCAACTGTTGATATCTTTCTTTAAGTCTTTCATGATGGAGATGCAGTGCTGTTCTACTGTCTGAGCTAGTTGGATTTCTTCTCTTCTACTGGCTAGCCCCAGAAATAGGAGCATTGGCTCAA
Organism: Entomophthora muscae; assembly: GCA_014839935.2. NCBI lineage: Eukaryota > Fungi > Entomophthoromycota > Entomophthoromycetes > Entomophthorales > Entomophthoraceae > Entomophthora > Entomophthora muscae. Next base: position 374,909 of record QTSX02001429.1, read on the forward strand.
TCATGTTTGGGGATAGCAAGGATTTAGTGTTGAATTCTTCAATCTCTTTGGCACTAGAAAAAAGGTCAACTCTTTGGCTTAAGGCATCTGGTACAATGTTGATCTTGCCAGGCTTGCAGCTGATTGATAAGTTGTAATCTTCTAGGAATAGGGCCCATCTAGCTTGTTGATGATTCAGTTGCTGTGGTTTGAAGAAGTATGTCAGGTTCTTGTGATTGTTCATGATACTCACTGGGTGGTTGGCGTCACACAAGTATCTTCTCCAATATTTCAAGGACTGGATGATAGCAAGCATCTCTTTATTGTAGATGGGGTAGTTTAACTCAGGTGGAGTGAACTTTTTTGAGTAGTAAGCTATAGGGTGCAGCTTACTATCATGCCCCTCTTGAAGCAACATCCCCCAATGAAAAGTCAGAGGCGTCCCTTTCCACAATAAAGGGCTTATTGTAAACTAGCATTGCTAAGACGGGGGCAGAAACAAAGGCATTCTTTAGTAAATTAAAGGCTAACTTGGTGGTATCATCCCACACAAATGGGTGTTTCTCAGAGGTGAGGCGGGTCAAGGGCAAGCAGATCAAAGAAAATTTTGGACAAATTCCCAGAAGAAGTTTGCCAGGCCCAAGAAACTTCTGACCTCATTGTGGTTCTTAGGTTCAGGCCATGATGTCACAGCCTCTAATTTATCAGGTGTCATTGCAAAACCTCATTTCAGTACATTATACCCCAGGAACTCTACTTCTTGGAAAACTCACATTTCTGGAGCTTAACAAAGAGTCTGTGTTCCTTTAAGTGTTGTAGGACAGCTTGGAGATTTTTGACATGTTCCTCAGGGGTGCAGCTGTAGATGAGGATGGCATCTAAGTAAGCTACACAACACTGGTCCTTGGGTCCTCCCAAGACCACGTCCACCATAGTTTGAAAGGTACTGGGCGCGTTGAAAAGCCCAAACAACATAACCAAGTATTCAAAAAGACCTTGCCTAGTCTTGAAGACAGTTTCCCATTTGTTGCCAGGCCTGATCTGGATCTGGTTAAAGGCATCCTTTAAATCAATCTTTGAGAAGACGTTGGCTCCTGAAAGCTGGTCTGAGAGGTCTTCAGCATTGGGTATGGGGTATCTGTTTTTCACTGTGATGCTATTTAGGTCCTGGTAATTGACACAAGGACGTAAGTTGCCACCCTTCTTTTTAACAAGCAATAAAGGGGACAAACAAGGAGATTTGGAGACGTGTATATATCCCTTCTTCAACATCTTGTCCAATTACTCTCTTAAGGCGGCTTGTTCCTTCATGTTACAACTATAGACAGGTCCATGCTTAGGTTGGGTTTGGGGAGGAGTTCAATGGTGTGGTCAAACTGACTGTGTTTTGGCAAGGCGGTGGCTTCTTCTTTGGAGAAGATGGACTCCCAAGGCTTCAAACATTTAGGGGTCTTGGCCTTGCAGGATTCCATGGTGATGTTGTTTAACTCAGGGGTCTACTGGGGGTTCAGGCAAGGGACCTTTAAGGTTTGGCTCTCATTGGTGACAGTCACTTGATGGTTCTTATAGTCCAAGTTCAATTGGTGATCAACCCACCATTCAAACCCTATCACTACAGGTTTGGGAAGCTTCTTCATGACATGGAATCTGGTGGGTGGCGTCCTCTTGTTTAACTTCAGGGAGACAAACTCTTCATATTTGTGGGAAAGGTCTGTTGTCTTGTTACCCAAGGTTACCAGTTGGGAGTTTCCCTGGATTGGTACACCAAGTTTCTCAGCTAGGCTACGTTCCATGTAGTTGAGGGTTGCCCACTGTCTAGGAGAGCTACAGTGTTCACCTCATGGTCATTATAACATAGGGTACTATCAATGTAAGGATAAGATTGTGAAGCATTGTTTATTGCTGAGATGGTTGCTCCTTGGGTTCCATTGGAGCAGCTAGTGAAGTCCTTGGATAAATGGCCACTCTGGTGGCAATAGAAGCATAGTCTACTTCTGACGTGGCGTTGATACTCTTCAGGGGTCATGTTCAAGTGGGGCCTACTTGTGCCAGGGGTTTGATTTTTCCGGGGTTGGCCAGTGTGGTATCCTTGTGGTTGGCTGAAGTCCATGCCTCTGGCAATAGCCAGGAGCTTGTCTTTGGGAAGGTTGCATTGGTGGTGTCTCATTAGGCTGGCATGGTGTGGGTTCAGACCATTTTTGAAATACAAACCTGATATGCTGTCAGGAATCTTGGCTGCATCAGCCAGGCGTAGGAATTGTTGTATGTAGGTCTCCAGGTTGTCTCTTCCCTGGGTCAGGAAGATGAGCCCCATGTAGGCTTGGATCTTGGCTCCAGATGGGGTGGTTGCAGAGTTCATTCTCTCCAGGAATTAGTTGTAGGAGAGTATGAGGTCTGGGTCTTCCTCAAGGCTGGTCAAGAAGGTTTCTTGGGCATCATCCTTTAGTTGGGCATCCACCATCATAACCTTCTGGGTGTTATCTCTGAAGCTCTTGGGGTGGGCGCAGAACAAGGCGTTTATCATGATCATTCCTTTTCTGAAACCAGCCAAGTCCAATTTTGGCAGGTCAGGAAAGATTATGGGGGTAGCAGTATTCTGGTTCAAGATGAAGATGGTCACAGTCTGGACCTGGGATGGCTTGGCAACAATTTCTTCTTGACATTTGTTTGTTTCTTGTTTCTTGGTCAAATACTGTCTTATGTAGTAAGCTGAGGTCATAAATAAAAGCATACAAGATGCCCCTATAATCAAAGAAAAATAGGGACCCAGGGTTACTAGTTTAGATATGGTTGAAATACTGACATGGCCCATACCAGAGTCCAGCTGGACTCCCACAGGAGAGGCAGGCCTGGCCTGGAAGGCCATGTACACAATAGTTGCTATACAAACCAGGTAGTTTAGAGCAGTAGCTAGGGGGCGCCAACTCCCAGTATGGGGCATAACCTGGTCAGCCAGCCCCAATACTATGATATAGACAAACCCCAGCTTGCTAAAGTCCTGGGTTGGAGGCGCTTTGGGAAGAGAAGGGGCATTAGGAGTCTCCTTCATAGCTGGTGGCAGATCCAGATGATGGGGATGAAAATACTCCAAGTCAAGGGCTCAGGGTGGTTTGGCAAGGATGTCAGGAGTATATCCAGGAGTATATGGATATGCAAGTTTGTATTGAGTAGTGGATTTACAAATGGATGCAAAGAGAATAATTAAATTTGAGCAAAAATAGACAATTTCTGCAATAAGATAATAATTTCTGGGCATAAACTCACTTTATTAAGATGTCAATAGTGAGGAGGGCTTCTCCCCCTCACTACTTATACTTACTGAAGATTCTGTGGCCTTTTGTGCCACCAGAGAACTGATGGCATCATTTTGAGTTGGATTTTCAATTTTAACTGGAATTTGTGTTCTTGACCAAGAGGGTGAGATCTCATTGGTTGCTATAACATGAATCTTTTGAAATTTCAGCATGCCAAGATGCCACAGCTATTTATAGTTCCCGCAATGAATCAATCTTCCAATTACGCTCCCAATGTGCCATTTCCTGGTAGGTAAGTGGCCCAAATTTGATAACAGGCTTAAAGCCAGGGATTTGAGGCTTGTGTGCCTCTCAAATCCTGGGCCATTTGCTAGTTTAAAGTGAGGTTTTTCCCTGGAAGGTGCTTTTTGTGGGTTTCCACACTGCATGTTTAATCAACTCTAAGGAGGCCAGCTGACTGCCCAGGGCAATCTGGGCCCTGACAGGCAGGGGATACCTATTCTTAATTGTGACCTTGTTGAGGGCCCTGTAGTCTGTGACCAGGTGGAGTCCTCTGTCTTTCTTTGCCAAAAAAAGACAGTGGCACCAAAGGGTGACTTTGAGGGTCTGATGAGGCATTTTTAGTGCTTTGTCAAGGTAAGCTTTTAGGGCGTCCTCTTCTTGTGGTGTGAGGCAGTAGATGGTTTGTGCTTTAGGTACACTCTCTTTTAGGTCAATTTTGTGTTGTATACCCCAATCAGGGGTAATCCAGGTAGTGTCTCTTGGAATACAGAGGGGAATTCACTGACTATCAGGTCTCTGATGGGGGCCTATTTGTGTCAAGTTTCTGTGTTTTTGAAGTGAATAACTTTGTATGTACAGGTGCTCCAATTGGTTTTGCTGGGTTAAGCTTCTTCTCCTGTTTCCATAATTTTAACAAATATCTGGTCCCTCATGAGAGTGTCAAGATGTGTTGGGTATACATGGTGATGGACTTCTCCTTGCTGTATGGTGAGGGTGGCACTATCCCATTCAATATAAGGTTTTTCTTTCTCATTCAGTCCAGGCCAAGTATGACATCATATTTGGGGATTGGTATGATAGAGCCACTGATTGTTGTTTTTACATCTCCAATTTGATCATGGAAAGGTTTTTCCTCATGGGTGACTGGTGTGCTCTGGTTGTCCGCCATGATGACCCTCTTGATGCTACTTTGAGTGGTAGATAGCTTCATGAGGTCCGTGAAGCTTTTGTTGATGAGAGATTGATCTGCTCCAGTGTCAAATAGAACTTTTCCCTGGTATCTGCAAAAGCAGAAAGGATAAGTGAGGAGTTTATTTCCAGTTTGGGCGGCAAACAGTAGAGGATTGCTGAAGGTACTTGGATCATGGTGATTGAATCTATGTCCTGCTCTCTGTACAAGTCTTGTGAAGTGGGGGAGGGTGGCTTACCTAAGCACTCCCATGAGCTTTTCCCTCCTTGTTGGTATCTTTGGTGCTGGCCTGGTTGGCTTGTGCAGTGTGATTCCTGGTTCAAGGATGGGTATTGTTGACTTGGTTGTTTTGCTTATTGGGGCGAGGCTCTCTCTTAGCTGCAGGGTTTTCCTTGTGCTTGTTGGTGGCGTGTAGATTGTCAGATATTTGAGCTGTGTGTTTCCCCTCTAAGAATATATTATTGAGGTTCTTGCAGCAAGTCATGTCAAACTGACGTCTAATGTGTGTGGGAAGGCCATTGTAGAAGTCTAGGCGCATCCCAGGTTCATCAAGGCTGATGGTGTTGGGCTTTCAATCATGTAGTCATTCATAGCCGCAATGTACTCTTTGATGGTTCCTGTCATTTTGAAGGTTTGAAGCTTGGTCATGATCACTACGTCAGATTCCTTCATGGAGAACCTTTTGAGGAATGCAGCCTTGAACGTTTCCCAATTATCCTTCTGGTCAGGGTGTTGGGCTAGCCATTTGGTTACAAAATGTGAAGCAGTCCCTATGACACAAAGGGCAATCTTGCTGACCCAGAGTCTTTGAGAGTAGTCCACTTGCTCAAACTTGCTTTGCAGACTGTTGATCTAGAGGGAGACATTTTTGCAGTGTAGTCCTTCAAAGGCGCCAATTTCAACAGTGTGAAGGCGTTGAAACACAATATTGGGTATCTCAGTCTGCAGAGGCGCTGTTGTGGTTGGTGTGGTGGGCAACAGTCCGCGGGCTTTGAGAGTGTTGTACTGATTGATGGGCACAAGGACGTTATTGTAGATGACAAGACCTGTGGGAACGTCTTGTCCTACTTTGTAATCTCTCCAGCTGTTGGGAAGTGACATTGTTTGGGTTCTTTTCTTGGAAGGAATTTTTCCTTTGAGTTGGTTAGGTATGGATAGCCTACCTGTGCTACCACTGTTGAGTTTATACTTCTGGGAAGTATAATAAACAAAATAAGGGGAAGATTTGAGAAGAGAATGATACTTTATTGAATATGAATATATGCTTATATATAGTATCATGACAAGCCACATGTTGTCCATGTACGTCATGGAGGTCATGGGGCTTATCTGAGTAATATTCCTCTTGAGTCACAAGGCTTAATCAAGTTGTGTTCCATTTAGGACCTGGATTGAGTGATCCCTGTCATAGATGGTTGACTGATAGTGGTGCCACCAGTTTGGTGGCTGGACAGTGAACCATTTGGTGTGCTGTTTGGTGATTTACTTGGGGTGTTAATTCCCCAAGAGGGAGTAATCAAAGATGTTGCAACAATAGCCATGTTTTTTGGTATCTATGATAGTGGTTGATGTGAATAATCCTACATAAGTAGAGATAATAATGAATTGGTAAGTAGCTATTATGAATATATTCCAGAGGTGCAAGCCATCTGGGACTACTATTTCTACAGCTTAGTGTTGCTATCCTTTGGGGAGGGCTTCTATGACAAGCTGGCAGTGTGTTTTTTGTGCACAAGCTTAGACAGTAATTTTTTAAGTTGGTAGGATAGGGGGACCTAACTTTGCTATCACTTTTGTGACTGTTCTACAGTGAAAAGTTTCAGATAAGACAAAATTAAAATATTGGGGAGCTATATTTTTATTTGGGGATAAGAAAGGTTTTAAATTCTAGTGGCAAAACACCAGGGGTTGGCTTTAAGAAAAAAGCATATTCAGATTGAGTTTTGTGGAAAAGGGGGTTATCTCACTAGGATATTATTGTAACTGTGCTATATTAGCAGAGTTACAAGGGTAAATTATTTATAAACTATATAATATCTTTATTTTTTTATTGAAGATTATATAGTTTTAGTGAGTCTTTTAGGAGGAACAAAATACTTACTGATCAATCATTTGGATAAATTGGGGTGACTTGATCCTACTAATGAGTCAAGCACTAAATTGAGTTTACCTCTTGGGTTTTGGATTATTGTTGTATTGAGTTTCCTTGTTTTTCAATTTAAGTTGACTTCTTTTTTGGCTATGGGTCCCAGAGTAGTTGATTTGAGAGCCAATGGGTTTTTTGTGCAAAGTCTTACTAGAGGTTATCACTGCAGCTTTGAAAACGCTATATTTGAAGCAATACTTGTAGTTATAGGTGGGTTCCTTTATAGATGGTTTATATTATTTATTATCATAATTAATTAAAAGATTGAGTTGAGCTCCTTTTTGGCTTGTGAGAGCTTGGGCTCATCACAAAAGCTTGAGCCTCATAACATTTTACAACACCTCTTCTTTTATTGAAAAATATATATATCTACATGTGATTAATACAATAAGTGGGTTATGAAGGTATATTTAATTGGCAGTAACAATAAAGATTTTTATATCAATTTTTTGTGTTATTATAGTGTTTTCTCTTTATTTCTTTTGAGTGCTTATGAAAGGGACATCTATGAGTACTGTGCAAGGAAAAATATTTACTATTTGATGAATATACCATGTGATATTGAAATCATGAGATTGACTAGGGCTATAATGCATTTCAGTTCTCAATAACAATATCTGGTTTTTCCCCCATATCTTTATAATATCTTATAGGAAAACATATAGAAGTATCACGAAAGAATAGGAAGCCTAAGACCACCACTAAGGTGGCTATTTGAGGAAATAGCTGCTGAACTCAATGACCTGGTGTGCTTATAAAGTGGAGATAACTACTCTGGGATTAAATTCAGGCTCATTGATTGGGCATTGAAGAGCAAAAAATACTAGGTGTATCATCTCATGTTAGTAGTAGATGAGATTATTCACTATGATCCTATGCAGTGATTGTACTGTAAATTCAGAGCCTGAACATAAAAATGCGAGATTGTCAAATCCTTGGTCCAAATTTCAAATCACTTTTGCTGGCAACTCAGCTGAGTGAAAAATAAAAATTTTAATAAAATTAACCATTTAATTTGATTTTTTTGGTTTATTTAAATTGGCAAATTTCAAATCCCTCAAGCAGATGACTCAACTAACAAAAGACAAAACTCAGCAAAAAAATGCGGGATACATAATCAGAAATGTGGGATTCCTATGTACAATTTAATATTTCCTGTATGTCAAACAAATCATAAACATCATGTAAAACTTAAAAATTATGAAATTGCAGGATTTTCAAATCCAAGAACCAAGTTTCAAATCAAAATTGCAAGGAATTTGAAATAAATATAATTTATGGGTGTCTCAAAAAGGATGCTAAAGGATCTAGAGTGGATTTGTGCTGATTTTTTAGAAATCATAGGCATTCTCAAAAATCACCCTATTTGATTTTAGGATGGCTAAAATTTAGATCCTACTATTCACAAAATTAAAATATTTAACAATAAAAGTGACTAAAATATACACTTCTCTTTTTTAGTTTAAGTTTTTTAATAAAAATTTATTTTGTCTTCTTCCAATAACAACCAAATAAACAAGATGTTCCCTGGCCTTGACAAGATCATGCATGGCTACACTGGGTCTTCTCATAGTAAAGCCTCCCTCTATGGCCACTCCCAACCCGCAGGCCCCTCCACAAGCACCACCCAGGAGTGTGTTATTTCTCCTGTGTCTTAAAGCATGGCCCTGTTTGCCCATCATGCACAGGCAGCTGCTAACCCAAATCATACAGCAACACTAGCATCAAGAATTGGCCAAGTGAGCCATGGGGCTACTAATGGAAGCCAGAATCCAGAAATAGCCAATCAGATGACACTGTCTGGTTCTCAAGGCAGACACACCCTGCCTCCAGCCAATCAGCCTGCAAGACGCAGAAGAAAATTAATCACTCCAGAGATTGTTCTTGAAATTGTTGAAAAACAAGGGATGCTTATGTCCATTGGGGAAATTGCAGCCACAATGGGTTTTGTAAAGTCCACTGTGGCTGCAACCCTGCAAGCCCACACCAACTGTGGCCCCCTACCAAGAAGACCCCAACTGGTGCCTGTTCTTTGACTAAAGGTGACACAGCCCATCCCCTTTTGATGGCCATTATGGAACGTGACTTGTGGATGCCCCTGGTCCAGGTACATTTCCAGCTGGGACTCCATGACATATTCACCAATAAGAGAATGGTGAATTTGTGGATGCATGGGGTTGTGGTTACCGCCAGAATCCTATCCAATCAGGTTCTTGGTGGCCCCAGTTTGATGGATACTGACCCATACAATTCAACCATCATCAATTTTATTAAAGGGAGGGCAATGAGGGCCTGTAATGACGTAATCTTCCTGTCATGCCAAGATTTTGGCAAGTATTCAAGACTTTGGAGAAAAGCATATCCAATCTGACGTCTATAAGCGCGGCCCAATTTTGTATTGTTTTGTCAGTGTTTTATTGGCAGTTTCCCCATTGGGCATCAATTATTACTCAGAAATATCAAACTCTGCATATATTTATGCCTACCAGACAGAGCTCAAGGCCATGCTGGAGGAGTGGGCCACACAGCAAAAAGTGTACACAGTTGTACTGAGTGCCGAGATGGAGCAGCAGGAATGGGCAACCCAAGAAATCAGGGCTGCTGGGAATACCTGTTGGTCCTACCCCATCAACCACACCAACATGCATCTTGCAGATGTATGTCTTTACAATTTTGGTTCTGCACTCAGGCGCTTAAAGCCTGCTGCCTACAACAAACTGTGTACCCAAATTGATAAGGGTTATGAGCTTTTCCCTTCTGTGTTTGTCCAGGACCTATCAGATCTTGTCATTTTCTATGCAAGTGACAGTGATAAGTCCAGAAAAGACTCCTGCCTCCCCCCTTGCCCATCCATCTGTTTTGTCAAGCCTGTATATGTGACAGAAGAAGAATTTGAGCAATTGAAGCAATCAGCTCTTGCTCCCCTTCCCAGTCAACCAACCCCCCATCAAGCCACCCGCCTTCCAACCCTGACTCCCAAACCACCACCCATCCCCCCCCACTATCTCTGTTGCTGTCCCTTTTACAGACGCAGATTAAGGCAATGTTCATTCTGCCCAGTCCCTCCCCTTCTTGTCCTTTGATGAGTAAAATAAATATTTTCTTTGTGACAACTTATTAAAGTTGATATTATTTCTTCCAATTCATAATCAATAAAATGGTATGCATCTAATACAGTAACATATAATTATTTGCATGAATATTTTTCATGATTATTAATAAATTAAAGACCATAAATGTAAAGTTAGATTAATATATTGCAATTAGACGTCAACTCTTGATATTTAGATATTGTGTGCATAACTCAATGCAATTTGTTTAATAAAATTAATTGTAAACTTGGCCTTTTTCATTGTAATTTATTGAAATGTACTGTGTTTATATTAGAGATCCATTAACGCTTAGTACAAATATTGATACATAGTGCATTTTACAGCCTGTATATTTACCTATTGGTAATAATTCTGTAAACTTTTTAGTCAGATTTTGTGAGGTAATAATAATGTAATTGATTAATAAATTACTGTTTATTATCATTAATTAGCTTCTTTTCTTTGCTGTGGCAATAGTGCATTTTCTGATATTTACGCACTATTGCCACAGCAAAGAAAAGCAGCTAATTAATGATAATAAACAGTAATTTATTAACCCATTACACTATTATTACCTCACAAAATCTGACTGAAAAGTTTACAGAATTATTACCAATAGGTATATATACAGGCTGTAAAATGCACTATGTATCAATATTTGTACTAATTGTTAATGGCTCTCTAATATAAACACAGTACATTTCAATAAATTACAATGAAAAAGGCCAAGTTTACAATTAATTTTATTAAACAAATTGCATTGAGTTATGCACAAAATATCTAAATATCAAGAGTTGATGTCTAATTGCAATAGCAACTGTAGTAAGTTTGACTCCCTGGTGATCAACTCCCTGGTACTTGACACTTTGTCAAGTACCAGGGAGTTGAGTGCCGCATATGTGAATCTATTAGTATTTTTGGCTTAACCAATTTTAAGCTAATTTTTACTAGTAATTTAGGGGTTTGAAACCAAAAACCAAGGTTAAATGTACTTGGACTCAACTCTGTCTGATAATTTGGTTAGCTAAAATACCAATTTAAGGGGCAATTTATAAGTAAATTTACTAATAGAAATGAAAAAACCTGTGTTTGACACTCTAAACCAAAAAGTGACCAGTTTGACACTTTTTAAGCCAAATTTTAATTTTATTAATAAAACACATATGCACTTATATAAATTTTATTATTTACAATTATATTTCTATTATTAGTGTCCATAGTTGTTGATTAGGCTCCCAAGCACCACTATACTGGATTTAGTGGTATAGACATTAATCAAATACCCCACTTGTTTTACATTATGTCATTCCTGGGTTTTTTGATTAAGTGGTGCCAAATAAATTAAGCCCAATTTATTAAGAGATTTCATATGTAATTTATAAAAAACTGAAACTCAACATCTTCTTTGTTTGGCTCTATTCACTTGATACCCAATCAGTTTTGGATTTAACTAATCAAAGGCTTGGATATAAGGCTAAATTAATATGTGACACACTATGAGCGCCACTTGACACTCACCCACTCCACACTTTAACTTGGGGATTAGTACAGAGAGCTTCTTGACGTTTTAACCAACACTATGGTAAATAATTCACTCCCAGCTCCTCACAGCACATTATCACTAATAAACACCTTTCCACTCATTTACTTTTTTAACTTATGTTGTATTTTTTTAATTTTTGAGCATATGCAACTGCCTTGTTTTTGGGTTAACTTTCAAACCTGTTTTAAATTTAAGCAAGTTTTATATGTAAAAACATAGTAAATTTGATTGCTCTTCTCAACTCCAGCATACTCAACAGTGAGAATTCAGCTTTTCCAAGCTGATTGACTGTGCCTAACTCAACACTTTACTATGTTTTGAATTTTCAACTCTCAATAAAGAAAAAATTCCACATAATATTTTTTTGCAATTATAATCTACTACTTTTTCTGCTGCTCTCCTTATAATTTTCATTTATTTTTTTGATTTTCAATTAAACTTTTACATTAATTTAACACTAAGATGTTATGCTGAACCTAACATCTTTGATGCTTCATCATAAATTCACTTATTTTATATGTTTTAATCTTTATAACTATACTTTGAGTTTCTATTTTGCTTCTATTTACTTTTTTATGTTTTGTTGATAAATAAAACTTTATTTGCATACTTTTCATTTAACTTTTACTTTGCTTTACCTCTGTGTTTCATATCTTTCATACTTCTTTATTTACAGTACTAAAAATTTTCTTTAGACAAAATCAAACAAGAACATCCAACAGCCTAAGCGCCAAGCCTCCAAGGGCTCCAAAGAAACTGCCTCCACTCCCAAGCGTGCCAAGAAGCCTGCAAAGGCAAAGTCTTCTACTCCATCTCCTCCCACTCCATCTTCTCCCCCCTCCACCCTCATCTTCCACTTCCCCTTCACCTTTCCCCAAAAATTTCTCCCCCAATAAATCTGATGGTGATCTTACTGACCACTCCTTTTACCACTCAGAGGCCTGCTCTGAGCCCACTAATGAGCACTGTACCAAGAAGGCAAAGGCTGCCAAGGAGCCCACCTCTTCTTCTGATAAGAAAAAGAAGGCATCCAAGCAGGCCTCAAAGAACCCTTCCCCCCCTCATCTGACCCCCAAGATGAGCCTGAGGAGTACTCCAAGAAGTTCAAAGCTTCTAGTCACACGACTTGGGATCTAATGGCCATCCACAATATCTGTAATGTGGAAGGAGAGTTCAAAGTCCCCAAGCGCTTCCCCCAGTACTTCCCAATTATGTCTGTAAAGGGTGGCCCTGGCTATGTTGCTGAAAATTATATTTTTAATTGTGACAATCAAAAGCGCCAAACCAAGAGCAAGCACTTTGTCTGTGAGGATAAGACTTGCAGGGCCCAGCTAAACACCAAGGGCTGGGAGCAAGTAACAGCAGAGAAGAGGGAGCACACTTGTGAGCCCCCCAATCATCTAATCACTCATATGTTAAAATGGTACCTTGTTCAAGTAATACCCACCTCCTCTCACCTCTGGGCTTCTGATCTGGCCATAAAGGCTTTACAACATCTCAAACCCAACAATCTCAAGTTGGTGCCAACTCAAGAGCAGTTGGTTAAGTTCATAAGCAATAAGTGTATTGCCACCAATCCTCCTCCCCCCAAGGCTTTGGACGTCCTCTCGGAGCTTACGCTCACCCACAAGCTCAAGCAGCTTCTGAGTGGGGAGCGCTTCCTCCTTCATGATGACGGGCCTGCTGCCAAAGACTGCATAATCTGCTACTCAACTCAGCAGAACCTGATGGAGTTGAAAAGGGCTTCAACCTGGCTATTTGATAATACCTTTGCTACTTGCCCCCGTATGTTCAAGCAGCTCTGGATAATTCATGCCCAGATTGATATCTGGGTGATTCCACTTGTGTTCTTTCTTCTTCCTGGGGCCACTGAGGCCATCTACACCGGTGCGTTCACAATCCTCTGCCAAAAAATTACCCTCCTTCCTCCTGCCAACAATGACAAATCCAAGAAGACTCCCCCCACACCTGCGCCAACCCACCTGCTTCTGACAAGGACCAGGCCACCCTGGACTTGGAGGAAAAGGTGAGGCTAAGAGCTCTTGGGCCTTGTGTGTGCATCATGGACTTTGAGCCTTCTCAGTTCACTGCATTCAAGAAGCTTTTCAGCAGGGAGGTGCAGGGGTGCCGCTTCCACTTCTGCCAAGCAGTTGCTTGTAACGTGCAGGCCATACCAAGCTTAGTAGGTTGAGCCAGAGAGACACTTTGGACACCTGAAGATTTGTGCTTGCACAATTCAGTGCCTTGGCTTTTTTAAAGCCAGAGCACACTGCGCAGGGGTTTGAGGTGCGCTCAAAGGATCCCTACATAGCAAAGCACTCAGAGTTTAAGCCTTTCCTTGAGTACTTTGAGCCCCAGTGGATTGGGAAGGTTGTCACGCAGAGGCAAGGCAAGGCCTGCGCCAAGGCCAGCTGGAATGTGTACCAGGCGCCTGTCAACGGGGAGCTGAAGACCACTTTGGCATTAGAGGCTTATCACAAGAATCTTAGAGCCAACTTTGGGCTTTATCCAAAGTTTAATAAGTTCTTCTTCCTCCTGCAGCATGAGCAAAAGAAAACAATCTCTAAGCTCCAAGATCTCTCCAACCGCGTCCCCCCCCCACCAAGCTAACCACCCGCTGTACCCTCTTCACCAAGGCCATCCAGGGTGCAGCCAAGTACAAGTGTAAGGCCTCTGGGCTTAAGCAGCAGTTTGAGCTTATTGCCACTGCCCTCCTGGAATGGGCTAAAATGAAACAGGGAAAAAATGATGAGGAATAAACTTGCTTGCTTGCTCAGTTATATGATTTTTACTTTTAACTTTAATTTTTACTTTTTAGTTTTAATTTTTCTATTTTTTGATTTAAATAGATAGCAGTGATTGTTCTATGTATGCATAGTAAGTTTGAGATGAATATTTATAGTTGAAAGCAAGTGAAATATATTAATTTTTGTTAATTTCCTAATAAAACATATGATATTCACAGTTGTACTTATATGAACCATATCAAATAAGCTCTAATATTTCTTCATATTTTGCATAAATTTATTTTTTGTCCTTGTGTTTATTTTTGGTTACTTTTAATCTTAATTTTTATGGTAACAAAAAATATTTTTATGATGAAGAGTGTAAATTACATAGTGAAATGAGAAATAATTGCTTACTTCTCCTTATTTTTATTAATTAGGGTACTGTTTTTATTGCATTTTTGAGCTCTCTGAAATTATTTTAGTATAAAATAGCTGTAAGGCTTATTTTTATATTAAAATTTTTCAGTACATCAATATCTGTTAATTAAAAAAGTGTTAATTTCCAGTTGTCAATCAGGGCAAAAGCTGAATTCTCACTTTACTATAGTGTCGACTACCAGGGAGTTGATTTTAAGGGAGTCAATCACCAGGGAGTTGATCACCAGTGAGTCAAACTTACCACAGTTGCCTTTGCAATATACTAATATAACTTTACATTTATATTCTTTAATTTATTAATAATGATGAAAAATATTCATGTGTTGAGAATAGTCCTATAAAAACCAGTTTTTTGATGTAATTCAAACAAAATGTCAAATATCTACATCTTAATCAAAAAATTAGAGTCATCTCTTAAAAAGCTGGTTGAGCTTGAACATAAAATAAGGGAAATTATGGTAAAAAGATGAGAAATGAGGAAAGAGCCTTGGTCCAGCAAAACAAAATTGCAAAAGATAGCCTGGAAACAATGGCCAACAAAGAACACAAGGAAATAATTTAAATCTTCAGAAGGAAATACTCAAGAAGTTATATTTCAAAAGTGAAAGTTACAACTTGTGGTAATTTTCAAAAACCAATAGAAAGTTTACTCAAACAATCTAACTAATTGAAGGAATTGAAATTTCAAAGGAAATCAACACAAATGAAGAGGAAACCAACCAAATGGAAACAGAAGAAAACAAAACACAAGAAAGAAGCAGGAGCACTTCAAGAAATACTGAAAATTTATCAAATGAAAATCACTAGGAAGCACAAGTTACAATAAAGATAAAGAATATAAGACCCAGGAAATCAAATGAAGAGCAGCCAACACTCATGAAGTTTGCCAAAGGAGCGCCTGTGGCTGAGGGGGCCACAGGGGAAACAATTAGTAAGTCTTTTTTATGTTTTACTTATATTTACTTTAGTTATAACTAGGGATGGGGAAGAGGTCGCAGAAGTGGTGGCTTTTACGCCAAGTTGGTACTACAGGGGTTACCAATCACTGGTAGCCCCTGTAAAACAAATAAATAAAAATCAAATAAATAAAATAATTCAAATGGATATGAATAATTTTTCAAATAGCAAAGCTAGAGCTAAGGAATATTTACCACACATGGGGTGCTTGCCGTAGATTAGGGAAGCATACAAAATAGGAGCAAATATCAACTTCAAATAGATGAATGAAATTTGTGGGAATATTGAAATAAACTTCACTAAATATACTGTAAATTCAGAACCTAAACGTAAAAATACGGGATTGTCAAATCCTTGGTCCAAATTTTGAATCACTTTTGCAGGATAGCCTTTTTTAATTAAATTGAATTCTTTGTATTTTTATTTGGATTTTTAAAAATGCGGGAACTCATAGGCACTTTGCAAAGTTCAAGTTGAACTGCATATTTCCAATGGACAAAAGGAATTAACTGGAATCAGATTTGAAGTGTTCAAATCCATCAACCATTTTCATTAAGTTTACTTTGTTTTTTGAAATTGCGGGATTTTCAAATCCAAGAACAAAATTACAAATCACTTTTGAATGCCACTAGTAAACTCAGATATTAATTGCAGGAACTGGAATCCAAATTGAATGTAAAGTAAGAAACTAGGACAAATCAACCCAAATCAAGAAGCTCCACTCTGGATAAAATCAAATGGAAAATCCAATCTCAACAACCATGTTTAGACATGAAATTAAGTGAAATTTAAAATTATCTAAACTGGAAATGATGCAATATTCTGAACTCTAAATCACTAATATAGCAACCCTAAACCAATATAATGATTTATGAGCTACTCTCCTGATGACGCAGAAATTTTTTAAAAGTTTTTTGGCCCCTGGAGTAGCCAAGGGGCCAACAAAACTTAATTTCAAGGAAGGAAGGAGAGGAAAAGATAAACCATCAGTTTACTACACTATGTATTCATGTACTGCTATTAAGGATACTTGATTACAGTAGATTTCAGAAAATACTAATAATAAAATAGAATTATATATTACAATCTGTTTTCACCATGTTGCCTTTTCCTTGGTGTGTTGATAGTTCATTTGATGTTGATAAGGTGTTTGTATTTAATTGGATGGTTTCACCTCCAGTTGCCTTGGCAATAGGAAATCAAGTTGCCTCCCTGAGACCAACTGTGGTTGCAGAGGCAACTTGATTTCCTATCGCTAAGGCAACTGAAGGTGAAACCATCCAATTAAATACAAACACCTTATCAACATCAAATGAACTATCAACACACCAAGGAAAAGGCAACATGGTGAAAACAGATTGTAATATATAATTCTATTTTATTATTAGCATTTTTTAAAATCTACTATAATCAAGCATCTAAATTTTAGCCGTCCTAAAATGTAATAGGGTGATTTTTAGAATGCCTATGATTCCTAAAAAAATTAGCACAAATCCACTCTAGATCCTTTAGCATCCTTTTTGAGACACCCATAAATTATATTTATTTCAAATTCCTTGCAATTTTGATTTGAAACTTGGTTCTTGGATTTGACAATCCCACAATTTCAGATTTGTTAAGTTTTCCATGATGTCTATGATTTGTTTGAAATACAGGAAATCTCAAATTGTACATTAGAATCCCACATTTCTGATTAATGTATCCTGCATTTGTTTGCTGTGTTTTGTATTTTGTTAGTTGATTTATCTGCTCAAGAGATTCAAAATTTGCCAATTTAAATAAATCAAAAAAAGTCAAATTAAATGTTTTATTTGCTTAAATATTTTATTTTTCACTCAGCTGAGTTGCCCGCAAAAGTGATTTGAAATTTGGACCAAGGATTTGACAATCCCGCATTTTTACGTTTAGGTTCTGAATTTACAGTATCTATGAAAGCATTTAACAATTCCCATTTGCAAACATCAACAAATATGGAAAAAAAACTTAATAAAAACTGACTTTCAAATAAGAAATGAATATCTAAAAAACTGAAATTTTTAATGAATTACAAAAAGCATTATCAAATAAAGTTGGGGATGCAGTCCTTGTGAATAATTTAAAGCCTTTATTTATTTTTTTTGCAGAGGCATGGGGGCAGATACAAGTCAGGCGCCCTCTGGAACCATCTTCAAATTCAGCAACACACCCTACACAACAGATTAGCTCAAGTTTATAAAAAATTGTGCATATTCTCTGAAAAATATACCTTGCAAAGAATTCATGTTGCTGTATACCTAGGAACACTGTTGCACTGCATATTAAAAACAAACATCAAAAAGTTAGAAGATGTACCTATACAAATTGATATATGCCAATTAGCACTAGAATGCCAGAAGACACCACAGGGGTATAGGACAGTTGAGAATGTCCTATATGATTCCTTTGCAATGGCATCATTGTATGGGTACTATGTGCCTCCCAAAAAGAATCTACTAATCAATTTGCTCACCCACCTCCCTTTTATCAAGTTTTTGGCAACCACCGGGGTGCAGGGCGCCACCCCTCTAGCCATTGCATCCAGGGTTGTCCACCACGTACAGAAGAGTATGTGAATCCAGTTAGACACTTTAGCCAAAAATTTGATTTTTGGGTACAATTCCCCAGAATAATTACATTCTATTTACAAGTTGCATATCCCTAATAAATTTTATTCCCTTACAAATTAACTTTTTTTACTTTTTTTAAAATATTCAAATTTAAATATTGACAATTTAAAATTAAAATTTAAATATTTAATTTTAAATATTAAAGAACCAATATTCAAATTTAAATATTACAATTTAAATATTAAAATTTAATATTTAATATTTTAAAATTTTAATATTAATAATGATTTTTTAATATTAAAATTATAATATTTAAATTATAATATTGATATATCTAAATATATTACAAGACATTAATTATAGTTGCAACCATGTCAAATAATAAAAAAGAATTAAAATTTTTTTATTTGCTGGCTTGTTGAGTACAGGTTCCTTTATTACATAGTTAAATATCAGGAACTGATTTTATCTGCAACAGACGGCCTGCTCCACTTATGTTCTAAACAAGTGATTGTTTAGAACTCAACTCTTTCCCTCATAATACAATTTGATGAATATATTTGATATGCTTGACCCGCGTCATAAGTACTAATTAGTAAGAGATACATGAAAATCATTGGTTTTTATGTGTGGCTATAGTGGCACTGAAATATTAAGGATCAGATGATGACTTGCAAGGTCCAATTTGTGGCTTAAAAAGCCAAAGTACCAACAAGGATTTGCAATTGTTTAAATAAAATTAATTTAATTCTATCTTTTTTATTTTTTATTTGTTAACTCTACAGTTAATACACTACTTGGTGGATTATAATAAAAAATACATAACTCTTTATCTAGAATAATTAATTTTAATTACATTTTTTATCAATTCTTATATGTCTATAATACAATTCACTATCACTTCATTATATATAATTAATAATTTTTGAGTCCTAATAAAAACAAAATAAATAAAAAAGAAAATAAACCCAGAGTGCCCATTTATCTGATTGGCTCAGAGGCCAGGGCTTTGGGGAGGAAGGATTCTGAGTGCTCATAGAAAGCGGCCACCACATTGGGTGGCATTGCAAATTGGCTGATCTCAAGAATGCTGAAGAGATCCTTGGTGTCCTGGGGGAGGCCTTTTTTCACCTTATTTTTGATCCACCCAAAGACCTCCTCAATTGGGTTAAGGAATGGAGAATATGGGGGGAGGAAGAGGAGTCTCATTGGACAGTCATCCAGGTGGTGACTGGCCAAATGGCTATTTTTATCAATGGGCAGGAACTTGGACACAACCAGATCCATTTTGTGGAGCCCAACATTATCCAACACAACAAAGTTGGTTGTGCTGCTGTAATTTATCTGGAGGTATTCCTTCAGGGCTCAGAAAAATCAAGAAATGTCCTGCTATTATGGGAACCCTTGATCATTTGGTATTGGTCCAACCTGCAAGGACCAAGAAGCGCAACCATTGAATAGGTCTGGAAACAGATAGCTGCACAATGGGCTACGCCGTCCTTGGACCCCTTCTTGACCCACCCATGCCTAGACCTGAGTGAGAAGGAAAATGACAATTTGTCAATGTAAAATAATTGGACAATTCCTGTCTTTTTGAGAGACACATAGGTCTCAGCATAAATGTGTTGATCCTCAATTGTTTTTTTGCTGTTCCTATTGTACAGAGAAACTCCAAGGACCTTCCATGAGAAGCCCAAATTGACCATTGTTTTGTAGACAAGGGTTTTGGAAACAGAAAGCCCGAACTCTGTGGTGAGCATTGATTGGACAGCAAGTGTGTCCAGGTGACAATCCTTGGTAACCCACTGTCTGATTGCATCAATATGAACGGGCTGAAGAAGTTTGGGCTACTGCTTAGCCTTGGTGGATTTGGAAATTTGCCTGGTGTTACCATACTTTTTGTTGATGTCACCAATATATCTGGCTGTGACACCAAATTGGGATGCAATATCCCAAACTGCCATTCCCCTGTTCAAGCAGTTAAGGAGAGCTTCACGCTTACTATCCTCAACTAACGCCAGCCCTTGACAGGTACTGTGGCATCCTGGCTGGCTGGCTCAACACAGGGGATGGGAACATTCATGTAGAAGGTGTGATCACGCTTGGTTGCGCTGGCACTGTCAATGATGGCATATAATACAGGCGCAGATGGCTCTTCAGTGGTGGCCAATGGCTCATATGATGTATCAAAGACGCGAGGGCAGGAAGTAGCAACTCTTGGATCAATAGTGTGGGGCTGGGTGACAACTGGGTACACAGTGAAGGTGTAAGTAACCTCAGTGTTGCTTGTGACCCTGGTGTAAGAGACTTTTGTGGCAGGCCTTGAGAGTGGATTCTGTCTTGAATTTAGACTGGTTAATCAGGCTTGGGATGCAGGAGGTTTTTGGCTGGCAATGGCACCTTGGGAGGCCTGTGTGTTGTCATGACTCCCCTTGAGTTGGGTTCTGGGTCTGTTCTTGGACCCTCTGGGACACCCTTGTGGACAGGCTGCCCGCAGGCTGGTGCAGGAGCGGGTTAGGAATGCAATTCCCTGACCATAAAAATAAAATAAAAAATATATATTAGATTGAATATGTATTTATTTGGATTTATTGGTTTAGTTATGAGTAGTTGTTTTCTCTTGATTTAGCGTTGAATAGTAGCAGAGTTTTTATATTTGTGATTTGAAGTTTATAATATTGTATACTTTCCAGGTTTGGATAATTTTAAAGTTTAGTCACTTTTTATATCTAAACATGGTTGTTGAGATTGGATTTTCCATTTGATTTTAGTTGTGGTGGAGCTTCTTGATTTGGGTTGGTGTTTCCTAGTGTGCTTACTGTACATTAAATTTGGATTCCAGTTCCTGCAATGAATATTTGAGTTTACCAGTGGCATTCAAAAGTGATTTTAAATTTTGTTCTTGGATTTGACAATCCCGCAATTTCAAAAAACATAGTAAACTTAATGAAAATGGTTGATGGATTTGAACACCTCAAATCTGATTCCAGTTAATTCATTTTGTCCATTGGAAATATGCAGTCTGACTTGAACTTTTCAAAATGTCTATGTGTTCCTGCATTTTTAAAAATTCAAATAAATATACAAAGAATTCAATTTAATTAAAAAAAGGCCATCCCACAAAAGTGATTTGAAATTTGGACCAAGGATTTGACAATCCTGCATTTTTACATTCAGGTTCTGAATTTACAGTAAAGCATGCGCTAGGCCATCAATTGTTGTAAGAAAAGCTTTCTGTATCACAGAGAAGAGTTGATAGGTGTCTTAAAACATTTAAACACCAGGGAAACATTTACACTTCAGATGACAAAACATTAACAACTTTTTGGTTAAAAGATGTCATTCATATTTAAGATTCATAAAAATGTTCAGATGGGAAGAAAAGGGCTTGAGAACAGTTGACAAGAGTTTTATTGGTTAAGTTTGAGGTCTATTATGCTAATGAAGGCTATTGGTGAAGAATCTTAAAGCTTAACCAAATAATTTAGAGAACATAGCAGAAACCTTTTAGGTTTTCAATAAGGTAAGACCAAAATCTAATTCTATGGTAAAAAGGCTGCAAGAAATTGCTTAAGCTTTTCAACAAAACATTCTAAAGAGAAAACAGTTAAAACAAGAGGCTATGTATCATATATTGGTACATGGAACTAGAGATACATCTATTAGAGGGAAAAGACATCTACAGGAGTATTATCCAATTATCTGAGTCAAAATAAGGAAGTATTCAAAAACCATTAATAATAAGGAGTTAATGGATTGACGCCAATATATATAAATAACAAATCATTGGATAATAGTACAATAGAACTAAATAACAATAGTACAATATGCTATCATATAAGGTTTCTAAAGGGATCTTTTTAAGTGGTTCAATGAAAAATATTCACAACCCTTACCACAAGTTTTACCTTTTATAATATGTAAAATTTCTATTTTATAGCATATCCTAGCTCTGATTAATTAGATCAGTTTAGACAGCACTTTATGATGTTAGCACATGGTCAATTTGTCACAAAATGACATTTTTCTGTTAGTGAT
Organism: Entomophthora muscae; assembly: GCA_014839935.2. Lineage (NCBI taxonomy): Eukaryota > Fungi > Entomophthoromycota > Entomophthoromycetes > Entomophthorales > Entomophthoraceae > Entomophthora > Entomophthora muscae. Next base: position 396,862 of record QTSX02001429.1, read on the forward strand.
AAAGAAAGACTAAGGACAGGAATTGAACCCTGAACCCTACCCTCTGCAACCTGCCAGCCCAGAGGGCCAAGGGGACATCTGCCCACATTTTTTGGGTGTTAATCTGAAAGTGATTGAAATGAGAAATCCACCAATGCAAAGATTCTTGTCAATCTCACAAGAAATTATAAGAAAAATCTAATAAATGGTACCAAGAGTTATTCTGAAGTGAAAACAAATAATACCAATGGGTTGAATGAAAAAACTTGTTGGTCTGCCAATGAGGGCCCCTAAAAGATCCCCAAAGACTAGAAAATGTCATATGCCCATGGCCCCACCTGTCCTTTCCAACCAGGCTGGCAAATAGAAGGGTTTATATTTCTATTCCTCAGCACCATTCAATAACAACCACATGTGCCTTATGCCACCCTGCCTCCTCCAAATTTCTGCTGTCTGTCTACCCAAGTTTTCATAAACCTGGTCTAAGAATGATGACTTGAAAGTGGTATTTATACCATTACAGGTCAAATCCAACCCTTATATCCATTATGATAATAAAGTGTAATAAACCTTTGGTTCACCCAGATTCTGCTATATCTAGTTTTTGTTGTTTACCATCTCCATACCACATCTACAGGCCCAGAAGCCCCTTCCAGTCTGCCCATCAATCCTGTGGGCCCTCTGATCCATTATCCAGAACTGGAAAACCAGAAACATTCAACTGTAAAGGAACTTGATCCATTGTGCAGTCCAGACTCTTCTTTGGGGAGTACACCTATCTGCCAGCCTATCTAGTACCTATGACTACCTCTCAACCTGTGGCTGACTGCCTGCAAGATTATGTTGTTTCCAATGAAACTGCTTCCATCCAGATTTTTGGAGGGATGTATATTACTTTAGCTGGCCTGGGAGCTCCATGGCTCCCAATTCTGGCCCCTGGTCTCTACTTGTCTGTTCACTGGCATACACTATCAAGTTAGCCCCAAACCTGTGATGGGCTCTACTTGCAGGCCCTGCCGCCCCCATCACCAGTGCCTCTCCCTGCAACTAGCTCCTTAAAAGATAAAGAAAGGTGTGAAGTTCTCAGCCAGAGGCAGATATTGTCTCTGGGGAGGGTTTGCAGAGTTTTTTCTGGGGCTCCACCAGTCACAGAAAGGACTCAGGTGTGCAGATGCAGCAGTACATGCAGCACACCCCAGGATTCTGGTTGAAAGGTTGATAGAAGGTTTGGCACATTGACAAGTCCAGTACAATGCCCTTTCATAAGAGCTAGCTCCCATAAGGATGGCTTCCTGGCCTAGCAGATCATGGGATTCTACCTATAGCCTTCCTCAGTAGCCTTTGGAGAGAAGGTGTCCAGCACATATCTTCTAGAGCCCACTCCTGCCCCAATTAACAGCAAATAGAGACATGCTCTAGCTGTTGGCTGGCCAAAAATCCCTGGTCAACCCAAGTGTGCCTGCACCAGTATCCCAAAAAGGCAAAATTATTGCCACAGAAGCAAACAGGGTAGACCAAACATGTGATTGTATTTCAAGGCTGGCTGGCCTGCGGCTTGGGGCCACTTAATTGTACTGAGAAGATGCCTAGAGTGTCCATCCTGTGTACCTAGTAGTTGCAGGGATTTCAGTCCATAGTGGTTGGGATTAGAAATTAGGTGGGATTGCAGCCTCTTTTATATACAACCCCTGATCTTTCCCTGAGCCTTCTATCCAATCCAGCTGGAGCTCCCCCTTATGAGGGCGCTTATTGATAGTCTCTTGATAATAGGCTGATAAGGTCCCACTTGGATGTGCCTACTACCAGGTATTGCATAAGGCTTAGAGGGATCTTCAGCTGCCTTTCAGAACCCTGTAGTAGCCTGGCTATTGGCCTATAAAACGGCCTTATAGCATCTGTCTATGTATGTGCACTTCTTCACAAGCATTTTCTTGCAGATATGGTGGTTAGCAGATTAGTGATAAGGATGAGGAGCAGTGTGCTTTCTTTGGTGACATCATCAGGTACAGTGATGAGGATGTGTACTAGGCAGTGAGGAATTCTGTGACACTTTATGTCTGCTTGATGCTCAGTAAGGGGTACTCATCAAAATGGGTGGGAAGATCTCACTGTAGCGTTGTTTGGCAAAATCTTTGAAAGTGGCTCATATCACTTCTTCTTTGAGCTCACCCAGATGGTAAACCAGGCTGTGGCAGAGATAATTAGGTGTGTAGAGGTGATGGCAACCTGCATGAGTTCTGGGACTTACACATATGCAAAGTTGGGTTCCAGTGGAATGTATCCAGCTGCAGGTTTGGCATTTATTGGGAGAGGTCCACCTGAGAGGATGAGACACCAATACCTTGCGCCCCAGGAAGAGTATATTGTAAGCTCTGGGTAGTAAAAACTGATTATGGCGCTCCTGCTCCTAGGAGGTCACCAAGGTGTATCCTGGGTCAAATCCAGGGACCAGCTGGGTTGAGGTTGTCATCCTCAGGTATATTTGTTCTATGAAAAGGATAAAAGTGGATTATCAAAACACTCTAAAAGGGACTCACCATGCCCCAATCATCAAAAGCAATTGATAACTAGGGGAAAACTTATTTCACAGCAATGCATGTGCTACCAAAGCAGCTCCATTATCTAGGGGGGTGTTTTGCATAATAATCCTAAGTACAACAATATCCCAGAACTCAAAGTTTTGGGAACTGCATTACTTATTTCCCCAGCCAGAAATTTTCTATGAGTAAACAGACTAAAATTATGCCTCTTCTGATCCTCTTAACCAGTTTCATCATCATTTTCACAAGGGAAGTTCTATGTCACAAGAAAGGAGAATAGGGGTCAAGATAGTCTTTATTAACAGAAGGAAGATCCCCTTAGAAACCTTCTGATTTGTCACTTTTTTGGAGTTATTTTGAACATCTACTCCTTCAGAAAGGAATTATTAACACTTTAGAAGACATCTGGTTACTAGAAACTAGCCAGACGTGTAACCATTAAGATGCTGATCCAGCACTTAACCAAGCTTCTACTTGAGATCAAAAGATTTCTGGAAGACCTCTCAAAAGACCTATAACTTTCCAGATAGCCTCCTTCTTATAGTGACATTTTCCCAACAGTTCTGCCTTTAGAATTCCTTTCTTCAAAAGCTTAAACCATTGGCGCTCACCTTTTCTTATAATAACTTAAGCTTACATACTTACTTTCTCAAAAGCTTAAAGTATTAATTCACTATTTCCTTGCTTATACTTTAAGCTTTTGGCTTCCAACCAATCATATCCATCAGGAAATATGCCAGAACTCAAACAATTCTTTTAGAGCGCAAAACTATACCATTTATGAAGTTCCACTGTGATCCAACTAGGAAATCAATCTTCACTGCTCAAGCTGCTCAAAGTGTCAACTCTTTGTGCACCAAAGCGTTCACCAGTTCACTTTTCCAGCACCAGTTTTTCCTTCATTCAATCTTAAACAATTTAAATATTAGAATACTGTTTAAATTGTTCTTTTTGGTCCTCTTTAATGGTTTCCTTGTATATTTACTAATATAGTAAAGTCCAAGGAAAACGTCCCACCAAAACAGCTTTGTATCCAGCTCTCATAGCAACATACCTTTATCTATCCTAGAAACTTAATAATGATGAGGAGAGCCTTTTGGGGAAGCTTCAAATATGGAATTGAGAAAGAAGAGAAGTATATTTTATTGGATAATACTTTAGACTTATATAGCTTTAGCTGTGGCAGAGATTTAGTTGGATCAACCCTAGGGGTTGGTCATGTGCGGGCTGGGTTTGAGTCACTGGATACTTGGACAGTCATGTGATATTGCTTGGTTGCCATTTCCAGTATGTCAAACTGTACATTAGGAGGGCACCAAATTGGGCAATGACTGGATGTTAAGTGGGTTGGCAGTAGTCAGAACACTTGTACATCCAGAACCTTGACAATAAATAAAACTCTTACCCACAGTTTCATCAACATTCCTTCTTGATTTTACTACTAAACCAAAGCAAAGCAAAGCATCCCACTTCTTTTGACCTTGGTAAATCAATTTGGCAAAACCTAGGCTCGTTTATCTGGACCACTAGTCCTTCTGTTTCTTCTGCTAGTTCTTCTCTGATAGCCTTCTTCTAATTTTCTAATTCTAATTCTTCTCTAGTGGCTTTCTATGCCTTCTTTGTAAGAGAGGGGGGCTAAACTAACTAAGTTTGGCTCCCATCCCGGTGAAACAAACCACCAGTATGCCGCCCAGTGGAGGACTGTAATGGCTGCTCAAAGGGGGGACCACAGAGAGAATACGGGGGACAGCTGAGGGAAGTATGCATTCAAACCCATCAACATCAAGCTGGCGAGCAACCAGGGGGTACAGGTGGGAGAGGGAGAGAACACCACAGGAACCTTAAGGGGCACTGAATTGTTCTTTTCCAGGCTGGGGAGGGGAGTCATTGATGTTTCCTCACCCAAAAAAACAGGCAAGACATAATCAACAACATCCAGATCCAGATTGTTGCAAGTCAAGCTCTTAACCACAGCCTCTCCAGAGAAGAGAAGACCACTGGGAAGATTCAAGAGGCTAGAAGGATCTTCACTCATAAGCTGCACAGAAGAGGAGATTTTTGACCACAGATCTGGAAATGTGGACCACAGGAGCAACAAAAAGGGTGCCAAGAAAAATACAACAAATTTTATGGCTGGGAGTAACATGGCTGCAATTCTCACAAAATTTGGAGAAGAATGGTGAAGTTTCTTAAATTGCAAGCAATAAAATTTAAACCAACAGTGGTAACCACAAGTAAGAAACCAGGCAGGAACAACAGAGTGGGTTTGGGATGGCTTGGACGTGATCTCAGGTGTCTTGAGCAGTACAGAAACCAAAAGCAGGTTCAAAAGCAAGGAATTCAAAAGAAAATTTAAAATAAAGTAGGTTTTATATTGAAATTCAATTAAAGTTTTATATTTGAAAACAACTTTTTAAAGCAAAAGTGAAGTTAAACAATAATTATACCCTAAAGCTTCTTCAGAAGGACCCAGAAGAGATGCTGGGTTCAAAGTGGGATGATACAAGGTAAGCTTTAATGAAACAACTAACACTTTAATCTTTAGATAATAGGGACTCAAAACAGAGTTCCAGTCAAACCAATATATTTAAAATAAAGTGCAACAAGTTCCAAACTTTTAATAAATTAGAAAATAGACAAGCAGGGGACTGGAGGTCCCCTTGCTGTGTTAAAAGAAGTGTGTTGCAGGGGAGTTAGTCACATGACCACAGGGCTTGGATCCAATTGGCTGGTGGAGAAAATTTGCTGATCAGAGCCAGGGGGACTGGAAAGTTTCACCTTAATTTCTGTGAAGCCACCTGATTGGCTAGAGGGAATCCCAGGCATTTGAAATTCACTAGGGGTTTTGGGTATTGGTGTGGCGCCACTTGATTGGTTGGATCTGATTTTTTTCAAAAGTGGGTGACATCAAGCTAACAAGTAGTCCAAATTAACCAATTTTTCTTTCCAGGAGGGGGCTACCAGGGGCAACAAATCCACAGAATAGGCCAACACAAATCTCTCATCAACTGTGTGTGCCAAATCCCCTAAAGAATCAAGGGATTTGGCTGATATTTTTGGACCTTTCTTAGTGTGGCGGGGGAAGATATTGTGATCCAATGCCAGGGGTGGCAGTGAATTTACATTCTTCTTCTCTTTCTCTGTCCACAACTGTCACTTCTCCATTCTAACCCCAACTACATTTTATCTGCTTTAATCACAACTGTATCTTCTCTGAAAGCCTTTTCATACTTCTTCTGCTATTCCTTCTCTTTATGAATCATTAAGGTTCATTCCTTCTCTATATGAACCATCAAGGTTCTGTCCCTCTCTGTATTCCATATTACTAACACCTCAGACTCAGGTAATAAGTCTCCAAAAGTGAGTTGGCGTTTGACTAGGCCCTCATCAGTGACCACCACTTTAGGCCATCAATCACAGACAATCCCCATGTCTGTGCAGTTGTTTTTACTCACTCAAGTGGTGAGCTTGAACTTTCAGCCACAAAGTAACCAACTTTACTTCCCAGAACCCTATCAATCACCAAGTTCTGCAGCTGCTTTACAGGGCAACTACCTTGATAAGGTTCCTGGGCATACTCATGCCTCTCTGGTGACTTCAGGACCTCTTCAAAGCTATCAGGAAGACATAGACAGGGAAACCTTACCCCTAAACTAGGTAAGGTTTGCCACCAGCAGACCTCCCCTGGGTGGCCTTAGGGTCTCAGAGCTTCCTCAGCCCATCTTTTCCTATTGGCACAGCTTTCCTACCTGTTTGGAGCACTATCTAGGGACCTCCCTGGGACCATGCCTCTTCTTAACAAACATTTACCTGATGTAGGCCACTACCCTTCTCTGACTTTGAGCATTGAGTCTTTATTTCAGCCAGATCAGCCCTTGCCTGCAAACTGACTCTGTGTGGGTCATCACACTGATCCTTATAAATGATGTAGCCTTCTGGGATAGGCAAGAAGGGTTCTTTGAGAGAGTCAGATGTGCACCCTTGCTCTTTCTTTTTTGAGGGAGATTTTCTTGAAGTTGGGCTGTTAACCAAATCTACTGCTGCTTCTGGTGCTGCAACTGAACTAAAGTTAGTTTGGTGTTGGTGTTGGGATAGATAACTGTCTGGAAAGAGGACAGGGAGAGAAATCAGGGGTATGATGATGTTTATTAAAAACAATGGGGATCCTTATACCAAGGTAGTGAGTGATTTTGTCACTAGCTCAGAGTGGGGTGTGGTCCAGATAAGGTGTGAACCTGTGCTGAGTTTGATCGTGAGGGGTTCCCATGGTGATTGGGTTTGCTCCTTATAGGGAAATATGAGATTCTGCTATGCCAAGGGATTGAGAGGGAGTATGACGGTGGACCTGGCATGGGATGGCTGGTTGAGCAGCCCTGTGTATTGTGAGATATGGTGGTAACTTGGATGTTGATTCCAGTTGCAACATTAGCATAGCTTTTAAATGGAAGAGATTGTGTGGGTTGTACGGGTAGATGAATAGTAAAATTGAGGAGAAAGCTTTGATGGGGATTTGAATTTGCTAGAACTTATATTCAACTCTACAATAAGCAGATTGATTATAGTCAGTAAACTTATTTTCAATCAAGTCACGTGTGGATTGATATAGGCTTTAATGTTTGATAAAACTTCAATTGTTTTACAGTTGCAAGGGTTCAGATTTACTTAGGATGGATTTCGAATCCAGTGGGTGTCAAAATATGCTAGCGTAAATTCAAAAATTAATTGATTTTGGCTTAAACTACATATAATCCTAAGGCTAGATGGCTTATTTCTAAGCACAATACAGAGATCGATTTCTTTTTTATTGGTATTTGGACTTTAAATTTATATATCCTCTTGTCTGTATTGGTCGGCTTTCATTAAGTACACTTCCATTAAAAGCTATAACTTGCTCAAAGTATTGCTTAACTTATCAGTAGAATTTACTTTTCTAGCCAAGCTGCATCTATCAATAATTGTTGGAATGTGGGTTTGATTTAGCTCAGTTTGGAATCTTGGCCCATGGTTTTATCTTTGTTGGGAAACACAGATGCTTATACATTAAAAGTATAGATGTGATTTGTTGAAACAAGTTACAGGTATATCTGCACCTATCATGGGATGGGCAAGTTCCCAGTGCTGAATAATTTAAAGGCTTTCAGAAATTGGATCTCTCGTAAATTTATATGCGCTTTTAAGTGTGTACTCCTGACTTCTTTTTAAGCCTTACAGCCCATTGATATTTACCAAAGTGTAGGTGCATTGCATCTCAAGCACCCGTTCTTTAAATCTTGATGGTATGGTTTATTTTGAGATTTGCTAGGAATAACTGGTGCTTAGATCCTAAGTTGCACCCTGTTAAATGCTGATTGTCACTTAATTTGTCAAGTTTCACCACCACTCAAACTTTACCCAAAGTTACTCCCAGCCGGATTATATTTGGTAGCCCTTGGAATTAATCAAACGCTTGGTATCCTGAGCATGACTAGATAAATTTATAAATAATCTTGAAATTACTTAGACTGCTGCTAACAAGCAGTAAATGACATCATTGTTTTGATCGTAGATTATCTGACGTGACAGACAAGATCTTTGGAATCTGCTGAGTGCATTGTCAAACATTAAACCCAGCAAGCATGCCTAACAAGTATATAAGCCTCACCCAAAGGTAAGCTCGAGGGACAACCATGCCTTCTAGCAGCACTGATCAGAGTATCCGGCCAGAGGTTGAGGTGATCGAATTTCCTGTAATCGATCTTGAAATTTTTTTAAAAGATCCCGAAGCCGCTCCAGCTCAGCTAGAATGCAAAAAGGTTTGGGAGCAAAAGCTGTAAAGATTAATCTTTGATCAGGTTGCGGATTCCCTAATCAACTATGGTGTTCTGGTGGTCCGCGATAGCCGGGCGACGGAAGATTATAACTCTCAATTCATCGATATGATGGAACGCTATTTTGAGCAACCTTATGAGGAGAAGCTTAAAGATGCTAGGCCCCAGTTCCATTATCAAGTCGGGGCGACCCCAGGCAATACTGAGGATCCAAAGTGCAAAGTTGATAAAGATTGTCAGGATCTTATTTCTCAGGTATAGCCACCCACTTTTTATTAAAAAAGGCCTCCTCGGCTATCACTAGCTTTAAATACTTCAAAAAATCTATTTGCCTAGTTTTTATAAAAACCACGTCTTTTTATCAGAATCTTATTTAAATATATTTCCAGCTTCCTCTCGATAGCAGACCCTTGCCTGCTAATGGGCCTGATCCGAAGTGGCGTTTCTTTTGGAAAAATGGGGAAGGCTCCTGAGAAGACTTCCTTTGCTGATCTAAATGCAGCACCGGTTCTTCCTGCGGGTTAGTAAAACCAAAATTCAATTTGATTTGAAATTAATCCAGCTTATAGCCTTTCCTGAATGGGAAGCTATCATGAATAGCTGGGGAACCCGCATGCATGATGCTGTGACCGGAATTAGCCAAATGCTGGCAGTTGGGCTGGGACTCCCCAAGAACACTTTTTCAGATATGGCCAAGTATGGGCCACACTTACTCGCCCCGACTGGCTCTGATCTTAATGATTATGGCGCCATTGATACTGTATTAGCAGGTACTCTTATTGCAAGTTTTCTCTTCTGGGTGTTGCATTTATGAACTTGGGTTGTAATGTTATCTATCAGTAGTACTTTTGCTGTTGAAAGGGTTAGTTCTGACAGTTTTGGTTACGTTTAAGGAAAGCAATGAGAGGTTGACTTTTATCCTTTCGAATAGTCTGCTATTTTCAAGTGCAATGTAATAATTTATTAGGGTTCCATTATGATTTGAACTTTCTCACTATCCATGGAAAGTCAAGATTTCCTGGTTTGAACGTTTGGGCTCGCAACAGTTCCAGAAAGATTGGAGTGAAGGTTCCTTCTGGGTGCCTGCTTGTTCAGGCAGGTAAAGAGGCTGAGTGGCTGACCGGAGGCAAGATATTGGCAGGGTACCACGAGGTGGTTGTAAATAATAAAACTATTGAGGTAAAATTGTTTTGGCTTGGAGGAAGCTAATGACGATAGGCTATGCAGACTGCACGCAACGAAGGCCGCTCTCTATGGCGAGTTAGCTCCACCTTCTTTATGCATATTGGCTCTGATGTTCTGTTACAGCCAGTTGTTCTCCCTGCGGAGAACCAGGAGGAAGCTAAAGCAAAGTATCCTCCCACCCTATGCGGCACTTATGTACAAAATGAACTTTTCCATATCAACCTTAAGGCTCAATAAATATCATCACATGTTTAACTATCCGAAGCCTGCTAACTAACCAGACTCCATTTAATCTTATCGTGCGTTTGGTTAGTAAAGCACATGTCTTATTCAAAAGAAGTTTTAAGAAAGCGGAAAGAACCTGGCAGGAGTTTGGTTTGAAGCGTATCCTGCCAGTGTAAACTAAGTTGTTTATCAAAACATGGGTGCACAGTGCCATCTTGCAAGAGTACCAATCAATCTACGTCAATGTAGTGGAGAACACCTAAGCAGCTCACAAAATCAAAATTATATAAGTTGGTTAACTTGGGAATGCTTTATACATCGGGTAGGGACAAGATCACACAATGTCGAAAGATATCTTACATGCAACTTTAGGTGGAGCGTTACCAAAATCACCCATAAAGGGTAAGTTTTTAAACACCCTATCAAGGCAAGATCAATATGTAACCTAGCAAAGCGTATAGGGTTGCAGCCGATATGGAACAAAGGCAGCTTTATAATAAACCGGCCATCCATCTCAGATCCGGAAAACCGGCGCCACCAATCCTTCTGGATTTGGAGCTCTATCTTGCCACTGATGTAGGATCCATTTCATACCTTGTTGGATGCATCAATGGGCTGAGTAGGTCTGGTTGTAATGTAATTTTTTAAACCAAATAAACATTTAAGATTTAAAGCCAAAAGCTTTCTCTAAAAACTATCTTTAATAGTTTATTATCCAGTTTTGGCCTCACCCCCTTGGTTTCAGCCTGGATATTCCTCAGATGCCAATTGAATCGCACCATAACCCCGAGAGAAGAACCCCTTCTCTTTTCCAAATTCTTTACTGGAAATTTGGATCCCCCTAACTAGGGAATCCAGCTTCCAAAATTGGTCTATTCAGAACCATCAATTACAGTAACACCATAACTGTTGCATTTTTTGTTCATCACAATCTTAGTGTTGGGAATTTTGACCAGGCAATGATGCCAATTATGACAGCTCACAGATTGGGGTTTCTGCAACCAAACTCATAAATTAGTAGCATCACAACATCTTTGATTACTCCCTCTCGGGGAATTGACGCCCCAAGTAGTTCACCAAATGAGTCACCGAATGGCTCACTGACTAGTCATTAAGTTGGTGGCACCATTATCATCTGGCCATCTATTACAGGGATCACCCAATCCAGCTCCTAAGTGGAACACAACTTGAGTAAGCCTTGTGACTTAAGAGAAACATTACTCAGATAAACCCCATGACCATCATGACATACATGGACGGCATGTGGCTTCCCATGATACTATATATTATCCTATATTCATATCCAATAAAGTATTATTCTCTTCTTAATCTTCCCCTTTATCTTGTTTATTATACTTCCCAGAAGTATAAACTCGACAGTGGTAGCACAGGTAGGTTATCCATACCTACCCAACTTAAAGAAAAAATTTCTCCTAAGAAAAGGACCCAAGCAATGGTACTTCCTAACGGCTGGAGAGACTACAAAGAAAGACATGACATCCCTGCAGGCCTTGTCATCTACAATAGTGTCCTTGTACCCATCAAACAGTGCAACACTCTCAAAGCCCAAAGAATGTTACCTTCAGCCCCAACTGCAACAGAACCACAGCAGCCTGAAATACCTAACATTGTATTCCAACACCTACATTCAGCAGAAATTGGGGCTTTTGCAGGACTATGTTGGGAAAATGCCTCTCTCTGGATCAACAGTACATAAAGCAAATTTGAGCAAAAGGACTACCCCTGCAGACTCTGGGTCAGTGAGATTGCTCTTTGCGTCATAGGAACCGCATCACGTTTTATAAGCGGATGGTTAGCCCAGCACCCTGACCATAAGGAAAACTGGGAGGTATTCAAAGCCGCCTTTCTCAAAAATTTCTCCATGAAGGATTCTGATGTGGTGACTATGACAGAACTCCAAAACTTCAATATGGCAGGAACAATCAAGGAGTACATTGCTGCATATGAAGACCTATGTGACCGCACACCCAACATCATCAACTTTGATGAACCCGGGTCATGGCTGGACTTCTACAATGGCCTCCTCATGCACATTAGGCGGCAGTTTGATATGACCTGCTGCAAGAACCTTGAAGATGTATTCTTGAAAGAAAAGCGCACAGCTCAAAAGTCTGACAACCTACATGCAACAAACAAGCGCAAGGAAAGCCCTACAGCCAAGAAGGACCCTCGGCCAAACAAGCAAAATAATTGAGCCAACAACACCCATCCTCAAACCGGTAACTGTACAGCACAGGCTAACCAAGCAAGTACTGAAGATATCAACGAGGAGGGGAAAGCTCAAGGGAGTGCTTAGGCAAGCCGCCCTTCCCCACTTTACAAGACTCTTACAGGGACCAGGACGTGGATTCAATCACCATGATCCAAGTACCGTCCAGCAACCCTCTACTGTTTGCCGCCCAAACTGGAAATAAACTCCTCACTTATCCTTTTGGTTTTTGTAGATACCAGGGCACCACACTATTTGACACTGGAGCAGACAAATCTCCTGTCAACCAGACTTTTTCCAACCTCATGAAGCTACTTACAGGCCAAAGCAACGTTAAGAGAGTCATCATGGCAGACAACCAAAGCACACCAGTCACACAGGAGGCAAAACCTTTCCGCACCCAGATTGGAGACGTACAAACTACGCTCAGTGGCCCTATCATACCAATATCCAAGTACAATGTTATACTTGGCCTGGATTGGATGAGAAAGACCAAACCTCATATCAACTGGGATAGCACCACCCACACCATACAGTGAGGTGAGGTGCATCACCATGTTTACCCAACTCATCTTGACATGCTTATAAAAGATCACGTGTTTGTGGAAATTGTGGAAACAGGAGAGGAAACTAACCCTATCAAAATCAACTGGAACACCTTTACATACAAAGTTATCCACTTCCAAAATACAGAGACCAGGCGCAAAGAGAACTGTATCCCAGATCAACTAGTCAGTGAGTTTCCCTCTGTCTTCTGAGAAGCCCTACCAGGTTTACCACCAGACCACGGCATACAACATTAGATCAACCTAAAAGGGAGTGTACCTAAAGCACAACCTATCTACTGCCTTACATCACAAGAAGACAACGCCATAAAGACTTACCTCAACAAGGCCCTTGAGAAAAGACTCATACAACCATCAAAGTTACCCTTTGGTGCTGCTGTCTTCTTTGTAGTCAAGAAAGACAGAGGCCTCTGCCTAGTCACAGACTACAGAGCGCTCAACAAGGTCACAATTAAAAACAGGTATCCTCTTTCCCTGATTGATAACCTTTTTGACGCCCTGGGGGGGTCCCAAATCTTCACAAAGATTTATTTGACAGCAGGATACAGTAGTTTTGGAAGCTATGGCCACAACCAAAAATACCTCAGATTTAGACAAAATGGTTTCAGATTTGAACAAAATCCAAGTATCAGGTTAAAATATACCCTCTGCTAACAGGGACTTTTGGTGTTAATGGGCAAAATGGGTCAACACAGCAAAGAAGTGCTCAGGCCCAAAGCTGGACCATTCAAAATACAATCCAAAATGCATGGATTCACTAACAAAATGGCGTGAGTTGACTTTTGGTGTACATATGTTTACTATGTGAATTGGTGACAAAATACACCCAAGCAAGGTGAGTCAAAACTCAACCCAAAAACAAAACACAATAGCAACTCACTATTTAAACAAAATCACTAAAATGTTGTGTGCAATGGATTGTAATCAAGAATGATACCAAGGTATCTAAAATAGGGCACGCAATCTGAAACACAAATTTTAAAAATATTGTGTTGGGTGTTTGAATTTGGCAGTAAAATCTGGGAAAATGGGTGGAACTTTTTTGGGTATTCTAAAATGGGCGTTGTAAAACCAAAAACAACTAATTAAGAAACAAAAATCTATAATTGGAATATTGGGGGTGTTGTGTTGGGCTTTGGTTGATGTCTTGTGGTTTAACGTCTGTAGTGCTGCTTGTGGTAGAGTACAGTAGCAGGCCTAAACACAAATTAATACAGGTCTAGTGACTCTGTAGTCTTTACCTTTTAATACTAGGTAACAACTAAGTTGAGTAAAAAGGCAAGATTTAATATGTGAAATTATATCTTTTATTTGGAAAGAAGGGAATTTTATATACTATACTGGCTACACAATGGATGCAGAAGTGTTATTAATACCTGCACCGTTGTAAGGAACATTACAGGATTTTCTGGTGTCCACCAGGCTCTTGCATCTGTGTTCTTTCCATCTTGGGATGATCCAGACAATCCAACAAAGAAGAGTGGATGCGCATTACCCTGGAGTGGCTGCATCTTGAAGCTGCCCATTAAGGAAGCTACTTGTGGTTCCCAAACCTGATTCAATCTGGATGTAACAGTACAGCCATCCTATTGTAACGTCCAAGATACAATTAGAAATACAAATCTGTTGGATCTGATAGATTTGAGTGCAAACCAGTTTAGTCTTAACTATCAGGATTAATTCCACTGATAGCCTTGACCATTATACACATGCCGTCTAATTGACAACATTTCCCACCACTAGAATGGGCAAGGGTATAAATAGAGGGCACAGTACTTAAGGGTTGCATATGTCAGATAGCCAAGTTAAATCACCAAGAGCTTCCAGAGCTGCTACCATTAGAGCCAGAGCAGCAGCCAGTAAGGCTGCCAGATTGACCAAGGAAAAGAGCGCCCAAAATAAGAGCCAGAAGAAGGCTGAACAATTGATCAAATGAGTTCAAACTTCCCAGGCACAGGAGCCAGTGGTTCAACTAGAAGCTCAACAGGAGGAAGGAGTCACTTGGTTTGATCTCTCTAGCATTCTAGACTGGAAGGAAGCCAAGGAGTTCAAACTTGGGGAAGGGCCCCATCTTCATGCCTTATTTCAAGAGGTATTGAAGGATCTCTCTGTATTAACTTAGGCTAAGGTCAAGGAGGGGAATTTTTACCATTTCTGTTTTGACCAAGAAGCGGCACTGAAGTTTGCTGAGGGTCAGCTTCAAGGATTTGAATGACAAGGGAAGAAGTTTGACCAGGAACAGATAGACCTTGTTTTGGCGGTGCTCTGGGGGATAATCAGAGCTTGGTGCCATGAAGGGAAAGTAGACCTGGAGGTAGCCAGTTGGGTTGATAAGGATTGGAAGAACTTCTGTATTCAATGAGTAACGGCTGGTCTTCTTACAGCTTTGAATCTTAAGAGCAAAGATATGTATACCAGATTGGCCTTGCTTGGACATCTTTTCACAGTTCCTTCAGATAATCCAGCAGTGGCTGAGGTGGAGGATGTTCTCATGTTATTTGAGGGGCTCATGCAGGAAATCTACAAACCAGAAATTGCCTTGAACCAGAAGTACTGGAGCAGAGAGCATCTGTTCTGGGATGCCTTGATAGTAATAATTGGGTTTCCAGTCTGGATGGGCCTCAACCAAGTGCAGGCTTGGGATAAATACCCTGATTACCCTATCTTCCGTCTATGGCACTTCAAGGAGGACTACACTGAGGAGTACATGGCAGTCTGTGTGGTCCTTCTCACAATGACTCATCATTTAAAAGCAGTGATTTCCAAACACTGCAAATTCCAATAAAGCCTTTTTTGTATATTTTCCTTGTTCCTTTCTTTCTATGATGTGGACAACAACCCATGGCATTTTTTATTAGGCTTTTCTCTTTCTTGATTGTTACCCTAAAGGGGAATTACTCCTGATCACTAGGAGCCATACACATGTATTGTGCATGGACTCTAGTAACCAGTTGTCCAGTGGTATGTTCCTTTAATGTATAACTATCAGGATCTACTTTCTGGATGACCTTAACAGTTCCTTGCCATAGGGAGGCAAGTTTGCTTTCACGTCCATAGTCTCTGTTGTTATAGAAGTAGACTAAATCTTCAATCTGGTAGCTGGGGAGAGAAGGGTGTTTAGCCTGGGCATGCTCTACATCCTTTTGCTTGGTACTCAGATTGATAGTATAGGCTTCAGCCTGTATTCTGATCAAATTCTGAGCCAGCTTATGAAGGTAAGCTTCTGGGGTGACAGCAGGGTTAGGTTTCACCAAGGAGTACAGATGAGGAGGTAAACCAGGCTGATGTCCATACAGGAGTTGGAAAGGGGTTTTGCCTGTTGCTCTATTATAGCCAATGTTGTAAGAAAAGTTGATTGCAGGCAGGTAAGTGTCCCATTCTGACTCATGTTGGTGTGCTAGTTTCCTGAGGATCTGCACCAAACTTCCATTAGTCCTTTCAACAATTCCATTATTTTGGGGATGGTATGGGGTGGATAATGTGCCTCTGATACCCATCAGCTGATTTAGTCTGGATATCATATAGCTAGTGAAGTTGGTTCCATTGTCAGTTAGCAGCATCTGAGGACATATGTGGCATTAGATGATGTGTTCCAAGATGAACAAAGCTGTAGTGAGTGCAGACTGATTTGGGATAGCCTAGGCCTCAACCCATTTGGTCAACTGGTCCACAGCCACTATAATGTACTTGTTTTTCCCTTTTGAGACTGGCAAGGGTCCCACCACATCAATGGCCACAGTATGAAAGGCAAATCCTGGGCAGATCAGCTTGTGCTGGAATCTTGCTATCTTTGGCCATTCAATATTGCAGTCATGGCATACAGCCAGAATCTCAGCAACGGCAGAGGGCATTCCTTCCCAGTAGCAATGTTGCTGTAACTGAGCAAGGGTTTTTTGTATTCCTACATGCCCTGTAGCCTTGTGTGAGGCAACTACAGAGTCTGTTCTGAGTGAGGGGTGTATATATGGCAACCAGTTGTCCTTGTAAAGCTTAAAGAGTTTATCATCTTTAACCTTGGGGAACACACTGCTTCTTAAGAAAATTTTGGATTTCAGTGGGCTCTTCCCCCCACAAAGATTGGTCAACCAGTAGTTTTTCATAAAGCTCATCAGCAATAGAGAACACAAGAGCAATGGTAAGCAATCTTGAGAGACAATCTGCATTCTGATGGACTTCCCCAGCACAGTGCACTATGTCATAATTAAAGGCTTGAAGTTTTATGGCCCAGTAAGCAAGTCTTCCTTCAGGGTCCTTCAATGTTTTCAGCCATTGGAGGGAGGCGTGATCAGTAACCATAGTAATGTGTTCACCATGTAAGTATACCCTAATCTTCTGGTACAAGTAAATTACTGCCAGGCATTCCCTTTCAGTCACTGTGTAGTTGAGTTCATGACAGTTCAAGGTGCAAGAACAGTAGCCAACAGGGTGTTATAAACCATTATCATCTAGTTGTGAAATGATACCACCAATGGCAGTAATACTAGCATCTGTGTGCATCACAAAAGGTTTCTCAAAGTTAGGGTAGGCCAGTACAGGGGCACACATCAAAGTCTGTTTCAGAGCATCAAAGGCTTTTTGACAGGCAGAGCTCCAAAAGAAGTCCACATCAGCACGTAGAAGGTTGAACAAAGAGTCCCCAAGTGTAGCAAAGTTTGGGATAAACCTGCAGTAGTAACCAGTCATTCCCAGAAAGACTTGGATATCACGCTTGTTAGCTGGTACCTGAATATTGGCAATTGCTTCCACTTTAGCATGTACAGGGCGTAGGCCATCCTTGCTTATTACAAACCCTAGGAATTCCAATTTTTCCTTAAAGAAACTACATTTCCGTGGCTTCAGCTTCAGATTGGCTTTAAGTAACCGTTTGAAGACCTCTTATAGGTGTTGTAGATGCTCAGTGAAGGTTTTTGAAAAAACATTAATGTCATTCAAGTATATAAGCACTGATGTGAGCTTTAAATTGCCCATAACTGCATCCATAGCTCTCTGGAAAGTGGCAGGGGCGTTTGTTAGTCCCTGGGGCATCTGTGTGGGCTGAAAAAGTCATTTCTCAGTAATGATGGCACATTTTTCCTGATCCTCAGGTGGAAGATTAATCTGCCAGTAACCACTGATTAGGTCCATGGCACTAAAGAACTTAGCTCCTCCCAATTGGTCCAAAGTATCATCAATATGTGGAAGGGGATAGAAGTCCTTCTTAGTGATGGAGTTCAGTCTTCTATAGTCAATGATCACTCTATTAAAGCCATCCTTCTTTTTGACAATAAGGAGGGGAGAAGACCAAGGGCTTATGCTGGGTACCAATAACCCAGAGCTTAGTATCTTCTGAAGCTCTTTGTTAGCAATAGCTTGGTTTGCTTGGCTACAGCAAATAGGACAAGACCGGATTGGAGGTTGTCCTTGGGTGTCAATGGTATGCTCTACTCCAATGGCTTTCCCAATGTCCAAGTCATCTTTAGCAAAAACTTCCCTGTGTTTGTCAAAGAGAGCCAGAGCCTGGTCCTTTTCTGGTTCAGTGAGACTAACCAGAGAGTCACAAGGAATCAAGGGCAAGACCAAGGGCTGGCTCACAGGAAGTCCTAGCTCATCAAGTCCAGCAAGGGGTGACGCTTGGAGCAAGTTGGCATATTCTTCTAGTCTGATGTATCCCAATAGCTGATTTTTCTACACAGTCAAGGGGACAGGACCAAGGTTAGCTAGAAGGACCTGGAGCTCTTCTGGTCCAGGCATGATTAGTCTAGGACAGATCCATGGTTCCAGGCAAGAGGCACCATGATGACCAAAGACTTCACCATGTAGCCCAGAAGGAATCTCTAAGAACAGACCGGTATGGTGAATCATATGAGACCCAGAAGGAATGGTGAACGCGGAAGAAGCATACAAAGGAATTCCTTTGTACTCCTTAGTTGACAAGGGAAGCATTCTTAGCTTCCTGTGCCGTAAGGTGTAGGCCACAGGAGTATCACTGTCAGCATACTCTATGTTGATGAAGTGAAGCTTCTTCTTGGGGAGGTCAACCACCTTAGCACCATTGTAGTACATGGGGATAGTCTGACCTAGGATTTTGAAGGTATTATCACCATGGTTGGTAATAGTCCCATACCTTGTCATGAACCCTGTGCCAATAAGGATATCGTAACTGTGGTTGTCCAGAACTATAGCAGGGGAGGTTACAATCAACTTCCCAAACCGCAGGGGCAATGACAAGTAAGCGCCCATGGCTTTAGTGGTAAGTGGGCCTGCCGTCCCAAATACCTCTTGATAGTCCAAGTCTGGGGCCAACTTCAATTTCTTGACTAGTTGCAAGGAGATGATATTTCCTGGTGCACTGGAGTCAATAATGGCTTGGACCTTAACCTTGTGGACCATCATATCAATGTAGGTGCAGTCCGTTCTATCAGTTCCATTTCTTAGAGATGTTACTTGATAGACATCCATATCCTTGTATTTACTAAGGAATTCCTCCAAAGCTTTACACAAGGTAGGACTGAATCCCTTCAAGGCATCCAGAGAAGCAGATACACTAACAGACTTGAGGATTTGTGCCATTTTTTGGCACTATCACTCTCATGTGTGACTTCAGTAGTAGGGAGGGTCAGCTGCTCAGTGTAAGAAAGTGTAACTGTTTCCTGGGCTTTGGGGGTGATCAAGGGTTCCTTCCTTATTCTCCTGCCTCTGGTGAGAGCATTGATAGCAAGAATTCTATGTAGCTTGTCTTCTTATATCTCCTGAGAGTCAGGGTATCAGAACAAGGGGCTAGCGTCAGGGTCAGTAGAGCCTAGGCTAGGGCTTGCTGGTGTGAGGACTCTAGGGTCTGCGGCTTCTAAAGTCAGAGCTGTGTCAGGTGGGGGGACACAGCCAGGAGCACCTGGGTTTTCAGGTGAGGGGGGAGAGGGTGGAGAGAGGAGAGGTACATGTACATGGGCAACCAGGGATTTCTCCTCATCCTGGTTGCTTAGCAGTTTTTTGGCTCCTTGTCTTGAGAGACCTCCTCATCCTCTTGATCTCCTTCTGAGTCATACTCTTCTGCTCCTACGTGGTGTACCTTGGGTGCTGGTTGCTTGCATTCTCTAGACATGTGTCCTAGCTTCCCACACTTATAGCAGGTGTGGTTGCTATTGGTACCAGCTGTTCCTTGAGTGGTAGAGCTTTCACCAGTTTTAGGCTTGTCAGAGAAAGAAGGTTTGTTCCTATTCCCCTGAAATGCTCTTGTTCCAGAGGGCATGGGCACTTCAAAGTCATCCTTGAATGTGAGCAGGTGGTGAATCAGGTTGGAGACATTGTGGGCTCCATAGATTCCAGACTTCAGAGCAAGAGAGAGGTTCTTGTTTGTTTGTACTGCATTGAGCAGAGCAGACTTAACATCAATGAAGGAAGCAGCCTTCAGGGAGATCAAAGTCTGGGCCTCTAGATAAAACCCATCAGCAAACTCCTGCATGGTTTCTCCTTTTCTGATGCCTCCCTCCACAAAGTCCATTTTCTGGTTGTTGAGGGCCTCTTTGCTGCCAAACTCATCCATTAACACCTTTGAGACGTTGGCAAAGGTCCATCCACGTTCTGGGAGTCTAGGCATGATGATTGTTTGAGTCTCAGAATCTAGGCAGTTAAAGATAGCAGAGTTCTTCATTGCCTCATCAGCCCCATACATTGTGTTCTTGTACAATCTCAAAAACATGGTGACATTACTCTTCCTATCAAATTTTGGCAAGTTGATAGGTTTGAAGTTAGGGATCATGTTGCTAGTGTTTAAAAATTGTCAGATGGGAGAGTGGTTACTTCTAGAAGCTTGATACCTAGCTTCTAAGGCAGCCTGACGTTCCTGCAATCTGGTTTGCTCAGGAGTAGCCAGGGGATTCTGACTACTCTCTAATACTGCTTCAGTCATCATGATGTTCCTAGGGACGTTTCTCTGGGCGGCATTGTCTTTGTCATATCTATGGTAAAATTCATTGTCAGAGGAGTGTGCCTGGCTACCCAAGGAAATTCTACTAATTGACCTAGGTTTCTCAAAGTGTACAGTCCTTCCTCTGGGAGGGGAGGCTGGTAGACAAGCAGTAAGGCAGTCAATTTGACCTTGGAGAGTGAATAGAGTGGCTCTGGTGTCCTTGAACTCTTCTCTGATGACCTGGTTTTCTTTTACCAGTCCATTCACTTCATCCTCTAAGCCTTGTATCTGCTGACAGGTGGTCTCAGCAAAGGTCCAGTTGATCTGCTCTAAGGTGGCCTGTCTCTGTCGGTCATGCTTAGGACCAGCATGGATGGCCTTAAGATCCTTGATCCCTTCAGCTAATTGAGCCTGAAAAGTGTGTAGGTCCCCATATAAGAAGGTATTGTCCTGTTGGAGTTCCTGGACGTCTTTTTCCAAGGAGCAGAAATGACCAAAGAGTTCCATCACCTCTTTATAGAGCATGTTATTGTCATTTTTGGTGGTCTCATCAGTTGTAGTGCTGGTGGTTATCTTTTCCAGTTCCTGTACAATGGTCTGGAAGAGGTCTCTGGAACTTTTGACGTGTCCAGTTACTACAGAGATCCAATGTGGATCCAACCCATAATTGCTAAGGATTTGTTGAACCACCTGGGGGATGTAGTTGTGGAAGGATTGCTCCATAGTCTCCATGAACTGGGTTGAAGACATCTGGTTTCTGACCAGCTCAGCAATCTGTTGGCTAACCAAGCCAAAGTTTGAACTGAGATT
The DNA here is from genome assembly GCA_014839935.2 of Entomophthora muscae. Lineage (NCBI taxonomy): Eukaryota > Fungi > Entomophthoromycota > Entomophthoromycetes > Entomophthorales > Entomophthoraceae > Entomophthora > Entomophthora muscae. The sequence goes on from QTSX02001429.1 coordinate 418,089, forward strand.
GGAGTACAGGGTCTATAAGAAGTTCTGTTGGAATGCAATCAACTGTCCTTGATGCAGGAGAACATTATCTTGGCGTGCAAGATGGACTTGATTATGACAGATAGCAGGGTGTACAAAGTAATATAGGTACTCCTTCATCTGATCAATAGTCTTCATGTCCTTCTTGAGCTGGTTGTGAGTGATATGGCTCAAGGTTTGGAATCTCTCCCTGATGGAGGGTCCATAAGCTGGCAGGATTGCCAGACAAGCCAAATTCTCCCCATCTTGTACTGCTCTTTCATCCATTCCTTGGATAGTAGAGTCCAAAGTTTGGGAGGAGGGTACTATATTAGCATTCACAGGGTTAGGAATTGCCACAATCAAATTCAAGGTTTGATAGCATTAAATGGAAGGAGGTCTCTGTACATCTCCCATAAACTGGCTCAGTACAGGCAGTTTCTGGGGATTTTGGGGAGAACCATCCTGGTCGGTGGTCTCCAGGAAGGACAGTTCTGGCGTCTGCTGGAGTATGCTTTGCAGGTAGCTAAAGCAGAAGCAGATAGTGGATCATTCCCTCCCTGGGCTAAAACAGGACCACAACAGGGGTGTCCTGCAGGTTTGGTGTTTTTGGATTAATACATTCTAGGTGTGAGCGCCAATGTTGTGAATTGGGCCTTGGTTGGCGTCTTGTGGTTTAATGTCTGTAGTGCTGCTTGTGGTAGAGTACAGTAGCAGGCCTAAACACAAATTAATACAGGTCTAGTGACTCTGTAGTCTTTACCTTTTAATACTAGGTAACAACTAAGTTAAGTAAAAAGGCAAGATTTAATATGTGAAAGTATATCTTTTTTTATTTAGAAAGAAGGGAAGTTTATATACTATACTGGCTGCACAATGGATGCAGAAGTGTTATTAACACCTGCACCATTGTCAGGAGCATAACAGGATCTTCTGGTGTCCATCAGGCTCTTGCATCTGTTTTCTTTTCATCTTGGGATGATAAGGAGGATCCAACAGAGAATAGTGGATGCGCATTACCCCAGAGTGGCTGCAGCTTGCAGCTGCCCATTACAGAAGCTACTTGTAGTTCCCAAACCCAATCCAATCTGGATGTAACAGTACAGCCATCCTATTGTAACGTCCAAGATACAATTAGAAATACAAATCTGTCAGATCTGACGGATTTGAGTGCAAACTAGTTTAGTCTTAACTATCAGGAGTAATTCCACTGATAGCCTTGATCATTATACACATGCCGTCTCATTTACAACAGGGGGAAAATATTAATTAAATATCCATATTTAGATAAAAGCAAAAATTAAAATTAGGGAGTAACTTAATTGAAATTTATTTAATATTTTATTAAATTCTCAAAATGGAAGGAACACAACAACAGAGTACCAATGCACCTGTTGTGCGCTGCAGTTGTGGTTGCCCCCGCGGGTCAAAGAACAGAGTTAGTGCAACCCAAATGCCTACTAAGGAAGGAGACAGGAGAGGAGAGTTTGATAGTGACACTGGACTGACACAGCTGGTTTGAGGAGCATAAGCTGCTAGGGTGCGGAGCATAAATCCTTGGGTCCCCAAGCTGACTCAGAAGCCCACCAAGGTTACCTTCGCCAAGAAAGTTAGAAACAAGGAGGTAGAACTTACTTCATATGTGTTCAATGTTGTGTACCAACAAGAGCCGGTCTTGTCAGCCATACTGGAGAAGGTGAAGCCTGTACTTGATACTAGCTACAAGCCCTACGTCAGTGAGCCAATCAGGAGGAGGATAGTAAGCCAAAGTTCTATAGAACTGATGAGGGATAGCTGGTCTTGAAGAAAGTTGCAGTGTTCTACACCAAGGTACCTATACCCTGTGTTATTCCCAATGCCAACAAGTCAATCCCCACCGCCAAAATGCCCGCCCAGAAGTGCATACCCAATATCAAACACTTTATCCTGCTTAAGCTAATGTGTGAATCTGGTAATTACAAGGCAGCCGTGGCTCTTGTTGGGGTGGTTCCCAAGTACTCCTCAAAGACCTTCAACAAGTTCATTGATACTGGCTGAGTCCTTGCCGCGGAGAAAGCCTTGCGCATGTCAACCATGCTCACCAAGGAGCACAAATGGGCAATCTGCCAGTGGATAACCTGATATTGTCATCTTGAACTGGAAAATATACAGGCCATGGTCAAATCTACTTTTGGGGTTGAGGCCTCAATTTCCTTTTACTACTATCTGGTGAAGGGAAAGTGGTTTTTATGAAAAAAAAAACTCAGGGTATCCCCTTACAATAGAAACAGTCCTTCCAATGTCAAGACCCAGAAAAAATATGCAGAGGCATACACTGCCCTCAAAGCCAAGGAGACAGTCAAATTCTATTACATTGACAAATCATCATTTTCATTGTCTATGTGGAATGAATATGGGTATGTCCCAAAAGGCTCAAATGACAGGGTAGCTCAGTGTGCAGCAGTCCACACTACAGCCTACTCAATGGTGGCTCTCCTTGGTCCAAAGGGGGTCAGCTGTATCAAACAATATTTGGTTCTCACAATAGCTGTACCTTTCTGTCATTCCTCCAATTGGTCCAGGAGCACCTGAGGCGCACAATCCCAGGCTTCACCAACATCATTGTGCTGGACAACGTTGGTCTCCATAAGGTGGCTGATATTCTTGAGGAATTTCCATCAGTTGACACTAGCATCACAGTGGGCCCCCAGCAATTGGCCACGGCAAATTTACGCCTTCTCTTCCTCTCTGCTTATTTGCCCTTCCTAAATCCCATTGAGGAAGTCTTTGGGTGGCTCAAGCAAGTTGTTGAGCAAGGGACCCCAACTGGGACCAAGAACCTCTTTGATTTGCTGCAGGCCGGGATCCACACCCTCCCAGCTGAGACTGTGGCCAAATTCTATGGCCACACTGATTTGTTCATCCCCACCTGCCTTGCCAAACAGCCAATCAATTAAAGGTTTAGCTTGTCCAACTTTTTTATATTCTCTAATTTACTAGTTAAGATTTATTAATTATAATTCTATATTTAGAAGCTTCCAAGCCTGCAATCACATTCAGCAGGACCATCAATGAAGGTTTGTAATGTAGTTATTTTATATTAATTTTTTATGGCATTTGAGGCTATCCAACACACTTGAGACTGGATTACACAAGTATATATATATCACTCTTAATAAATAAATATAAAAATGAATTTAAAAAAATTGAATGGTTAATGTACAACTTAGAGGTATATTTTATTAATGTATATTATTTTGCTTTTTGAAAACCTTCTCTGGGATTTATTTTGCAAAACTTGTTTGCTAAAATAAAAATTAGCAAAATTAAATATAAAAAACTAATGATTAAAATTCAAATGTAGAATGATATTTTTGTTAGGTGCGCCTATAGTGAGTTCTTTGGTATGTATCCACCTGGCAATGGAGGTGGCGCACAACCTCCACCACCACACCAAAGACGGTGGGCACACCCTGATTAAAATATTCTGGGCAGCTAGTAAAAGGGAGTATGGTGAGGTGGTAGTGAAGCAGCAGCTTCTCTGATGGGGCTTCAGAACCGTAAATTCCAGCCAGGACCAGGACACCCTGGATCACATGATCAACCAAGTTGTACCTGGGAGGACCTTTTTGTTGTCCAGGGAGAGCTGGGCCTTGTTGATTCTGAGAAGGACCCCAACTAGGTCCTCCACTCTGGTGCCCATTCTGAAGTAGAAGAGATACCCAAGGTAAACAACAAGGTGAAGCCTTTGCCAAGCAAAGGCTTCAGTGAACTTGCACAGCTTATTGTATACTGTACTTACTCTCTTTTTGTGTTTGGTTTTAGAAAAGGTCAGCTGCATGGCTGCAGAAAGCCCCATCTCATTGGCGCTCCAGGCCAACCCAAAGTTGGTGAGGAGGATTCTTGTCTTCTTTATGGCTGTTGTGTCTGCAACAGCCAATTTCAACACCTTGCGCCCAAAGTTCTCCAACAGGTAAGACAGGGTGTGCTCCAGGGGGTAGCAGAAGCAAGCAGCCGCATGGGCCTGGCCCATCTCTGGTACATTATTGGATGGAAGCATTGCCAGGACGTCCCAAAAAATCTCAATGGATTTTACACAGTAAACTCCATTGAGGTATACCTGGTCCAGGCGGACCAGTTGGGCATCCTTGAAGGCAGTAACTGCCCACTCAGATGCCTGCTAAACATGCATAAGCTCAGCCAATGCCTCCCTGGACATTGGGAAGGACCTGTGGATTCTGTCTTCAAGCTCCCGCACAATAGGGGGGGACAGAAACAGCTGCCTAGCCACATGATTGGTGTAGTTGGCGTAGAATGTGGCAGGGACAAACAGGACCAGGACCCAACAGATTTCACTGTCTATGTTTTCTAAAAAAACAGGTAATTATTTACAAATTTTTATTAATTTTATATTACCTTTGTGTGTTTCCTCTTTGCCCACAGCCTTGGCTGGCTTGGCCATTCTTGGTGCAAGAAGTTGAGCAGGCAGTTCTGTATCCTCAGCTCTTATGCACTTTGCAGGTTTGAGGTGGGCATACATCTCAGGGTCATCCGTCCAGACAGACAGCGCAGAAATATTCTACACCTTAAACTGGAGGCCCTCAACCACCGTCTTCTGAATGTTTAGTAAGCACTTGATTGTCTTCTCAGGTGTGTCTAGTATTTTAGTCATAGGGGCCTTTGCAGACACCTTGTCTATTTTGTCTCCTTCAAGAACAGCAGACTTAACTCTTGCTTTGACCTTGCGGTCAATTTCTTTGATCTCTGCAATTGCAGAGTCAAGATCCTTCAAAAGCTTCTCTAATTCTCTCATTGATTTTTTACTGACCTTTCCATATGTTTTTATAGCTTTTGCCCCAATAAATTCTGTATTATTTTGATACTGTTGCCTCTTTGTTTATTCCTTTTTGTTTTCCCATCTACTACATTATCCCATTTTTTTACCCATTTCGTATATGTTTTATGCTCAACTCAATATGTGTTGTTTGCTTTGTGTCAGCATTGTTTCCTTAATTGCCTTATTATTTTTGGCATTTTGCACAGCCCCTTGTGAAAATATTAACAAAAATTTAGTGGTCATCAAAATTTGAATTAGAAAATTATAGGTTAATTGTGTTTGATAAAGTTGTTACTGATCCAAATCCAAAACTTTAATGATAAACTTTAAGCCAATCAGGAGCCAAGTGATAAAGTGATTGTTGTGATATAAAGGGTCATTCAATAATTCTTTGATGCATGTGCGCTAATTAATATGATTGGCTGGTTGCTTTGTCATTGTGCACCATTGCCATTACGGCAAGTTATTGATAGACTAGTGCTCAATCAGCTGCTGGGTTAGCACTAATCCATCAACAACTTGCCACAGCAGCAATGGTACACAATGGCAAAACAACCAGTCAGTCAGATTAATTAGCACACATGCATCAAAGAATTATTGAATGACCCTTTATGTCACAACAATCACTTTATCAATTGCTCCTGATTGGCTTAAAGTTTATCATTAAAGTTTTGAATTTGGATCAATAACAACTTTATCTAAACACAATTAACCTATAATTTTCTAATTCAAATTTTGATGACCACCAAATTGTTGTTAATATTTTCACAAGGGGCAGTGTTTGGTTGTTAAAAATAAATGTGTTCTGGATCTAGATAAATGGCATAATAAATATATGATTTTATAGGAATAAGATGAATATAAAGAATAAAACCAACTATAAACAAAGAGAACATGAACAATTGAAATTCAAAATAAAAATGATATGAATTGAAAATGTTTGGCAACAGGGGGTTTATTAGGGCGGGAGAGAGTGATACCTAGTAGTCAGAATAGCGCAGGAAGGAAGTTAAAGAGGCAGTGCTGCCCTGGGGGGTCTGGGATTGGGTGGGTGTGGCTGTCCACATGTTTGGTGGTTTGCAGGCGGGGCTAATGTTGGTCAAGCAAAACGTTGGTTGTTTGTTGCAGGTAGAGGCCTAGTAGGAAATGATGGCTACTAGGGATGGTAAGTCCTAGCTAGTAGGTATAAAGACTACTAGAGGCAGATGTTGCCTCCACCCAGCAGAAGATATTAGCTGCTGTGGGCTAGATTTCTTCACCTAGCAGGGAACTTTGGCTGCAAAAGGGTGAAGAATGAGATAGCTAGCAGGGAACTTTGTCTATTTGAGGTGGAGAAGGTTTTAGACCCCTGGCGGTTAACGCGGGCTGCCAGGGAGGGGAAGAGCTCTGAGGGCTCTATGTACCCTGATACGCTTACAGGAGGTCTGTGAGCAAGCATCCTACCTAACAGACTGGTAGGGTGTCCTTGTTTATGCCCCTATGGGAGCTTTTGGGAAGAACCCAGAGTGAGAATTGGAGGGTATAGATTTGCTCAGAGGTGTCACCAAGGCAGTTTGCTTGGGGAAGCAAGCTTTAGAACTTGGTGTGATCAGGCCTCTGGGAAGTAGATCTGATTACTCTGTGACTGAAAGCCCAGACTTAATCACCTGGGTGAGTAAAAACAACAACATAGGCTTTGAGGATCTATGGTTGGATGGCCTAAGTGGAATGCCACTTTTGAGGGCCCAGTCAAACGCCAGTTCAATGTAGACTCATGCCTGGGTCTACAAGTTCTGGTAACGGGGACTGAGATAAAGAACCAAGGTGGTTCACGGAATCAGCAGAGAAGACTAGTGAGAGGAAATGTTTGATCACAGAGAAGGCTAGTTGAAGGACTGTTGGTTCATATTGAATTTTAGAACCAAAATGGTTCATTTTGCAGGTGGAACCAAGATGGTTCCTAGTGAGGATAAGTTGGAGGACTCAGAAATCATGATGCAAAAGTAGCTGGTCATGATAAAGGAGTAGCCGGAGGACTGATAAGCTGTTGAAAGACTGGAAAAGAGCTGTTCTGTGAACTAAGATGAACTGTTTGCTGGTTAAGCTGAAAAGCTGGGAGATGTGGTTGAAGAGCTGGCTGAAGAACCCAAAGATGATGGTGAAGAACTGGTGGTCTGGAGAAATGAGCCAAGATTTTGCCAAAGTGGAAAAATGTAGAATTTTTTGCCTTGGTTTAGTAGTAAACTCAAGAAGTAATGTGGATAGAAGTGTGGGTAAGATATTTATTTATTAAGTTCCTAGGGTAGATGAAGGTATGTTGCTATGAGAGCTGGATATAAAGTTGTTTTGGTGGGATGTTTTCCTTGAATTTTACTATATTTGTAATTATATGGGGAAAACGTTGAAGAGGCCCAGAAAGAACAGTTTAAATAATATTCTACTATTTAAATTGGTTCAGTTTGAATGCAGGAAAAACTGGTGCCGTAATAATGGACCGGTTAATGCTTTGGTGCGTGAAGAGTTGTCAATTTGAGTGGTTTAAGCTGTGGAAATTGATTTCTTAGTTGGATTCCGGTGGAACTTTAGAAATGGTTCATTTCTGCGCTCTGCATTCATTGGTTGAGTTCCGGCAGGTTTCTTGATGAAAATGATTGGTTGGAAGCCAAAAGCTTAAAGTATAAGCAAGGAAATAGTGAATTGATACTTTAAGCTTTTGAGAAAGTAAGTATGTAAGCTTAAGTTATTATAGGAAAAAGTGAGCGACAATGGTTTAAGCTTCTGAAGAAAGCCATTTTGAAGGCGGAACCATTAGGAAAAGGACACTATAAGAAGGTGACTGGCTGGAAAGTTACAGGGTCTTTTGAAGTTCTTTCCAGGTCTTTGACGGGATCTTTCTGAGGCCTTTTGAGTTTCTTCCAAGAGGTTTTTAGAAGCCTTTCAATCACCAGCAGGAGCTTGATTGGACTGATACAAGTGGAATACCAAGACCACCAAAGATATACAGAGAGCTGAAGCTCAAGATAACGGAGCCAGAGTCCAAGTTTAAGGTGCAGGAGTCCAAGACCAAGTACAAGGAGTCCAAGATATTGTTAGAGGACTCCAAGTATTGGCAAACCCATATTATTTCCCTGACCTACCGGGCCATATACCAGAAGGTTTCTAAGGGGATCTTCCTTCTGAGAGTGAATAAAAGCCCTTTTTGACCCCTATACATATTTCTGAGATACATTTTCCCTTACTAGAGAATGAAAATCCCTTCCAGCTGGTCCCTGGTTATGATTCAGGACACATTTGGGGGACTGGTGGACAGGAACCCCACAGTGGGGCTGGAAGATGGGGGGTAGTGATGGTGGGGGTAGGGGTAGGAGGATTTTGTGTGATGGCCTCCATATACTGCTTGTCATACTCCTCGTCTGTTATTGCCTTGATTGGCTGGTAGGTGGTTGTGACATAGGGTGGGAGGTGCTTATTCTTGCGTGATTGGTTGCCTGTGTTCACATGGAAAGCCATTTGGGCAAACAATTCAGCCACCATTTGGTGACCAAAGAGAGAATTGTGGTCAAGGACCCCAAGATAGAGGTCGTTGAAAGCCTGAGAGCGGTGCTCCTGGAGTGTATCTTCAATATAAAAGAACACGACATCAGCCAGATGAATGTCTGCATGACCGGCGGGGTACACAGAGGCCTGGTGCCCGCGTTGCTGGATGGCCTCAAGGGCGGTGGAGCCACCCTTCATCTGGTGGCTCAAGAAAACCTGGTACTTGAAATTTGAGCCATCCCAGGAGTCAAGTAATCCACTGATAATGTGGCTGTACTTGTAGCCATCAGTGAAATCTGGGTTTGTCTGATAGTAGACAAAACCCTTGGCTGAAACAGCCAGAAATACACCAATGAATGTCCCCTTATTGACCTTCTTCCTCCCTTTTTGGGTGGTGGTTCTTCCTTGGGCGCCAAAATTGTCAAAAGCTATTGATAGCTTATAATAGGAGACAAACATGACGTCACCTGACATACTTGTCAGGCATTAGACCAGGTTGGATTTGATGGCGGGATCATACAGGGAATCTTCAGCACCATCACATTGGTTGCTGGCAACATTGGTCAGCACATGGACTGATGTCACCTTCCCATACATCCAGAGCTGCACCATGCGCTCAGGCACCCAAATGCCATGGTGAACAAGTTGCTTCTGGACCTGGGTCAAGGGAAGCTTGGGGTCCCGCTGGAGGAGGTCAAGCATGATTGGGTAGGCTTCTGTGATTTGGGACTCGGGGCCTCCTTGGGCTTCTCAGCTGTCCCAATCATATTCCCCTTGTTCATTAGGTTTTTGAACTCTCACATTATGGTGGCTCAGGTAAATTTCAATTGGTCAGCAATCTGATCCCAGGACAGACCCTGCAGATTCAGTGCCACAATTTCCTGGAGAATTTGGACGGTGATGATTTGTTGCTTGGGGAGCTGGGCTGCAGGAGCTGAAGCCTGATTGGCTGCAGGGGGGCAGGTTGGATGGTGGCAGCATTTTTTTCTGGATTGAGGTTGTCATCCTGATTGGTTAGTTGGCAGGCATCTTGTGCAGGGGTGGGTATGGGAGCAGGGGCAGAGCTAGACACTATGTGACTACTAAACAAGTCAGAGCCATAGGGGTTGGGGGTCAGTTATAGGTTGGCTTTCTTGTTACCTGCCTCAAAGGCTTGGGTATTGTTGAAAATTTTGATCAAGCATTGATGACAATTATGACAGAGCTCACAGATTGGGATTTCTACAACCAAATCCATAAATTAGTAGTACAAAATACAATGATGCTAATTATGACAGAGCTAGCAGATATGAATTGCAGCTACCAAATAACATAAATTGGCAGTATAAATTATATGCATTTTGAATCAGCAGTAGCCTGTTGACCTGGATCTTAAATTAGCCAATGATAAGCACTGCAGCGGCATTTAACTGATACATGATTTGTTGCCACGCCACCTTAAAAATCTACAAGCGCCGCAGCACCGCCTGACAACTGGGTTAGGTACCAAAGTGCCAAACTACATTTACGCCAAGCGCCAACTGAAAATTATTGCAAGCGCTGCAGCACCGTCTGGCAAATATTGCAGGTGCTGCTTTACTTTTACATCAAGCGCCAAGGTGCTGGGTTCAATTCCCCATTATCTTGAATTCCCATATTTATCATATTAATAAGCACTATGTCTGGAGTATGCCAGAGAAGTAGGAAGTGATCCTGAAGTAACTAAATTATTACATGCCAGCAAGGATCACCTGTGCTGGGTGAAAATGAAGATATTTTATTGGTTGATGTGTGATAAGCGCCAAACCTAGATTAATAATTACCCAAATTAGGGGTATGTTAGAATGTCCTAGAAGACATTGCTAGTAGCCCAGGGGTTAGCCTTGAAGAAGGTATAAGAATAATTAATTGATTACAATAAATAAAATCTTGAACCATCTTTGATATATCTTTAATCTGGTTGACCTTTGTCCTATGTAAGACCTACAATAAAAACCTGTGAGGGTCTACCTCTTTAACAAAGTAAAAGAAATAGTATTGTAGATAGAACTTCAATGATAGCTTAGCTATCAACTAGTCAAATTTCATTTATTTATAGGTGAAAGGTAGTGAGGGGAGATTGTGTAGGAATAGTGGGTGCAGAGAGTGCATTTGATGCATGTAAAATGAAGTTGTCACTTGTTACTGTCATAATCCTGTATTCTACTCAAATTTGCTTGCAATCTGGGTTCTCGACAAGTGCTCACTACTTAATAATAAATATTTGAAATGACAAGGGCTTTTGAATGTGGGTTTAGACATGCGGATCCAATTCATATTTGCCAATATACAGTTGCATGCATGACATGACATCATTTTCATGCAACCAGTTATTTATGCCAGAATTTCATTTCATCTTGATTTTGCTTGTGATTGGGGCTCTTGACAAGTCGCCATTGCTTAAGTAAAGTTGTCAGGCTTGGCAAGACCTTTCAAATGCAAGTACAAACATCAGTTTTCATTCTGTACTCAATAAGTTACGCTTGCATGAATAGGAACATTCATGCATGAATACCCATCTTTGAGTAAATCACAATTTTACTGTTACCTGGCCCAGATATTGAATACTTAACAACTTCTATTGGCTAGGTAATTTATGTCAGGATAATCCTGACATTCTAATTCTTAAGTGCTTCTGCGCAATCAGAAGTCATTGCCAGACAATAATCATGGTTCCATTCAATCCTGGCTCTTCTGATACAATACTACCCATATCCTCACATATGACTGTATTCAAGCTAATGTCCTGTGCCCTATAATCTCAAATAATTGTGGTGCTGTAATGAAAAAAGCGCAACCAGTATAAACAGGTGCCTTCACACCCTGAGCCTCACCTCCATTGAAGCTGGCTTGGCTTCTGCTGGCTTGGCTACTGGCGCCGTCAAAGATATTGCTGTTAAAAACTATTGTAAAAAACCTAGGATAAAATCACTAAAAGTAGAAGTTTTAAAATTTTATGATTTATTTTTATTATAATAATCATTCCATATTTGGAAGGTTCTCAAAACCATTATACACAAATAAGGATCCATGAAAATTAATAAAATGCCTCTGTCCCTAAATTGGATAGCTGTTGATTGGCTGTTAAACTGTTATATTTCTATTTCAGGCTGCTTATACTACAAATCTTGTGTGAGTTCATTTTGTTTTGTGCTTGTTGAATTTTGCTTCTAGATTGCACAAATTTCATTTCATTTTAGTCCTTCTGTTGGTTCCTCATATGAATCCTGGTTAGATTATAATATACTCTGGAACAGCATCCATTCATCTCACTTGTTGTGTCAGTTCATTTTTTTGTGATTTAAACAACACTTCTTGATATTTGCTATAATTTTATATAATGGGCTAGTGAAATTTTATTTTTGGTTTGACAGTTCATTTATTAACCAAAATATTTGAATTATTTGAATCTTGAATCTTGCGCAGCTTGGATTTTGTTTAAATCTGAGGTATTTTCAGTTGTTGCCATAGCTTTTAAAACTACTGTACTGTATATGGTTATTTAATTAGAATTTACACCACTCAACTGTCTGTTTATAAAATTTTATTTCTTAATTAGTCATATGTGGGTTTGCAAAGTACATTTTAGAATAGCTAAATTAGTTTTCACTCATTTTCCCCATATTTCACCTCATATTTAAACACCCAGAACAATTGGGTCATTATTTTTCTTGTTATGCCTAGACGCCAGATTGATTATTTTATAACTTAATCACATTATTCATATTCTAATTATTCAGAAAGCTTAAAACACAACCAATCCCAAAACTTTAATTGATCTAGGGCTTAGATGATTTTTTTAAAAAATAAGTCATCAATTTTAGAATCAAAAAGTGCAACTTATAGTATTATTGAAAATATCTTAAGTGCTACTACAAACTACAAACCAAAAATATTTATGATGAGTTTCATGGGAGAGTAATAGCAGCCCCAAAGCTATAAGTGCTATTACCCTATCTTTGGCTCATCATAAATATTCTTAGTTTGTTTCAGAAAAAAAAGGTTGTTGTTTTTGAAAGACTGATAACTCTATTTAAAATACACCCTCTAGTAAGTTGCCCTACTTCATGAACTTGCCCCAATACATCACTAGCATCTTCTGATATTTTTTTTTCTCTGGTATCATCATGTGATTTCAAATGATAAGTTATCTCAGAATATTCTGATAAACTTTCAAATGTTAGAGGTGAAGTGTATAACTTCTCATCTTTCTTCAAATATGAAAGATTGATGTGCAGATTTTTAACTTCAAGCTCTTTTTTTATAGGCCTAACTTTTCTTTCATAAATATAAAAGAATGACTTTTGAGAAATGTTTGAGCCTGATAGTACTGATTTATATAATTCTTTTCTTTTTTTTCTTGCTCAAAAATATTTTTAAGATCATTAATATTTTTAATATAAAGCTCATTTTCTTTTTCCTTCAATATTTTTGATATTACACCAAAGTGACCATCAACAATACTTTTCCCATGACATTCTACAAAACAATTATATTTTATAGAACCCTTAATATATTTAGGTGCCTCTTTAAATAAGTAATATAAAAATTCATATGATCTAAAATGATTTCCATTATCAGTCCACACTTTTATATTTTATATTTTTTTAAATATATCTAATTTAAGAAGACTAATTAGATATTCACCTGAAAATAAAGAATCATGTGATAATATTTGAGACAAAAAATCATGATATTCATATTTGGTTTTATTGTTTTCTTTAAAAACTAATGCAAACCCTAATAATGAGATAGGTTTTTTTGAATAAAAACAATTATTGGTCTCAATTGGACCACTTCCAACCTTTAAGTTTTCCTTATAATCTATAACTACAACACAAGACTCATCATCTAATTCATAAATATCTTTTTTATATTCCCTATTTTGATGAACATAAAAGTCTTGGTGCTGATTAATAGTCTTTAAGTCATTGCCTATAGATTCTGGTAATGGTAAGTTTTTACTTTCACATTCTTCCTTCTTTTTTTCTAGTGAATTTTTTAAATTACAAATATTGCACATTTCAGTTTGTTTTTTACTTTTTATTATATTTTTAGGAATTAATTTATAGTAAGTAGAAATTGAAACTGAAATTTCATTTTTTATTTTCATATTTTCATATATTTCTTTTTTTGTTTTAAGTAGAGAGTATTTAATTTCAGTTGAGTAATTACTCATCTCTTTTTCTATATCTTTATAAAAATTTTTCAGGCACTTTTTTTGTAAACTGGCTTGTTTCAAAAGAATTTTCCAGCAATTTTTTAATTATTTTTTAGTTATTTCTTTTTTTAATGAATAGTTATTGTTTTTTGGCTTTTTTGTTTAAGCTTACATTTTTATTTTTATATATTTTTCTTGAGTATCTAAACTCACTTTTGGTTATATTAAACCCCATATCATTAAGCTCTTTTAAAGAGTAACTGGAAGTAACCAGAGATTGCAAGGCTGGAAGATGCTTTTGGGGAGAAGATTTCATGATATCCTTTAAGTTTTCAATGAACTCATTGCTTTTTTGATTTTGAATAGTTGGCAGGAACTGAGATCTCCCAAATTCAGTTTGAGTAAGGAAGTGCTTGATGAAATTACCAAGATCATTACCAGCAATAAAGAGGAATGCCTTTTTTAACATTGCAATTATTTCTCTTTTTGTTGAAGCTCTCAAGAAAAAAAGGGTAGCATGGCAGAAGTAAATTTAACTGAGGATATGGTAGTATTTTGAATCTGTAATTAGGTTGGATCTCTGAAATGTGCCTTAATGATGGAGTAGTTCTGATCAGAATGTGGCCTTTGAATGGGGTCTTTTGGATTAGAAGCTTTGTGGTGCTTTAGCTCTTATATACCAAGCTAAATGACACCATTCTGAAAGAAATGGTGTGATAGCTTTTACTATAGTTTGAACTTGAATTTATGTTTGTAGAATTAATTAAATACCCAGTTTTCATGCACAAGTGATATATGTGAAGCAGCTAAGCATCATTATTACATCATATCCTCTTTGTAATCAATGCAAATCAATCAAAATGATGTATTCAGTTAACTGTAACTCTTCTGCATATTTTTAATATAATAAAATATTAAAGAATTCTATTTAAAGAATTCTATTTAAAGAATGCTTAATTTGAGGTTTGAAGCTCACTTGAGCCTTAAAATTAATCTAAACAGTGATAAGAACATCCTAACTTCAAACTGCCATAAAATCCTAAATAATTGAGCTTTTTAAATAAAATAAAATGCAAAAATAAAGCTCTCAATCTTATCTTTAATTTTGTTAAATAAAAAAGATACTTTTTATATTAAAAAAGAGTTTTTATTAGCTTTGAAGTGATCTACTTTATATCATTAGATAGAATCATGTAATAAAATCTGGATTATAATCTTTTAAATTACTTTTGCTTTAATATTGAGTATAGTATACATATTAAAATTTTTACACCAATAGAAAAATGGGATCCTTAGCTTCATTTTGATAGTTTACAATGTAAAAAAATATTAATTTTTCATTGATTTATTAATGTTTTAAATATAAAATGTGTAATTAGTTACTTTTTCAAAATTGAACTGTGTTATGCTGCGACTTGAGCAGCATGCGCATTAGAAAATGGCACAATCCCTAAAATAATGACCCAATTTTTTTATAATTTATATTTCAGATCATGTGTCAGGGCCTGCCCTGACAAGTATCAAATTCAGATGTGATGTGACAATGACAGCAAATCAATGTTAACTCTGCAAATACCGAATGGATAAAGACATTTAACCATTCATTAGAAAGCTGCAGACGATTCGAGCCACTTTACTTATTGGATACATTGAGCATAAGAATCCTGTTTGCGTGCTAAAGAGCTTGTCAAAGAAATTCATACATTGCCCTTATTGATATCATGCATAATTTCAGAGATCAAATAACAAGCTGCAATTATGAGTATAGCTTATGAGTCCCATACCCAAGTCTAGACCAGAGCCTGGGAACCAGAAATTGTGATTAGCCTAAATGGTCCAAGTCCACCAATCTGCATGAGAAGATTAGCTGCATGAACAACGTCATTCATGCAAGAATATATCAGCAATTACCAAGCGTAAATCAATGATAAAACCCGCGTTTAAAAGCTCCAGATCTGACTGACAACTTTACTTATGTGATTAAAGCCTGTCAATACACCAGTTTATGCAATAAATCAAGTTCAAGAGTGATAGCAAAAGTGACCCCAGTTAGATGCAAATCTAAATCCCTTCCTAAAACTTGCATTGGAAGTGTTATAAAATGAGCCCCATGAAATGAAGAAAGAACGCCAGCATCAACCAATACATCCTAGTTCAACCTAGTTAGTCCTTCCTATATTTACATCTCATTCCCTTTCCTTTCCCCTTTCCCTTCCCATTCCAGCTGTCTTCTCATGAGTATTAAATAAAGGACTGTCTCAACCAACCTGTTTGACTTAGGATGAAAGCCATAGCTCTAGACCGCTCTTCTCTGCCATGCCTATCTGAGTAGAGTTGCCTGGGCCATGACATCATGTGTCTAATTTTAGATATATAGGCATCATTATAGTTTACATCTTATTTCACATAATGATTGAGTATTTTCTTACTAGTTAAGTTGTTATAATTTTATTTTTGGATTGAGTTTTGACATTCTGCGCCTGGGTGTATTTTGTCACCAATTTTCATAGTAAATATGTGTACACAGAAAGACAACTCAAACAATTAATTTGTGAATCCATGTATTTTGAATATATTTGCTTGTTGTTTAGGTTTTTTATTGCTATGTTAAACCATTTTGTCTATTAACACCCAAAATTCCTGTCAACAGAATGTATATTTTACACTGATGCTTGGAGTTTGCTTAAATATAAGTACATTTTTTAAATATAAGTTATTTTTGTTTAGCATCATAGCTGTGAAAACTACTGTACAGAGTATCAATGTGTGACACAACACTCATATTTCATGATAAGCAAGATAATTTATGACTTGAATTGATATAAGCTTGTTATCTCTCTATCAGAGATAAATAATATGTTACAGTTATATATGACTTAGGGGTTAACTTATTTTTTTATCACAACATCATTTTTTTGTTCATGTAATTTATTACCTCTCATATTACAGTGAAATAATCACTACAAGAGCTAAAAACAGATTGTGTGTGATTAAGTTCAATTAGATGTTAAGCTTAAATGGTACTATACAGTAGTTTTCAAACCTGTTGAGATAAACAAAAAATCTCAGTCTAAAAACAAATGCAACTCAGTCTAAAAGCAAAATCAAGGTGGATCCAAATCTATTGTAATTTAATATAAATTTCTTAATTTTTGATTTTTTTTAGACTGAGATATATTTATTTTTAGACTGATATTTTTTTGTTTAACTTAACATTTTTGAAAACTACTGTAACTAATTTAACAACCTAATTGACTGGTTGGCTACTGCTATGAAAGAAGTTAAGCAAATAAGCATGACTAGAGCTGATCATCTAATGATACACAAACAGGGTGAGCCTAGTTAATTCAGGAGACATGTGCAGATTAGCTTAATCCTTTCTTGTGTCAAAGATATGAGTGTAAATTAGCTGGCTTCATTGTACTGTAAATTCAGAACCTAAAGGTAAAAATGCGGGATTGTCAAATTCTTTTGCGTGAACTCATCAACTTAATAGAGTAATTTTCATCCCAGAACAACTTACTTTTTATATACAAGGATGAAAAATATTCCAGTAAGTTGTTGAGTTCACACAAAAGAATTTGACAATCCCGCATTTTTACCTTTAGGTTCTGAATCTACAGTACTTGTTTCTCTGTCCAGTGGGTCTGGCCTGGCCAGCATGCTGCCCCTTAAGCACATCAAAGCTGCTATCACTATTAAATAATGTTTTAAAATAAAATCAATAAAAATCATTAAAATAAGAATTTTTTATTTTTATGGTCCTAAATTTGGTGTAATTACATGTCTTAATTTAGAAAGTTACCACAATCATCCTACTCAAATAAAAAGCCTTGAAAATCAACAGAATATACTTGATTTCAAACTGAATAGCTTTGATAACTTGTTAAAGTATTATTATTATATTTTAGTATATAGATATGATACACCTTGTATAAGTTTATTTTGTTTCAGGGTTATGAAATTTTACTTGCATATTGCTCTAATGTTGTTTTTGTTTGTATATCTGCTTAGGCCGTATCTGTATCTGTGTGAATTGATTTACATTCCAGGACAACCCTAGTCTATTTTGCTTGCTGTACTGATTTGTCTTGTTTGCAGTTTTGGATTGATCATCTCATATTTGATTATATTTCATAGTTTATCTACAGTAACCTGCATAAGTAATGGGTCAATAGTATTTCTTAAGATAAAAAAAGATTTTATAGATTGAAAATGAGTAAAATTAGCATGAAAAGATGCACTGCAAAAATTTACACAAGGCTTTAACAAAAATATGCAAAAATAAATAAAAGTGAAACAAATATAAAACAAAATTGAAAATAAGCACTATTATAGCTTTTTAGTATATATAAGAGTTATGCCCATAAAATGCTTATGAAACAGAGCCTCTTTTTCAAACTTACCTATATAATAGAATTGAAATTAGATGTCAGGAATCCAGTCATAGGTAGAGGCATTGGGCAGCTTAGGGTGTGGTGCATCCAAGCCGGTGGGTAAGGCCCATTATAGAATGGGTGCTAACTTGATAATGTAAGATATAGATTGCCCGAGCAAGGACCAGGGTCTGGAGTTGGGGACCACAGAATTCACCAATCCTGTCAAATTAATATAGAGTACTCCAAACAGTTGGGTAGAGGTGGTCTTGGCTGCGGCGGTAGGTTCCAGAGGGCAGTCTGGTCTAGGGGTTACGGGTGGGGTCATGGGAAAAAAATACGCTGGCAAGTAATTGTACTTGTCTTTGAACAATCTGGGCGGCCTAGTGTACCACTTTCCTTTTTAACCTATTGTTTTGGTTTCTCTAGTTCTTGTCAGAGGGTTGGCAAGGAGTATGTTTTCCAAGTTGAACTTGGCATAGGCTGGGTTTGGAGGGTACTCGGTAAAGTGCACAGGTCCAAAGGGGGCTCCCGGGGGACGGTATAATGCCTGGGGCAGTTCAGCAGGTTGGTCTCTGGAGGGGTCAGTTGCCTGGTTGTCTACTTGGCCAGAGTTAATGTGGAAGATCACAAAGACTAGATAGGATAAGATTTGTTCAAACCAAAGGTTCATAAAACTTTATTATCAAAAATGACAATGTGGTCATCACCACACTGCCAGTGTTCTTATACCATGTGTTTTTGCTTCTTTGCTTTTTGCAGGCTTCAGGTCCATGAGTGGTTTGCCGGTAAGACATGGATCTTGGCTTAGGGTCTGGAGGGCATCAGTTTCTGGTTGGGTGCACTCTGGCAAATAGAGGTGGCAATGCTTAATTTTGCTGCTTTGGTTCACCATGTCACTTGAGCGGGCTAATTGCATTCCTCTTTCTGGACTGGGGACTGGCAGCAGTTGGTGCTGGTTGGCAGGGCTAGTAGTGGGTCTTGCCCAAGCCACGGCTTCTGTGTAGGTCTGGGCCCTCAGTGGCACCGGTTTAGCGGTTCTTGGCTGGACTGGCTCTGGGAAACAGCAGTGGCTGTTAAGGTAGAAAATCAAATGAAAGGGATAGTGCGCCCTCGCAAAACCCAAAATCAGCAAAGAACCGCAGCCAGACCCCTGAAAGAAATTGACAACTTAAATGCTGTCATAGACAAAAATGGATCAAAGCTGGGGCCACCCAAACAGCCCTCAAAAATCTGGACCTGCCTTATTTTTTCCCAAATAATTATGACAAGAAAATTATGTGTTACATGCTATTTGGGGATGGCAGCGCTCGACCTGCTGGTCGCCAAATTTTTTTGAATTATGATGTCATTGACTCAAATTCTAATGCAGGACCACCAACTGCTGAAAATATTCTTGTCAGCCAATCAGAAGCCACAGAATCCCCTCTTGCCCCGTCCTGAACTCCCTTAAGAATTTCCCATTTCCCCTCTAGAAACTTGTTTCTAGATAGCTTAATTTCCCTCAAAAATAAAAGAAAGTTATCCCAAAATGATGGCGTATCTGGGGCTGTTTGCCCCTGTCCTAGAAAGACTAGCCTTTGTGGCCGTCAAGGTTGCTGTCAATTCCATGGCCGCAACTTGGCCTGCCCTTTACATACCAATGCCTTCAGATTCTTTTTCTAATTTCCCTTTGCAAGTCATTTGCTTACTGATGATTTCTGCCTCCATCTTCTGCTACACTACTATTGGATCCAAGATGTTGAACCTGTCCTCCTGATTTGGTCTCCTGCTTGTCAAGCAACTTATGATTTGTTTATTATACCCTCATTGTATTTCTTTGAATCATGCTGCCTACCATTTCACCTTAACAGTGGCAGTGCTTTGTTTCGCCGCCGTTGTTTATCATGTCACCTGAGTTGACTAATTGCAATACCTTTTCTGGACTGGAGACTGGCAACAGCTGGTGTTTTTTAGCAGGGCTAGTAGCAGGTCTTTTCCCAACCTCCTTTAGGCATATCACATTTCCTGCATAGGTATGAGTCTTCAGTAGCACTGGTTTGACGGCAATCTGGCAACCATTTGGGGAATCCTCAGTATTAGGCCGGCAGGTCGTGGGGCAATTTAACAATTTGAGTCTGTGACTTAACAGAACGGCGGGTCCTGATCCGACCTGGGGGGTCTGATCTGCCTTCAAGGGGCTGGGGTTTGACTCTTGGGTTTTCAATACAAGTATTGAAATGTCATTCATGACATTAGAGAATCTTTTGAACAGAAAATATGGCTAAAACAAGAGAAATACTTGGATATATTTGCAGTCAAGTTATTCTAGCAAAATATATGAGGTTATCTTATAGAAAAATAAGCAAAAAAACTTAATATTGGTGCTAAAACTGGCCAAGAAATTTACCTACGGTACCAAAAACCAACTTAATCAAGAATTGTCCCAGAACAGGTTGCCCTAAAAAAACTAGTGAGAGAAATAATTGACTGGTAATTAGAAAGGTTTTGCAAAATTACTTTTTATCAGCCAAGCAAATTAAGGAATGTACAAAAACTCCTTAGAAGTTGAAGTTTTTGAGACTACTGTCTGTAAAAGATTACATGATCAAGTGTTATACAGGCATGTTGCAAGAAGAAAACCCTTTATTACTCCAGAAAATATGGTTAAAGGATTGACCTTTGCTTGTCAATATGTTAATCACCCTATATCTTTCTGGGAAAATATTATTTGGTCTGATGAGACCAAAGTGCTTATCAGTGAATCTCAGAGACCCAAACTTGCTATTGCAGACCAGGAAAATCTCTCAAGCTCTTCTGTTTAAAAGATACTGTTAAAAATAAACATATGAATGCCATGTTTTGGGGCTGTTTTACAGCCAATACAAGAGGAGAGATCCAGCCACTCACTGGGAAGGTGGATGATTTTATCTACAGAAGGATCCTTGATTGGAATATCTGTCATTTTATGAGAGATCTACAAGATCCAGCCAATTATACCTTCATGCAAGATAATGTTGGTGTCCACAAGGCCAAGATTATTAAGAAATATTTGAATTCTAAGTACATTATTTGTTTGAATTGGCTTTCTCAAAGCCCAGACTTAAATTCTATTGGACATCTTTGGGATATCATTAAGTCTAATTTGCCAGAAGACTCCAAACAATCCATATTGGGTCTAAAATTTGGAGTGGCTAAAGCATGGGAGGGAATTTTTATGAAAACTCTCAAAAATCTTGTCCACTCAGTGCCTAGAAGACTTGCTGCAGTTATCAAAGTCAAAGGGGACCAACAAAGTACTAAGTACTTGAGATATTTAATATTGTAATGTCGTGACTGTGCTGTTTTAGCAGAGTTACATGGGGAAAAATATTTAGAAGCTAGATAATAATATTTATTGGGAGATAGTGATTATATAGTTCATGTGAATCAATGAATAACAGGAACATGATTGGTGATCACATGGTTGGATGAAAGAAGGGGGTGGCTTGATCCATATAACGAGTCAAGTGCCAAAACAAGGTATCCACCGTAAAGGATCATCATCTGTTCATGTTGTTGAATTTAGTAATTTGAGTTGACTTCCTAGTCTGGCTTCAAGTGACCAGATAATTGGATTGCAGGTCACAAACCCACTTGGTTAGAACCTTGCTGGTGGGTCGAGCCTGCGGTTTTGACAGTAAGTTATCTAAATATGATAATAAATATGTATATTTTTTATTTTATTTTATTTTATTTTATTTTATTTTTATTTCACTTTTATTTATTTTTGCATATTTTTGTTAAAGCCTTGTGTAAAATTTTGCAGTGCATCTTTTCATACTAATTTTACTCATTTTCAATTTGTAAAATCTTTGTTTATCTTAAAAAATACTGTTGACCCATTACTTATGCAGGTGAATGTAGATAAACTATGAAATATAATCAAATATGAGCTGATCAATCCAAAAACTTTTTAATTATTTGTGATCTGTAACTTGTCTGAGTTGTGTTTTGTTTAAGTTTGAGCTTGATTTGCTTACAGATGACTCAATTTTGTTTATTCTCAGTTCTGAAAACTGCAGTATAGGTAGGTTTGATTTTATTCCTTATAGATAGTCAATATAGTAAAATGACCATAAAATATGCATACAGTAGTTTTAAAAGCTATGGCAACAAGCAAAAACAATTCAGATTTAAACGAAATAAACTCAGATTTAAATGAAATTAAAAATACATGAATTTATATTGATTTACAATAGTTTTGGGTTCATTGCAATTTCACTTAAATCTGAGTTCATTTTGTTTAAATCTGAATTGTTTTCGCTTGTCGCCATAGCTTTTAAAACTACTGTATATCCCTTTAAAGAAAATATTCTGATCGGGCTTAAATGAAATGTTATAAATTGTATTTGGTGAATCACTTTAAAGTCATGTTTCAGAAATGATTTGTCGCTGTAAAACATATCATTTCACTATTGAAAAGATTCCCAACTTAGCTGATGAGTCCACATCAAAAGCCCATTGCTGGAGAAATAATCCTCGTGTTTAACTAGAAACATGACGGGTATTTTTTAAGGTAATTATATAAATCTGGTTACTTTCTTAAGATCAATTTTACAAAAGATTTACTATCGTTTTATAACTTAAATTGCAAAGGCATAATCTGTTGTGCTGAGGTAACAAACAGTTATGACCATTTAATTTTAATTGTCGATTTATGGGCTTGTCGTTAATAACACCAATTATCGATGAGGCTTTGGAGAAACAAGAATCAACCAATGGATTGTAAGAAGGGATGCTTCGATCCAGCCCAGGCTAGAATCCGGCTATATGCCGCTACAGCCGAAACGGAGTTGCCTAATATTTGGTAAGTTTGAAATAATTCTTTAATTAAAGTGGCCCAGAGCTAGAAATTGGCCATGGCTGCCTGGAGCTTGGCTGAAGCAGCCCTAATCGTAATGTAATAGCCTAAGGAATTGTCGAGGCCAGCAAATGGCCTGGATTCAAGCGGGGTTGGTCAATTCTGCGCTGGCCCTTGTTTTTCTTTTTGCCCAACTAAAAAGGTAAAGATAACCTTCAATAAAAGCGATATAACATATAGACACTTTAATTTACACTATCTGTTTAGAAATGGCTGATAATATCAACTTTAAGTTAGTCCTTGGTAAGAAAGCAGAAACCCCCACAGTCTAATAATATATATAGTTGGTGATGGTGGTACTGGTAAAACCACCTTCGTCAAGAGACACTTGACCGGTGAATTTGAAAAGAAGTACATTGGTAAGGCCTTATTTTTTCTTTTCTAAAAGAGTAGCAACCCTTGGTGTTGAAGTTCATCCCATTTCTTTCCATACCAATCGTGGGCTGATCATTTTCAGCTCCTGGGATACTGCAGGTCAGGAAAAATTCGGTGGTCTTCGTGATGGATATTAGTAATTAAGTTTAATTGGTAAAGTCTAACCCTATAAGCATCTCAGGTCAATGCGCCATTATCATGTTTGATGTAACTTCTCGTGTTACCTACAAAAATGTTCCTAACTGGCATCGTGATTTAATCCGTGTCTGCGACAACATCCCAATTGTTCTCTGCGGTAACAAAGTAGACATCAAGGTAACTTTTTTCAAAAGCCTTACTGACTTTAGCAGGAACGTAAAGTTAAAGCTAAGGCTATTACTTTCCACCGCAAGAAGAATCTTCAATACTATGATATCTCTGCCAAGAGTAACTACAACTTTGAAAAACCCTTTCTGTGGCTCGCCAGAAAACTTACTGGGTAAATTTTTATTCTTTTTAATACTAACTCATAAAGTGATTCTAACTTAGAGTTTGTTGCTGCTCCCGCACTTCTTCCCGCTGAAGTCCAAATAGATTCGGCTGCCATGGCACAATACGAGAAAGAACTTGTTGAGGCTGCAACTGCTCCTTTGCCCGATGACGATGGTGATTTCTAGCCTTATCTGACATAGGAAAAATTAAAGAGTAATAGCACAACATGTACATTTTAAAATTAAGCCAACCTATAAATTAAAGAGCATATTACGACTTTTAAAACTTTATTCATTAGACCTCTTAATCTTTTTTATTCATTATAAAAGTCTAGTAAGTAGTATATAATTTAAATCGAAAAATATTAACTTTAAAAACTTTTGTTTCTAATCATGATCTTTGCGCTTCAGGGTGATGTAAACTTCTTTTTTAAAATTCTGATACTTAAGTATATAATGAGTATTTAAATTACCAACCTGACATTTGTTACATCTTTATCTTTTCAAGAAGCTTGTAGTTCCAATACCTGCCATATTAATTTTTGTAAAATAGTGTAACAATTTCTAGGTAAGCAGATGTAAACATAAAAGTTGAAGCTTTAAATAGCATGGATAGTTATTTTTAGCTTTTATATAAATATTTAATAGATTTCAAAAAATAATAATTGTCTTTATTATTTTGGGGTATCAGTTACCCTTGTTTATATACCTCAAACTTTTTTTAAAAAAAGGTAGCTTAGCTAATGAGTTAAATCAAGTAAAAGATATTTAACCTGATTATAGGTAGCAAAATATATAATTTTTCTGTAAGTCGCTGTATGAGACCTTATAAGATGAAAGTTGTTAAAACCAAAGCCAGTCACCTGAACAGTAACTAGATATATAATTATAAGCAGTTTAAAACCTCTGGTGTACATATTATACAAATAGATAATACTTTCAATATATAAAACTAAATATAAAACATAAAGTTGGCAGTAAAGTAGAATATATTATCCAGAAGATGGATGTTACTACATGTCATGCTCTAATATATTAGTTCTGGCTAAAATGATAAGTATAGCCAGCCAAGCACATCAAGAACATTATCTATTTTTCTAACATATTTATAATTGATTATTAGCTGTCAATACAGTAGTTTCAACCCTGTTATAATAAACAAATATTATTCAGTTTAGAACACATAGGTTCAGTCACACAATAAATTTCAACTGGAACCAGTTAAAGGTCAATTTACTCAATAAAAGTTCCATTTATCTAGCTCCAGATTATAACAATAGTCAAATACACAAGGAAATTAAAGTCAAATACTGAATCCCAGAAATGAGACAGCAAATAAAAAGAACTCATATTCAAAACAAACGCAAACGCAAACCAGTCACATCCTGAAGCATTCTACATCAAATTTGATTATGAGTGTGTAGCAAAAATGATACAAACAGAGAAAAAATGAGGGTTAGTCACAAAAGGGATATTTTCAAACATGAAACAACTCCTTTTTTTTGAAAATATTGATTATTTGTAGGGCTCAAAATAAAAATTAATGTATTTCAAAAGAGAATCCACCAAAATTTATTCAGGGAACCACATCATTATTTTCAATGTACATGATTCTAAATTTGGTCACTTAAGTCTGAAAGCATGTCTCAAATAGGAGCACACACTTAAATAAAATTAATACTCTGAAAATACTTTGCTTTTCTGTTTTTAATAAAATTTGTATTGCTTTTTTGTTTACAATGAGTTTCACAAGTGAAGATAACTTTGATATTGTTGAGAGGCAATACCAGGAGCTATTACAAACCCAGGTTTTCAAGCAAAGGGGTACAACTGCCATGGTCCTATCTATATCCAGCTCAACTTAAGTCAGGAGGAGGCCAAGTTGTATGTGTCACCAGGCTCATCAATGAGAGGCTTTCCCGACAGCCAGCATGCTGAACCCCAAGACCAGGCCTAACCTGAGCCTATGCCACACTTTAGAGACTGGGCAACTGTGGTCTCATCCAATTCAATCCAATCATCACTTGATAATTTGGGTCAATCAAACCAAGCCTTGCCCAATCCAGGACCCATTATGTCCAGTGGGCCCCATGATAAGGAGCGCCTTTTGGGAAAGCTTCAAATATGGAATTAAGAAAGAAGAGAAGTATATTTTATTGAATAATACTTTAGACTTATATAGACTTGGCTGTGATGGGGATTTAGTTGGATTGAACCTAGGGGTTAGTCATGTGCTAGATGGGTTTGAGCCAGTGGATACTTGGACGGTCAGGTGATATTGCTTGGTTACCATTCTCAGTATGTCGAATGGTATATTGGAAGGGGACTAAATCAGGCGATAGCTGGATGTTAAGTAGGTTGGCAGTAGCCAGAATGCTTGTACATCCAGACCCTCAACACCCTCCCTTAAGGGGTTACTCTGGTGCATCAGGAGGGGACTTCATCTTAACAGCTGCCGCCTGATGCTCCCGGAGCTGTTTGCTAGTTGGAATCAGTCTGGTTGAGTGCTCTCTTTTACTAAGGTGAAGACGGGTTCTGTGATATTTTTTGATAATTAGGTTCTTGGCACTTTGAAATTTTACTAGGTAAGTGTTGTGCTCTGGTCTGTATTTGATGACTCTTCCTGGTCCTCTGTGTACTGAGTCTAGTTTCTTTCTGTTGTCAGCTAGAATTCAGACAGGGGAGTTGATGGGAAGTGGTTACTCTGTGGAGGTTACCTTTTATGTCTTGAGCCTCTTCATTTCAGCTATTTTAGCTTTGAGGCGGATGTGTTGTAGGTTTGGTGCTTGCTCTACTGTAGGAGGTTTCCCTGGGGGGATCTTTATGTAGGGCTGTTTGTTGCGGGTGATTATTTCTGGTTTGTACCCATAGGTTAGCTCAAACGGTGAGTAGTCTGTCCCTTGGTTGATGTGAACTTGGGATACTAATAATGCATGTTTCACGTATAGCAGCCATGTGTCTTTGGCTTTGACATTCATTATTTTTTCTAGGGCCCTGATAAGGCTGCCGTTTAGGTGTTCCACTCTATTGTTGGCCTGTGGCCTGTATGGAGAGGTTGTGGAGTGTTTAATGTTTTTGGATTTCAAGTTGTCATATACTACTTGACCTGATAACTCTGTTGCTCTATCAGTTATGATGTAGTCTGGAGTGCCATAGTCGGCTATGATTGCTTTATTAATGAAACAATTGATGGTTTCTGCTTTGTGGTCCTTTGATGCTCAGCAGATAGGCCAGTGTGTGGTGAAGTCGATGGCTATAATTAAGAAACGTTGGTTTGTCTTTGTTTCTGGGAAGGGCACCACTACATCTAGCCCTCAAACCTTAAATGGTTCAGAGTCTGGTACTGGGTTGACTGTTAGCTGAGAAGCCTTTGTGCTGGTGTATTTCTTGCATACTGTGCACTTTTTCAGAACATCAACTATATTCTGTTTGAGGTTGGGCCACCATACTATCTCTTTTAGTGTGAGGTATAGCTTGTTAGCCTTTGTATGGCCTAGCAGGTGGTGATGTCTTAGTATGGTGTCAACTCTTTGTGCAAGTGAGATGTACAGGATATGTTTGTCATTAATAATTTGGTATACTATGCCATTTGATACATGGAAGTACTTTTTGTTTCTTACTAATGTATCATGGGTCAGTTGATGTGTTGAGGGGTCTTTTCCTTTGGTTTTATACTCAGTGTTGTACAGGTTTGGCCAGTCAGGGTCCAGGTGGTCAGGGTGATCCTCTCCAGGCTGATATAGTCTAGAAAGAGCATCAGCTGTGACCAGCTCTGCCCTCTTTTTGTACTGGATGTCCAGGTTAAGCTGTTCTAGCAAAGACATCCATTTGGCTTGCCACCGTGCAAGTGCGTTCTGAGTTTAAAAATAGATTAAGGATTTATGGTCAGTTAGTACTTGTACGTTCAAATGTCCTTCTAAGTAACATCTTCATTTTTTGCAAGCATGGTATATTGCTAGCAATTTCTTATCATGTATTGGGTATCTCTGCTCAGTATTGGTTAGTTTTCTGCTTTTGTAACATACTGGCAGGAAGTCTTGCTGCCCTGGCTGGCAGATGCACAGGACTGCACCAATGGCGGTGTTGCTGGCATCTGACTCAAGCTTGTAGCACCCGTTATTGTTAGGGTGTTGCAAGATTGGTGCTTTGATCAGAGCTTGTTTTAATAAATGAAAATTCTTATCACATTCTGGTGTCCAGATGAATTTCTTTTTGGCATTACCCTTGGTTAAGTCATTGATTGATGCGGTTAGTTTTCCGCAGTCTTTGATGTATTTCCTTAGGTAAGCTACCATACTAAGAAAGCATCTAACTTGTTTAATGGAGGTGGGGCGTTGCATGTTATTTATGGCTTTAATTTTGTCTGGATCTGCTTTGATGCCACTGTCAGAGACAATGTGGCCCAAGAACAGAAGTTCCTTTTCCATAAATTGGCACTTACTTGTTTTTTTGTAAAGTTTGTGCTTTGCAAGTCAATCGAGTGTCTCACAGACATGCATGAGGTGTTTCTCTTTGGTTTTTGAGAATATGATGATATTGTCAAGGTAGCATAATGTATTTGAGAGACTGTTTAGTGCTTGGTTCATCATGATGACAAACATTGCGGGAACATTGGTCATCCCAAAGTTCATTACTCTACATTTAAAGGATCCAAATTGTGTACAGAACACAGTTTTTGGTATGTCCTTTTCCTTTACTTCAACTTGGTTGTGACCTGAGGTGAGGTCAATTTTGGAGAAAAATTTGGCTCCTGAGAGTCTTGCAAACAGATCCTCTATAAGTAGAAGAGGGTATTTATTCTTTACTGTGCTTGCATTGAAAGCTCTATAGTCAGTTACTAGACGCAAAGTGCCTTTCTTTTTATTTACAAAGAATACTGCTGCCCTCATGGGGATTCAGACGGGCAGATGAAGCCTTTTGCTAGATTGTCCTCAATGTGTGTTTTGAGGGTTTGGGTCTTCATGGGAGAGAGTCTGTAGAGGGGTGCAGGTTTGGGCATGGCTTTGCATAAGTTGATGCCATGTTTGACCTCCCGTTTGAGGGGTAGCTTGTTGAGTTCTTCTTTGAATACATGAGCGTATTCATTTAGGAGTGCTGCAAGTTCTGGGCATTGGATCTTTTGTGTTTGTATGTTATTGAACTCAGTGTACCTCATTATGCGGAGGGTACTATCTTTGGTTAGATGTTCTGAGTCATCTTGGTTTATTACCTGGACAAATACTGTGTCTCTTAGAATGAGGTCATTGAGTTCTTTGAGGATGTTAAAATTGACTCTGTTGCGTTTAATGGTCATGATCTTTGTTTTCCAACATACACTGGGGTTCACTTGAGTGAACCAGTCCATGCCTGCTACAATGTTGTAGTTTATGTTGTTCATGACAAGTCCTTTGATGGACGTTTTATGCCTTGGAGGTCAATTCTGAAGGGAGTTGTTTTGCCTTTGAGTAGAACCTTTGATTTATCTGCCATTTTGGCGTACTTGAAGTTGGACTTGACAACTGGTATTTTGTACTTGGTTACAAAGGGTTTGCTAACCATAGTGTGTTGTGCACCAGAGTCAAATAAAATTTTGTGTGTATGTGATTTGTAAGTGCATGGGTAGACAAGAAGTTGTGAGCAATCTTTAATTTTTAAGTTCATAAAAATGGAGGATTGTGGGACACGGGGAATGGGAGTAGCAAAGTTTGTGACTTGATACAATTTCTTGTCAAGTTAGGGGGAGACAGGGGCACTTAATCCTGTTCCCTCTTCTCTTTTTCCTGTTCCTCTGTTTTGAGACCTTTGAGTTCAGAGAATGTGGGGTCAGATTCATAGCGGGTTGCTACTTCAGCATTGTTAACTTTGGCAGTGCCCTCTTTCTTGGGACAGGAGCGGTTTGTGCTTTGGCTACAATTGCCATTGTTGAGGTTGGAGTTGCCATTGTTATGGTTGGTATTTTGGCGTTTGTTGCCATTGAATTTTTCTCTGCCATTGCCGTTTGAGGAGCAATTGCCGTTGCGTACAGCATATTCCATGTTGGCGCGTTTTTTGGCGCGCTTGGCTTCTGCAATGAGTGCGGGCATAGAGGTATTTGCCTCTGGGCAGATGAGGGCAGCAACAGAGGGTTTCATTTGGTTGATAAATGAGGCTATGGTATTTACTTTATCAGCTTGTGCTGGGTTTTGGATCTTGCAACATATTTCCTCAAATTTGTTGGCATAAGCTGCAATAGTGGACTTCTGAGGAAGATCACTTAGCTGTATTGTGATGTCTTGGAGGGATTCAGTGACGCGGAAATTGTGGATGATGTCTGCTTTGAACTCTTCCCAGTTGTCAAGCTGGTTGTCAGTTTGTGAGCCAACCCAGGTGGCAAACCAGTTAGCTGCGGCCTCATACAGGCGCTTGCTGGCTTCCTGGACTCATTTTTTGTGGGGGATGCGACTGGCGCAGAGTTTAGCAGCTGAGTGGTCTAGCCAGTTGATGACGTTTTCTTTGTTTTTACCAAAGAACTTGTCAATACCAATGTATTTGGTGTTGGTCACTTCACCTGTGATAGGTGGTATTGTGATTGTTTGTGGTTGAAGAGAGTGACTGTATTGAATAATCTTGGCACATGCTTTGGGCATGACCAGACCTTCAAATACAGTGCATCCACTAGGTATATCTTCATTGATGTTGTGGGCGCAGAAGTACATCTTCCAGGTATCATGGGATGTGGCCTGGTTGAGTACGTGAGCAAAGGTGGGTGGGTTTTGGTCAGTCATTTTCTCTCTCACGGGCGTGGTAAAAAAACTGTAGCTGCTACCAGTGATAAGGAGTGCCTTTTGGGAAAGCTTCAAATATGGAATTAAGAAAGAAGAGAAGTACATTTTATTGGATAATACTTTAGACTTATATAGACTTGGCTATGGCAGGGATTTAGTTGGATCAAACCTAGGGGTTAGTTATGTGCTAGATGGGTTCAAGCCACTGGATACTTGGACAGTCAGGTGATATTGCTTGGTTACCATTCTTGGTATGTTGAACGGTATATTGGAAAGGGACTAAATCGGCGATGGCTGGATGTTAAGTAGGTTGGCAGTAGCCAGAATGCTTGTACATCCAGACCCTCAATACCCATAAACAACAACTAGTAACCAATGAGATCACTGAGGAGATAGATAGTCTCAAGCAAAGTGTCATGACATTTTCAGAAAGGGCCACATGTCTACAATTCACTGAGGCAGTGATAAGACGTGAATTACAAGCCCTATTGAAGATGTGCAGTGAAAAGCTGACCAAGAAGCCAAATAAACAGCTTGACTCCCAGATCAAGAATGCATATATTATCATGCTTGTCCTTCTTCAGTGAAATCCTTATCTCTGAATAATTGAGGGCCATTATCTACTTGGGCTTCACAAAATATTTTTTGACTGCTGTACTGCACAGCTCTGGATGCATGAACTTGTTGCTAGCATCCTGATTCTAACTAATCAACCAGGAGATGAGTGAGATGATAACTCTGATTTGCCACACAACTCATTAATCAATGTCATAGTTACCTGTTGCCTGTTTGGTATTATGAACAATGTTATATTTATACCCTATTACAGTAGTTCTAAAAGCTATGGTGACAACCAAAAATACCTCAGATTTAAACAAAATGATTTCAGATTTGAATGAAATTCAAGTCATGTGAGATTCAGGATTCAATTACTTTAAAAGAATTCATTTAATAAATGAACTGTCAAACAAAAAACAAAATTTCACTAGCCCATTATACAAAATTATAGCAAATATCAAGTGGTGTTATTTAAACCACAAACAAAATGAACTGACACAACAAGTGAGATAGATGAATGTTATTCCGGAGTATATTATAATCCAATCAGGATTCATATGAGGCACCAACAAAAGGACTAAAATAAAACAAAATTTGAGAAAACTAGAAGCAAGATTCCACAAGCACAAAACAAAATGAAGTCACACAAGATGTGTAGTATGAGCTGCCTAAAATAGAAAAATAACAGTTTAACAGACAATCAACAGCATTCAATTTAGGAACAGATGCATTTTATTCATTCTCATGGCTTCTGATTTGTATATAATGGTTTTGAGAACCTTCCAAATATGGACTCAAGATTACAATAAAAATAAATCATAAAATTTTAAAATTTCTACTTTTAGTGATTTTATCCTAGGTTTTTTTAAAGATGGGTTTCAATAGCAACAACATTTTCAACAGTGCCAGCAACCAAGCCAGCTTCAATAGAGGTAAGGCTCAGAACGTGGAGGCACCTGTTTACACCCAAGCCTACGAGATGGGTAACAAGGAAGCTGACCTGTACCTGACCCCTGACCCATATGGCTTTGCTTGTTCAATAGTCACTTTGCGCCGAGTGTTACCCCCGCTCCCGTATCTACCCCCGCACAAGCTGCTTGTCAACCAACCAATCAGGATGGCAACCTTGATTTGGAACAAC
This sequence comes from Entomophthora muscae, assembly GCA_014839935.2. Lineage (NCBI taxonomy): Eukaryota > Fungi > Entomophthoromycota > Entomophthoromycetes > Entomophthorales > Entomophthoraceae > Entomophthora > Entomophthora muscae. Next base: position 450,142 of record QTSX02001429.1, read on the forward strand.
TTCCTGCCACCAGCCAACCTGCCCCCCTTCAGCCAATCAGGCTTCAGCTCCTGCAGCCTAGCACCTCAAGCAACAAATTATCAACACCCAAATTCTCCAGGAAATTGTGACACTGAACCTGCAGGGTCTGTCCTGGGATCAGATTGCTGACCAATTGAAATTTACTCAAGCCACCATAATGCGGGAGTTCAACAACCTAATAAACAAGGAGAATCTGATTGGGACAGCCAAGAAGGCTCCCAAGTCCCAAATCAGTGAGGCATACCCAATCATGCTTGATCTATTGCAGCAGGACCCCAAGCTTCCCCTAACCCAGGTCCAGAAGCAACTTGCACACCATGACATTTGGGTGTCTGAGCGCATGGTGCAGCTCTGGATGTATGGGAAGGTGACATCAGTCCATGTGCTGACCAATGTTGCCGGCAACCAATGAGATGGCGCTGATGATTTCCCATATGATCCTGCCATTGAATCCACCCTGGTCCAATGCTTGACTAGTCTAATAAATGACATTATCTTCATCTCCTACTACAAGCTATCAATAGCCTTTGATGATTTTGGCAAGCAAGGAAGAGCTGCCACTAAAAAAGGAAGGAAGAAGGTCAAGAAGGGGACTTTTATTGGTGCGTTTCTGGCTGTTTCAGCCAAGGTTTTTGTCTATTATTGGACAAAACCATATTTCACTGATGGCTACAATTACAGCCACATACTCAGTGGATTAATCAACTCCTGGGATGGCTCAAATTCCAAGCACCAGGTTTTCTTGAGCCACCAGATAGAGGGTAGCTCCACCACCCTCCAGGCCATCCAGGGACGCAGGCACCAGGCCTCAATCTAACCTGCCGGTCATGCAGACATCCATATGGGTGATGTCTTCTTCTTCAACATTAGAGACACAGTACAAGAGCGCCACCCTCAGGCTTTCAATGACCTCTATCTTGGGGTCCTTGACCACAATTCTCTCTTTTGTCACCAAATGATGACTGACTTGTTTTGTGCAAATAGTTTTCCATGTGAACATGGGCAACCAATCATGTAAGGATAAGCGCCTCCCACCCCGTGCCACAGCCACCTATCAGCCAATCAAGGCAATGACAGATGAGAAATATGACAAGCAGTATATGGCAGCCATCACGCGAAATTATCCTACCCCTACCCCCGCCACCACCATCCCCACCTTCCAGCCCCACCCACCCAATCCCAGACCCCCCAGGCCAGCACAACCTATACATCTTCCTTCCCGCGCTATTCTGCCTACTAGGCATCACTCTTCCCTGCCCCAATAAACCCCCTGTTGATAAACATTTTCTATTTATATTATCTTTATTTTGAATTTCAATTGTTTATGTTCTCTTTGTTTATAGTTGGCTATATTCTTTATGTTCAGCTTATTTCTATAAAATCATATATTTACTATGCTATGTATCTAGATCCAGAATACAGTTATTTTTAGCTCTTTACACAGCCTATTATGATAATGTTAACGACAATTTGGTGGCTGTCTAAATTTGAATTAGAAAATTACAGGTTAATTGTGTTTAGATAAAGTTGTTACTGATCCAAATTCAAAACCTTAATGATAAACTTTAAGCCAATCAGGAGCCAAGTGATAAAGTGATTGTTGTGACATAAAGGGTCATTCAATAATTATTTGATGCATGTGCGCTAATTAATATGATTGGCTGGATGTTTTGCCATTGTGCACCATTGCCACTGTGGCAAGTTGTTGATGGACTAGTGCCCAATCAGCTGCTGGGTTAGCACTAGTCCATCAACAACTTGCCACAGCAACAATGGCGCACAATGGCAAAACAACCAGCCAATCATATTAACTAGCGCACATGCATCAAATAATTATTGAATGACCCTTTATGTCACAACAATCACTTTATCACTTGGCTCCTGATTGGCTTAAAGTTTATCATTAAGGTTTTGAATTTGGATCAGTAACAACTTTATCTAAACACAATTAACCTGTAATTTTCTAATTCAAATTTAGACAGCCACCAAATTATTGTTAATATTTTCACAAGGGGCAATACAAAGTGCCAAAAATAATATGGAAATTAAGAGACAATGCCAACACAAAGCAAACAACACATAGAGTTAAGCGTAAAACATATATGCAATGGGTACAAGATGGGATATTGTAGTAAATGGGAAACAAACAAAGATAAACAAAGAGGCAAAAATATCAGAATAACACAGATTTTATTGGGGTGAAAGCTATAAAACATATGGAAAGGTTAGAAAAAAAATCAAATGAGAGAACTTAAAAAACTACTCAAGGACCTTGACTCGGCAATTGCCAAAATTAAAGATATTGACCGCAAGGTCAAGGAAAAAATGAAGGCCACTGTCCTTACAAAGGACAAAATTGAAAAGGTGTCTGCCAAGGCACTCATGGCCAAGATTCCAGACACATCCAAAACAACCATCAAACACATATTCAATGTCCAGAAAACAGTGGTGGAAGGCCTCAAATTCAAGTTCTTTTCTCTCTCTGCGCTGTCTGTCTGGGTTGACAACCCTGAGATGTATGCCCACCTCAAACCTGCAAAGTGCGCAAGAACCAAGGACACCAAATTGCCAGCGCAATTGCTTGCACCAAGAATGGCAAAGCCTGCCAAAGCCGCAGGCAAGGAGGAAACCCGCAAAGGTAACCTAAAAAATAAATTAATAAAAATTTCAAAATACTTATCTTTTTTTTAGAAAACATAGACAGTGAACTCTGCCAGGTCCTGGTCCCCTTTGTTCCCCCACTTTTTATGCCAATTACACCAATCATGTGGCAAGGCAGCTATTTTTGTCTCCCCTGTCTTGCAGGAGCTCAAGGATAGGATTTACGGTACCTTACCAATATCCAGGGAGGCATTGGCTGGGTTTTTGCATGGTGAGGGGGCATCTGAGTGGGCAATTACTGCCTACAAGGATGCCCAACTGGTCTTCCTGGACCCAGTGGTCCTCAGTGGAGTTTACTGAGTAAACTTCATTGATCTTGTTTGGGAAGTCCTAGCAACACTCCCATTCAAGAATATACTGGAGATGGGCTGGGCACACATGGCTGCTTGCTTCTGCTTCCCAGTGTAGCACACCCTGTCTTACCTGTTGGAGAACTTTGGGCGCACAGTGGGTAAATTGGCTGTTGCAGACGCAACAGCTATAAAGAAGACCAAGATCCTCCTGTCAGGAATGAAGTATGGAAATAAGATTCCATGAGTCACCAGAACTTCAAACCATTGACTACTCCAATTATCTTATAAATCATCCAAGAAGATCCAGAAAGAGACAAGAAAAGATAAGATAATTCATAAGATAAGGACAGGAGTGAAGAGCCATAAGATTTATTGAAGCACCATAAGAAGAATGATGGATAAGGGTTAAAAGAAAGGTAATTTATACTCATCAATTCTTGAATGAGAGGATCAAGTATGCTACAAGAGAGATATAGCATTTCAAAGGTATATTGAAACATATAACAGTGGTTCAATAATGACACCAATAAATTCCTCTTGGTCTCAGCTTTCAGGAATGCTTTTAAACGTTGATATTGGTTCTCTAGTCGCAGAGATATGATTTTTTGAGGATCAGCAGTTATGCACAAGAAGACAGATAGTTTGAAAGGTATTTGGACTGTGAAAGCACTCGGAAATGGTACAATTGAATTAAGTTAATGTAAAAACCTATTTAAAATTGACTTTGGAAATGATAAAACAAGTAAAAAGATATGAAATTTTGTCAGGATTCTGAGTCCTGACACCTCCTGGCAGACTTTGGGCTGGCCTAGAGTGCCAACAAGACGGGGGTCCCTTCAGCAATGGAGCTCACATTTGCTAAGACAAAGCATGAGAAGAAGATCAGTGCTGTTTTTAATAAATTGTGTAAGTTTACTGAAGCCTTTGCTGGGCAAAGGCTTCATATGGTGGTTTACCTGGGGTATCTCTTTTACTTCAGGATGAGCGTGTCTGTAGAGGACCTTGACAGAGTCCTCCTAGGGATTGACAAGGCCAGGCTCTCCCTGGATGGGAAGAAGGTCCCCCTGGCTTACGACTCAGTTGATTATGTTATCCAGGACGCCCTGGTCCTGGCTGGCATCTACGGGTTTGCAGCCCTTCTAGAAAAGCTGCTGCCCCACTCCCACCTCACTATCCTCCCTTTTACTTGCTGCCAAGAATACTTACAGCAGGGTGTATCCACTGTACATAGTGTAGCAGTGAAAGTTGTGCGCCACCTCCATTGCGGGGTGGATACATACCACCAAATCCACTACAGGTGCACTCAATAAAAATCTCCTTCCTCAATATAAGCTACACTTTTAAATTTTTCTTTTTAAAAAAATTAATTTTTATAATTATTATTTTAGCAAACAAGTTTTGCAAAAAAATCCCGGAGAAAGGCATCATATAAGCATAAATATATTTACTTTAATAAAATTTACTTCTATTGTGTAAACTTTACATTTTTTTTAATTTGATTGTTATATTTATTTGATAAAAGTGATATAAATATATTTGGTAATCCAGTATCAAGTGTTTGGGATAGCCTCAGATGGCATAATAAAAAAATTAATATAAAAAAATACATTACAAACCTTCATTGATGGTCCTGCTGAATGTGATTGTGAGCTTAGAAGCTTCTAAATATAAAATGATAATTAATAAATATTAAACAATAAATTATGGAATATAAAAAATTTTGGACACACTAAGCCTTTAATTGATTGGCTGTTTGGCAAGGCAGGCAGGGATGAACAAATCAGTGTGGCCATAGAATTTGGCCACAGTCTCAGCTGGGAGGGTGTGGATCCTGGCTGGCAGCAAATCAAAGAGGTTCTTGGTCCCAGTTGGGGTCCCTTGCTTGACAACTTACTTGAGCCACCCAAAGACTTCCTCAATGGGATTTAGGAAGGGCAAATAAGCAGAGAGAAAGAGAAGGCGCAAATTTGCTGTGGCCAATTGCTGGGGGCCCACTGCAATGCTAGTGTCAACTGATGGAAATTCCTCAAGAATATCAGCCACCTTATGGAGACCAACGTTGTCCAGCACAATGACGTTGGTGAAGCCCGGGATTGTGTGCCTCAGGTGCTCCTGGACCAATTGGAGGAATGGCAGAAAGGTACAGCTATTGTGAGAACCCAATATCATTTGATACAGCTCGGCTCCCTTTGGACCAAGAAGAGCCACCATTGAGTAGGCTGTAGTGTGGACTGCCGCACACCAAGCTACCCCATCATTTGAGCCTTTTGGGACATACCCATATTCATTCCACATAGACAAGGAAAATGATGATTTGTAAATTTAATAGAATTTGACTGTCCCCTTGGCTTTGAGGGCAGTGTACGTCTCTGCATATTTTTTCCAGATGTCAATGTTGGCTGGACTATTACAATTTTAGGGGGATACCCCAAGCTTTTTCCAGGAAAAGTGCATCCCCTTTACCAGATGGTAGTAAAAGGAAATTGAGGCTTCAACCCCAAATGTAGATTTTACCATGGCCTGTATATTTACCAGTTCAAAATGGCAATCTTGGGTTATCCACTGACAGATTGCCCATTTGTGCTCCTTGGTGAGCATGGTTGACATGCGCAAGGCTTTCTCTGCAGCAAGGACTCAGCCAGTATCAATGAACTTGTTGAAGGTCTTTGAGGAGTACTTGGGAACTACCCCAACAAGAGCCACAGCTGCCTTGTAATTACCAGATTCACACATTAGCTTAAGCAGGATAAAGTGTTTAATATTGGGTATGCACTTCTGGGCGGGCTTTTTGGCGGTGGGGATTGACTTGTTGGCATTGGGAACAACACAGGGTATAAGTACCTTGCTGTAGAACACAGCAAATTTCTTCAAGACCAGCTGTCCCTCATTGGTTCTATAGAACTTTGGCTCCTTGTCCTCCTCCTGATTGCCATCACTGACGTAAGGCTTGTAGCTAGTATCAAGTACAGGCTTCACCTTCTCCAGTATGGCTGACAGGACCAACTCTTGCTGGTGCACAATGTCAAACACATATGAAGTAAGTTCTACCTCCTTGTTTCTAACTGTTTTTGTGGTGGTAACCTTGGTGGGCTTCTGGGTCAGCTTGGGGACCCAAGGATTAATGCTATGCACCCTAGAAGATTGTGCTCCTTGAACCAGCTGTGTCAGTGTCACTATTGAACTCTCCTCTCCCATCTCCTTCCTGAGTAGGCACTTGGGTTGCACTAACTCTGTTCTTTGACCCACGGGGGCTACCACAACTGCAGCACACAACAGGTGCATTGGTACTCTGTTGTTGTGCTCCTTTCATTTTGAGAATTTAATAAAATACTAAATAAATTTCAATTAAGTCACTCATTGTGGCAGATCCAGGTCCAAACGGTCCATCCTGCCATTATCCTGCCCTTGACTTTTATTCCCATTACCTTTCTTTGACAAAGCTTCAAAGAGCTTTGTCTCCAGAGAGGCAATTTTATGGGACAACACTTTGTTATCATCCCGCCAACGGGCCATGCTCTCAACGCTCTTTTCTTCCCTTGCTCTTAAAGCCTCAATTTCACAATTTGTCTTTGCTTTCACTTGCTGTAAGATTTTGTCCCATCCTACTAACAGGTTCCAGGAATCTCACACATAGATTTGGTTTCCTTGGGCGGGAGTACCTTTACTTGCAAAGTAATTGGAATATAACTCTTCAAACGCAGCCTTTACTTCCACTAAGGACTCCTCAGGCACAGTCTTGGTGACCTCCAAGCTTGCCCAAGCTTCCTCCAACAAACTTGTAGGAACCTCTTTCCTGGCAGCAGAAGTTTCCACGCAAAGTACTCCAAATTTGGCCCTTTCAAAATTTAACAAAGCAGACATAATAATTGAAAAGGTAGTTGAGGGGAAAGCGTCAAAATTGACAATATCTCTTTATTAAAGTTTAGCTGTTTTTGCTTATATACCTTTTGAGGCATATTTGGCTGAAAACCCCTCCAGTTCCTGAATCAACCTATGATTCATCTCACGTGATCTATGACATTCAAGTCATTCAAACCTAGATCTTTACCTAAAAGATCACCAATATTTCTCAACCTATGAGAATCAACCTACAATGGGAAGAAGTCACCTGACTCCATCCATCCCAATGTATCAATTCAGCATGGAGCTTCCTCAGCTCCCGGCGCCAAAACCCTGTGGATTAAACATCCCAAAGCTCAGCTATTGGTGTTCCAACTGGGAACCAGCTGATCAACCCTGAATTCCTAGGCATCCTTGCCTTTATCTAGTTATCTTTGCATTTAATGGTTTTTTGCCTTAAAACCCATTAAAATGCTTCAAAACTCAAACCAGGAGCCACTGCGGCGCCTGAAAAATTTTGATAGTGGCGCTTTTAACCCAATGAATTTGCCAAAGCAGCGCTTTTAACCCAAAATTTGGGGGTTTACTTATGGTTGACCTTAACCAAACTTCTTGACACAGTCAAGAAGATTTACCAATTTAATTAAATCCACATTATTTATATCCCCTGTATTTATTAATTAATCTTCCCAATTAATTAAACTGTTTTTGAGACATCCTGTCTCAAAGATTGACTTGGCCCATATTGCCTTCTTTTCTTTTAATAAACCTAGATATCCAGTTTTCAGGAATCTTAACCTTAAGACTTCCAATCCAACCTATCTACATGCAATAATAAGAAAATCAGAGATAACTATATATTATAGAGCATTTATTTGGCTAAATACTCAATAGTGACTGTTGTACGGTCACAAGGCCTCTTCCTTCTCTTCAGGGGAATTGGCCTCATCTTCCTGTACCTTTATTAGCCCTGATTTCCCATGGAACAGCTTAAGGAATTGAGGATGAACACAGGACTATTCTTTCCCTATGATAGCTCTAACCCCTTGAATTAGGTAGTTTGGCCCTGGACTAACTGAGATAATCTTCATTGGCCCTACCCATTGCTGAAGACCTCTTCTTGGGTGCTTTTCTCAGCGCCTTTGATCAAACCATACCAGATCTCCAACCTGGAAATGATCACAGGGAAGTACTCCAGGCTTTGAATTCTACCTGGCGGCACATCTCTCTCAAACCCGCTCCCCTTTACTCCTAGCCTCAGCAAATAGCTTCTGCATCTCAGCTGCATGTTCTTCTACGGCGGCTTCATAGGAACTCTTTTCCACAAACTCCCATTGACCAACCTCAGTGTTTGTTGTAGTTTCCCAGCCATACAACATCCAAAACGGAGAAAACCCAGCAGCATCATGGGGCATTGTACGGTATGCCATGACACTCATTGCCAGGTGATCTTTCCAATGGGTTGTGGCTCTGTCAGCTAACTTCTCAATAATGCGCTTCAGGGTTCCAATGGTTCTCTCAGCTAAACCATTTGTCTTGGGATGATACAGAGATGAGGTTAACTTATAAATGCCCCATTTCAAGCATTCCTTAGTTAATGCTGGTCCTACATAAGGCGGTCTGTTATTGGTGAGAACTTTCTCAGGACATCCATGCCGTGCTATTATTTCTTCTTGGAGAAACTTAGCAATTGCAACACTTGTTTCCTTAGTCAGTGCTCAAACTTCTACCCATTTTGTAAAAGAATCAACAGCCACCACAAAGTATTCTTTCTGACCACTTGCTAATGTAATATGACCAGTATCCATTGAGACCAACTCAAAAGAATAATGTGATCTCACTGACTTGAGCTGCACCTAGGATTTTGCTGCTGAGAACTTAGAGCAAATATCACATTCTCACAAAATCTGAAGGACTGTAGCTCTCATCTCTGACCACCAGTACCAAGCTTTCACTGCTTGCCATAGCTTCTCATATCTGAGGTGACCTCCCCATTGCACATGGGGATCTCTGACCACTTGTAGACACTTGGATTTCTCTAAATAAATCCTATTCCTTGATAGAGCTTCCCAGGCTTCTTGCGTCTCAACCTCTCCACAGGCCAACAGCGCTTGGGACAATAAGTTAGGAATCTGATTTTCCAACCCTGGATGGTAGATAATATCATAATCATACCCAGAGAGCTTCTCTGCATACAAATGTATTTGGCCTTGTAAGTCTTCCTTGGTCTGAATTGCTCTCAAAGCTGCATGGTCAGTGACAATAATAAACAGCATTCCTAGGATATGCTCCTAAAATGTTCCACTGTCCATACTATTGCTAATTCTTCACGCTCAGTAGCCAAGTATTTTCTTTGAGTGGTTCCCAATTTCTTAGAACCATACACAACAGGATGTTGGGATAACTTCAACTCTCCTTCTTGAGTAAGAACGGCACCAAGACCAGTTGAACTTGCATCTGTCTCAATGTAGAACAACTTTGACCAATTGGGGAATCTTAATATGGGGGCCTCAGAGAGTTTCCTCTTTAGATCCAAGAAGCTTGACTCTTGCTCTTGTCCCCAAACAAATCAGGCGTTCTTCCTTATTAATGCAAACAATGGTTCTCCAAGTGGAGAGCAATTAGGTATGAATCTCTGGTAGAAATTCACTGACCCCATAAAACCCCAAACCTCTCGGAATGACTGTAACAACCTCATGCTTAACAGCGGAGTAACTCTCTCAGGACTTGGTTTAATCCCTTGATAATTCACAACATGCCCTAACACCTTGACCTCTTGACAGGCAAGCTTAGTCTTAGATACACTAATCTTCAACTTTGCTTTCTCAATCTGGCAAAATACTTGATCAAGATCCTCTAGATGTTGTTCCCAGGAAGGACTATATACAGTAATGTTGTCTATATATACCAAAACACATCTAGGCTGAAGTACTGTCATAATCTGGTCCATTAACTGCTGAAACACAGCACCTGCTGTCTTCATTCCTAATGGCAAAACTTTTCATTGATACAGACCGTCAGGTGTAGAGAACACTGTAACCTCCTTAGACTTCTCATCAATTAACAATTGGTGATAACCCTTAGTCAGATCCAAAGTGGTGAACCAGGAAGATCCAGCCATAGCGTCCAGCTGGTCTTCAATACGGTGCATTGGGTAGGCATCATTTACAATATCCTTATTCACCATTCAGAAATCAATACAAACACATATATTCCCATCTGGCTTTGGGACACAAACCATTGGAGCCAAGTAAGGACTGATACTTTCCTCAATCAGGTCAGCCCTTTGCATTTTCTCCATCTCTTCTCTAATTGCAGCAACTGCAGCAGGACTACAACGGGGTACATATGGGTCATTATTTGTTAGATTAAGCCAAGGCGCCAGCTTAAGCATTTCAAAGCCTTTTAACTTCTTTGGTATCATTTAAGTCATAAACTTATGTTTTTAGAACATTAGTATAATGCTTAGTTTACTGAAGAAAAGTTTAAGAGTGTAAAATATAAAAATAATAGAAATAAATCTTATTTCTATTAGCTGTATTTTTTGCTAAAACCCTTTTTTTCTATTTTAATAAGCCAAGAATTAAATATATGAGTTGCATGGGAGAGTAATAGCAGCCCCAAAGCTATAATTGCTATTACCCTATCTTTGGCTCATATAATTAATTTCTTAGTTATTTTTAGAAAAAAAAGTTGTTGTATTTAAAAGACTATTTACCCTATGTGAAATATAAGTTTTTGTTATGCGTCCAACTTCATGAACATGTCCTACTAATCATTTAGTAGTATCAGCTCTCTTTGTTTCTCTGTCATCTGTGCAGAACTTTGCACAATAATTTATTTTGGAGTACTCCTTAACATCCTCAAATGTCAAAGGTGAAACATACAGATCACCATCTTTCATTAAATATGAAAGATTAACATAAAATGCTTTGACTTCAAGCCAGCTTTTTTAGGCCTAGATTTTCTATCATAGATGTGAAAAAAGATTTTTTGGGAAACATCTGAATTATTTACAAGTGTCTCATATAGACCCTTTCTTTCTTCCTCTCTCTCAAAAACCATTTTGAGATCATTTATATTTTTTATATACATCTCATTTTCCTTTTGTTTAAATATTTTAGATACTACACCAAAATGACCATCAACAATAATTTTGCCATGACACTCAACAAATCTATTAAACTTAATTGTTCCTTTTATAATTTTAGCTACCTCTTTAAAAAGATAATATAAGAATTCATAAGATCTGAAATGATTACCATTATCAGTCCAAACTTTAATATTTTTAATATTCTTAAATTTATTATTTTTAAGCAGACTTATCAAACACTGACCTGAAAACAAAGAGTCATGAGATAAAATTTCAGATAAAAAGTCATGATACTCATATTTAATTTTCTCATTTTCTTTAAAAGCAATTGCAAATCCTAATAAAGAAATAGGTATTTTCTCATAAAAACAATTATTTGTCTCTATAGGACCCCCACCTATTTTAAAGTTTTCTTTATAGTCTATTACTATAACACACAAATCATTATCAAGATTATTTATATCACTAATATATTCTTTATTTTGATGCTTATAAAACTTTTCATGTAGGTCAATAGATTCCAAATTTTCTTTAATAGATTTAGGCAATGGCAACTTCTTTATACTCAAATCCTTTTTCTTCATTTCTAATGACTTTTTTAAGTTGTAAATGTTACACATATCAGTTTGCTTTTTGCTTTTAATTATATTATTAGGAATAAGCTTATAAAAAGTGGAAAGTGAAATAGAAATATTGTTTTTTATTTTCATATCTTCATAAATTTCTTTTTTTATTTTCAATATTGAGTATTTTATTTTAGTTGAGTATTCACTCAACTCTTTTTGTAATTCTTCATAAATCAATCCAGGGGATTTTTTAGTGAATTGGCTAGTTGGAAATGAATTTTTTAATATATGTTTTAAAATATTTTTTGTGTTTTCTTTCTTTACTGAATCTTTTTTTCCTTTTTTATTTTTTGAATTTAATGATGCTTTTTTAGCATTTTTTTATTTTTTTAGAATATGAATACTCATTTTTTGTCATTTTAAATATACAATCCCAAAGCTCTTTCAGACTGTAGCTTGATGTAACCAATACTCTTAGGGAAGGAAGGTGCTTGGCAGGGGACTCTGACATCAATTCCTTTAGGTTGTTAAGGAAATCATCTGTCTTAGAATTTTGTATGACAGGTAAGAAGGTACTTTTTCCAAACTCTGTTTTTAATAAGAAATGCTCAACAAAGCTGTTAAGATCACTGCCAGCAGTAAAAAGGAATTCTTGTTTAAGCATAGAGATTCTTTCTCTCTTAGTAGAAGCCCCCAGTGAGAAGAAGGGTGTCATCTGAGGTGCAAACTTGATAGGTTCCATAATGATAGTGGTTGGGTTCCTTGGCTTGGTTCAGGCAGTTCTTGCTTGGAAATAGATGTGCAGTTATCAGAGAGGAGTAAAGGTGTAGATTGTAAAGTAAATTTCTGTAAAGTTGAGCTGTTTAAATACCATGTTAGCTGAGCTTTTGCACTACAGGCATAAATTCCCAACTGACCCCCAACTGATCTCCTTAATTTATCAATATCACCCCTGAAGTCTGATATCATTGTTTATTTACCCCTTTTTATATTCTGGTTAACTGTTGATATTTCCGCAAATAGTACTTCAATCTCGCTCAAACTAGTATCATTAGAAAGCCCTTAATCTCAGCTTTCAGAATTGTGCTGCAACTTTATATTTCAATACCGATTTAATATCTTGAAGTGGCTTTGAACGTAAGCTTATAAAATTATTATTTGAAATAAAATATGCTAATTAACTCTTAAAGTATGATATTTTAATCAGTAAACTAAATTTAAAGTATAAATCATTATTTAGCTTACTTTTAGTAACCAACTCAAAAACCTTTTTTTAAATAAACTTAAGTTTATTATAACCTTTAACAGTTCTTAAAAAATGAACTTTATATATTTTAAATCTATCAAAACAAAAATATTTTTCTAATAACATATAAATATTTGCTTGTATAATTAAATTTGTATCCTATTTTAATAGATACAATGACTAAGATCATTTTCCATTTAGTTCAAATAAATTTTAACCTTTATAAAATTTAATTAAATAAAGCAAGATTTTGATACACTCTTTTTTATGTTTGAATTTTTTATACATATTATCTCTAGCATACAGTATAAAAATATAATTTTATTAAATAGTTGTATAAAGCTATTTTATTAATATTAAATACTTAAAATTTTGAAAAGAAAAACTTTTACTCTCTTATAAGTTCTTATTATATATTTTCTATAAAATCTAACTTAAGAATAAATTACTTATGCTAAATGAGATTACTGAAATTTCAATAAAAGTTCAGTTTTAATTTTAGTTTTAGTTTTAGTTTTTTTTTAACTTTTTACTAGATTTTTTTTTAAAAAATCTAAAATTATTTAATATTTATTAAATATGCAAAAAAGCTATCTGCCCTCTTTTTAAAAAAGAGGGATTCAAAAATTATTAAATTTTAAATTAAATATTTTAAAAAAGCTAAGATTTTAGGCAACAATTTGATTTCCAACAAAAAGCATCATATCAGTTTTTATTGTATTTTTAGGTTGCTCTTTTCAGAATGATGTCATTTTGTACTAATCAGCTTTCAAGAAATAATGGTATATGAAATAAGATTGTTACTAGCTTTTAATACAGTTTAATTTAGCTGTAAGTAGAAAATGATTAATTCAATATAGATTTTTATATTATAAGGATTAAATAAGATTTATTTTGATAAAATTGTTGTAATTATTTAAATTTATTGATAAGAAAATTAAAACAAAATTTTAAAGTTTTAAGTAGCACAGTTAATAGGAAACAGATTAATCTAACAAATAATGACCCATATCCTTTGTACGGCTTCCCAGTCAACGTTTTATGAAATAGGGTGGACCAGTTCTCCCCACATCATATTTGTCCAACAAGAAACAACTACTCCATTTCCACACCAGAGTATACAATGGGGTACCTGGTGCTTCACTTGGACATAGTATACAGGTTAAATTGTTGAAGGGCACACAAACATAAGAGATGGTAGGTTTATTTGTTGTGACTTCCCCAACTACAGGCATCCAAACTCCAATATGCTGACCTTGCTGAATGTCCACAGGAGCCACACAAGTGTTAAACAACTTCCAGGACTTGAGGAGTTTGCCATTTGATCCATTCTCAAATATTGCCACATTTGAGGATATATGATGGGGCAATTCTGGGATAACTTGTCCTCCCTGCGTTCCACAATTGAAAGCTACCAGGTTCAACCAGGTGATTCCCTTTAGTGGAATGGAGCAATGTTCCTTGGCATAGATGATCACTGACTGAACATCTTCTGGAGATGGCAGAATTGTCAGCTGTTGATAAGCATACTCAAATACTTCATGAACCAAGACATTCTTGAGGGCGTCCAGGCTCACCTTGGCCTCAACAATCCAAGTCATACCAAGCAGAACATCAAATCCTGCTCCTGGTAAAACTACAGCAGAAGTCTTGACCATGGTATTTTTCCATTTTATTACCACCTCATCAAACACATCTTGTTCAATAGTGGTAACCCCATCTGCAGAAGATAAAGTCAAAGTGATCAATCTTGATGGGTCCATACCATGTTTACAGACAAAGTTCTTTGATACCGCTACTCTAGAACAACCTGGATTGTATACTGCCTTTGCTGGGATACCATCAAGCAAAATATCCAGAAGGATAACCCCTTGCAATTTCCACACAAAAGATTTTGCAATCAATAATGATGGCATGCTCTAGGCCACCTTCTTACGCCATTTCACTTCTTTGAGCTGATCCACGCTCAACTGGACCCACACAAGCTGCCACGTAATCTCCCCGTCTTCCTTCATATCCAAGCACACATCCAATATACACTCATCTGGAGAGGCGTCTGGACTTCCCTCCAGCAGAGTTGGATGAGAGACATCAATTTATTGTACAGGTGGCTCCACTGGTTTGCTGGCACTTTTTCTGTACTCCTTCAAGGCCTTTCCAGATTGGAGTCTCATTCTCCTATTATTCTCCAAATTACCGAGCTCAAGTTGGGAGACACCTAAGCCTGCCTTTCTTTTCCCAAGTCCTTAAACATAAGGTCAGGATGTTTCTTATCAAATTCCGCACAATTGGGACATTTCCCAGCAAAATGGCCATCTTTCCTGCAGATCCAGCATCCCTTTGCCATGGGAAACTTACACACCCATTTAAATCTAGACATGTGATCCTTATCTGAGGGACTTCTAGGACGTCTGGTTCTCTCAGAAGACCCTTCCTCTGCAGCCACATGAGCTCCTACTCTTGAGCGCAGAGCACTGTGGGGAGGACCACCAAGATCCTGTTCCATTTGAATGATCTTTTGAACAAGTTTTGTCCATGATAACTTCTCACGGCGCAGCATAGAAGCCTGAGTTCTCAACCTGGGCCATATTCCAGTGAAGAAAGCATCCTCCACCAGATCCTGATTGCATTCCACATCCACAAAAGCTAGGAACTCTTCCATTTGTGAAAGATACATCAACACTGTTTCATGGCCAGCTTGAGTGACGTCTCAGGCTTTCTGAAGAGCATCACCAGGTATGAGGGTTACTGTATAACTGGCTCAAAATTCCTCTAACAACATGGTCCAATTGTTGCCTTTATGTCTTTCAAACCACTTGAAGCAGGCAGGACCTGCAAGAACTTCCAACCAATGATGTTTCTCATCATCCTCCAGACCAGAGGCTTGGATAAGGAAACCCTCTAGGAAAGCGTTTCCTTCCTTTGGATTTCCAGAAAATGGTGACATTTTGGCAAGCATAGACTGAACTCCTTTCACCATGGGTTTCTTCTGCCCCTGTGTTGGGCTCTGTGGCGGATCCAGGTCCAACTAGTTCATCCTGCCATTATCCTGCCCTTGAATCTTATTCCCATTACTTTCCTTTGACAAAGCTTCAAAGAGCTTTGTCTCCAGAGAGGCAATTTTATGGGACAACACTTTGTTATCATCTCACCAACGGGCCATGATCTCAATGCTCTTTTTCTCCCTTGCCCTTAAAGCCTCAATTTCAAAATTTGCCTTTGCTTTCACTTGCTGTAAGATTTTGTCCCATCCTAATAACAGGTTCCAGGAGTCCCACACATAGATTTGGTTTCCTTGGGCAGGAGTACCTTTACTTGCAAAGTAATTGGAATATAACTCTTCAAACACAGCCTTTACTTCCACTAAGGACTCCTCAGGCACAGTCTTGGTGACCTCCAAGCTTGCCCAAGCTTCCTCCAAAAAACTTGTAGGAACCTCTTTCCTGGCAGCAGAAGTTTCCACGCAAAGTACTCCAAATTTGGCCCTTTCAAAATTTAACAAAGCAGACATAATAATTGAAAAGGTAGTTGAGGGGAAAGCGTCAAAATTGACAATATCTCTTTATTAAAGTTTAGCTGTTTTTGCTTATATACCTTTTGGGGCATATTTGGCTGAAAACCCCTCCAGTTCCTGAATCAACCTATGATTCATCTCACGTGATCTATGACATTCAAGTCATTCAAACCTAGATCTTTACCTAAAAGATCACCAATATTTCTCAACCTATGAGAATCAACCTACAATGGGAAGAAGTCACCTGACTCCATCCATCCCAATGTATCAATTCAGCATGGAGCTTCCTCAGCTCCCGGCACCAAAATCCTGTGGATGAAACGTCCCAAAACTCAGCTATTGGTGTTCCAACTGGGAACCAGCTGATCAACCCTGAATTCCTAGGCATCCTTGCCTTTATCTAGTTATCTTTGCATTTAATGGTTTTTTTGCCTTAAAACCCATTAAAATGCTTCAAAACTCAAACCAGGCGCCACAGCGCCTGAAAAATTTGATGGCAGTGCCTTGGCGCTTCACAAATTCATTAGGCGGCGCGGTGGCGCTTTTAACCTAATGAATTTGCCAAAGCAGCACTTTTAACCCAAAATTTGGGGGTTTAATTATGGTTGACCTTAACCAAACTTCTTGACACAGTCAAGGCAATTTAATCAATGTAATTAAATCCTCATTACTGTAAATTTAGAACCTGAATGTAAGAATGCGGGATTGTCAAATCCTTGGTCCAAATTTTGAATCACGTTTGCGGGATGGCCTTTTTTAATTAAATTGATTTTTTTGAGTATTTATTTTAATATTTGAAAATGCGGGAACTCATAGACACTTTGCAAAGTTCAAGTGAACTGCATATTTTCAATGGACAAAATGAATTAATTGGAATCAGATTTGAAGCGTTCAAATCCATCAACCATTTTCATTAAGTTTACTATATTTTTTGAAATGGCAGGATTGTCAAATCCAAGAACCAAATTTCAAATCACTTTAGAATGCCACTAGTAAACTCAGATATTAATTGTAGGAACTGGAATCCAAATTTAATGTACACTAAGCACACTAGGAAACACCAACCCAAATAAAGAAGCTCCACCACAACTAAAATCAAACTAAAAATTCAATCTCAATAATCATGTTTAGACAAAAAAGGTGATTAAACTTTAAAATCATCCAAAATTAGAAAGGATACAATATTATACACTTCAAATCACAGATATAGAAACTCTGCTACTATTCAAGGCTAAATCAAGAGAAAACAACTGCCCACAACTAAACCAATAAATCCAAATAAATAAATATTTAATCTAATATATATATTTATTTATTTTATTGTATGGATCATCAATCACATTCTCAACCCGCTCCTACACCAGCCTGCAGGGCAGCTCATCCACAAGGGCGTCCCAGAGGGTCCAAGAACAGACCCAGAACCCAACTCAAGGAGAGTCATGCTGATACACAGGCCTCCCAAGGTGTCAGCGCCGGCCAACCACCTCCTGCATCCCAAGCCAGAACTACCAGCTTAAATCCCAGGCTGAAGCCACTTCCAAGGCCTGCTACCAAAGTCTCCTACACCAGGGTCACCGGGAACACTGAGGTTACTTACACCTCCACTGTTTACCCAGTAGTCACTTGGCCACGCACTCTTGATCCAAGAGTTGCTACTTCCTGCCCCCGCGTCTTTGACACCACCTACAAGCCATTGGCCACCACTGAGGAACCATCTGCGCCTATTGTGTATTCAACCATTGACGGCACCACTGTGACCAAGCGTGATCCCACCTTCTACACAAAGGTCCCCATCCCCTGTGTTGAGCCTGGTAGCCAGGATGCCGTGGTACCTGCCAAGGGCCGGCGTTGGTTGACGGATAGTGAGCGTGAAGCTCTCCTCAACTGCTTGAACAGGGGAATGGCGGTTCAGGGTATTGCATCCCAATTTGTGTCACAGCCAGATACATTGCCAACATCAACACCACATATGGCAACACTGGGAGAATTGCCAAATCCACCAAGGCTAAGCAGCAGCCCAAACTCCTTCAGCCTGTTCATATTGATGCAATCAAGCAGTGAATAGCCAAGGATTGCCACCTGAACACACTTGCTGTCCAATCAATGCTTGCCACAGAGTTCAGGCTTTCTGTTTCTAAAACCCTTGTTTACAAAGCAATGGTTGATTTGGGCTTCTTGTGGAATGTGCTTGGATTTTCTCCGTACAATAGGAACAGTGAAAAGACCATCGAGGATTGACACATTTATGCCAAGACATATCTGGCACTAAAGGAGACTGGGAATTTCAAGTTCTTCTATATCAACAAATTGTTGTTTTCCTCCTCACTCAGGTCTAGGCATGGGTGGGTTGAGAAGGGGTCCAAGGACAGCATAGCCCATTGTGCAGCTGTCTGTTCCCAGACTTATTCCATGGTTGCGCTTCTTGGTCCTTGCAGGTTGGACCAGTATCAGATGATTAAAGGGTCCCATAACAGTGGGACCTTTCTCAATTTTCTCTGAGCCGTCAAGGAGTACCTTTGGATAAATTACAGTGGCACAACCAATATTGTTGTGCTTGATAATGTTGGGCTCCACAAAGTGGATCTGGTTGTGTCCAAATCCCCCATCAACAAAAACAGCCATTCTGCCAGCCATTGCCTTGCAGACTGCTCAATGAGACTCTCCTTCCTTCTGCCTTATCTCTATTTCTGAATCCAATTGAGGAGGTGTTTGGTTGGATCAAGAATAAGGTGAAACAAGGCCTCCCTCAGGACACAGAGGATCTCTTCAACATTCTCAAGATCAGCCAATTTGCAATGCCACCCAATGTGGTGGCGGCTTTCTATGAGCACTTGGAATCCTTCCTCCTAAAAGCCCTGGCCTACAAGCCAATCAGATAAATGGGCGCTCCAGGTTTTATTTAGTTTTAATTTTATTTAGTTTGTTTTTATTAGGACTCAATAATTATTATTTATATATAATAATGTGACGTTTGAATGTAATATAGACATTTAAGAATACATAGAAAAGGTAAGTAAAATTAATTACACTAGGTATGAGGACAAATATTTTTATTATAATGCACTGAATATTATTATTGGCTTTTGCACTAACAAATAAATAAATTAAAAAAGATAGAAATAAATTAGTTTATTTAAATAATTGTGAATCCTTGATGGTACTTTGGCTTTTTTAAGCCACAAATCAGACCTTGCATGTCATCATCTGATCCTTATTATTTCAGTGCCACTATAACCACACAACATGACCACCAATGATTTTCATGTATTGCTTACTAATTAGTTCTTAGGACACAGGTCAAGTATATTGAATATGTTTACCAAATCACATTACAAGGGAAAGGTAATTTGAGTTCTAAGCAATCATTTGTTTAGAACAATAGTGGAGCAGGCCACATGATGCAGATAAATTCAATTCTCAATGTTTAGCTATGTGATAAATAAACCCGTAATCATTGAGCCAATAAATTAAATTCATTTTTAACTTATTTTTAATGTTTGACGTGGTTGCAACTTTAACTAATGTCTTGTAATATATTTAGATATATTAATATTATAATTTAAATACTAAAATTTAAAATAAGAATTAAAATATTAAAAGTAAAATTATAATTATAAATCTTAAAAGTTAAATATTAAAGTTTAAATGATCAAAATATAAAAATTTTATTAAATCATGATTTATTCAATATCAAAATATTTGATGATAAAAATTTTAATATTGTAATATTTATTATTAAAAATTTAATATTAACGTTTAGATACTAATTTTTTTGATATTTAAATATGTAATATTAAAAAATTTTTAGTAAAATTTTAATAGTACATATTACAATATTAAAAAATTTAGTATTAAAATATAAAAAGTAAAAAAAATAATTTGCAAGGGGAAAATATTTATTGGGGGATGCTAACTGCAAAGGGAATGTGATTATTCCGGGGAATTATACCCCAAAATTAAATTTTCAGCTAATGCATCTAAATGGATCCACATACTATTCTGTATGTGGTGGACAACCCTGGATGTGATTGCTAGAGGGGTGGTGCCCTGTACCCCGGTGGTTGTTGATTGTCTGATAAAAGGCAGACGGGTGAGAAAATCAACTAGTAGGTTTTTTTTGGGGGGCACATAGTACCCGTATAGCGTTGCCAATGCAAATGAGTCATACAGGACATGCTCAACTGTCCTGTATCCCCGTGGTGTCTTCTGGCAGTCAAGGGCTACACAGCAAATATCCATTTGAATAGGTACATCCTCCAACTTTTGACGTTGGTTTTTAATATGCAGTGGAGGAGGATTCCCAGGTATACCGCAACATAGATTCTTTGCAAGGTATACTTTTCCAAGAACATACATAATTTTTTGAATGTTTGAACTAACCTATTAATATAGGACATTTAGTTGAACTTGAAGAGGGTTCCAGGGGGTGCCTGACTTGAATCAGCCCCCAGGCCTCAGCAAACAATATTAATAAAGGTTTAAAATTATTCATGAGCACTGCATCCCAACTTTATTTGATAGTGCCTTAAAAACTTCATTAAAAATTGCAGATTTCAAACATTCATTTCCTATTTGAAAGTCAGTTTTTATTAAATTCTTTTCATATTCATTGATGTTTGTGAAGGGGAATTGTTGAATGCTTTTGTATATGTATTCATCAAAGTTCAGTTTGATATCCCCGCAAATTTCATTCATTTCTTTGATTTTGATATTTGATCCTAGTTCATATGCTTCCCTTATCCATGGCAAGCACCCCGCAGGTGGTGAATATTCCCTATCTTGAGCTTCAATATTAAAAAAATTATTCATATTCTGTTGAATTATTTTATTTATTTGTTTTACAGGGGCCACCAGTGACTGGTAACCCCCGTAAAACCAACTTGGCGTATAAGCTGCCACTTCTGCAACCTCTTCCCCATTCTTGGTGATGATTAAAATAAATATAAGTAAAACATAAAAAAACTTACTAATTGTTTCCCCTGTGGCCCCCTCAGCCACAGGCGCCACTTCAGCAAACTTCATGAGTGTTGGATGCTCTTCATTAATTTTTCTAGGCTTAATTTTTCTTATATTTCTTGCAACTTGTGTTTCTTGGTTTTCATTTGATAAAGCTTCTGTATTTCTTGAAGCGCTTCTGCTTCTTGATTGTGTTTCATTTTCATCTGTTTCCATTTGATTGTTTTCCTCTTCATTGGTGTTGATTTCCTTTTGAATTTCTGTTCCTTCAATTAGTTTGATCTTATTGTTTTCTTTGGCCCCCTGCCAGAGCTCCCACAAATTGTAGGCCGTGTTGTTGAACTTTAGACTTGATAAAATTTTTCCCTGTAGATTAAGTAATGCTTCTTTATTCTTTTCATCTATAATATTTACCAATTTATCCAGAGCATCTTCTTTTGACTGGATTAGTGGCTGGCCCTTGTTACCCAGCTTTCCTGTCACTATTTCCCTGATATTTCTTTCTATTTCAACAACTTTTTGCAGGTGTGCTTCTAATTTTTTTATCAAGTTATAGATAGTTGACATTTTTTTTGAATTCCATCAAAAAATGGTTTTTATAGTACTATCTTCAACACATACATATTTTTCATCATTATTAATAAATTAAAGACAATAAACGTAAATATTGAATTAGAATATTGCAATTAGACATCAACTCTTGATATTTAGAAATTATGTGCATGCCTCAATGCATTCTGATTAATAAAATCCATTTTAAACTAGGTCTTTTCCATTATAATTTAATGAAATGTATTGTGTTTATATTAGGGCCATTAACGCTTAGTACAAATATTGAAAATTAGTGTATTTTACAACCTGTATATTTACCTATTGATAATAATTCTGTAAACTTTTCAGTCAGATTTTGCAAGGTAATAATAATGTAATGTGTTAATAGAATACTGTTTATGGTCATTAATTGGCTGATTTTCTTTGCTGTGGCAATTGTGCATTTTCTGATATTTATGCACTAGTATCCAATTGGTTGGTTTCACATCCAATCACACAGGGGATAGGAAAACAAGCTGCCACCCCAACCACATCTAGTCTCAGGGTAGCGGCTTGTTTTCCTTTTGCCTATGCAATTGGATGTGAAACCAACCAATTGGATACTATTGCATAAATATCAGAAAATGCACAATTGCCACAGCAAAGAAAACCAGCCAATTAATGACAATAAACAGTAATTTTTCAACACATTACATTATTATTACCTCACAAAATCTGACTGAAAAGTTTACAGAATTATTACCAATAGATAAATATACAGGCTGTAAAATGCACTAATTTTCAATATTTGTACTAAGCCGTAATTGCCCTAATATAAACACAATACATTTCATTAAATTATAATGGAAAAGACCAAGTTTACAATGGATTTATTAAACAAAATGCATTGAGTTATGCACATAATATCAAAATATCAAGAGTTGATGTCTAACTGCAATATTCTAATGCAATATTTATGTTTATTGTCTTTAATTTATTAATGATGATGAAAAATATGTATGCTCATAATTTTAAGCTATTTGTAAAATGTACAACATTGTATTAAATATGAGAAATGTTGATAATGTAAAAAGAAAATATTATTAATTATGAATTGAAAAAGAGATATCAATTTTAATAAGTTGTCACAAAGAAAAGATTTATTTACTAATCAAAGGATGGGAAGGGGAGGGAATGGGTGGAATGAACATTGCCTTCATCTGCGCCTGTGAAAGAGGCAGCATCAGAGATAGTGGGGAGGGAATGGGTGGTGGTTTGGGAGTCAGGGTTGGAAGGCAGGTGGCTTGATGGGGGGTTGGGGAGGCAGGGTTTGTTGACTGGGAAGGGGCAGCAAGAGCTGATTGCTTCAATTGCTCAAATTCTTCTTCTGTCACATATACTGGCTTGACAAAAAAATGGACTGGCGTGGGGGGAGACAGGGGTCCTTTCTGGACTTATCACTATCACTTGCATAGAAGATGATGAGATCAAATAAGTCCTGGACAGACGCGGAAGGGAAAAGTTCATACCCCTTATCAATCTGGGTGTATAGTTTGTTGTAGGTGGCAGGCTTTAAGCGCCTGAGGGCGGAACCAAAATTGTAGAGACATACATCTGCAAGATGCATGTTGGCGTAGTTGATGGGGTAGGACCAGTAGGTATGCCCCACAGCCCTGATTTCTTGGTTAGCTCATTCCCGCAGCTCCATCTCTGCACTCAGTACAACTGTGTGCACAGCGTTTTGTGTGGCCCACTCCTCCAGCATGGCCTTGAGCTCTAACTGGTAGGCATACCCATCTGCGGTGTTTGATATTGCCGAGTAATAATTGACACCCAACAGGGAAACTGCTAATAAAACCCCAATAAACTGATACAATATTGGGCTGCACTTGTACACGTCAGACTGGATACACTTTTCTCCAAAGTCTTAGATACTTGCAGATATCTTAGCATACAACAGGAAGATTACATCATTATGGTCCCTCATTGCCCTTCCTTTGATAAGATTAATAATAGTTGAATTGTAGGGGTCAGTGTCCACCAAAATGGGGCCACCAAGAACTTGAATGGACAAGATTCTAGCAGCAACCACAGCTCTGTGCATCCACAAATTAACCATTCTTTTGTTGGTGAAGATGCTGTGGAGTCCCAACTGGAGATGTACCTGGACCAGGGGCATCCACAGGTCACATTCCATAATGGCTATCATAAGGGGATGGGCTGTGTCACCTTTGGTTGAAGTACAGGTGCCAGTTGGGGTCTTCTTGGTAGGGGCGTCACAGTTGGCGTGGGCTTGCAGGGTTGCAGCCACAGTAGACTTTGCAAACCCCACTGCGGCCGCAATTTCCCCAAGAGACATATGCTTCCATTGCTTTTCAACCATTTTGAGAACAATCTCCAGAGTGATTAGTTTTCTTCTCCATCTTGCAGGCTGATTGGCTGGGGAAGGGATGTGTTTATCATGGGAACTGGTCAATGCCATCTGATTGGCTGTTTTGGGGTCCTGGGCTCTCTGGGTGACCCCATGGCTAAAATGGCTGGTTCCAGATGCCATTGCTGATAAGGATTTGGGTTAGCAGCTATCTGTGCGTGATGGGCAAACAGGGCCATGCTTGAGGACGCAGGAGAAAGAACAGACTCCTGGATGGGGCCTGCAGAGGGGCCTGCGGGTTGAGAGTGGCCATAGACAGAGGCTTCACCTTTAAGAGACTCAGTGTAGCCCTGTATAATTTTGTCAAGGCCAGGGAACAGCTTGTTGACTTGGTTGTTATTGAAAGAAGACACAATAAATTTTTATTAAAATTTTAAACTCAAGAAGAGGAATGTATATTTTAGTCAATTTTATTGTTATATATGTTAATTTTGTGAATATTATGATCTAAATTTTAGCCGTCCTAAATTGGAATAGGGTGATTTTTGAGAATGGCTATGATTCCTAAAAGAATCAGCACAAATCCACTCTAGATCCTTTGGCATCCTTTTTGAGACACCCATAAATTATATTTATTTCAAATTCCTCACAATTATGATTTGAAACTTGGTTCTTGGATTTGACAATCCTGCAATTTCAGATTTGTTAAGTTTTACATGATGTCTATGATTCATTTGAAATACAGGAAATCACAAGTTGTACATTAGAATCCCACATTTCTGATTCATGTTCCCACATTTGTTTGCTGGGTTTTGTCTTTTGTTAGTGGAGTTATCTGCTCAAGAGATTTGAAATTTGCCAATTTAAATAAATCAAAAAAGTCAAATTAAATGTTTGATTTTATTAAATATTTTATTTTTCACTCAGCTGAGTTGCCTGCAAAAGTGATTTGAAATTTGGACCAAGGATTTGACAATCCTGCATTTTTACGTTCAGGTTCTGAATTTACAGTAATTATATTCCCGTGTATTTATTAATTAATCTTCCCAATTAATTAAACCATTTTTGAGATATCCTGTCTCAAAGATTGACTTGGCCCATCTTGCCTTCTTTTCTTTTATTAAACCTAGATATCCAGTTTTCAGGAATCTTAACCTTAAGACTTCCAATCCAACCTATCTACATGCAATAATAAGAAAAACAGAGATAACTTTATATTTCAGAGCATTTATTTGGCTAAATACTCAATAGTGACTGTTGTACAGTCATACTCATTAAATTAAATTTTTGCTTTTATCTGAATATGGATATTTGATTAATATTTTTTCCCCTCATATTCCGGTTATTGATCTTTTATTTCTTAATTAGTTGTTTTTGGTTTTACAACGCCCATTTTAGAATACCCAACATAATCTTCACCCATTTTCCCAGATTTTACGCCAAATTACACACCCATCATAATATTTTTAAATTTATGTCTTGGATTGTGTGTCTTATTTTAGATACCTTGGTATCATTCTTGATTACAATCCATTGCACACAATATTTGAGTGATTTTGTTTACATAGTGAGTTGCTATTGTGTTTTGTTTTTGGATTGAGTTTTGACACACCGCGCTTGGGTGTATTTCATCACCAATTCACATAGTAAACATATGTGCACCAAAAGTCAACTCACACCATTTTGTTTGTAAATCAATATACTTCAAATTGTATTTTGAATAGTTTTGCTTTGTGCGTGAGCACTTCTTTGCTGTGTTGACCCATTTTGCCCATTAACACCAAAAATCCCTGTTAACAGAGTGTATATTTTAACCTGATAGTTGGATTTTGTTCAAATCTGAAATTATTTTGTTTAAATCTGAGGTATTTTTCATTGTTGCCATAGCTTTTAAAACTACTGTATAAATTGAAATTACATGTTCAGGATTACAGAAATGTAGGAGGTAAACACTCCTGACAATAAAAACAGCAGAAGCAGGGCACTGCAATTGGTGCATTCAGGAAGCTTTCACAAAAAAGACAGTGTTTTACCAAACCTTGTTTAATTACACTAATAAATACTGGTACAGAAAATTTCTATCAGACCTGCTTGCTATCTGGACCTTGGAAAATTTTAAATTCAGAATTTTCTTGAGCCATCAAATAAAATCTGCTAAAGTGGCATATGAGAAGATCCAAGCAGGCAGCCACAACCTCTCAATTTTTCTGCTGGCCATGCTAATGTACACTTAGAAGATGTGTTCTTTAACATCAGAGGCATAATCAGAGAGCACAACCTCATGACTCTCAACCAGGTGATTTTTGAAGCCTAAAACCATAATATGATTTCTTTCTGTCAGAAAGTTGCTGACATGTTCACCAAGATGGCCATAAATGCAAAAAGCAGCAGCCAATTATCAAAGGATACACAGCTGCCATCTTGCAAGTTCCCAGTGTACAAGCCAACCAATGTACTCTCTGAGTGTAAGTATAATGTCATGTATTAAAAAATCTTCAAGACAATCAAGAAAACAATACACCTCTAAGACCTTCAGCTGTCACAGCTCTCAGCCAACCCTCTCAGTCAACCAGAAACCAACCCCTCACCAATTAAGTTTTTCTCTCACAACCCAGTCTACCAACTAGTTTGCTTCACTATCACATTTTGTCAATTAAAACTTGCTCCCAAACAATCTTTTAATTATACAATATATATTGTTTTAATTTTTAGGTATTTTTTATTGTGATAATAAATATTATATTTAATTACAGTGATAATTGATTTTAATAATTCCACAAGTTGAATATAGCTGCTTTAATAGTTATTAATTCTATTTATTTCTATTATAAATTTAATATTTTTGAAGTGCTACAATAAAGTAAATTTAAAAAGCTATAAGTGTGATGAGAAGCAACTTTTGGGGATGCTTTAATATTGCAACCAAGTTTCTAGACTTGCCTGCTAACGTATCTTACAATACACAGGGAGCGCTCAATGAGTTGCCCCTTGATGTATCTAACAACATGAATTAATCTGATGGCAATATCAAATGTCGGGTACTTCATCCTAATTAGGAGCAATACCAATTTGACTTGCTGATCCCCGCACAAGTTATTCCTTGGCTTCAAACCTTATATGGAACTTCCCACTATGCCACCCCCTTGTGGCTTTCCCCATATAGTATATTAATCACAATATTCTACAATAAACAAACCTTATTCTTATTATTCTGTCTTTTCTATTGGACTGTTGTCTTCCCCAATCCCAAGTACTGAATCCTCATTGGTTCAGTTGCAACATTAAATAGGAATTTAAGAAGAAGAGAAGTCTATTTTATTGGATAATACTTTAGACTTATATAGTTTGCACTGTGGCAGGGACCTAAGTTGGATCAAATGTGAGGGAGGTCATGTAAAAGTTGGATTTGAGTTACTAGATCCCTGGATAAGTCATATGATATTGGTTTGTTGCCATTTCCGGAATATTGAACTAAATATTGGGTTGAAACCAAACCAAGAGATGACTGAATGTTATGTATGTCAGCAACGGCCAAAATATCAGTACATCCAGCTCCTTGACACACCCCTCCCTTAAGGAGTTACTCTGGTACATCAGGAGGGGGCTTTGTCTTGACTGCTGTTGCCTGATGTTCCTGGAGTTGTTTGCTAGTAGATACCGGACAAGTCAAGTGTTCTCCTTTGCTAAGGCAAAGTGAGATCTGTGGTACTTTTTGATGATAGGGTCTTTGGTGCCTTGGAACTTGACTAGGTAGGTGTTTTTGTCTGGTCTGTATTTGATAGCCCTTTCTGGTCCTCTGTGTACTGAATCCAATTTTTTCTATTCCTAGCAAGAATTCAGACAGGAGAGTTGATTGGGAGTAGTTACTCTGAAGAAGTCATCTTTTGTGCTTTGAGTCTCTTGCTTTCTGCTATCTTAGCTTTGAGGCGTATGTGTTTGTCATGGTAGATTCCATAATCTCAAGAATTACTCAGCCAAGAAGAAAGGCTCAAAAAGCTGAAAAACCTTTAACAAAATTAACCAATTCATCAGATTTGAATCAAACAGTTGATCAAAAATGGGTTACAGCTGCTCCAGTCTGCCAGCTGAATCCAATTCCCTCCTGCAAACTGACGTTGATAAATTGACGTAATTTGAGGGTCACCAGATATGAGCTTATTAATGAGCATGGTCATCAGAAGTTTTTCACTCAAGGTTTCTTTGCAAGCTGGACTAGATACTCACTTGAAGATGTTGAAGGAATAGGAGCTCAGGATCCAGGTGGTATTGCTTAGTCAAATTTTGATATATATATTGAATAATTTTCATTGTTTCAACTCTTAAGAGTTGAGTTCTTTCAAAGATTTACTCAATAAAATGAACTATCCCTTGATATAATCTTTATTTTAAAATGTATCCTGTAGTTGGACTATTGCACTACATTCCCTACAATCTAATCCTTATCCAGATTATTACAGAAAAGATGGGGCCCTGCTGTTGGTACTTTGTTGTTGTTGCTTCCAAATGTTAATTCAATGCCTGTCAATCTCAGAGCTGTTCCTTCTACCCTCAAAGCTGAAACTCTTGTGCTATCTCAATATTCTGAATTTTATGCTGAAGACACTCTGATTCTCTTGCAGGCCATTTATCTGGGGCTTTTTTGGTTGGGGTTAATTATTTTACTTAACCCTAGTATCTCATTTGAAATTTTACAAAACAATATCTGAAGCTGTGTTGGTGGTTAATTTTTAACTCCATGTGGATTTGGTGGGTGATTCCCCATCACATGGAGACAGATTCTTATTATCCCACAATTTTTTTCACATTACTCAACTCTTCCACGTCTGAGTTTTTAGAAGCAGTTTGTCATGAATTTGTGTTTCTTTTCTCCTGTTTTGTTAGGATATCTGCATTTACCATGTTTATTTGCATCAGCTCCTTTCTGATTTTTAAGTTTGGGCTCTTATTTAATTTGTGGTTCTCATCTCTGGTAACAGTTGTTGAGACTGGATAATCTGTTTCTTATTTCTGTTGTGTCATGAAATTTTGGCGCCTGGATTATTTTCCTGCTCCACCTACTGATGAAATTTCACGTGAAGTTTTGTTGGCTTTATCATTCTATTCTGGTTCTAGCCTTAGTCACAATTTGTGAGTTTACCATGTGATGACAAAGATTTCAGAGGATGTATGCAAATGATTATTATCTGTGGTGAGGTGCAATCCACGTTTTTTAACTGAAAGTTCATCTTTATACCCTTTTTTAAAAATGTGTGTGTATCTATTGAGGAGCTCAAAGTATATCAGAAGTTGTACGCCTTCCAGCAGGGTACTAATCTGCTCTTGGTATTAATTCATCAGTTTCTTGCCTACTGCTGTATGATGATGCTCCTGAAGTTAATAAGCTCTCATTGTTGTGGTTAGCAGTTGACTGGAATGCCCAGGATTTGGCATTTTGGGATTACCTGTTAACCACAACTGAGGCCCTGGTAAGCCAAATTCTTTCTCTGATCTCAAATCTGTCAGCTTCCAAACAAGGTGCCATGGAAATTGAAGCCAAACCTGCTGCACACTCCTGGTTTTCTGATAATTGTTCTGTGATGGCTTCAACTGATCAGAGTTGGAATTTCTCTGCTTGCGTGTCTTCTCAGTTGCATATGAAAATTCTGAACAACCCCAGCAAGGTAAACAAAATGTCAGTGGTGTCAACAACCAAGTGTTTGTTGGATATGCTCCAACATGTTGTTCCCATAAAGTCTTCAGTAGTTAAGTCCAAGGAGTTACCTCTTGTACCTATTGATCAGGACTGGGCTATCCTTCCTGAAGCTGTCAAAGAATTTATTGAGTATTATTTTCAGGAGCACCCTGCCTCTTTAGCTGCTGTCTTTACCACCAAAGAGAAGCAGAATACTGCTGAGATTGCAACATTTGCTGCAAATAAATCTACTTCTGGTTATCTCTTGTTTTATGGTAGCACTGATAACAGCCAAACTATATTTTGGCCAGCCATTATGTTGATACTGGTGCTTCTGAGAATTTCATGAGTGTTGAGAATTCCAATTTATTACAACTCAAGTATCACCCTGGAATGTTAGTTAAGGGTGGGAACTGTCAAATGTTTCCCTCTTTCCAAATTAAGAAACCAGTGACATTTGTAGTTGCAGGTCAATCTTTTACTACACAGTTTTACATATTCTCTACTCTTATGTACCCTATCATCTTAGGATAGGCTGGTGGCAGGACCATAATGTATTGACTATGATTAAGGAAAATGCATTGCAAGTGGACCACTCTTCTGGCATGAACATTTGTATACTGTTGTTATATATTGGAATTAGAGCAATTGTACCAGACAATTCAGTTGGTTCCTGTTCCTACTCCTGTAGGTTCAGACTTACTAGCGTGCCATCAGCCTTGGTCTACAACATTTGATGCAACTAGAGGCAAGGTTCTTCCCAAGCATACTCAGTTTGACTTTGAATTCAAAGTTACTGTCAATCTGATTCATATTGCATCTTCTATTTACCCTCTGACTTTAAAGGAGGACACATGCTTGGAAGAGTGGACACGTGACATGTTGACCAAGGGATACATATCCAAGAAGGCTTTGTTGATCTGCTATCTGTTGTTATTTGTTCAAAAATCTGATGGGTCTCTTAGACCTTGTGTTGACTATGGAAATTTAAACAGCATCACAATTCCTGACCCCTACCTGTTGCCTCTCAAAGCACAAATTTCTTGGTGTGTTGAGAAGGCAAAGGTATTTTCAAAACTTGATATTTTGAATGCATTTAGCCAGATTAGGATTGCAGAAGGAATGTAATGGTTGACGGCGTTCAGAGATAAGAAAGGTATCTTCTAGTTCTGTGTTATGCCTTTTGGATTGAAGAATGCCCCAGCTTGCTTTTGCAGTTGATTGACTCAGTTTTGGGAGATCTCCTGGGTGTTTGTGCCATTGTGTACATGGACAACATCTTGGTGTTCTCTCCAGATGAGGAGCCTCATAAAGCCCATCTGTCAGCAGTTGTAGAGCGTATCCTCCAGGCTAATTTTATCATTAAAACAAGTGTAAATTATTTAAACATAAGGTTATCTTTTTGGGTAATATTATCTTTGAAGATGGTCACACTATTGCCCCCAACAAGGAAGCAGCAGTTAGGGAGTATGCTACTCCTGTGACAGTATCCCAACTTTGAAGTTTCCTGGGTACCTGTACTTTCTTGATAAAGTTTACTCCTCATTTTCTGAAGTGGTGACCCCCTTGTATTTGGCTAGTGGGTAAACAACTTTAGCCTGAACGCCTGAGTGCACAGAAGTGTTTGCAGCAGTCAAAGCTCTTTTGTTGTCTTATCTGGTTTTGCAACATGTGGCCCAGGGCTTCCTTTTTTAGTCTCCATGGATGCCTCTAAATATGCTGTGGACAGTGTGTTGTTACAAAATTCTGGTGACAGTATTAGAATACTGGTAGGGTACTTCTCCCAGAAGATGGAGGCTTGGGAACACAATTACATGATCTACAACAAGAAAATTTTGGCAGTTGTGAAATCTATGAAGCATTGGCATCACCATCTCATGTCAGTGTGTCATTATTTTGTGGTATGAACTGACCACAAAGCTCGCCTGCACTATTGTCAACCCAGGGTTTTTTTGGGTTGCAAATCTAGATGGCATGATGATTTGGCAAGATACAAGTTCTGCTACAAGTTTATCAAAGAGACTGACAATCACTTGTCAGATATGTTAAGCAGAAACCCTTCCCACCTCCAAAAGGCTAATATACACGTCAAGTTTAACACACATAATTTGATTCCAGATGAGGCCATGGTCCCCTTTGTATTAACCCCGCCTGCTACACTTGCTACCATGTTCTTAACTTAGGGCGCAGACTTAGACTTATATTCCAAAGTTAAGCTTTTGCAGCCCCTGTCTAAGGGTTTTAATAGGTTACTGGAACTAGCATTACACAGCCAGTAGGCCAGCTGCAGGATTATCATAATATAGGACCAATTTTATATCATCAAGGTTACTTGTGGGTTCCAGAGGGAACCATTTGGGATGAAATCATGGAGGCCTATCATACCTGTCCTACAGCAGGTCACCCAGAAAAAAACAAAACAGTGGAACTAATTTACCAACAGTTTTCTTGGAAAGGTTTGATGGTGCAGGTAGCAGCTTACGTTTGAGACTGCCTGGTATGTGTTTGGTTCAAGGCAAGAAGGAACAAGACACCTGGGTTACTGGTTCCACTACAGCCTGCTGTGGGACCCTGGACGTTTGTGTTGGTAGATTTCATTGGGGAACTTCCAGATTCTAATGGATTTAATGAAATCATGGTGATGGTAGATTGATTTAAAAAAATGGCACACTTGTACCCTGATCAAGCAAAGTTACTTTGGTGGAAACAGCTAGGTTGTTTGTGAGTAGGATCTTCTCCCTACATGGCATCCCAATGGAGATTGTGAGTGACTGTGGGCCCCAATTTATTGCTCAGTTCTGGGAAGCTTTCACTGGAATTCTTGGTATCAAATTGCAATGTTCCACATCTCCCCCAATCTGATGGACAAAAAGAGAGGGTAAACCAAATTTTAGAGGTCTACTTATGTTCCTACACTAATGCGCAACAAGATAATGGGTGTGCTAACTTACCCATGGCAGAGCTCACATATAATAACACCCCACACACATCAACTCAAGTATTGCCATTTTATGCCAATGTGGGCTACAATCTGATGAAGAGTGCCTTTTGGGGAAGCTTCAAATATATAAGTAAGAAAGAAGAGAAGTATATTTTATTGGATAATACTTTAGACTTATATAGATTTAGCTTTGGCAGAGATTTAGTTGGATTGAACCTAGGGATTGGTCATGTGCAGGATGGGTTCAAGCTGCTGGATACTTGGATAGTCATATGCTATTGCTTTGTTGCCATTTCTGGCATATCAAACTATATATTGAAAAGGAACCAAATCGGGCAATGTCTGGATGTTAAGTGGGTTGGCAGTAGCCAGAGTACTTGTATATCCAGATCCTTGACACCCCCTTAAGGGGTTACTCTGGCACATCAGGAGGGGGCTTTGTCTTGACAGCTGCTGTCTGATGTTCCTGGATTTGTTGGCTAGTTGGTACCAGTCAGGTCAAGTGTTCTCCTTTGCTAAGGCAGGGCAGGATCTGTGGTACTTCTTGGTGATGGGCGCCCTGGAACTTAACCAGGTAGGTGTTTCTGTCTGGTCTGTACTTGATGATTCTTCCTGGTCCCCTGTGTACTGAGTCTAGCTTCTTTTAGTTCCCAGCCAGAACTCAGGCAGGGGAGTTGATGGAGAGTGGTTCCTCTGTAGAGGTTACCTTTTATGTTTTGAGCCTTTTTGTTTTTGCTATTTTAGCTTTGAAGCGTATGTGTTGTAGAGTTGGTACTTGTTCTACTGTGGGGGGTTTCCACAAGGGGATCTTTATGTATGGTTGGTTGTTGGGGGTAACTATCTCTGGTTTTTATCTGTATGTTAATTCAAACAGTCATTAGCCTGTCCCTTGATTGGTGTGAACCCAAGATACTAATAATGCATGTTTCACATATAGTGGCCATGTGTCTTTGGCTTTGCCATTCATTATTTTCTCAAGGGTTCTGATAAGGCTGCTGTTTAGGCGTTCAACTCTGCTGTTGGCCTATGGCCTGTAGGACAAGGTTGTAAAATGTTTGATGTTTTTGGATTTTAAATTGTTATTTACTAAGTGACCTGATAGCTCTGTGGCTCCATTGGTTATGATGTAATCTGGAGTACTGTAGTCAGCTATGATTGCTTTGTTAATGAATTGGTTTATTGTTTCTGCTTTGTGGTCCTTTGTTATCCAGCAGATAGGCCAGTGTATTGCAAAGTTGATGGCTACAATCAGGAAACATTGCTTTGTCTTAGTTTCTGGGAAGGGGCCCACTACATCCAGTCCCCAAACCTTGAATGGTTCAGGGTCAGGTACTGGGTTGATTGTTGGCTGGGGGGCCTTTGTGCTGGTGTATTTCTTGCACACTGTGCACTTTTTCAGAACATTAATTATATCTTGTTTAAGATTGGGCCACTATACTATCTCTTTTAATGTGAGGTATAGATTGTTAGCTTTTGTGTGTCCTAGTAGACAGTGATGTTTTAGGATGGTGTCAACTCTTTGCACAAGTGGGATGTAGGGAGAATGTTTGTCATTAATGATTCAGTATACAGTGCCATTTGATACATGGTAATATTTTTTTCCTTACCAGTGTATCATGGGTTAGTTGGTGTGTAGAGGGATCTATCCCTTTTATCTTGTACTCAGTGTTATATAGGTTGGGTCAGTCAGGGTCCAGGTGGTCAGGATGATCCTCTCTAGGCTGGCATAGTCTAGAGAGAGCATCAGCCATGAACAGCTCAGTCCCCTTTTTATATTGGATGTCTAAATTGAGCTGCTCCAGAAGGGATATCCATTTTGCTTGTTGCCATGAAAGTGAGCTCTGAGTTTTGAAATAGATTAAGGATTTATGGTCAGTTAGTACCCAGACGTTTAAATTTCCTTCTAGATAACATCTCTTTTTGTTACATGTGTGATATATTGCTAGCAACTCCTTATTGGGTATTGGGTAACTCTTCTCAGTGCTGGTTAGTTTTCTATTTTGTAACATACTGGCAGGAAGTTTTGCTTCCCTGGCTAGAGGATGCGTAGGACTGTGCCAATGGCGGTGTCACTGGCATCCAACTCAAGCTTGTAGCACCCGTTGTTATTAGGGTATTGCAAGATTGGTGCTTTGATCAAAGCTTGTTTCAATAGTTGGAAATTCTTGTTGGATTCTGGTGTCCAGATGAATTTCTTTTTAGCATTACCCTTGGTTAAGTCATTGATTGGTGCGGTGAGCTTTCTGAAGTTTTTGATGTATTTCCTTAGGTAAGCTACCCTTCTGAGAAAGCATCTAACATGTTTAACGGAGGTAGGGCATTGTATGTTATTTATGGCTTTAAATTTGTCTGGATCTGCTTTGATGCCACCGTCAAAGACAATGTGGCCCAAGAACAGGAGTTTCTTTTCCATAAATTGGCACTTAATAGGTTTGGCGTAAAGTTTGTGCTTTACAAGTCAATTGAGTGTCTTGCAGACATGCATGAGGTGTTAATCTTTTGTTTTTGATAAGGTGATGATATTGTTGAGGTAGCATAATGTGTTTGAGAGGCCATTTAGCGCTTGGTTCATCATTTGACAAACATTGCGGGAGCGTTGGTCATCCCAAAATTCATTTATTCAAGTTTCCCAGACATTTCTGACTGGTACAGCGGGCCCATAGGGCCAAAAGGAATGATCAAAAGTCTCATATACAATATAAAAAAGAATTAAGGGACAAGGAAACCTGCAGGGCAGGGGAAAAACCTTGGGTGAGGGAGGAAGGTTTTGAAGGAGAATAGTGCTTTGAGCTATATATCCCATGTGGGGGGATAATATAACTTTCAGGGATTTTTGGATAGTGGAGGCCGTCAGTTCCAGATTGAATTGTTATTGATCCCAGAAAAACCAGGCCAGAAAAAATTTGGGCCTTTGGCCTGCATTTTTTTGTTGCTTAATTCCATTCTGTATATGTGGCCAGTGGTGTGTGTGGTTTGGGAGGGCCAAGATTTTGGGTTAGAGCCCCTTTTTTGGGCCCTAATGATAAAAACAGTGAGTTGAAACTGGGAGGAAGGTCCAATTAAAATGTGCTGATCCAGAATAATCTGGACAGAAATTCCCTTGGGCCAGCTGCTTGTGTTTTTTTGTTAAACAGCCTGATACACATTTTTTGTGGCTAAATCTGTGTGTGGCTATGGGTTTAGGGCCAGTGCCTAGAGTTAGCACCCCAAAATGATGAGATGTAATCTCTAGGCTCTGGTGCGTTGTGGAGTGGTAGATCACAGAGCTAATAACTGATCCAAATTAATCTGGGCTATTAGCCTTTGGGCTGTCTGCCTGGATTTTTTGTTGGAGGGTCTGTGCCTGTTACAGGATGACCTATTATTTTTGTGGCTGAGTTAGGGTGCAGAATGACTAGGCTGTGCCTTCAGCGTTGACTGGTAGATCACACATGAGTACCAATTAGCTGAGAATGTGGCTTTCACATTTTTGTGTTAATTGTTGGGCCATATCTTAAAATTGCGGACCCGCCTTGGATTGTGTGGCAATTTGTGGTAAATGTATAAAAGGTCTGAAGGTGGAATGTGTTGTTCAATGGGAGCAAATAAGGTGCATTTTTGTGGGCTGCGTTTCTTCAAAAATGTGGTCCTTTGGCCCAGGTTTTTTGTTACCAAATTACTTCCTTGTTTGACTACTGCTATGGTGAACTCTATTGATTCAGATGCTGCTTCTTATGGTCCATTATTATCTGGGAGAGTCAAGACCATAAATTGGTCTTGCTCAAAGCAGTTATTAGCACATCTGTTCCAATTGGTACTGCTTTGAGGTTGCAAGAAAATCCTATTCATGCCTGTAAATAGGGCAGGAAATCCTGCAGGAGAGTTTGTCCCATTGATGGGGTCCATCTGCCACTATAAATTAGTGACCCCAACAGAGGTAGGGCAACTGCTGTCATTAGCTGCTGCATCTTTGGCTTTTTTGGGTGCCCTGGACTGTTTGGGATCCCCTTTGGTGTAAGGGGATAGCTTAGTTACTATGGCAAGTTTGGTTTGGACCTTGCGTCTTGGTCTTCCATTATCCTGCACAGAAGGTACCTGCTCCTGATTGGATGTATCCTGGGTTTGGGCCTGCAGAAAATTCTCTTGGGCCACTGCATTGTGGTGACTATCCAATAAAACTTGGGCCGGGTTGGCCATTGATTTCTGCACTGCCAGTTCTGTAATTTCCATTGGTTTATCAACCACATTGTCATGAACTGCCTGGGTCTCATGTGCAGGCGTTGGCATGGGATGAGGTGCCTCTTCTTGGTCACATTCTGTCTCCTTGATTGGTTGATGCTGAGATAAATTTGAGCCTTTGCATGAGCCTTTTTTTGGCAGGATATGATTGGTTTTACAACTGCATACTCAGCCATAGTGCCCCAGGCCAAGGCTACAAGAGCATTGGATTGGGACCCAGTTGGTTCACTATTCTGGTGCTCCCTGAGGGTGTCTTTTTCTGCAGCCTGGACTCCTGCTATGATTGTAGGGCAAAGGGCCTCTCTGTGGCCAAGGGCTGAGCACAGCACACAGATAGGAAGAGTTTACTCAGGGAATACCTTGAACTTGATACTGAGGGTGCCATCCTTCTTGATAATGGTTGAACAATGGGGGATGGATGACAAGCTGTCATCTGTAAAAGGTTTGATCATGGCCATGGCTTTTGGTGTGGTCAGGTGGCCCATGTAAGGGTTTTTGAGAAGTTCAAACTGCACTAATTTCCCTACTTGGCCATCCCTTCCTTGAGCTGGGATTTGACCTCCCCTCTGGGCATGTCTAATGGTAAGGCCTCAAAAGACATAAAGAGGGAGATATCTTGATTGAACCAGATGCGGGTGGTTTGTAGGACTTTCTGGGGTTTTTTGCCCTTGGGGTCAGTGATCTCAAGAGAGAAGATTTCCTCAGCTGCCTGATCAGCATCCGCTTTATAGAGGAAGCCAAGATCAAAGAAGTCCTTCATTGGGGTTTGGCGAAGTGACACAGCTTTGGGATATGCTGTGGCAACTGCTTTTATTGCCTCCTGGAACTGAGTAGGGTCACTTCCAAAGTTGACTCTAATCCCATGGGGCACAGGGGACTTGGGGAGGGCTCTGGTAATGTCTTGGAACCAGCGTTCAGAGGTCACAAATTTCATCCATACTTCTGATGGAACAAATGGTCCCTTCTTGGTGATTCTTGTAGGGCTCACCAGTTGGCCCTTGACAGGGTGTTTCTGGCCCTGGACCACCTTGGCCCAGGATCTGTAGTTGTTGGTTGCCATACCTTTCTTACCTATAATAAAAGCCTATAGTAAACTTAGAATCTTATGCGCTTTGATTGCTTTATTAATGCTTAGATTCAAAAAAGTGGAGCTAAGCTGTGAAAGAAAGATGTCATCCCAAAGTTCATTACCCTACATTCCAAAGATCCAAATTGCGTATGGAACACAGTTTTTGGTTTGTCTTTTTCTTTTACTTCAACTTGGTTATAACCTGAGGTGGGGTCAATTTTGGAGAAAAATTTGGCTCCTGAGAGTCTTTCAAACAGATCCTCTATGAGTAGAAGGGGACATTTATTCTTCACTGTGCTTGCATTTAGTGCTCTGTAGTCAGTTACTAGGCAAAGAGTGCATTTCTTTTTCTTTACAAAGAATACTGCTGCCCCCACGGGGATTCAGACAGGCAAATGAAACCTTTAGCTAGGTTGTCCTCAATATGGGTCTTGAGGGTTTGGGTCTCCATGGGAGAGAGTATGTATAGGGGTGCAGGTTTGGGAATGGCCTTGCATAGATTGATGCTGTTTTTGATCTCCCATTTGGGGGTAACTCTGTAGGCTCTTCTTTAAATACATGAGTATATTTGTTTAGAAGTGCTGCAAGTTTTGGGCATTGGATTCTGGTTGTTTGTGTGTTAATGAATTTGGTGTACTTCATTATGTAGAGGGTACTATCTTTAGTTAGATGTTCTGAGTTTTCTTGATTTATGACTTGGACAATTACTGTGTCTCTTAGAATGAGGTCATTAGGTGCTTTGAGGATATTAAAGTTGACTCCATTGTGTTTGATGGTCATGGTTTTTGTTTTCCAACATACACTGGGGTTCACTTGGGTGAGCTAGTACATGCCTGCTACAATGTTTTAGTTCATGTTGTTCATGAAAAGCCCTTTGATGGACGTTTTTATGTCTTGGAGGTCAATTTTGAAGTGAGTTGTTTTGACTTCAAGTAGAAATTTTGATTTATCTGCTGTTCTGGAATATTTGAAGTTGGATTTGACAACTGGTATCTTGTACTTGGTTACAAATGGTTTGCTTACCATGGTGTGTTGGGCACCAGAGTCAAATAAATTTTTGTGTTTGTGATTTATAAGTGCATGGGTAGACAAGAAGTTGTGAGTGATCTTTAATTTTTGTATTTATAAAGATAGAAGATTGCGGGAAACATCAGATTCAGGTAGAAAAGTTTGTGCCTTGGTACACTTTCTTGTTGGTTTAGGAGAAAACAGGGCTACTCAAGTCCCTTCCCCCTCCTCTGTTCCCTGTTCCCCTGTTTTGAGACCTTCAAGGTCAGAGAATATGGGGTCAGATTCATAGTGGGTTACTATTTCAGCATTGTTCACTTTGTGGTGTCCTCTTTCTTGAGACAGGAGCAGTTTGCGCTTTGGCTGCAATTGCCATTGTTTCAATTGAAGTTGCTGTTACTGTGGTTGGTGTTTTGGAGCTTTTTGCCATAAGAATTATCTCTGCCATTGTTTTTGAAGGAGAGGTTGCCATTGTGTGCAGCATATTCCATGTTTGCCCACTTTTCTGTGTGTTTGGCTTCTGCAATGAGCACAGGCATGGAGGTGTTGGCCTCTGGATGGATGAGGGCAGCAACAGAGGGTTTCATTATTTTGATGAATGAGGCTCTTGTGTGCACGATGTCATCTTGTGCTGGGTTCTGGATCTTGCAACATATATATTCAAATTCATTGGCGTAAGTTGTGACAGTGGTCTTTTGAGGAAGATCACTGAGCTATATTGCAATGTCTTGGAGGGATTCAGTGACGCAGAAGTTGTGAGTGATTTCAGCTTTGAGCTCTCCCCAGTTTTCAAGCTGGTTGTCAGTCTTTGAGCCAACCCAGGTAGCAAACCATCTAGCTGCGGCCTCATACATGCACTTACTGGCTTCTTGGACCCATTTTTGTGGGGGATGCGGCTGGCGCAGAGTTTAGCAGCTATGTGGTCTAGCCAGTTGATGACGTTTTCCTTGTTTTTGCAAAGAACTTGTCAATACCAATGTACTTGGTGTTGGTAATTTTGCCTGTGATAGGAAGTTGTGTGTTTTTTTGTGGTTGGAGAGCAACTTTATTGAATTATCTTGGCACATGATTTGGGAATGACCAGTCCTTCAAATATGGTGCATTCACTTGGGATATCTTCATCAATATTGTGGGTGCAGAAGTAAGTTTTCCAGGTATCCTGAGATGTAGCCTGTGTTTCAGGAATATTCCTGACAACAATCTTTTACAAGACAAGGTTTTGTACACAATTAAGCCTAAAAGTCAAAACAAAATATTGCAGCAGTTCCCCCTGATTGGGGAAGCTGCTGCAAAATAACAAGTTATTGAAAAAAATTTAAAAATTTAAAAATTTGGTTTTTATACCCCAGCTGCAAGTGCCCACCGCCAGCCAGCCAGGGCGCAGCAGGTGCAAGCCAGTCTGTCAGCCACTGCTTGCTCCTGACACCCAGCCTGCCAGCCAGCTGGAGATGGTGCACCCCCTCACGGCAGGACTGTCCATCCTGCCAGATGGGAAAACTGCCAAATTTGGAAACTGAAAAAGGCAATTTACCCAAACCCAAATGTAGGGGAAAGTGCTGCCTAAATTTGGAATCTACCAGATTTGGATGGGGCTGACAAGCTGCCCTGCAAAGCCACCAATGCAGTAATTGCAGAAGTGGAATTTGGGTGTATGACAGTGCTTAAAGAGAGATCCAACCAATGCAAGTCAGAGATTAGCACTTCATTACTTGTAACCCCCCAATCCCATTCCCAAAAGGGAATTCCAGACAGCACCAAGTTTTTAGGGTTCCCTGTTCAATGCTTTTCACTATTCATGTCCCACCAAGGCTGATAGTATATAATAAAGCTCAATCACTTGATAATAGTTTGTGCTAACATTGAGCAAATTACCCCTCAATTGTTATCACATAAATCAACCAAGACTTTTACCCTTCAGAAAGTTAAAGACACTAAGCTTTGTCTGCCCTTCCCCAGGACTAGAGGATGAACCACCTTATCTTCTTGGCTGTCCTTACATCCTGCCTCAGGATTGGGGGCCACCAACACTATCAACCTCATGGGCCATTCAATAATCTAAATAGAAAATACTTTTACAAGGAGCCAGCACAGCTAAACTCCTCTGATCAGTATTCCTAGCCCATGCTGGTTTTGCCTCACTCCACTCAGTTTGTAGCTATATATACCCTTGTATACTATGTGCTCACATATTTTGCCAGTAATTTTGGTTGTTATAATGTTCACACAAAGGTCTTTCAATGGATGATGATAGTCTATCCCATTGTGACTGCACTCACCGGGTTCCAAGTGGCAAACTTGGGACCTTACTTACCTAGAATACTTTCCCAATTGTTGGGTCTTTACATGTGTGACAGAAATTGCAGGATAGTAAGAAGCTGTCTCCATGTGGTGGGGAATCACCACCCAAATCCACATGGAGTTAATGATTAACCACCACCACAGCTTCAAATACTGTTTTGTGAAATTTCCAAATGAGATACTAGGGTTAAGTAAAATAATCAACCCCAACCAAAAAAGCCCTAGATAAATGGCCTGCAAGAGAATCAGAGTGTCTTCAGCATAAAATTCAGGATATTGAGATAGCACAAGAGTTTAAGCTTTGAGGGTAGGAGGAACAGCTCTGAGATTGACAGGCATTGAATTAACATTTGGCAGCAACAACAACAAAGTACCAACAGCAGGGCCCCATCTTCCCGTAATGATCTGGCTAAGAATTAGATTGTAGGGAATGTAGCGCAATAGTCTAACTACAGGATGCATTTTAAAATAAAGATTATATCAAGGGATATTTCATTTTATTGAGTAAATCTTTGAAAGAACTCAACTCTTAAGAGTTGAAACAGTGAAAATTATTCAATATATATCAAAATTTGACTAAGCAATACCACCTGGATCCTGAGCTCCTATTCCTTCCACATCTTCAAGTGATTATCTAGTCCAGCTTGCAAAGAAACCTTGAGTGAAAAACTTCTGATGACCATGCTCATTAATAAGCTCATATCTGGTGAACCCTAAATTACGTCAATTTATCAACGTCAGTTTACAAGGGGGAATCAGATTCAACTGGTGAATTAGAGCAGCTGTAACCCATTTTTTATCAATGTTTGATTCAAGTCTGTTAAATTGGGCAATTTCATTAAAGGGTTTC
Source organism: Entomophthora muscae (assembly GCA_014839935.2). Classification (NCBI taxonomy): domain Eukaryota; kingdom Fungi; phylum Entomophthoromycota; class Entomophthoromycetes; order Entomophthorales; family Entomophthoraceae; genus Entomophthora; species Entomophthora muscae. The sequence goes on from QTSX02001429.1 coordinate 492,289, forward strand.
CGGCTTTTTTAGACTTCCTACTTGGCCAAATAATCCCCAGCATTATGGAATTTACTGTGACATTACCCTCTGCTTTAGCCTGGGACACAATACTGCCATCCAGGAGATGGAAAAAGAGAAGTTCTTTTGGGCAGGAGGGAGTTTCATTGCTGCTAATTTAAGCTCAGGGTGACCAATGGCAGTTGGATTGTAATTAAGAACTCTTGGATAAGATCTGGGGATTTGGAACAAGCATAGTGGAGAACCCATAAATTTTTGTAATCAGGATAACCTTCCCAAGACACCAAATATTACAGTTGGTATCAATTATTCCTGGAATTCAAAATACCATTTAACTCATATCCAGGTTCTCCTTCCACAAGAATGGGTTGGGAAGAAAGGGCCTCAGTACCCTTAAAGGGAGCAAGTAAGTATTCATGAAAGGTATGAAAAATCTTAAAGGATGGGGGTAAATCTAACCAATACACAGAGGGACAAATCTGACATTCAAATTTGAAGGGACCAACTTGCTTGGGACCTAACTTGCATCAGGGGATCTTCAATTTTATATTGTGGGCATCCACCATGACTAAATCACCTGGCCTGTAGGTTGGACCTTCTTGGCGCTTGCAATCTGAATATTCCTTGTAAGTTGTTACAGAGGCAGCAAGAGTAACCTGAAGCTCTTGATAAACCTTCTTCAATGCAGCAGCTTGATCAGTTACAGCTTCTACGTTGCTAATCAATTGAGGTCCCATGTTGGATGAAGGATTGTAGCCCACATTGGCAAAGAATGGTAAAAACTGAGTTGATGTGTGCAGGGTGTTATTATATGTGAACTCTGCCATGGGTAAGTTAGCACACCAGTTATCTTGTCATGCATTAGTGTAGCAACGTAGGTAGACCTCCAAACTTTGGTTTACCCTCTCTGTTTGTCCATCAGATTGGGGGGGAGATGTGGAGCAGCACAATTTTATACCAAGAATTCCAGTGAAAGCTTCCTAGAACTGAGCAATAAATTGGGCCCACAGTTGCTCAAAATCACCATTGGGATGCCATGTAGGGAGAAGATTCTATTTACAAACAACTTAGCTGTTTTCACCAAAGTAATTGTGTCGGAGTAGGGAACAAAGTGTACAATTTTTGTAAAACAATCTGCCACCACAATGATTGCATTAAACCCATTAGAATCCATAAGCTCTCTAATAAATACCACCAGCACCAACGTCCAGGTCCCTGCTGATGGTTGTAAAGGAACCAGCAATCCAGTAGTCTTGTTCCTGCTTGCCTTGGACCAAACACATACCAGGCAGTCTCAAACGTAAGCTGCTACCTGCACCATCAAACCTTTCCAAGAAAACTGTTGGCAAATTAGTTCCACTGTTTTGTTTTTCCCTGGGTGGCCTGATGTAGGACAGGTGTGATAGGCCTCCATGGTTTCATCCCAAATGGTTCCCTCTGGAACCCACAAGCAACCTTGATGATATAGAATTAGTTCTATCTTGTGATAACCCTGCAGCTGGACTACCAGCTGTGCAATGCTAGTTACAATAACCTATCATAACCCTTAGACAGGGGATGCAAAAACTTAACTTTTGGAATATAAGTCTAATTCTACACCCTCAGTTAAGGACATGGTAGCAAGCGTAGCAGGCGGGGTTAATAAAAAGGGGACAATGACCTCATCTGGAATCAAATTATGTGTGTTAAACTTGACGTCCATATTAGCCTTTTGGAGGTGGGAAGGGTTTCTGCTTAACATATCTGACAAGTGATTGATGGTTCCTTTGATAAACTTGTAGCAGAACTTGTATCTTGCTAAATCATCATGTCATCTAGATTTGCAACCCAAAAAACCCTGGGTTGACAATAATACAGGAGAGCTTTGTGGTCAGTTCATACCACAAAATAACGATACACTGACATGAGATGGTGATGCCAATGCTTCATAGATTTCACAACTGCCAAAATTTTCTTGTTGTAGATAATGTAATTGTGTTCCTAAGCCTCCATCTTCTGGGAGAAGTACCCTAACAGTATTCTAATACTGTCCCCAGCAGTTTGCAACAACACACTGTCCATAGCATATTTGGAGGCATCCATGGAGACTAAAAAAGGAAGCCCTGGGCCACATGTTGCAAAACCAGAGAAGACAACAAAAGAGCCTTGACTGCTGCAAACACTTCTGTGCACTCAGGCGTTCAGGCTAAAGTTGTTTACCCACTAGCCAAATACAAGGGGGTCATCACTTCAGAAAAATGAGGGGTAAACTTTATCAAGAAAGTACAGGTACCCAGGAAACTTCAAAGTTGGGATAATGTCACAGGATTAGCATATTTACTAACTGCTGCTTCCTTGTTAGGGCCAATAGTGTGACCATTCTCAAAGATAATATTACCCAAAAAGGTAACCTTATGTTTAAAAAATTCACACTTGTTTTAATGATAAAATTAGCTTGGAGGATACGCTCTACAACTGCTGACAGATGGGCTTTATGAGGCTCCTCATCTGGAGAGAACACCAAGATGTTGTCCATGTATGCAATGGCACAAACACCCAGGAGATCTCCCAAAACTGAGTCAATCAACTGCAAAAGCAAGATGGGGCATTCTTCAATCCAAAAGGCATAGCACAGAACTAGAAGATACCTTTCTTAGCTCTGAACGCCGTCAACCATTACATTCCTTCTGCAATCCTAATCTGGTTAAATGCATTCAAAATATCAAGTTTTGAAAATACCTTTGCCTTCTCAACACACCAAGAAATTTGTGCTTTGAGAGGCAACAGGTAGGGATCAGGAATTGTGATGTTGTTTAAATTTCCATAGTCAACACAAGGTCTAAGAGACCCATCAGATTTTTGAACAAATAACAACAGATAGCAGATCAACAAAGCCTTCTTGAATATATATCCCTTGGTCAACATGTCCTGAGTCCACTACTTCAAACATGCATCCTCCTTGAAGTTCAAAGAGTAAATAGGAGATGCAATACAAATCAGATCAATAGTAACCTTAAATTCAAAGTCAAAATGAGTGTGCTTGGGGAGAACCTTGCCCCTAACGGCATCAAATGTTGCAGACCAGGGTTGAAGGCACGCTAGTAAGTTGGAACTAACAGGTGTAGGAACAGGAACCAGCTGGATTGTTTGTGCCAACTGCTCTGATTCCAATATACCTAGCAGCGGTATAAAAATGGTAATGCCTGAAGAGTTGTCTACTTGTATTTCATTTTCTTTTAGCAGGGTTGATAAATTATGATCCCACCACCAGCCTACTCCTAAGATAATAGGGTACATAATAGTAGAGAATATGGAGAACCTTGTGGTAAAAGTTTGACCCACAATCACAAATGTCACTGGTTTCTTAAATTAAAAAGAGGGAAGTGTTTAGCAGTTTCCACCCATGACTAACATTCCAGGATGATACTTGAGTTATAAAAAATTGGAAGTCTCAACATTCATGAAATTCTCAGAAGCACCAGTATCCAACATAATGGCTGGACAGAAGATAGTTTGATTGTTATCAATCCTACCATAAAACAATAAGTAACCAGAAGTAGATTTATTTGCTGCAAATAATGCAACCTCATAAGGATCTTGCTTCTCTTTGGTGGTACATACAGAAGATCAAGAGGCAGGGTGCTCTTGAAAATAACACTCAATCAATTATTGGACAGCTTCAGGAAGGACAGGGCGGTCCCAATCAATAGGTACAAGAGGTAACCCTTCAGAATTGACTACTGAGGCCTTTGCAGGCACAACATGCTAGAGCATAGCCAAAAAACTATTGGGAGTTTACAAAACTGGCACTTCATTTACCTTGCTGAGTTTGTTCAGAATTGTCATATGCAACTGAGAAGACACACAAGCAGAGAAATTCTAACTCTGACCAGTTGAAGCCATCACAGAACAATTGTCAGAAAACCAGGAGTGTGCAGCAGGTTTGGCTTCAATTTCCATGGCACCTTGTTTGGAAGCTGACAGATTTGAGATCAGAGAAAGAATTTGGCTTACCAGGGCCTCAGTTGTGGTTAACAGGTAATCCCAAAATGCCAAATCCTGGGCATTCCAGTCAACTGCTAACCACAACAATGAGAGCTTATTAACTTCAGGAGCATCAATCATACAGCAGTAGGCAAGAAACTGATGAATTAATACCAAGAGCAGATTATTACCCTGCTGGAAGGCGTACAACTTCTGATATACTTTGAGCTCCTCATTAGATACACACACATTTTTTAACAAAGGGTATAAATATGAACTTTCAGTTAAAACATGTGGATTGCGCTCCATCACAGACAACAACAATTCACAAGCATCCTCTGAAACCTTTGTCATCACATGATAAACTTGAGATTTGTGACTAAGGCTAGAACTGGAATTGAATAATAGGGCCAATAAAACTTCACACAAAATTTCATCAGTAGGTGGAGCAGGAAAATAATCCTGGCGCCAAAATGACATGACACAACAGAAATAAAAAACAGAAGATCCAGTCTCAACAACTGAAACTGGAGATGGGAACCACAAATTAATGAAGAGCCTAAACTGAAAAACTAAGAAAGATCTGATGCAAATAAACATGATAAACACATATATCTCAACAGAACAGGATAAAAGAAACACAAATTCATGACAAACTGCTTCCAAAAACTCACATGTAGAAGAGTTGAGTAATGTGACAGAAATTGTGGGATAGTAAGAAGCTGTCTCCAAGTGGTGGGGAATCACCACCCAAATCCACATGGAGTTAATGATTAACTATCAACACAGCTTCAAATACTGTTTTGTGAAATTTCCAAATGAGATACTAGGGTTAAGTAAAATAATTAACCCCAACCAAAAAAGCCCCAGATAAATGACCTGCAAGAGAATCAGAGTGTCTTCAGCATAAAATTCAGGACATTGAGATAGCACAAGAGTTTCAGCTTTGAGGGTAGGAGGAACAGCTCTGAGATTGATAGGCATTGAATTAAAATTTGGCAGCAACAACAACAAAGTACCAACAGCAGGGCCCCATCTTCCTGTAATGATCTGTATAAGGATTAGATTGTAGGGAATGTATTGCAACAGTCTAACTAAGGGATGCATTTTAAAATAAAGGTTATACCAAGGGATTATTGATTTTATTGAGTAAAACTTTTTGGGAGGACTCAACCCTTAAGAGTTGAAACAGTGAAAATTATTCAATATGTATTAAAATTCAACTAAGAAATACTGCCTGAATCCTGGGCTCCTATTCCTTCCAAATTGTCAAATAAGTATCTAGTCCAGTTTGCAAAGAGCCCTTGAGTGACCAACTTCTGATGACCATGCTGATAATTAAGATCATATTGGGTGAACCTCAAATTACGTCAATTTATCAATGTAAGTTTACAAGGGGGAATCAGATTCAACTGGTGAATTTGAGCAGCCATAACCCATTTTAAATCAACTGTTTGATTCAAGTCTGTTAAGTTGATCAATTTTGTTAAAGGTTTTACAACTTTCTGAGCTTTCCACTTGGCTGAATAATCCCCAGCATTATAGAATTTACTGTGTAGCCTGGTTTGGTACGTTTGCAAAGGTGGGTGGGTTCTGTTCAGTCATTTTCTCTTTCATGGGTGTGGTCAAGAAAAATGTAGCTGATACCAGCAATTATGAACAACTTCTGGGAAAGCTTAGAAGATAGATTTAGAGAAGAAGAGTGATTTTATTGGGTGATATCTTAGTTTATATATTGGATGCACAGTGGCGGGGACTTAAGTTGGATCAAACATATTGGAGGTTATGTGGGAGTCAGATTCAGATAGCTGGATATCTGGACAAGTCATGGGATATTGGTTAGCTGCCATTTCAGGAATGTTGAACTGAATATTAGATTGGCACCAAACCAGGCAATGACTGGATGTTATGCATATTTGTAAAGGCCGGAATACCAGTACATCTAGCTTCTTGTCACCAGAAAAGTCCTGGATAAATGGCTTGAGAGAGAATCAGAGTGTCTTTGGCGTAAAACTCAGGACATTGGGAGGGAGCACCTGTCTCAGTCTCAGATTTGGCGGGAAAGACCCCAAGATTCTGCGGCTTTGGATTAACATTAGAAGGCATTGACAACAAAGTACCAACAGCAGGACCCCATCTCCCAGTGATAATTTGACTTGGAATCAAATTATAAGGAATTTAGCGGACAAGGCCAACTACAGGATGTAGGGTAAAATAAAGTTAGACCAGGAGGATATTTGATTTTATTCAAGCAAATTTTTTAGGGAGGACTCAACTCTTAAGAGTTGAGCAGTGAAAATTTCCCATATATACCAAAATTTGACTATGTAATACCACCTGGATCCTTGTCTCCTATTCCTTCTGCATTGTCTAAAGGGTACCTTGTCCAGTATGCAAAGAACCCCTGTGTGACCAACTTCTGATGACTGTTCTGATAAATAAGGTTGTATCAAGTGACTCTCAGATTACATTGATTTATCAGTGTCAGCTTATAAGGGGAAATCCAATCCAGCTGGAAAACTGGGGCAGTAGTAACTCATTTCTGTAAATCCACTGCCCCCTTTGGCTCTGGACTGCACTATCTTTCCCCACCACACCAAAAAAGCCTTAAAATCCCAGCCAAGCCGCTCAATTCTTTGAAAGATTTGGCACACATTGTGGACAAAAGATTTGTAGTGGCCTACTCTGTAGACCAGTTGGCCTTTGTTGCTCCCCCTGGGAAGAAACACTGGTTAATTTGGGTTGCTTATTATCTTGGTATCACCTGCTTTTGAAAACTATCAGAGACAATCAATCAAGTGAGGCCACGTTGGCGTCCATGAAGTTAAATAATTCACAAATGGCTGTGACCACCTCTGGCCAATCAGATGAAGCCACAGAAATCAGTTTAAAACTTTCCAGTCCCCCTGGATTGGATCAAAAAAATTCTTCATCAGCCAATCAAAGCCTGGCCAATCTGTCATATGATTCAATTGTAACTACTCCCCCTTTTGACTTAGCAATGGGACTCCCAGTCCCCTGCTTGTTGATTCTCTAATATTATTAAATTTGAAGTTTGTTGCATTCTTTTATTAATTTTGAGACAGTTCAACCCCTTCTTTGAGATTGCCTTTGGATTTTAAAAGTGTTATTCAGTTCCTACTTATACCTTACCTTAAAGCAGCTCTGTTCAAACCTGCTGGCCTTCTTGATTTTAAAAACTGAAGCTCCAGCATATAGTGTTTGTCTTAATTGCTTTTGCTCTTGAAACCCAGTTTAAACCTGTTTTTTAATTAGTAGTTTGTATAAAAACCTATTTGGATTTACTTTTCACACTGTTTTTGCTTGCTTTTAAACCTGAGTTTGATAAAATTGTAGATAAAGGCTCCCAAGACTATCCCCAAGGCCTCCAAAGCCCCTTGGCCAGCTGTTTACCTTATTGCTTGAAACTACCCTGGTTTCTACAAACTCTACCCACAACAGCCCTGAAAGTTGCATCTTCTGACTCCAAATCTCCTGGAGTTTCTGAAAATGTTGCTCCCAGCCCTTAAATTTGTGGGGGTTTCTCTGGCTCCACTTTTGCTGCTTTTGTGGTCAACCTCCCCTGACCTTTGGTTACGCCTCTCATCCTCTGCGCCCCACATGGGCAACAATCCCTCCAGTCTCTTGCAACCTGGCTACCTTCTTTCTCATCTCAGGAGAGGCACTGGTCAAGATTTTGACCTGTGACAACCTGGATTTGTCTCTAGCTGACCCCGCTTTGCTTGCTTCTGTCATGGAGGAGGCATCACCTTCTCCTCCATTTCCACTGAAGAGTGATGAGCCTACCCCCTTTCAGGCAGTGATGCTCCTGGCTCCTGTTCCTTCTTGGGCACTGTGGTTGCTCACTGGCCTCATGTTGATGGGGCTGAATGCCTACTTTCCCCAACTGTCGCTGGTGTCTTCCCTTTGGTCCCCTCTTAGAGCGGTCATCCCAGTACTCCACTGGGTGGCATCCTGGTGGTTTGTCTCACCAGGATGGGAGACAAACTTAGTTAGTTTAGCCCCCCTCTCTCACAATTTCCAACCAACCGTTTGATTTAAATCCGGCAAATTGGTTAATCTGGTTACCAGCTTTCCCACCTTGCAACTTGGCCAAGTAATCCCAGGCATTATGAAACCTACCCTGACATCAGTTGTAATGCAGGGGTGTATACAAGAGCCATATTTTCAGTGGTTGGGTTACTTACTTTTCCAGTGAGGATGATGAACTTTGTGTGTCTATAGGCAGATTTGAAGCTCTGGGGTAAATACTACCTGTTCTGCCAGTCTGGGTGCCCTGGGGTTGTTGTTGTGTCTGATTGGCTTTGGGTTTACTCCCTGGCTCAGAGATACTCTATTCTTCTGCCTCCTGGACTACAGCTACTCTGTTCTTTGACCTAGAGAGTGACCATGCCTGCAGTGTGCTTGTTCAGCTCCTTAGATCTGCTGTTGTGATGTGTCTTTTCTGGTATAGGAATAAGATAAGATTAAATAATTCCATCCATATAATTCATTTATCATAGTTTCTATTAGTCTAAACTTAGTAGCATGGAAGCCTGTTGGCACTACTGTCCATTTCAAGTCAGGGGATAAAGTTTCTGTGCCAGTTATTTTTGATTGTAGGTGTGCACCTTTAACATATATGTTAATAAGTTTGGTTTATTGGATGATTTTAATCCCCAAACAGATACCTGGAATGTTTATTTCCTTTTTATGCTCTAGATTGTATACCTTGATTGAGATATACTGGTGACCGTGTGAGAAAGTTCATGATTGGGTTAGATACCTGATCCCTTTGTTTTCTGTTTCAGTTGATGTGGGGCCAAGGTTTTCACTCCAGTGGCTGAGTCTATCCTGGTCTCAAAAACTGTAAGGGATGTAGTAGCCTTGTTGTGTGACTGGAATTTTTTTTTGGGGTTATTGGGGGTTGCTATTTTGAAACCAAAGTTGTTTTCAGTTTACATAGGTTGTTGTGTGACTGGGCATCTTTGCCAATCAGTGCTCATTTTCTGGAAAATGAGCTCCTGCTTTCCTGAAAGAGTTGGGATCTGGTTTGGACGGAACTGATTCTGTTTGGATCTGGTATACTTGTCTATATCAACAGGTTGTAGAACTACTGTACATGCTCAAGGGAAGTGGTGGTATCTGTAAAGTTTAGCTGGGAGATTTTGTTGCAACCAGGATTCTATCCTTGCCTGCTAACATATCTCACAATACACAGGGGGCGCTCAACAAGTTGCCCTAAGAAATGTCTAACAGCATGGATCAATCTGATGGCAATGTCAAATGGTAGGCACTATCTCCTAATTAGGAGCGCTACCAATTCAACACACTGATCCTCCCACAAGTTATTCCACAGTTCTAAACCTTATATGGAACCCACCACTGTGCCACCCCCTGGTGGCTTTCTCCATATAGTATATTAGTCACAATAGTGACCAATAAATATTATATTATTCTTAATCTTATCCTTTCTATTGGACTGTTGTCTTCCCCAATCAAATACTGAACTATCATTGGTTCAGTTGCAGCAATTTGTTCTGAAATGGGGGTTGGATCACCCTTTATTAGCGGTAAAGTGGAGGTAAAGTTAAATATCAGTAAAGTAACAGTACTATTATTGTGCTGGCTTGGATTGGGGCATAACCGTTAAATATTCGAGTATATTTAGAGCAGAATGATAGTTGTCAGTTCGGTTAAGTGTATAAATAGTTAAACTCGGGTTATTGGGGTTGATTTTCTGGAACTGTTTTGGTTTGCGCTTCATATAATCACCAGTCGAACTTTAACTATTGATGGGTATGTTTTAATAAGTTTGCTGGCGAAACCCCAGCGAAGCCTGGCACTAAAATCAAACTTCCTTTGATTTGGGCGATGCAACTTATCCAAGTGGATCATGTTTTTAATGATGTTAGTTGGGCATGGATGATTCCTTGCTTGCTGCTATGTGGGTTATAATAGAAGGGATGTAAAATTCTTCATTTCGGGATAGAAAGTATCAAATAGTCTTGTAAAAAAAGGCAGGTGTAATTTTTCAGGTTGGCGGGGGGATTATGACGAAACTAAGTTTCATGAACATCTTGTTTGGAATGTCTTTTACCAGCTGTAATTTACTTGGTCATTTGATTGGTAGTTGACGTGCCATTGGATGTAGATTTAACTTTGTTGATTTAACTTTGGTGGGTCAATTAACCCAAGTTGGCGGGGGTGATTCGAATTGAAAAGTAGTCCCCTGTTTGGTCATCTGTTAAATGATTCAAGTAGGTTTTATTAGGGGTATGGCGTGGCGGTGGATGATTGGTCTGATTTTTAATAATTATTTTAATATGAAGTTTAATAGAATGAATATGCAAGTACAGTTGATTTTACAGGGTCTCCTTGTCGGCGTTGGCGTTGGATTTGGGGCGCCCCCTGCGCTTGTGCTCGACGTCGATGCAGTTTGACTTGCCGAGGTGGGTGCAGCGCTTGCAGGGCCTGGACTCATCGCAGGCCAGGTGGGCCTTCTTGCAGTGGGTGCAGGCTCGGCCAACATTCTTGTGGCGCTTGACTTTGATGGGGTCGAAGGAGTTGTGGTGGGGCACAAAGTCTTCCATGCCAAACATGGGACCCAGCATCATGGGTCCAGAGTACATGGGCACGCAGGGGTATGGCTGGAAACCCGACATCATCAGCATGCTGTTGTTGTAAGCAGGCTCCTGCATGTCGTACTCGAGGGGCACAGTGGCGAACTCGGGGGAGATGGGCTGGTCGCTGTTGAGAAGCAGGTCTTGGTGGAACGGCATTTGCATGTACATGTCTTCCATGAAGCTGAGAGGGCTGTGTTCGCCTAGCGACGACGTCTCCCCCTCAGTGGGGGACAGGTATGGATACATGAGCCCCTCTTGCCAGCCCTCGGGGGAAACAGGGAATTCAAATTCACCTGCATAGGCTTGCAAGTCCATGGGAAACTCGTTGGTAGGTGCAGTCATTAGTTTAGTGATGAATCTAGTCTGGCACTGCGCCATTTATATCTCCCTCGTCAACGACATCAACAAACCTTCCACTGCTGGAACTGCTAACCCAGTCAAAATTCCCTGGAACTGCTGCTAACTTGATTTAAAGCCGAATCCGTCAGTTGTAATCAACACCTACCAACCGACTGCCAGAATCATGACATCATATTCCTCTACAAATAACCCTTTCATCTGATTGGCTCCTCACCAACGAACAGATCCCCAACCCCATTCACGACAAGCTTTATACTTTAACACTAGATATTTATACAAGAACCCCACTCTAGGCCTTGCGCCATTTTCAAAAAACCCCTTTCAACCACGATTTAATAAAATAAAATAAATGTTACATCGACAAGCCCCTCAAATGTCACAAGCCAGATAGGGAAGCTACTTGATGCAAGGATAAATCACCTCCAATATATCAACACCCAAACATGGATTTAACGGAATTAGACTCAAGCCATCGCAACCGCCTCAACTTGTAGTTTCATCTCAAACCCGTCCTCAGCTGGAAGATTTAGCTAACCGGATAAGTCAACCAATCATATCGACAATCGACCCAGGGCTATGCTTATCACCTGTAAAGGCTTTCCGCACCAAAGATGACAAGATCCAGGAGAACGGGGTTGATCGGTCCCTTCGTAAAACCCTTTCTCAAGTTAAAACGTGCTTTTACGACGGAGCAATCAAGAAATCCCAAGCGCTGCATCGACATCACTTCCGAGCCAAAACACAATTATAACTGCTGACATGCAAAGTTCCACTCATCTAACCCAAATTAAATTGCTACCAAAGGGCTGTCACCCCAGTCCACTTCCATTTAGCACATATTTCTAAAGACAAGCACCAATCTCAGCAAGTTTCCCATCATACAGTAGCTCTATAACCTGTCAAGATAAACAAAAGTTTCATATCAAAATAACCAGCCCAGCGCAAAACAAAAGGCGACTGGTTCCACTCGAAGGTCAATCATATTTAAAAATCCATCTAGGTCCAGATTACAAGGATAACCAAACAGCAGAATCAAAGCCGAACCCGCAACCCCAAAGCCGAAAAAGCAGTTGAAGTAACCCATATTCAAAATGAAAATGAACCACTCACTTTCCAAGCCATCAGCACTAGCCAAAATACGGTAGTTTTTATAGCTAGGGCGCTAAACAAAGATGCCTCAGGTTTAAACAAGATCCAAGCCGGGCAAGTCCCAGAGAGCCAATGATTTGAGTATCTTTGGTGGACTGGTAAAAAAACAAAACAAGAAAGACAACATCACTAACACAGAATACAAATTATATCAAACATCAAACAGCATAGTAAAAACTATAAACAGAACAGCTTGGTACAAAAAGTGAGCTAGATCAGAAACGCTCCAGAGTATTTTATAACCCCATCAGGATCCAGATATAACACTGTCATGAATCACAATATTCATGCTCTTTCAGTTTTGCCTTTGACAGAGTCACATTTTGAGTGCAAAATCCTTCCATTCCTTTTTTTGCCTCAAAATGGGGTTCACCCCAAATTAGGCAAGGACCCCATTTACCTTTTGTCTGGTGACATGATTGATCCTTGACCCACTTATGAGAGTGGTCAGTGATCTATCTGCCATTATACTGTTTTGTGGTAAATGTTTGCCATATAATAATCATTTTGGTTCATCCAATAAACTTAAGTTCTATTCACATTCTCTCAGTGTAATTTTGTTGCACTTTGGCCCCATCTCCCTAGTCATGCCTAGAGGACATTTCTGATCATTGCCATTCCCAGGGCCTGAAGGTAAATCCCTTATTCATCCCTGCAGACTAACCCCTGGCGTAGTATGGACCCAATCCTACTGTTAGGATTTCTGTTGGGTTCCTTGGTCCCAACCAAGAGCACAGTAGGCACCAACAGAAGGGTCAAACAGAAACAGAATTTGAGCAACCAAGAGGCAAAAAATTTCAGGTGTCAAAACTGCAGGCTCAGTCCGCCAGCAAGGTTCAGAGTAAGCGGGTTCACAACCCGCAATCCAATTACCCAGTCACTTGAAGCCAAACTAGGAAGTCAACTTGAATTCCCAAATCCAACAACATGAACAAATGATGATCCCTTACAATGAATACCTTGTTTTTGGCGCTTGACTTATTATTAGGATCAAGCCACCCCCTTCACTATCCAGCCGTGTGATCAACACAATCATGTTTCACTTATCCTTGACTCACAATGACTATATAATCCCTATCTCACAATAAAGATTATTAGCTAGTCTCTAAATATTTTCCCCTTGTAACTCTGCTAAAGCAGCACAGTTACGACACAGGTATGAAATGAAGCCATACTAGATACCTGATATATTCATCCTAAAGTGAACAAGGGACACTTCAGTAGCCAGCCAACAGCTGCCCAACATGAGGACCCAGACATCTTATTGATCTTCAAGGCCCCTTATCCAGGTGCATTGAGGTTAGAAACAATCTGAATCGGGACTCAGGATTAGAATAAAGCCTGCACCATAAAACTTTGCCTCCATCTTTTGGCGTCTCCTGGTTGGGCTTATTTTAAGATGGTTATTCTAACAGCAATGATTTCCCGGCCTTGGCAGACAAGGCTGCAGCAGAACTGTATCAGCCAAGGGATGGCTCAATATGAGGGGGCTCCGGTTTACACCCCATATATGATGGGGGTAACAAAGAAGCTGACCTGTACCTGACCCCTAACTCATATAGGGTTGACTTGGTTGATAATCATCACAAGACTAGCTCTGCTTGCGCCATTTTATAACCCTGTGCAAGGCACCATTCAACAAGCCAATTGTTGCAACCAAGTTTCCAGACTTGCCCGCTAATGTATCTTAGGATACACAGGGGGCGCTCAATGAGTCACCCCTTGACGTGTCTAACAACATGAACCAATCTGATGGTAATGTTGAATTGCGGGCACTTCCTCCTAATTAGGAGCGCTACCAATTTGACCTGCTGATCCCTGCACAAGTTATTTCTCGGCTTTGAACCTTACATGGAACAGGCCACTATGCCACCCCCTTGTGACCTTGTGGCTCTCCCCATATGGTATATTAATTGTAATGTTCTACAATAAACAATACCTTATTCTATTCATGCTTGTCCTTTTTATTGGACTGTTGTCTTCCCCAACTCAAATACTGAATCCTCATTGGTTCAGTTGCAACAGTGGTAGCAGCAGTAGGTTCACAACCTACCTAAAACAAAATCCCCCCTAAGAAAGGACAGAGTACAGGCTGTATGGCTACTCCCCATCAAGAAACTTTCCTGCCAATCCCAAGGGGGACATCCCTGACAGGTATGTTATTTACCAAGACCAGCTAGTCCTTACGAGTGTGTATAATTGGCTCCGCCTTGGGCAGTGTGACGCCACCATCACCCCTCCCCAGTCAGACCTTTCACAACATATGCTCAATCTCCAGCTGTAATCCTTTGCAGGTGGAGTCAAAGGAGCCGACATTGTCAGTTGGCTCCAATCTACCAAAACCTGCCTTTGTATCTGCCAGGTTCCCAAGCCCATGTGGGTTACCACTGCGTCTGGCTGCCTCACGGGGCCTGCCCCCGTGTGGTTCACCAACTGGGCCAGTCAGGAACTTGATGTTACCTGGGCAGCATTCTGAGACACCGCGAGATCACTCTACAGCAAAACCTTCTCACCTATTATGGTGGGAACTCCCCTTTTAGCAATTAAGCAAACTGGATCTGTTCCCAAATACCTTGCCACCTGGCAACAAGCTCTTGCTGCCACTCCCAAAGCTGTGAACAACGGGAACACCATGCTCCTGACTTTGATAGTCAATGGGCTCAAGCCCCATGTCTGTAAGTGGGTCCCCGTGGGATGTTGTACCTTCATCAATGACTGTTACGAGGCCATCATGGAGGCCAACAATCAGGCTTCAATGGGCTTCTGCTGTACAAATGATGCTCCACCTCAACCTCGTGCAACACCTGGCAGCACCCACAACCAAGTAGGCCGCCGCCAGCCCCGTCAGCAGGAGAATGGAATCAAACACCCCTGCAAGGGGGAACTCCAGATAGCATAAATTGAGGACCAGGGAAAAGCCTGGGGGTTGTAGCTACAAGAGGTTCTACAACCCCACTTGATCCTCCCTCTCAATCCCTGCTTGCTAAGAACCCCTGTGACTACAGTGTACACAAGGTTGAAACCCTTGACGTCTTCCAGGTCCATAGTGACAACCCCATACTTCAAGCAAGCCACTCTTCAAATAAAGTCACCCACTTAGCCTATCCCTTCTGCTTCCGTGGGAATACCCACAAACTTTTGGTAGATACCAGGGCCAACCACACTATGGTGGACCAGGCGTTTGCTGACTCCCAGCAATTGGACCAAGTGCCTAGCAGGTTCAAGGCAGTACAAGTAGCTGACTCCCGTAGAGTTGCAATTACCCATGAGAAAGTACCCTTCTCTGTGAGAATGGGGAACATCCAGGTTAAGCTCTCTGGGCCAATCATGGCAGGGCTCAGCCACAATGTAATTGCTCGCCTCAACTGGCTTTGGCACAACCGTCCCTACATTGACTGGGACACCTCTGTCATCACCCTCAATAGGAGTGGGGTGGGCTTCCAGATCTATCCTATTGAAACAAACAAGCTACTCCACAATACTGTGTTTGTTAGAATAACAGATACAGGCTTGTACAACTTCAAGGGGGAAAACTAGACTTCAACCAATGTTCAGTCAAAGTTATCCACACAGAACCACCTGCAGCCCCTCCCTTGACCACTTCACCCCCACCAGCGCTTGCTGCACTCCTTGAGGAGTACAAGGACGTCTTCAGCAAAACACTGGACCTACTACCTCCCCCTCAAGAGATCCAGCACGCTGTACAACTCCAAGGATTGCTACCTAAGGCACTTCCCTTGTATTGTCTTATGCCCAAAGAAGATGACATCCTCTGCAAGCACCTTGTGGACGCGCTTGACAAGGGCTTCATTTGCCCCTTGATCTCTCCATACAGGGCAGCTGTCTTCTTTGTAGCCAAGAAGGATGGGTCCCTTTTAATGGTCACAGATTATTGCGCCTTAAATGAGGTGACTATCAAGAATAAGTACCCCCTGCTATTGATTGACAACCTGTTTGACACACTTGCGGATGCAAAGGTCTTTAGCAAGATTGATCTCACTGCAGGGTACAACCAGGTCTGCATTGCACCAGGGGATGAGGCAAAAATTGCCTTCTGCACATGCTACGGGTTGTTTGAGTGTTGAGTCATGAACCCCAGAATGACCAACACTCCTTCCACCTTTGCCATATTGATGAACAAAGCATTTGAGGAACTGATTGGAAAATGTGTGGTTGTGTACCTTGACAACATTATTGTCTTCAGTCAAAATCAAACCACACACCTCCAACACCTCTGTGCTGTCCTTGACACCCTTTGGAAAAACCAGCTAAAAGCTAAACCCTCCAAATGCAAATTTATCAAGTTGGAGTTGTTGTTCCTTGGGCACATCATCTCTGCCCAAGGGATGAAGCCCAACCTTGCTAAAATCAAGGCAATCACCAGCATGCTGCCTCCCACTGATGTGGGCCAGGTGCGTACCTTCTTAGGCATGGTTGCCTATGTGCCCAAGTTCATTCCCAATTGCAGGGAACTAATTGCACCTCCCACCAAGCTCCTAAACACTAAGCAGCGCTTCCATTGGACCCCTGCCAGAGATCAAGCCTTTGAGATGTTGAAGCAGAGACTTACAACAGCACCCATACTGCAGTTTCCCAGCCAAAACTGCCAGTACAAACTTGAGACTAACACCTCTGACAGGGCCATAGGGGGTGTGCTACAGGTAGAAACTGACAATGGCATCTTCCTCCCCATGGCATACAAGTCCAGGAAGCTTACCAACTCAGAACAACATTACCCCATTCATAATAAAGAATTGGCAGCAATTGTGCACTGCGTTGAGAAGTGGCGCTGTTACCTGGAAGGGGCCACCTTTCCACCCCGCGTCCTGACAGACCACAAGTCACTCCAGTACTTCAACAAGCAGTCCCACTTGACACGCTGCCAAGCAGGCTGTGTTGAGCACCTATCCTCCTATCAGCTGTGCATTGAGTACAAGCCTGGGAAGGAACTTGTCACAGCTGACGCCCTCTCACGCCTCTATGTAGCATCCATCACCGGGGATGATGGCTTGGACCCAGATTGGCCAATGTTGTACCTCTGTCCTGAAGCAACTTGTTACAAAGGCCTTAACTCAGTAACCATCTCCAAGCTGAAGGACAAGAAAAGTTGGTTCACCACAGATGCTGGCAACGTCTGCCGCCGGGCAGAGACAGGTGAGAAGACGCCTTACATCCCCACCACACAACGAGGTGACACTATACTGCATTACCACCAAACCCTGGGTCACATTAGAGGACATAACCTATTCAAGATCATAAAACGGAAGTTTTGGTGGCTGCGTATGCGTCAAGACACCCTGGATCTCCTCAAAACATGTGTGCTGTGCGAAAAGAATACATCTAAACCTGCACCCCCAAAGTCTGTCCTGTCCATCAAAGCAATGGAACCCTTTGAAAAGTGGGCCCTTGACATTGTGGGACCCCTCCCTGAAGACAGACTGGGAAAGAAATATATCATAACTGCCATTGACTACTTCACCCGTTGGCCAGTGGCCTGGGCAACAACTAATCACACCGCCGCCACCATCACCTGCTTCATTGGCAAGGAAATTGTGGCCCGCTTTGGGCAGCCCAAACGCCTCATCACAGATAGTGGCCCCAAACTTGTTGGGCATGTCATGAAGACATACTGCACCAAGAATGCACTCTAACAGATAGTCACAACCCCATACCATCCACAAGCCAATGGGCATGTAGAGCAATTAAATGGCTCACTGATTCAATTGATTGCCAAGCTCTCACAGGAACACCCCAATACCGCATGGACTGAACACCTTCCTACTGCTTTACTTATTTTACGAGCAAGGATTAACAGAGGCACTGGGTTCAGCCCCAGCGCCCTGGCCTTTGGGATGCCCAAAAGTTTGACAAGGGTTGAACAAGGGAAGTTACAGTCTACAGTTCCCAGGAAACCTCCCCTGTTGACAACTCCATCCCTGAACCAATGGCATGCCAAGGCCTGAGAGATCAAACACAAGCAAATTGAAGGAAGGACAAAGAACCTTGAGGCAAGATATGCTGTAGGTGACCCTGTCTACACCCTCAACCCCAATTCAGCCAAGTTAGAGCCCAACCACCTAGGGCCCTTCAAGATAGCCGCGGTCTATGAAAATCACACCTATCAACTCAAAGATGCCCAAGGAAATACCAAGAAGCTTCACCATGATTGCTTGCGCCCCTGCCACACCATCCCCACACAAAGGTTGTTTGTGCGGACCTTCCCAGATCTTCCGCAGACTCTGATCCTGATGTCTGACAACAAGCAGGGGGCAAGGGGGGTGTTGCAACCAAGTTTCCAGACTTGCCTGCTAACATATCTTACAATACACAGGGGGAACTCAATGAGTCACCCCTTGACGTGTCTAACAGCATGAACTAATCTGATGACAATGTCAAATGGCAGGCACTTCTCCTAATTAGGAGCACTATCAATTTCACCTGCTGATCCCCGCACAAGTTATTCCTCAGCTTCAAACCTTAAATGGAACACACCACTATGCCACCCCCTTGTGACCTTGTGGCTCTCCCCATATGGTATATTAATTGCAATGTTCTACAATAAACAATACCTTATTCTATTCAATCTTGTCCTTTTTATTGGACTGTTGTCTTCCCCAACTCAAATACTGAATCCTCATTGGTTCAGTTGCAACACAATCAGATCAGTGGATATGGTCCAGAGCAGCTGCCTTTGAATAGCCACCAGGCCCCTGCACCAACCAACCAGGCTTTGGCACCTGTGACCCAGCACCTCAGTGTCAGATTATTGCCCCACAAACTCTCCAGGAAATGGTGGCACCTGACCAGCGTACCCTGGCCTGGGGCAGAATTTCTGACCAGCTGAAGCTTTCCTGAGCCACTATGATGCAAGGGTCCAACACCTCTATGGACAAAGGACAGAGTTGGGATGGCCAAGAGGCAGAAGAAGGCACCCAAGTCCCAGATCAATGGAGTGTATCCAATTATACTTGACCCCCTGCAGCCAGACCCCAAGCTTCCCCTGACCTAAGTCTGGAGCCAGCTTGTGCACCATGGTATATGAGTTTTGGTATGTACAGTGCAGCTCTGGATGCATGGCAAGGTGGCTGCAGCCTTGGTGTTGACCAATTTCAACCAGAACTAATGGGATGGCAGTGAGGGTTCCCAGGATGTTCCTGCCATTGTATCCACTCACACCTGATCTTGACAAGCTTATCTGATGAGGTTGTATCCATCCTGTACAATGAATTGTCTATTGTGATTGAAAAATTTGAGAACAGAAAAATGCCAATTGGACCAATGGAGGGAAGAGGGTCAAGGAGGGGTCTTTAGTTGATGCACTTCAGGCTGGTTTAACCAAGGGCTCTGTCTATTATTCAACAGAAAGCAGTTGCATCAACCTTTACAAGTATAACCAGATCCTTGGTGGATTACTTGACACCCCAGGAACGCTCAAATTCTGCATACCAGGATTTCTTGAGCCACCAGATAGAAAGGCATGCTAAGGCTGTCAAGATAATCAAATAAAGCGGTGCCAGGTCTTGATTTATCCAGCTGGCTACACAGATATCCATCTAGGCAGTGCATACTCTATAATTCTGGGGGAATTATTCCAGGAGCAACACCCACAGTCCTTCACTGATCTATGTCTTAACAGCCAATGCCACACTTGTCTCTTTGGTTGGCAGATGGTGTCTGGCTTGTTTGCTCCGCTTTTTCTGTGTAAATAAGGGTATTCAATTACATAAGGGCAAGGATTTATCACCATGGAGCACAGCTGTCTACCAGCCAATCAAACCAATGTCATATAAGGAATATAATGGGCTATATCTGTTGGCCTTTCAGAGGAATTCACTTGGTGCTTCCCCTGCCCCCACCAACTGTCACATGCCATTTCCTCTCATCCAATAAAAAGGTCCAGACCTCCCAGGTCAGATTCATCTATAATCCTTCTTTTCTTCACTATTCCGCATCATAGGCATCTTTTTTACCACTCCAAATAAACTCACTGCCACCAAACATTTTTTGTTTGTATAATTTGTTATATAGTGTCAGGGCCCAGAATAGGCCAGACAAAACCCTATGTTACATAGGTTTGTTGCATGCAATGGAGTGATTGCACAACCAAACAATCACATCGTCAATCACGCAGATTAACCCAAAGGAAACTTTAATTCTAAGTGGAGACTTGAACCCTGGTCAATGCCAAGCCTGGGGACAATTGAAAAACGTCCCAAAGCCAAGTGGAAAAGATTTTAATTGGCCCACACCCTCTGAAACCCAGAATTGGGGACTTGGGCTGCCAAATGGCCCAAAATTCCCCTGCCAGCATCCCAGGGCAAAAATAATGAAAGGATCCATCTAACTGACAAATCAGGAGTCACCAATGGAACCCAGCTTGAGAATAATCTATTGACAACCAATAAGAAGTTGCCAGTAATCCCAATTGCAGTTTCCTAGCAGGATATAGATGGGAACACTGGCAATCCCCTTTCTTTGTTGACATCTTAAAGTTAAACACCTTTATGCTCAGGATTCCTTATTTTCTTGTAAGATCTATCTACTTTTGCACCAGCATAACTATCCTGTTTGCATTTATTTGCAACTCCACTAAGATTTACAACCTCACATATTTGCTCCTCTTGGCCACTAAGAGTGATCATTTTGCCCTCCATGCTGGGAATCCCTCCTACTCCTCCCTTACCAACTGTGCCTCCTGCCCAGTACTTTAGTAAGTTGGGTTTTGTCTATATAACAGTATTGGGGCAGGCCAACCAGGTTGTGCCCCATACTGGGAATTGGCAATCCCTAGCTACTGCAGTCAACTATCTGTCCAGGATTGCGCCTATTATGTACTTGGCCTTCCAGGCCCGGCCTGCCTCCCCTGCGGGAGTCCAGCCGTATTCTGATATGGGCCATGACAGTATGTCAACCATATCAAAACTAGTAACCCTGGCCCCCTATTCTTCTTTGATTATAGGGGCATCTTGTATGCTTTTATTTTTGATCTCAGCTTACTACATAAGACAGTATATGAACAAGAAACCAGAAAAGAACAAAAGCTAAGAAGAAATTTTCACCAAGCTGTCCCAAGTCCAGACTGTGACCATCTCCACCTCAAATCAGAATACTGCTGCTCTCAAAACCTTTTCTGACCTGCCAAAAATGAACTTGGCTGGCTTCAGAAAAGGAATGATTATGATAAACGCCTTGTTCTGTACCCACCCCAAGAGCTTCAGAGACAATGTTCAGAAGGGTATGATGGTGGCTGCTGTAGGGTTCCTGTCTACCAGTCCCCAAAGTGTGTCCTGGATTGTAGCCAGGGGCCGGCTGGAAGGGATTTTTATTCTCTAGTAAGGGAAAATGTATCTCAGAATATGTATAGGGGTCAAAATGGGCTTTTATTCACTCTCAGAAGGAAGATTCCCTTAGAAACCTTCTGGTATATGGCCCAGGGGGTCAAGGAAACAATATACATTTGCCAATACTTGGAGTCCTCCAACAATATCTTGGACTCCTTATACTTGGTCTTGGACTCCTGCACCTTAGTCTTGGACTTCTGCTCCTTAGACTTGGACTCCTGCTCCTTAAACTTGGACTCTGGCGCCACGCTTAGGATCCAGCTTCATATTCTTGGGCACCTGCTCCGTTATTGTGGGCTTCAGCTCTCTTTATAGCTCCAGTGGCCTTGTTATTCCACTTGTATAAGTACAACCAAGCTCTTGCTGGTGATCAAAAGGCTTCCAAAAACCTCTTGGCAGAAACTCAAAAGGCCTGGGAAAGACCTCAAAAAAGACCCAGAAAGACTTGGAAAAGACCCTGTAAATTTCCAGCCAGCCACCTTTTTATAGTGTCCTTTTCCCAACAGTTCTGCCTTCAAAATGGCTTTCTTCAGAAGCTTAAACCATTGCCGCTCACTTTTTCCTATAATAACTTAAGCTTACATACTTACTTTCTCAAAAGCTTAAAGTATAATTCACTATTTACTTGCTTATATTTTAAGCTTTTGGCTTCCAACCAATCATTTTCATCAGAAAACCTGCCAGAACTCAACCAATGAATGCAGAGCGCAGAAATAAACCATTTCTGAAGTTCCACCGGGATCCAACTAGGAAAATAATTTCCACAGCTCAAACTGCTCAAAGCAACAACTCCTCGTGCACCAAAGCGTTAACTGGTCCATTATTCCAGCACCAGTCTTTCCTGCATTCAACCTGAACCAATTTAAATAGTAGAATACTATTTATACTGTTCTTTCTGGGCCTCTTCAACGTTTCCCCCATATATTTACAAATCTTGTAAAACCAAGGAAAACGTCCCATCAAAACAACTTTGTATCCAGCTCTCATAGCAACATACCTTCATCTATCCTAGGAATTTAATAAATAAATAAATATCTTACCCACACTTCTATCTACATTCCTTCTTGAGTTTACTACTAAACCAAGGCAAAACATTCTACATTTTCCCACTTTGGAAAATTAATTCAGCAAAATCTTGGCTCATTTCTCCGGACCACTAGTTCTTCACCATCATCTTTGGATCCTTCAGCCAGCTCATATTCCAGCTCTTCAGCTTAACCAGCAATCAGTCCATCTTAGACAATAAACAGCTCATTCCAGTCTTTCAACAGCTTATCAGTCCTCTGGCTACTCCTTTATCATGACCAGCTACTTTTGCATCATGATCTCTGAGTCCTCCAACTTATCCTCACTAGGAACCATCTTGGTTCCACCTGCAAAATGAACCATTTTGGTTCCAAACTTCAATATGAACCAACAGTCCTTCAACTAGCCTTCTCTGTGATCAAACAGTTCCTCTCCCTAGTCTTCTCTGCTGATTCTGTGAACCACCTTGATTCTTTATCTCAGTCCCCGTTACCAGAACTTGTAGACCCAGGCATGAGTCTACATCAAACTGGTGTTTGACTGGGCCCTTGCAAGTGGCATTCCACTTAGACCATCCAACCATAGATCCTCAAAGCCTATGTTGTTGTTTTTAATCACTCAGGTGATTAAGTCTGGGCTTTCAGTTGCAGAGTAATTAGCTCTACTTCCCAGAGGCCTGATCATACCAAGTTCTGCAGCTTGCTTTCCCAAGCAAACCGCCTTGGTGACACCTCCAAGCAAATCTATACCCTCCAATGCTCACTCTGGGCTCTCCCCAAAAGCTCCCATAGGGGCATAAACAAGGACACCCTACCAGTCTGTTAGGTAGAATGCTTTCTCACAGACCTCCTGTAAGCGTATCAGGGTACATAGAGCCCTCAGAGCTCTTCCCCTCCCTGGCTGCCCGCGTTACCCACCAGGGGTCCAAAACCTTCTCCACCTCAAACAGACAAAGTTCCCTGCTAGCTATCTCATTCTTCACCCTTTTGCAGCCACAGTTCCCTACTAGGTGAAGAACTATAGCCCACAGCAGCCAATATCTTCTGCTGGGTGGAGGCAACATCTGCCTCTAGTAGTCTTTACACCTACTAGCTAGGCCTTACCATCCCTAGTAGCCATCATTACCTACTAGGCCTCTACCTGCAACAAGCAACCAAAATTTTGCTTGACCAACATTAGCCCTTCCTGCAAACCACCAAACATGTGGACTGTCACAGCTGTCTAACTGAAGGATGATGCTAGAGAAACCTTACTGACCAGCCTTGAGGAAGACCCAGACCTCATACTCTCCTACAACTAATTCCTGGAGAGAATGAACTCTGCAACTACCCTGCTGGGGCCAAGATTCAAGCCTACATGGGACTCATATGCCTGACCCAAGGAAGGGACGACCTGGAGATCTACATACAACAATTCCTATGCCTGGCTGAGGCAGCCAAGATTCCTGACAACATATCAGGCCTGCATTTCAGAAAAGGTTTGAAACCACACCATGTCAGTCTAATGAGACACCACCAATGCAACCTCCCCAAAGACAAGCTCCTGGCTATTGCCAGAGGCATGGACTTCAGCCAATCACAAGGATACCACACTGGGCAACCCCGGAATAACCAAACCCCTGGTGCAAGTAGACCCTGTTTGAACATGACCCCCAAAGAGGGCAACAGTGGCAAAATTGACTGTAGGGATATAAAAGTGAGAATTCAAAAGTGAGAGTCTAAAAGTGGCCATGTCAACAATTTTTAAATTTTCAAAATGGCTTTTTATAATACAGTAATTACTTTTTCTTAACTTTTTTACTTGAGAGAATGATAAAAAGTATTTTATATGACCATAATAAATTTTAATTTCAGATGTGCTGTTTTAATTTAATTTTAAAATTTTAAAAGTGTCAACATTGCCACTTTTAGATTCTCACTTTTGAATTCTCACTTTTACATCCCTACAGTCAATTTTGCCACTGTTGCCTCAAAGAGTACCAACACTACGTCAGAAGTGGGCTATGTTTCTATTGCCACCAGAGTGGCTATTTATCCAAAGATTGCACTAGCTGCTCCAACGGAACCCAAGGAGCCACCATCTCAGTAATAAACAACGCTTCCCAGTCTTATCCTATCATTAGCACTAATTTATGTTACCATGACCATGAAGTGAACACTGTAGCCCTCCTAGACAGTGGGGCAACCCTCAAATACATGGAACATAGCCTAGCTGAGAAACTGGGTGTATCAATCCAAGGAAACTCCCAACTGGTAACCTTGGGTAACAAGACAACAGACCTATCCCACGAATGCAAAGAGTTTGTCTCCCTGAAGTTAAATGAGAGACTCCTGCCCACCAGATTCCACATAATGGAGAAGCTTCCCAAACCTGTAGTGTTAGGCTTTGAATGGTGGCTTGACCACCAATTGAACTTGGACTATAAGAACCATCAAGTGACTGTCACTCATGAGAGCCAAACCTTAGAGATCCCCTGCCTGAATCCCCAGAAGACCCCTAAGTTAAATAACATCACCATGGAATCCTGCAAAGCTGAGATTCCAAAATGTTTGAAGCCTTGGGAGTCCGTCTTCTCAGAAGAAGAAGCCACTGCCTTGACTAAACACAATCAGTTTGACCACACCATTGACCTCCTCCCTGGAACCCAAAGTAAGCATGAGACTGTCTATAGTTGTAATATGAAGGAACAAGCCGCCTTAAGAGAGTACTTGGACAAGATGTTGAAGAAGGGATATATATGTGTCTTCAAATCTCCTTGTTTGTCCCCTTTACTTTTTTTAAAAAGAAGGGCGGCAACCTACGTCCTTGTGTCAATTACCAGGACCTAAACAGCATCACAGTGAAAAACAGATACCCTGTAATCAATGCTGAAGACCTCTTAGACCAGTTTTCAGGAGCCAACATATTCTCAAAGGTTAATTTGAGGGACGCCTTTAACCAGATCCAGATCAGGCCTGGTAATGAATGGAAGACCACCTTCAAGACTAGAAAGGTATTTTTAAATACTTGGTTACTCCATTTGGGCTGTGCAACGCGCCCAGCACCTTTCAAACTATGGTGGACGTGGTCTTGAGAGGACTCAAGGATCAGTGTTGTGTAGCCTACTTAGATGACATCTTCATTTACAGTTGCACCCCTGAGGAACATGTTGAACACCTTCAAGCTGTCCTACAACGCTTCAAGGAACATGGACTCTTTTTTAAACTCCAGAAATGTGAGTTCTTTCAAGAGGAAGTAGATTTCATGGGGTACAATGTACTGAAAGGAGGGTTTGCAATGACACCCAATAAAATAGAGGCTGTGATGTCATGGCCTGAACCTAAGAGCCGCAAGGAAGTCAGAAGTTTCCTGGGATTGGCACACTTCTGCCGGGAATTGGTCCAAAATTTTTCTTCAATCTGCTTGCCCTTGACCCGCCTTACCTCTGAAAAACACCCCTTTTTGTGGGATGACGCCGCCAGATCTGCCTTTGAGTTGCTAAAGAACGCCTTTGTTTCCGCCCCTGTCTTGGCAATACCAGTTTACAATAAGCCCTTCATTGTGGAAACAGACGTCTCTGACTTTGCATTGGGGGGTGTTGCATCAGGAGGGGCATGATAGTAAGCTGCATCCCGTAGCTTACTACTCAAGGAAGTTCACTCTTCCTGAGTTGAACTAACCCATCTACAATAAAGAGATGCTTGCCATCATCCAGTCCTTGAAACATTGGAGAAGATACTTTTATGACGCCAGTCACCCAGTGAGAATCATGACTGATCACAAGAACTTGACATACTTCTTCAAACTGCAACAACTGAATCAGTGACAAGCTAGATGGGCCCTATTTCAAGAAGATTACAACTTATCAATCAGCTACAAGCCTGGCAGGATCACCATTGTACCTGATGCCCTAAGCCAAAGAGCCAATCTTTTTCCTAGAGCCAAAGAGATTGAAGAATTCAACACTAAATCCTTGCTGTCCCCAAACATGATTGAGCCAATGCTCCTATTTCTGGGACTAGCCAGTAGAAGAAAAGAAATCTAACTAGTTCAGACCCTAGACCAGCACTGCATATTCATCATGGAAGACTTAAAGAAAGATATCAACAGTTGATACTACCAAACTGGTTACTCCCTACATGAAAACACCCTGCAGCTACATGGACGCACCTATGTACCAGAAGGCCCAATGCACTTAGAGATACTGAAGGAATACCACAACTCCCCCATATCAGGACACCCTGGAATTACAAAGACTCTCAAAGGGATTCAGAGAACCTACATGTAGCCCAGGATGAAGCCAGAGATTGAAGGATACCTCAGTGGTTGCGAGACATGTGGATGTACCAAACCTAAGCAAGGAAAGCCAGAAGGATTAATACAACCCCTTCAGATTGCAGAAGGCCCTTGGAAGTCAGTTTTTGTGGACTACATTATGGAGCTACCCAATTCAGAAGGATTCAATACCATCCTTGTAATTGTCAATTGTTTCACCAAGATGGCCCACTTCATTCCAACAACAACCAAAGTAACAGCAAAGTAAACTGCCACTCTATTCTGGAACCAAGTATTCATGAACCACGGACTCCCACAAGAAGTGGTCTCAAACAGAGGCCCACAATTCACCTCCAAGTTTTGGGCCCAAATCCTAAAGAACTTGGGAATAAAAAGATCATTGTCTAATACATATCACCCCCAGAGCAACGGACAGACCAAGAGAGTAACCCAGGTCCTCAAATAGTACTTACAATGCTACGTTAACTTGGAACAGAACAATTGGGTAACCCACCTACCAATGGCTCAGTTTGCGTACAACAACCAAGACCACAGCTCCACTGGTATGTCCCCTTTCAAAGCCAACTATGGATTCAACCTCACATGAGATCCCCCCGCAGAGGAAGCCAATAACCCAGAAGGATGAGACTGGGTCAGCAACATCCACACATGCCAAGAAGAATGTTCCCAGAACCTGAGAAGAGCTGTACAAGTATACAAGGACTTTGTCAATAAAAAACAAAGCCCTGGCCCCCAATTAAAGTAGGAGACCTTGTGTACCTCAGTGCAAAGAACATCAAGACCACTGACCCTTGCGCTAGCTTGAGCCCCCAACAAACAGGTCCTTACAAGGTCTTACAACACATTGGTACCGTAGCCTATCAACTAGAACTGTCCCTCAGATGGAAGATTCACACGTATTCCACTGCTCCCTGTTATCAAAGAAGAAATGACCTTCTCTCCTGCACCAGATAGTGAGAACAGCTCATCCACCCATCAAAATAGGAAGCTTCACAGAACACAAGGTCAAAGCCATCCTGGGACACAAACTCTGATACCAGAAACCCCACTTCCTGATCAAATGGAAAGGGTACCCCAACAAAGATAATACTTGGGAACCAGAATCCAACCTTGAGAACATCGCTACCCTGCTGAAGGAATATAAGTCTCAGGATACAATAGTTTTAAAAGCTATGGCAACAAGCAAAAATACTTCAGATTTAAATGAAATGATTTCAGATTTAAACAAAATCCAACTCTCAGGTTAAAATATACACTCTGTTAACAGGGTTTATTGGTGTTAATGGGCAAAATGGGTCAACACAGCAACAAAGGGCTCACATGCAAAGCAAAACCATTCAAAATACAATCCAAAATACATTGATTCACAAACAAAATGGTGTGAGTTGACTTTTGGTGTACATATTTTTAATATGTGAATTGGTGACAAAATACACCCAAGCTTGATGTATCAAAACTCAATCCAAAAACAAAACACAATAGCAACTCACTATGTAAACAAAATCACTCAATCAGTTTATGAGTTGGGTTGTGATCAAGAATGATACCAAGGTATCTAAAATAAGACACAAGATCTGAAACAAAAATTTTAAAAATATTGTGTTGGGTGCTTAATTTGCCGTAAAATATGGGAAAATGGGTGGAAATTATTTTGGGTATTCTAAAAGGGGTGTGGTAAAACCACAAACAACTAACTAAGAAATAAAAAATCTATAATTGGGATATTGAGTGGGAAAAAATATTAATTGAATATCCATAAATAGATAAAGGCAAAAATTAAAAATAGGGAGTAACTTAATTAAGTTTTATTTAATATTTTATTAAATTCTCAAAATAGAAGGAACACAGCAACAGACTACCATTGCACCTGTTGTGCGCCGCAGTTGCAGTTGCCCCCGTGGGTCAAAGAATAGACTTAGTGCAACACAAGTGCCTACTCAGGAGGGAGGCGGGAGAGGAGAGTTCCATAGTGACGCTACACTGACACAGCTGGTTCAAGGAGCACAAGCTGCTAGGGTGTAGAGCATAAACCCTTGGGTCCCAAAGCTGACCTGGAAGCCCACTAAGGTTACCACTACCAAGAAAGTTAGAGACAAGGAGGTAGAACTTACTTTGTATGTGTTTGACGTTGTGTACTAGCAAGAGTTGGTCCCTTCAGCCATGCTGGAGAAGGTGAAGCCTGTACTTGATACTAGCTACAAGCCCTACGTCAGTGATAGCAATCAGGAGGAGGAAAAGGAGCTCAAGTTCCACCAAACCAATGAGGAACAGTTAGTGCTAAAGGAAGTTGCTGCGTTTTACACCAAGGTGCCCATGCCCTGTGTTGTGCCCAACGCCAACGAGCCAATCCCTGCTGCTAAAAAGCCTGCTCACAAGCGCATTCCTGACATTAAGCACATCATCCTTCTCCAGCTCATGCAGGAATCTGGTGATTACAAGGCGGCTGCGGCTCTTGTTGGGGTGGATCACAAGTACGCCTCAAAGACCTTCAACAAGTTCATTGATGCTGGCCAAGTCCTTGCCGCGGAGAAATCCTTGCGTGTTTCCACCATGCTCACAAAGGAGAACAAATGGGCAATATGCCAGTGGATCACCCGGGAAAGCCATCTTGAACTGACAAATATACAGGCCATGGTCAAGTCTGCTTTTGGGGTTGAGGCCTCAATTTTCTTTTACTACCATCTGCTCAAGGGGATGTGCTTTTCCTAGAAAAAGCTCAGGGTATCTCCCTACAACAGAAACAGCCCAGCCAATATTAGGACCCGGAAAAATTACGCTGAGGAGTACACTGCCCTCAAAGCCAAGAGGATGGTGAAATTCTATTATGTTGACAAATCATCATTTGCCTTGTTGATGTGCAATGGGTATGGGTATGTCCCCAAAGGCTCCAATGACGGGATGGCTTGGCGTGCTGCAGTCCGCGCTACAGCATACTCAATGGTGGCTCTCCCTGGTCCAAAGGGGGTTGAGATTTATCAAATAATATTGGGTTCTCACAACAGCCATACCTTCTTGTCATTCCTCCAATTGGTCCAGGAGCACCTGAGGCGCACAAGCCCGAGCTTTACCAATGTGATTGTGTTGGACAACGTTGGTCTCCACAAGGTGGCTGACATTCTTGAGGAATTCCCAATGATTGACACAAGCATTGTGGTGGGCCCCCAGCAATTGACCACAGCAAATTTGTGCCTTCTCTTCTTCCCTGCCTATTTGCCCTTCCTAAATCCCATTGAGGAAGTCTTTGGGTATCTCAAGCAAGTTATCAAGCAAGGAACCTCAACAGGGACCGAGGACCTGTTTGATTTGCTGCAGGCCGGGATCCATACCCTCCCAGCTGAGACCGTGGCCAAATTCTATGGCCACACTGATTTGTTCATCCCTGTGTGCCTAGCCAAACAGCCAATCAATTAAAGGCTTAATGTGTTCAATTTTTTTATATTCTCTAATTTACTATTCAAGATTTATTGATTATCATTTTATATTTAGATGGTTCCACGTCCACAATCACATTCAGAAGATCCATCAATAGATGTAAGTAATTTATTTATTTTATTATATATTATTTAATATGTTATCTGAGGTTATCCCAAACACTTGATACTGGATTACGCAAATATATTTATATCACTCTTGTCAAATAAATATAAAATAGTATTATAAAAATCAAACATAAATTATAAGGTTGAAATTTATTTTATTACCATATTATTTTATACTTTTATGAAACCCATGTCCGCAATATATTTTGCAAATCTTGTTTGCTAAAATATTATTTGAAAAATTATTTATAATATAAAAATATAGTAGAGTAAAAATATATTTATTGATATAGAGATAAAATTAAGTGCACCTATAATGGGTTTGGTGGTATGTACCCACCCTGCAATGGAGGTGGCACACAACCTCCACCGCCACACCGTAGACAGTGGATAAACTCTTATTAAAGTATTTGCGCCTGCTGGTAAAAAGAAGGATGGTGAGGTGGGAATGGAAGAGCAGCTTTTCTGGTGGGGCTGCAAACCCAAAGATCCCAGCCAGGACCAGGGCGTCCTGGATGACGTGATCCACCGAGTCATACCCAGGGGGGACCTACTTCCCGTCCAGTGAGAGCCTGGCCTTGTCAACCCCAAGAAGGACCCCGTCTAGGTCCTCTACACTGGCGCTCATCCCAAAGAAGAAAAGATACCCAAGGTAAACAACAAGGTGAAGCCTTTGTCAAGCAAAGGCTTCTGTAAACTCATAAAATTTGTTGTCTACAGCGCTAATCTTCTTCTTGTGCTTGGTTTTGGCAAAGGTCAGCTCCATAGCTGCAGGGACCCCCATCTTGTTGGCACTCCAGGCCAGCCCAAAGTCTGCCAGGAGGATTTTTGTCTTCTTTACGGCTTTTGCGTCTGCAACAGCCAATTTTGACACCACACACCCAAAGTTCTCCAACAGGTAAGAGATGGTATGCTCCACTGGGAAGCAGAAGCAAGCAGCCGCATGAGCCTGGCCCATCTCCGGTATATTCTTGAATGGGAGCGTTGCCAGGACGTCCCAAACAAGCTCAATGGAGTTTACACAGTAAACTCCACTGAGGTTACCCGGGTCCAGGCGGACCAGTTGAGCATCCTTGTAGGCAGTAGCTGCCCACTCGCCCCCTCACCATGCAAAAGCCCAGCCAATGCCTCACTGGACATTGGGAATGTACCATGGATCCTGTCTTCAAGCTCCTGCAAGACAGGGGGGGACAGGAAAAGCTGTTTGGCCACATGAGTGGCGTAGTTGGAGTAGAAGGTGGGGGGGGGACAAAAGGAACCAGGACCCGGCAGAGTTCATCATCAACATCTTCTAAAAAAAAGGTAAGTATTTAAGAATTTTTATTAATTATAATTTTTTAGGTTACTTTCTTGGGTTTCTTCCTTGCCAGGGGCTTCAGCCAGCTTTGCCATTCTTGGCATAAGCAATTGCGCTGGCAATTTGGTATCCTCTGCCCTGGCACGCTTAGCAGGTTTGAGGTGGGCATAAATCTCCAGATCATCAACCCAGACGGATGGCGTGGAAAGATTGTATGCCTTGAACTGGAGGCCCTCAATCACAGTTTTTTGAATATTTAGTAAGCGCTCAATGGTCTTCTCTGGGGTGTCTGGTATTTTGGTCATAAGGGCCTTTGTGGACACCTTGTCTATTTTGTCCCCTTCAAGGACAGCAGACTTCACTTTGGCTTTGACCTTGCGGTCAATGTCCTTTATTTTGGCAATTGCCAAGTTGAGGTCCTTCAGAAGCTTTTCCAATTCTTTCATTGATTTTTACTAACTTTTCCATATGTTTTTATAGCTTTTCCCCCAATAAATTGTGTATTATTTTGATACTGATGCCTCTTTGTTTATTCCTTTTTGTTTTCCCATTTACTACATTATCCCATCTTTTTACCCATTTTGTATGTTTTACGCTCATCTTGATATTTGTTGTTTGCTTTGTGTTGGCATTGTTTCCTTGATTACCATATTATTTTTGGCGCTTGACATAGCCCCTTGCAAAAATAGTAACAACAATTTGGTGATCAGCTAAATTTGAATTAGAAAATTATAGTGTTAACTGTTTTTAGATAAAGTTGTTACTGATCCAAATTCAAAACCTTAATTATAAACTTTAAGCCAATCAGGAGCCAAGTGATAAAGTGATTGTTGTGACATAAGGGTCATTCAATAATTCTTTGATGCATGTGCGCTAATTAATATGATTGGCTGGATGTTTTGCCATTGTACGCCATTGCCGCTGTGGTGAGTTGTTGATGGACCAGTGCTAACCCAGCAGCTGATTGGGCACTAGTCCATCAACAACTTTCCACAGCGGCAATGGCGTACAATGGCAAAACATCCAGCCAATCATATTAATTAGCGCACATGCATCAAAGAATTATTGAATCATCCTTTATGTCACAACAATCACTTTATCACTTGGCTCCTGATTGGCTTAAAGTTTATAATTAAGGTTTTGAATTTGGATCAGTAACAACTTTATCTAAATACAATTAACCTATAATTTTCTAATTTAAATTCAGTTGATCACCAAATTGCTGTTAATATTTTCACAAAGGGATGTGTTTGGGTACTAAAAATAACTATGTTCAGGATCTAGATACACAACATAGTAAATATATGATTTTATAGAAATAAGCTGAACATAAAGAATATAGCCAACTATAAACAAAGAGAACACAAACAATTTAAATTCAAAATAAAGATAATATAAATAGAAATTTTTTGGGACCAGGGGGTTTATTGAGGCGGGGAAGAGTGATGCCTGGTAGACAGAATGGCGTGGGAAGGAAGGCGTAGAGGCAGTACTGGCCTGGGGGTCTGGGATTGGATGGGTTGGGTTTGCAGGTGGGGGGTATTAGTGGCAGGGGTGGAGGCAGGAGGATTGCACGTGATGGCCACCATATACCGCTCATTGTACTCCTCACCAGTCATTGGCTGGATGGGCTGGTAGGTGGCTATGGCACAGGGTGGTAGGCACTTATCCTTGCATGATTGGTTGCCCATGTTCACATGGAAAACCATTTGCGCAAACAAGTCAGCCACCATTTGGTGACCAAAGAGAAAATTGTGATCAAGGACCCCAAGATAGAAGTTGTTAAAAGCCTGAGGGTGGTGCTCCTGGAGTGTATCTCCAATATTAAAGAACACAACATCTGCCAGATGGACTTTGGCGTGGCCAGCTGGGTACACTGAGGCCTAGTGCCTGCGTTGCTGGATGGCCTCAAGGGTAGTGAAGCTACCCTCCATCTGGTGTCTCAAGAAAACCTGGTATTTGGAATTTGAGCCATCCCAGGAGTCAAGCAATCCACTGAGGATATGGCTGTATGAGTACCCATCAATGAAATCAGGGTTTGTCTGATAGTAGAAAAAACCCTTAGCTGAAACAGCCAGAAATGCACCAATAAATGTCCCCTCCTTGACCTTCTTCCTTCCATTCTTGGTGGTGGCTTTTCCTTGCTCACTGAAATTGTCAAATGCAATCAATAACTTGTAGTACAAGACAAACATGATGTCATCTGTTAGACTTGTCAATCATCTGACCAGGGTTGATTTGATTGCGGTGTCATATGGGGAATCCTCAGTACCATCCCATTGGTTGCCGGCAAAATTTGTAAGAACCTTAATTGAAGCCACCTTTCTGTGCATCCAGAGCTGAACCATGCGCTCAGACACCCAAATGCTATGGTGCGCAAGTTGCTTCTGGACCTGGGTCAAGGAAAGCTTGGGGTCCCTCTGGAGGAGGTCAAGCATTATTGGGTATGCCTCATTGATCTGGGACTCTGTGGCCTTCTTTGGCTTCTTGGCTGTCCCAATCAGATTTCCCTTATTCATCAGGTTGTTGAATTCCCGTATGACAGTAGCCTGGGTGAATTGTAATTGGCTGGCTATCTGATCCCAGGACAGACCTTGCAGGTTGAGTGCCACAATTTCCTGAAGAATTTGGGCAGTGATTATTCTGTGTTTGGGGCGCTGGGCAGCAGGAGCTGAAGCCTGATTGGCTGAAGGGGGGCAGGTTGGGCAGTGTCAGGAAGTCTTTCCAAATCAAGGTTGCCATCCTGATTGGTTGGTTGATGGACAGCTTGTGCAGGGGTGGGTGTGAGAGCAAGGGCAGAGCTAGACGCTAAGTGACTCTCAAACAAGTCAATGCCATATGGGTCAGGGGACAGTAACAGGTCAGCTTCCTTGTTACCCGCCTCAAAGGCTTGGGTGTAAACAGGTGCCTCCACGTTCTGAGCCTTGACTCCATTGAAGCTGGTCTGGCTGCTGCTGGCTTGGCTGCTGGCGCAGTTGAAGATGTTACTTGTAAAAACCATTGTAAAAAACCTAGGATAAAATCACTAAAAGTAGAAATTTTAAAAATTAATAATTTATTTTTATTATAATCTCAAGTCCATATTTGAAGGTTCTAAAAACCTTTTCATACAAATCTGGAGCCATAAAAATGGATAAAATGCCTCTGTTCCTAAATTGGATAGCTATTGATTGGCTGTTAAATTGATATTTTTCTATTTTAGGCTGCTCATACTACACATCTTGTGTTAGTTCATTTTGTTTTGTGCTTGTGTAATCTTGCTTCTAGATTGCTCAATATTTGTTTTGTTTTAGTTCTTCTGTTGGTGCCTCATATGAATCCTGATTGGATTATAATATACTCCAGAACAGCATCCATCCATTTCACTTGTTGTGTTGGTTCATTTGTTTGTGGTTTGAACTACACCACTTGATGTTTGCTTTAATTTTGTATAATGGGTTAGTGAAATTTTGTTTTTGGTTTGAAAGTTCATTTATTAACCAAAAATATTTAAATTAATTGAATTCTGAATCTTGCGCAACTTGGATTTTGTTTAAATCTGAAGTATTTTTGCTTGTTGCCATAGCTTTTAAAACTACTATAAAGAGCTGTGCTCTGCAAGCTCAACTATGATGGGGGATGATATCAGGGCCTAGGATGGGCCAGACAAAACCCTATGTTGCATTGGGTCAACACTTTCAAAGGAGCAATCACGCGACCAAACAATCATGTCATCAATCACGCAGATTAACCCAAAGAAAACTTTAATTCTAAGTGGAGAATAAAACCCTGGTCAGTGCCAAGCCTGGGGACAATTGAAAACTGTCCCAAATCTAAGTGGAAAGATTTTAATTGGCCCACACTCTCTGAAACCCAGAATTGGGGACTTGGGTTGCCAAATGGCCCAAAATTCCCCTGCCAGCATCCCAGGGCAAAAATAATGAAAGGATCCATCTAACTGACAAATCAGGAGTCACCAATGGAACCCAGCTTGAGAATAATCTATTGACAACCAATAAGAAGTTGCCAGTAATCCCAATTGCAGTTTCCTAGCAGGATATAGATGGGAACACTGGCAATCCCCTTTCTTTGTTGACATCTTAAAGTTAAACACCTTTATGCTCAGGATTCCTTATTTTCTTGCAAGATCTATCTACTTTTGCACCAGCATAACTATCCTGTTTGCATTTATTTTCAACTCCATTACGCTTTAACAACTCACGTATTTGCTCCTCCTGGCCACCAAGAGTGATCATTTTGCCCTTCATGCTGGAGATCCCTCCTACTCCTCCCTTACCAACTGTGCCTCCTGCCCAGTACTTTAGTAAGTTGGGTTTTGTCTATATCACAGTATTAGGGCTTACCAACCTGGTTGTGCCCCATACTGAAAATTGGCAATCCCTAGCTACTGCAGCCAACTATCTGACCAGGATTGCGCCTATTGTGTACTTGGCCTTCCAGGCCCAGCCTGCCTCCCCTGCGGGAGTCCAGCCAGATTCTGGTATAGGCCATGGCATATAGTGTTTCAACTGTTTATTTGTCTCTTTGTTTTTTATTCATTTCTTCTTATATGTCTAGCTTATTTCTATATAATATCATATCATATTTTACTATACAGTGTATCCAGAACACTTTTATTTTTAACTCTTTAAACAGCCGCTTGAGATAAGATAACAGTAAATTTAATGTTTAGCCAAGTTTAAATCAGATAATTATATGTATATGGTGTTTAGAGAAGTTGTCTGTGATCTGAATCCAAAACCTTGATGATAAAATTCAAGCTGGCAGGAGCTGTGCTTAAAAAAATTATTGTGACATAAATGGCCATCCAAAGATACTTGGATTCATGGGGGCTAATCAATCTGATTGGCTGGTTGTTTTGCCACTGTGGGCCATTGATGCTGTTGTAAGTTGTTTGTGGGCAAGTGCTCAATCCACAACTAGGATAACACTAGTCCACAAACAACTTGCCACAGCATCAATGACCCACAGTGGCAAAACAACCAGCCAATCAGATTGATTAGCCCCCATGAATCCAAGTATCTTTGGATGGCCATTTATGTCACAACAATTGCTTTTAAGCACAGCTCCTGCCAGCTTGAATTTTATCATCAAGGTTATGGATTCAGATCACAGACAACTTCTCTAAACACCATATACATATAATTATCTGATTTAAACTTGGCTAAACATTAAATTTACTGTTATCTTATCTCAAGCGGCTGTTTACAGGGTTAAAACAATACAACAATTATGGAGCCACAGTCAACCACAAAACAAACAACATAAATTGAGACTATCTAAAAAACATATACACAATGGGTAAAATAAAGCAAGATATGGGATTTAGTAATTATATAGAAAAACAAGCAAGAAAAATAGATGGGCAACAATACCTAAACTATACAGAGTTTATTTGGATGAAAGCTATAGAAACATATGATAATGCTTGAAAAATCAGTGAGAAAGCTTGAGAAGCTTCTGAAGGTCCTTGGCTCTGCAACTTCTGAGATCAAATAAATGAATCAAAAAATTCAAGCAGAAGTCAAGGCAGCAGTTCTTTCTGGAGAGAAAATTGACAAGGTCAATATAAAGACCTTGTAGGCTGAAATGCCTGACTTGTTGGAGAAGACAGTTGAACATCTTATCAATGTCCAGAAGACTGTAGTCAAGGGACTACAGTTCAAAGCACAAACACTTTCCATGCTTTCTGCTGGGCAGATGATCCTGAGATGTATGAAAATCTCAAGCCTGCAAAAAGTGTCTGAAAGGAGGAAACAGAAATATATGTGCAGCTTGTTGTGCCCAAGATGGCCCACCCTATAGAAGCAGCCAGGAACAAAGCAGCCAAAGAAAGTACTAATAAAAACCAATAAAAAATTAAGTAATTATATTTTCCCTAAAATTATTTATTATATTGTTAGAAAGACTCTAGTTCCATATGTCCCTGACACGTTTTATTTAAATTACACCAGCAATGTGGGCCATTAGCTATCCTTGACACCTCCAGTGATCCACAAGCAAGAAGACCATATAAACAGAATGTTCCTGGTGAATAAAGAAGCTCTTACTAAGTTGACATCAAGCAAAAATGCATCAGAATGGGCACTTTTAGTATACAAGGATGTACACCTGGTTTGCTTAGACCTGGAAGTCATTAGTGGAGTTTACTATGTAAACTTCATTGAGCTTGTTTGGAACGTCCTGGGAATGCTCTCATTCAAGAACATACCAGAGATAGAGCAGGCCCATGAAGATGCTTGCTTCTGTTTCCCAGTAGAGAATATCTTATCTTACCTGCTTGAGATCTTCGGGGACACAGAGTCAAAATTGGCTTTTGCCAATGCTACAGATTCAAAGAAAACCAAGATTATCTTGGCAGTCTTTGGGCTGGTATGGAGAATTGGTAAGACGGGGGTACCATCAATAATGAAGATAAAGTCCTCTAAAACAAATCCCAAAAAGAATATATGTACAGTATACAATAAACTGTATGAGTTCATATATGTCTTTTCTGGACAAAGATTAAACCTCATGGCTTACCTTGGGTACCTGTTTTTTAGGATGGGTGAAGTTTTTGAAGCCCTTGACAGAGTTCCACTCAGGGTCAACAAGGTAAGGCTCTCCCTAGACAGCAAGAAGATTGCCCCAGGATACGGCTCAGTAGACCATGTAATCCAAAACACTCTGGTCCTGGCTAGGATCTATGGGGTTTCAGCCCTGTCAGAAAAGCTGCTCTTTAATTCACACCTCACAATTCTCCCATTTAAAAATAACTGGGATTATTTTACAGTAGTTTTAAAAGCTATGGCAACAACCAAAAATACCTCAGATTTAAACAAAACAATTTCAGATTTGAAAAAAATCCAACTATCAGGTTAAAATATACACTCTGTTAACAGGGATTTTTGGCGTTGATGGGCAAAATGTGTCAACACAGCAAAGAAGTGCTCACGCGCAAAGCAAAACTATTCAAAATACAATCTGAAATACATTGATTCATAAAAAAATGGTGTGAGTTGATTTTTGGTATACATATGTTTACTATGTGAATCAGTGACAAAATACACCCAAGCGCAGTGTGTCAAAACTCAATCCAAAAACAAAACACAAAAGCAACTCACTACGTAAACAAAATCACTCACACAATGTATGCAATGGATTGTAACCAAGAATGATACCAAGGTATCTAAAATAAGACACACAATTTGAGACATAAATTTTAAAAATATTGTGTTGGGTGCTTAATTTGGCATAAAATCTGGGAAAATGGATGGAAATTATGTTGGGTATTCTAAAATGGGTGTTGTAAAACCAAAAAACTAATTAAGAAATAAAAAATCTATAATCAGGATATGAGGGGGAAAATATTAATCAAATATCTATATTCAGATTAAAGCAAGAATTAAAAGTAAGTAATGACTTAATTGAAAATTATTTAGTATTTTATTAAATTCTCAAAATGGAAGGAACTCAACAACATAGTACCAATGCACCCGTTGTGCGCCGCGGTTGCGGTCACCCCCGCGGGTCAAAGAAAAGAGTTAGTGCAACCCAAATGCCTACTCAGGAAGGAGACAGGAGAGGAGAGTTCAATAGTGACGCTGCACTGACACAGCCGGTTTGAGGAGCACAAGCTGTTAGGGTGCAGAGCATCAATCCTTGGGTCCCCAAGCTGACCCAGAAGCCCACCAAGGTTACCACCACAAAAACAGTTAGAAACAAGGAGGTAGAACTTACTTTGTATGTGTTTGACGTTGTGTACCGGCAAGAGTCAGTTCCGTCAGCCATGCTGGAGAAGGTGAAGCCTGTACTTGACGCTAGCTATGAGCCCTACATCAGTGATGGCAACCAGGAAGAAGACAATGAGCCTGAGTTCTATGGAACTTATGATGGACAACTGGTGTTAAAGAAGGTTGCAGCCTTCTATACCAAGGTACCTATGCCTTGCAAGCCAGTCCCTGAGCAGGATCCCATTTCAACTACTCCTGCTAAGCCCACCCAGAAGCGCAACCCAGATATCAAACACATCATTCTGCTCAAGCTGTTGCGTGAATCTGGTGATTACAAGGCGGTTGCAGCTCTTGTTGGGGTGGATCCCAAGTACGCCTCAAAGACCTTCAACAAGTTCATTGATACTGGCTGAGTCCTTGCTGTGGATAAATCTTTGCACATGTCAACCATGCTCACCAAGGAGAACAAATGGGCAATCTGCCAGTGGATAACCTGAGATTGTCATCTTGAACTGGAAAATATACAGGCCATGATCAAATCTACATTTGGGGTTGAGGCTGCAATTTCCTTTTTTATCTTTTAGTCAAGGGAATGCGCTTTTCCTGAAAAAAGCTCAGGGTATCCCCCTACAATTGTAATAGCCCGGCCAACATTGACATCTGGAAAAAATACGCAGAAGCATACACTGCCCTCAAAGCCAAGGGGACAGTCAAACTCTATTATATTGATAAATCAGTATTTGCCTTGTCTATGCAGAATGAATATGGGTATGTCCCAAAAGGCTCAAATGACAGGGTAGCTCAGCGTGCAGAAGTCTGCGCCACAGCCTAATCAATGGTGGCTCTCCTTGGTCCAAAGGGGGTCAAGCTGTATCAAATAATATTGGGTTCTCACAATAGCCATACCTTTCTGTCATTCCTCTAATTGGTCCAGGAGCACCTGAGGCGCACAAGCCTGGGTTTCACCAACTTCATTGTGCTGAACAATGTTGGTCTCCATAAGGTGGCAGATATTCTTGCAGAATTCCAGGTCATTTAGCCTGGTGTTGCCATTGTCTCACAACAATTGGCTACAGCGCCTTTACGTTTTCTCTTCCTCCCTGCCTATTCCCCATTACTCAACCCAATCAAAGAGGTCTTTGGGTGGCTCAAGCAAGTCATCAAGCAAGGGACCCAACTGGGACCAAGGACCTATTTGATTTGCTGCAAGCCAGGATTCATATCCTCCCAGCTGAGACTGTGGCCAAATTCTATGGCCACGCTGATTTGTTCATCCCCGCCTGCCTTGCCAAACAGCCAATCAATTAAAGGCTTAGCTTGTACAACCTTTTTATATTCTCTAATTTAATATTTAATATTTATTAATTATCATTTTATATTTAAAAGCTTCTAAGCTCACAAGCACATTCAGCAGGAACATCAATGAAGGTTTGCAATTTATTTATTTTATATTAATTTTTATTATTATGGCATCTGAGGTTATCCCAAACACTTGATACTGGATTACACAAATATATTTATATCGCTTTTGTCAAATAAATATAAAAATCAAATTGAAAAAAGTTAAATGTAAAGTGTACACAATAGAAGTAAATTTTATTAAATTAAATATATTTATGATTATATGATGCCCTTCTCCGGGATTTATTTCTCAAAACTTGTTTGCTAAAATAATAATTATAAAAATTAATTTTTTTAAAAAGCAAAATCTAAAAGTGTAGCTTATATTGAGTAAGGAGATTTTTATTGAGTGCACCTGTAGTGGGTTTGGCGGTATGTACCCACCCCGCAATGGAGGTGGTACACAACTTCTGCTGCCACACCATGTACGGTGGATACACCCTGCTGGAGGTATTCTTGGCGGCAAGTAAAAGAGAGGATAGTGAGGTGGGAATGGAGCAGCAGCTTTTCTGGTGGGGCTGCAAACCCATAGATTACTGCCAGGACCAGGGCAACTTGGATTATGTGGTCAACGAAGTTGTACCTGAGGGGACCTTCTTCTCATCTAATGAAAGCTGGGCCTTGTCAATCCCAAGAAGGACCCTGTATAGGTCCTCCATGCTGGCACCCATTCTGAAGTAGAAGAGATACCTGAGGTAAACAACAATATGAAGCCTTTGTCTAGAAAAAGCTTCTGTAAACTCACAGAATTTATTATACACAGTACTAATCTTCTTCTTATGCTTTGTCTTGGCAAACATGAGCTCCATTGCTGGAGGGACCCCCATCTTGTTGGCACTCCAGGCCAGCCCAAAGTCTGCCAGGAGAATCTTGGTCTTCTTTATGGTATTGCGGCTGCAACAGTCAATTTACCCACCACATGCCCAAAGTTCTCCAACAGGTAAGACAGAGTGTGCTACACTGGGAAGCAGAAGCAAGCAGCTGTGTGTTCCTGGCCCATCTCTGGTATGTTCTTGAATGGGAGCATTGCCAGGACATCCCAAACAAGATCAATGGAGTTTACTGGGTCCAGGCGGACCAGTTAGGAATCCTTTTAGGCAGTAACTGCCCACTCAGATGCCCCCTTGCCAGGTGTCAGCCCAGCTAACGCCTCCTGGGACATTGGGAAGGTACTGTGGACGCAGTCCTCCAGCTTGCGCAAGACAGGGGGGACAGAAATAGCTTCCTTGACACATTATTGGCGTAGAAGGTGGGGAGGACAAAGGGGATCAGGACCCAGTGGAGTTCACTGTCTAAGTTTTCTAAAAAAAGGTAAGTTTTTAAAAAATTTATTAATTTATTTTTTAGGTTACCTTTGCGTGTTTCCTCCTTGCCTGCAGCTTCAGCAGGCTTTGCTATTCTTTGTGAAAGCAATTGCACTGGCAATTTGGTGTCCTTGGCTCTTGCACGCTTTGCAGGTTTGAGGCAGGCATAAATCTCAGGGTCATCAACCCAGACAGACAACACAGAGAGGGCAAAGGACTTGAATTTGAGGCCTTCCACCACGGGTTTCTGGAAATTTAATATGCATTCAATGGTTTTTTTGGATGTGTCTGGCATCTTGGCCATGATTGCCTTGGCAGAAACATTTTTGATTCTGTCCCTTGTAAGGACGGCGGCCTTTACTTTTGCCTTGACCTTGCGGTCAATATCTTTAATTTTGGCAATCACCGAGTTGAGGTCTTTAAGTAGTTTTTCAAGTTCTCTCATTTGATTTTTTTACTAACCTTTCCTTATATTTTTATAGCTTTCAGCCCAATGAAATATGTGTTATTCTGATGTT
This sequence comes from Entomophthora muscae, assembly GCA_014839935.2. Lineage (NCBI taxonomy): Eukaryota > Fungi > Entomophthoromycota > Entomophthoromycetes > Entomophthorales > Entomophthoraceae > Entomophthora > Entomophthora muscae. Next base: position 534,800 of record QTSX02001429.1, read on the forward strand.
TTTGCCTCTTTGTTTATCCTTGTTTGTTTCCCATTTACTACAATATCCCATCTTCTACCCATTTTATATATGTTTTACACTTAACTCTATGTGTTTTTTGCTTTGTGTTGGAATTGTTTACTTAATTGCCATATTATTTTAAGCACTTTGAAATTTCCCTTATGAAAATATTAACAAAAATTCAGTGATCAGCTAAATTTGAATTAAAAAATTATAGGTTAATTGTGTTTAGATAAAGAGTTACTGATTCAAATTCAAAACCTTAATGATAAAATTTAAGTCAATCAGGAGCCAAGTGATAAAGTGATTGTTGTGACATAAAGGGTTATTCAATAATTCTTTGGTGCATGTGCGCTAATTAATATGATTGGCTGGATGTTTTGCCATTGTGTGCCATTGCTGCTATGGCAAGTTGTTGATGGACTAGTGCCCAATCAGCTGCTGGATTAGCACTAGTCCACCAACAACTTGCCACAGCAGCAATGGCGCACAAAGGCAAAACAACAAGCCAATCATATTAATTAGCACACATGCACCAAAGAATTATTGAATAACCCTTTATGTCACAACAATCACTTTATCACTTGGCTCCTGATTGGCTTAAAGTTTATCATTAAGGTTTCAAATTAAGATCAGTAACAACTTTATTGTCAGGGACCCACTTGGCAGGGAACCAGTTCCCTATCTGGTGGGCCAAGGCTCCTAAATTTAGCCCTGCTACTACCAATCCAATGGGCACTGTGATCATGGCAAGATGACCTAAGTGTCCCAGGTAGGCAAATCTTCCCATCAGGGAGCTGAAGCGCCCCAACAGATAATATCCTACCACGTAAGATAGCAAGTAGAAGGAGGCGTATGGTCAGACCAGAGAAGGTTCAGCCTGAGGAGGGAAAGGAGAGGAATAGACATAATTAAAATTTCTTCCCCAGTGACCTGAGGGATACCTGAACCAACCATGAGTGAGGGATTCCTTATGATGAGAGTTGTTGGGAGATGAGTTGTACCAATCTGTGGTTGGATTAGGATTTTCCAACGTCCACACCACAGATAGAAAAGATGCTAGAAACCAGAACAGGAAAAGGCTTCCCTGCATGGCTTCAAGAAGAGATTTAGAGACAAGTGTAATCAAAGGTAGTAAAAGGTCTTTATTGTTGGAACAAGTAGAATTGATAATGATTGACCACTTAAATAGCCTCAAAATAGAGGCTGACACATTTAAGTGGTTATTTGGGGAATAAGAGGGATTTACATGAGTGGATAATTAGAAAAAGTACCTTTTTCAGGTAGTGGTTAAATTGGAGCTTAATAAAAAGGTATACAGGACTTATGATGATACTAGAGGAGCCAGGGATTTGCCACAAGTTAATAAGTAATGAGCGCCTTAATTGTTACATCTCAAAGAACATCAAGTATGGAGCTTTGATTAAAGTTAAGTAGAGCAGGTTGCCAAGCGTTAAGCATGATTGAAGCAGCCAATCAGAAACCCAGTGGTAAGTGACGTTGTTTGGTACAGTATTAATCTTTTTGCACTTGATTTGAAGTTTGAAAGCAAAAACTGAATCAATTGGTTTGACATAAATAGGTAATGTATGCACTTTACATGATTTTGAACTCAAATTGTCCCAATATTTAGGGTTCTGAGTTTGAACCCCATCTGTGTCTCTTACTATGTTGAACTGGGTGTCTTCAACTTGATTGCTGATTCCTATTGTTGTTTTTTCTTGGTTGATTGACTCCAAACAATTGAGGTAGTCAGGGGAGAATTTCCTGACACTATCCTCCCCAGGAAGGCCCATCCCTTCCAGATTCTCTTTGTAGAGGGAGAGGACTTCAGGTGCATTCTCTAGGTTCTCTTATGGTTCCCAGGAGTTAGATTCTACCTCATAGCCCTTCCATTTTACAAGGTATTGACATTATCCTCAAGAGATGTGGTGTTTGATTATGTCCTCTACTTCCCACTCAGGTGTATGATTTAAGATAATAGGAGGAGGGTCCTTGTGGTTCAGGTCAGATGATGAGCCCTTGAATTTGAACAGAAGGATGATGTGGAAAACATCATGGGCTGAGGAGCCTTCAGGGAGTTTGAGTCAGAAGTTAACATCAGAGCATTGCTCAATGACCAATAGGGGCCCTATCTTCTTTGGGCCTAGCTTTTGCCCCAGAATATCCAGTTTAAGGTTCTTGGCATTGAGGAACACATAGGCTCCCACTTTAATGTCTTCAGGAATTCTTTGATGTCTATCTGCTTGGGTCTTATACTAAAGAATAGTCTTCTCCAGCTGGGTCTTGAGGTACTGATGATTTTTGAGTAACAAGGCCGCCCATTGGTGCGCAGAAGGAATAGTGTCTTTGGTTGGAGGATCAGGAAGGTCTTCAGGTTTATCCATAGTTGACAAAGAAGGGTGATACCCCAATAGAATCATGATGGTTGGTGTTGTAGCATAGTTGGGCAAGCGGGAGTAGAGTTACCCAACAATCCTGCTGTAAGTTTACATAGTTCCTGAGGAAACCTTCCAGAACTTGGTTAACCCTCTCTGTTTGTCCATTGGTCTGCAGATGAAAGGAGGTGGACATAAGAGTTTTAACATGTAACGCCTTCATTAAAAACTGCCAGAACTTTGATGTAAATTGGGCTCCTCAATCAGAGATGATCTTGTTGGGAATTCTTTGATTGGCAGTTACATGAGTGAAGAGCATGTTGGCAGTGTCTTCCACTGTTGTGTGCTTGAAGGGCGTGAAGATTGCATATTTTGTTAGCCAATCCACTACTACAAAGATGCCAGTCATGTTGTTACTCTCTGGAAGGTCCACAATAAAATCCATGGAGATGGAATACCAAGGGTGTGGAGGGATAGGCAGTGGTTTGAGTAATCCTTGGGGCTTCATGATGGAGGGTTTGTTGCGGCCACACAGTACGCATGCAGAGATGTATTAGGTAACTGATTTCTTCATGTTAGGCCACCAGTATCTTTTTTGTATTCTCTTGATTGCCTAGCGTATGCCTCCATGTCTTGTGAGGGGCAAATCATGAAAACTTTCCAAAATTGTTTGTTGGTGTTTGTTGGTTGGCACATAGAGGCTTCCATTCTTCCACCAAGCTTTGTTGCTTAGTATAAGGCCAGTGGGGGTGTTTTCCTTGTCCTGGAGTTGGGATGCTATGATCTCCTGGTCCAAGGTGGACAGGTAAGATAGAGTAATAATATGGGAAAGGAACTGGTCTTGCAAGAGTATGGCACGTTCATTATGTTTCCCATAAGACTGGCTTGGGTCATCCAAATCCTCTCGTCTACTGATGGCGTCTGGTACTATATTCTGGTGTCCTGGGGTGTAACTGATCTTGAAATCAAAGGCAAGTAAATCAATAGCCCATTGGGCAAGGTGCAGGCTAACCTTTCTCTTCTCAGTGAAGTAAAGGAGGTTTTATGGTTGGTTCTGATTTGTACAGGGAACTTACTTCCTTCCAAGTAATGATGCCAGTGGTCCAAGAATTTGACAATGTCAAATAGTTCCTTGTACACTTAGTAATTTCTCTCTCAGTCAAGCAGCTTATAGGAGTAGAACACTACAGGTTGGAGTTCACTATCCTCCCCAAGCTGCAGTAACACCCCTCCCAGGGCAAAGTCAGAAGCATTCATGTCCAAAAAAATTGGCATTCAGGGTCTGGGCAGAGAAAGACAGGGGCCAAGGTGAACAGCTTCTTGAGGGTTTCAAATGCAAGATCAGCTTCTGGTGACCAGACAAAGGGGACCTTTTTGGAGGTGAGGTGTGTGAGAGGGAGAGCAGTAGCAGAGAAATCCTTGATAAACTTGCAGCAAAAATTTGCCAGGCCTAAGAAGCTGCAAAGCTTGGTACATGTTGTAGGTCTAGGCCAGTCCAGGACTGCCTGTATCTTGGAGGGAGCAACCGCAAAACCTCCTGGGTTAATCTTGTACCCAAGGAACTCAATCTTGGTGACAAAAAACTTGCATTTTTCAAGCTTACAGAACAAGCGGTTGTCAATGAGTAATTGGAGGACCTCTTGTAGGTGTTTTGTGTGGGCCTCCTTGTTCTGTGAGTATACCAGAATATTGTCAAGATAGACAACCATGCAGACGTCAAGTAGGAGAAAGAGTACCTCACTCATTAGACCTTGAAAGGCTGCAGGGGCGTTACTCAAGCCAAAGGGCATGACAAGGTATTCATAAAGCCCAAAGGGCGTGCAAACAGCCGTCTTCCACTCATGACCTTCAGCAATGTGTATCTGATTATAAGCACTGCAGAGGTCTAGCTTAGAAAACACCTTGGCATGAGTAAGCCGGTCAGTCAGGGACTCAGCAGATGGTAAGGGGTTTTGGTTCTTAATGGTTATGGCATTCAGTTTGGTGAAGTCCACCACTGGTCTAAGGGTACCATCAGCTTTCCCTACAAAGAAAATGGGTGATGAGCATGGGGAGTTTGATTGATGCATAAACCCTTTGGATAAATTTTTGTCAAGGTACACTTTCATTGCAATTCCTTGTGCTCGGTTCATGGGATAGAGTTTTCACCAAGTGGGGGAGGAACCTGGTATCAAGTCAATTCTAAGATTGGATGGTCTTCTCTCAGGGAGGATGGAGCAAAGTTCTTTGCTGAAGGCCTTCTTTAAGTCTTGGATTTCTTCTGGTATGGAGGCATGTTCTTGGTCACCCAAAAGAAGTAGGGAGTTCAGGTAGGCCATGAAATTCTCTGGTACCTGATGGTAGGGTCTCTTGAGAGGTACAGTGATAGGCTTTCCATGAGAGTAAAGTGTGACTTAATTGGTGTCCCGGTTGAACTATAACTTGGCTTCCTGACACTATGGAAATCCCAAGACTAACAGGAAGGCCAAGTTAGAGAGCGTAGAAGTGGATAGGTGGTATGAGTTGTTCCCCACCTGAGCATGAAGAGGTTTGAAAAGGCGTCCTACTTGGGCAGAGGTACCTTCAGCAAGTCTTACAGCGGCTAGTCCTGAGGTTTCAAAACCTAACAAAGTCAAAAGATCTTGATTAATTAAGTTCCCCATTGCTCCTGTGTCAATCAGTGCGTAGCCAGCTGTAGTGCCAAATTTGTGGTCTAGAAAAACAGGCAAAAGAGCGTAAAACTGAGTTGAAGATTTATTGGCATCTGTGGTTGAAAGAAGATGGCCTGAAGCAGATTGTACCTTGGAAAGTGCCTGACAATCCTTGGCAGAATGACCTGATTGCCCACAGTAGAGACACAGTCCTTTGCAGACTCAACATTGTTTCTCTTTGGGGGCCAACTGGTAACCTCCCCCAGGTTTAGGAACTAATCCCTTTGGAACCTCAGCAGGGGATGATAAGTTTTGGGCAGGCAGGGTCTTGGGGTTGTTCTAAGAAGGAAGCTGTTTTACCTTGGAGGACCATTTCAAAACCTCTTTGGTAAGCTCAGAAAACTTGTCAGGTAATACATGGTGGGCCAGGAAGTTCTTGAGTTCAGGAGACAGTTTCTTCTGGAAGATATAGCAAGCTTTGGCATCAGTCATCCCAATTGCTTCCTTGAGGTGAGAGAATTCTTCAGATAGTCCTTGGTGGCCATTCTGCCTTGATATAAGGTCATTATGGGGTCTCTGAGTTCTTCCATGGTTTGTGCCGGCACTACGGTGGACAACAAAGAGTTGCAAAAGGCAGGATAGTTGTTTAGTAACTTCTCTCCTTGAAGGGTGGCTTTGGCGTACCAGACACAAGCCAGCAACAGTGCCCATGTCAACAATAATAATAATGTTGACAGTGGCCATGGTGACACTTTGTTGACATGGCCACTGTCAACTTGAAGCTCTAAATCACCTATGTTTTTTGCTAGTTGCGCTAGCTTAATTCTTTTTTTAAAGTGTTCAGGGGTGCAAACCCAGAAAACACAACAAAATTGTGGCCATCTCAACACAATTTAATATTAAGCTTAATAAAAAACTTGATTTAACCTGATTTTTCCTTTACTTTTGCTAATAAAAATTAGTTTATTTTTTATTTGTTTTCATGACGTAAAAGTGTCAATGTTGACACTTTTTAAGCCAAACTTATTTTTAATAACAAAAATGAAGCATCTACAGTAAAAAAATAAGTGTGCATTTAAAAATATTTTTTTATTGAATTATTATATTAAAAAAGACAGTGCACATACATTTGATTGTTGAAAGGTTCATGTTATAAATATTTATGTGGCACTTATTACGGCTTTGCTATATTAAGTGGATTGGTGGCTAACGGGGATCCAATAATTTAAGTGTGACTTACTATGTAAGTTACTATAGAATTTATTATTAAAAATAATATCAAAACTTGTAAATATTGTTTATTTGCTTGTGATCATTCCCTGGGGTGGAGTTAAGCAAAATAGAGTGGCACAATTAAGCCTAGATTAATATGCCACCTCATATAAAGAATGTTGTAAGTGATGTTGTCAACACTTTACCCTTTTTAATACTGAATACAACTTTCTTCACAACTTCACATATATACAATGGTAAAATATCATATTACCACTACCCAAATATCATTTTTAATAAAAGAATAAAGAACCTTGATACTTTTTTTTACTTATTTTATATGTTTTTTTTTAATTTTTATATGTGAACAAAAACACACAGAAAACAATTAATTTTTGCTAGCCTGTTTAAATTTAATTAAGTGTACTATGAAAAAACATAGTAAATTTTCAGAAAAATGTCAACAGTGACAATTTTGTCAAAAATAATGTCTACAATTTTTGTAATTGACAGTGAGAATTCAGCTTTTTTTACTAATTGTCACTCATAATGTTGACGCTTTTCAGTTCTTACATATAAAACTAAATGTTTTACATAATAAAAACTTCTCACTTTTTGATATTTTGTATTTTTGACTTTGTTCTTTCATATTTTTCAATTTTTAAAATAAAATCTATATCTAAATATAAATATAATACTTTTGCATATTTCTCTTAACTTTTAACTTGTTATTTATAACTTTAATAAAATAAAAACTATACAAGTATTTTTTAACTTTTACATGCCAGTAAAACCATATAGGATTTACTTTTTGTATATAATGCTTTTTAAGCTGTTTTTTTGTTTTTTAAATACATTGCTTTATTTTAAACACTTTTACTTATTTTTTAGGACAAGAACATCTCTAAGCAGCTCAAAGGAACCAAGCGTCCCTCTAAGCCAACCAAATCTACCAAGAAGAAGCCAGTCTCATCAAAGAAGGCCACCCCCAAACCATCCCCAAAGCCCTCCCCTGAGAAGAGCCTTGCTTACTCCACTGGGGTATAGGAAAATGATGGCTCTCTTACAGAGCACAGTTTCTACAACTTGGCTTCTGACAAGGAGCCAACCAAGAAGAAGCGCTCAGCACAAAAGTCCCCACCCAAAGATAAGTCTCTTGCACATGAGGAGCACCATGATAAGCCCCCTTCTGATTCCTCACCCCCACCAAACTCCCCCCTCAAGCTCATCTGGGGATGATTTAAAGCCCCGCCCCAATTACTTCCCTGGCTTCCGCCATGCTCCTGCTGGCCCTTGGGTCCCTCTGTTGGCCCACAACATCTGCAATGTTGACAGCAAATTCAAGGTTCCCTCTTCCTTGCCCAAATACTTGACAATCATGAGCGTAAAGGGTGAGCCGGCCATGGTGGCCAATGGGTATATCTTCAGCTGCAACAATGCCAACTGGGGCTTCAAGAGCCGCCATTACACCTGTGAGGACTGCTCCTTCCCAGTGCGGCTTAACACTGAGCGCTGGGACCTGGTCCAAACCATCAAGGGCAAGCATACCTGCATCATGCCCAACACCACCATAGCCCGCCTTCTCAAGTGGTATCTGGTGCAGGTGATGCCCACCTTCAAAGATCTTTCTGCCACCCAGCTGGCCGTGCTTGCTTGCAAGTACCTCTCTCCAACCAACTTGAAGAGGGTTCCAACTCACAATCAGTTGGTCAAGTTTTTAAGTGATAGGCGTCAAGCCTCAAACCCCATGGCCAAGAGTGCCACCAAAATCAAGGACCTTATCCTCACAGATTCCCTCAAGAAGACAGAGGATGGTGAGATGTTCTTGCTCCATGACAATGGGCAGGAAGTGGAGGATAGGATTGTAGCCTACGCCACAACTCAAAACCTGGAGCAGCTGAACACTGCTACCACCTGGCTGTGTGATGGCACATTTGCTACTTGCCCCTCCCTATTCAAGCAGCTTTGGGTCCTGCATGGGCAGTTTAATGACCAGGTCATCCCCCTTGTGTTCTTTCTCCTTCCTGGTGCCAAGACTGAAGTCTATACCAGAGCCTTCAAGATTGTCTGGGATGCTTTGAGCTCCCTTCCCACCAACCAGCTCCCCCCTCCCACCCACACCACAAGGGCCAATCCCTCCTCTGCTGAGAAGGATGAGTCAACCCTAGCTGTAGAGCAGCTAGCTCATGCAAGCTCACTTGGGCTGAAGGTAATCATTATGAACTTCAAGCAAGCTCAGTTCAGAGCCTTTGAGGCCACCTTCAATGTAGAAGTACAGGGATTCTTCTTCCATTTTAGGCAGGCCCTTGTCAAGAATCTCAAGAGTGAGAAGGAAATTTTTGAGAAGTATCTTAAAAATGATAAGGAGAAGCTCTGCTTTGCCCTGACTCAGTTTGCTGCCTTGGTTTTTGTGCACCCATAGCATACTGGGCTTGGCTTTGAGGCCCTCCTGGAGGATGCTTACATTAAGAAGCACTCCACCATCTTCAAAGGCTACCTGGATTACTTTGAGCGGCAATGGGTGGGCAAGAAAGTGAATGCCTGGAGAGGTAAGAGTGGGGCCACTGCCCCTTGGAACTGTCAAGGTGCCTGCCTCAAGGGGGAGATGAAGACAATCTCTAGCCTTGAGGTTTGGCATAAGCACCTGAAGGTGAAGTTTGGGACCAACCCCAAGTACAACAAATTCTTCTCCAAGCTACAAGAGGAGCAGGCCCAGACTGTCTCCAAGTTTTTCAACCTAGCCAACCAGGTGGCCCCAAGAAGAGGAAGTAAAAGAATCAAGACTACCAGGAGGACATGCAGAAGGTGGTCAAGAAAAATTATAAGGTGGCAGAAATCAAAAAATACCTTGAAGGTGTTGCAACTGCTCTTGCTGGTGGCTTTAATTATCCAAATAAACTTTGCTTTGCTTTGTCTATATATTTTTACTTTTAAATTTGAATGTTTCCTTTATTTTTTGGATAGTACTAATTTTTTTAAGTATAAATGGTAAGTTTCAGATAAGGTTTCAATGTGGTTTTGTAAGAAATATCTTAAATTTTGTTAATTTATCTTTAAGGTATGAGATATTTTCAGTTGTGCTTATAAAAAGTGTAATAAATTAAATATAGAGTTTTTCTTATTTTTTGTATTTATTATGATATTCAAAATATTTTTATTTTTGGTTGATTGGAATTTTAATTTTTATGAGAATAAAAAAATTATAATAAAGAGTGTGTTTTACATAGTAAATTGAAAAATAGTTGATTATATCTCCTTATTCTTATTACTTATGACATTTTTTTATTGCATTTTTGAACTCTTTGGAGTTATTTTAGTATAATAATTTATTTTAAAATAATTTTTATATTAAAAATGTTCAGGGTAAAGTTTGCTGTTACTTAAAAAAGTGTCAACATCCAGGAAACAACATTTAGTAAAACTGGGTTGTCACTTTACTATAGTGTCAACATTAAAAGTGTTGACATGGCCACTGTCAACATTTTTAGTATCAACATGGGCGCTGTTGCCACGCAAGCCTTGCTATGAGTTTTTTGGCCACGTGGTGCATCTTCTGTGTGTCAGTCTGAAATTGTGCGGGAGATGTTTCAACCAGTGATTGTGAGAAGGCCAGGAGCACCAAGAATCTTGTTCCCTTTGTTGTTGTTGAGGGATACTGCTGAAATCTAGTTTAGTACCACGGTTTGGTTTTGAACCTGTTGAGGAGCAGATGCGCTGGAGGCAACAGGGGTCTGGGTCTGCAGGAAGAGGCAAACCAGACAATAGGTGGTAAGGCTAATTATGGCAATAATCAATGTAACCACCAAACTCTTGATTAGTGCGGTATAGAGCAGGTAGCTTGCAGGGGTTGGTTCTGAACTTCTAAGTAAGAAGCTCAAGTTGGGTTCCAACAAACTGTCAGGGACCCACTTGGCAGGGAACCAGTTCCCTATCTGGTGGGCCAAGGCTCCTAAATTTAGCCCTGCTACTACCAACCCAATGGGCACTGTGATCATGGCAAGATGACCTAAGTGTTCCAGGTAGGCAAATCTTCCCATCAGGGAGCTGAAGCGCCCCAACAGATAATATCCTACCACGTAAGATAGCAAGTAGAAGGAGGCATATGGTTAGACCAGAGAAGGTTCAGCCTGAGGAGGGAAAGGAGAGGAATAGACATAGTTAAACTTTCTTCCCCAGTGACTTGAGGGATACTTGAACCAACCATGAGTGAGGGATTCCTTATGATGAGAGTTGTTGGGAGATGAGTTGTACCAATCTGTGGTTGGATTAGGATTTTCCAACGTCCACACCACAGATAGAAAAGATGCTAGAAACCAGAACAGGAAAAGGCTTCCCTGCATGGCTTCAAGAAGAGATTTAGAGTCAAGTGTAATCAAAGGTAGTAAAAGGTCTTTATTGTTGGAACAAGTAGAATTGATAATGATTGACCACTTAAATAGCCTCAAAATAGAGGCTGACACATTTAAGTGGTTATTTGGGGAATAAGAGGGATTTACATGAGTGGATAATTAGAAAAAGTACCTTTTTCAGGTAGTGGTTAAATTGGAGCTTAATAAAAAGGTATACAAGACTTATGATGATACTAGAGGAGCCAGGGATTTGCCACAAGTTAATAATTAATGAGCGCCTTAATTGTTACATCTCAAAGAACATCAAGTATGGAGCTTTGATTAAAGTTAAGTAGAGCAGGTTGCCAAGCGTTAAGCATGATTGAAGCAGCCAATCAGAAACCCAGTGGTAAGTGACGTTGTTTGGTACAGTATTAATCTTTTTGCACTTGATTTGAAGTTTGAAAGCAAAAACTGAATCAATTGGTTTGACATAAATAGGTAATGTATGTACTTTACATGATTTTGAACTCACATTGTCCCAATATTTAGGGTTCTGAGTTTGAACCCTGTCTGTGTCTCTTACTATGTTGAACTGGGTGTCTTCAACTTGATTGCTGATTCCTATTGTTGTTTTTTCTTGGTTGATTGACTCCAAACAATTGAGGTAGTCAGGGGAGAATTCCCTGACATTTATCTAAACAAAATTAACCTATAATTTTCTAATTCAAATTTAGCTGATCACCAAATCATTGTTAATATTTTCACAAGGGGCTGTGTAAAGAGCTAAAAATAACTGTGTCCTGGATCTAGATACATGGCATAGTAAATATATGATTTTATAGAAATAAGCTGAACATAAAGAATAAAACCAACTATAAACAAAGAGAACATGAACAATTGAAATTAAAAATAAAGATAATATAAATAGAAAATGTTTGGCAACATGGTGTTTATTAGGTGGGGAAGAGTGATGCCTAGTAGGCAGAATAGCGCAGGAAGGAGTCGTAGAGGTGGTGCTGGCCTGGAGGGGTCTGGGATAGGTGGGTGGGGCTGGAAAGTGGGGATGGTGGTGGCAGGGGTAGGAGGATTTTGCGTGATGGCTGCCATATAATGCTTGTCATATTCTTCATCTGACATTGCCTTGATTAGCTGGTAGGTGGCTGTGGCACAGGGTGGGAGGCAATTATCCTTTATGTGATTGGTTGCCAGTGTTCACATGGAAAACCATTTGCGCAAATAAGTCAGACACCATTTGGTGACCAAAGAGAGAATTGTGGTCAAGGACCCCAAGATAGAGGTTGTTGAAAGCCTGAGGGAGGCGCTCCTGTACTGTGTCTCTAATATTGAAGAAGACAACATCACCCAGATGGATGTCTGTGTGGCTGGCAGGGTAGACCAAGGCCTGGTGCCCTTGTTGCTGGATGGCCTTGAGGGCGGTGAAGCTACCCTCCATCTGGTGGCTCAAGAAAACCTGATGCTTGGAATTTGAGCCATCCCAGGAGTCAAGTAATCCACCAAGGATGTTGCTGTACTTTTAGCCATTGGTAAAATCTGGGTTTTTCCAATAATAGACAGAACCCTTGGCTATAACAGCCAGAAACGCACCAATGAAAGTCCCCTTCTTGACCTTCTTCCTTTCTTTTTGAGTGGCGGCTCTTCCTTGCTTGCCAAAATCATCAAAAGCTATTAATAGCTTGTAGTAGGAGATGAAGATAATGTCATCTGTTAGACTAGTCAAGCATTGGAACAGGGTGGATTTGATGGTGGGATCATATGAGGAATCCTTGGCGCCATCCCATTGGTTGCCAGCAACATTGGTCAGCACACAGACTGACTCCACCTTCCCATACATCCAGAGATGCACCATGCGCTCAGACACCCAAATTCCATGGTGCACAAGTTGCTTCTGAACCTGGGTTAGGGGAAGCCTGGGGTCCCGCTGCAATAGATCAAGCATGATTGGGTATGCCTTGTTGATTTGGGACTCAGGGGCCTTCTTGGGCTTCTTACTTGTCCCAACCAGGTTCCCCCTGTTCATTAGATTGCTGAACTCCCAAATTATGGTGGCTCAGGTAAATTTCAATTGGCCAGCAATCTGATCCCAGGACAGACCCTGCAGGTTTAGTGCCATAATTTTCTGAAGAATTTGGATGGTGATGATTTGTCACTTGGGGCGCTGGGCCACGGGAGCTGAAGCCTGATTGGCTGAGGGGGTGGCAGGTTGGCTGGTGGGAGGAAGTTGTTCTGAATCAAGGTTGCCATCTTTATTGGTTGGTTGACAGGCAGCTTGTGAAGGGGTAGGTGCGGGAGCGGGGGTAGCGCAAGGCGCAAAGTGACTAATGAACAAGTCAAAGCCATATGGGTCAGGGGTTGGGTACAGGTCAGCTTCCTTGTTACCTGCCTCAAAGGCTTGGGTGTAAATGGGTGCCTTTACGTTCTGATCCTTGCCTCTATTGAAGCTGGATTGGCTGCTACTGGCTTGGTGCTGGCACTATTGAAAATGTTGTTGCTATTGAAAACCATCTTTAAAAAAACCTAGGATAAAATCTCTAAAAGTAGAATTTTAAAATTTTATGATTTATTTTTATTGTAATCTCAAGCCCATATTTGGAAGATTCTCAAAAACATTTCTTACAAATCAGGAGCCATGAAAATGAGTAAAATGCCTCTGTTCCTAAATTGGATAGCTATTGATTGGCTGTTAAACTGTTATTTTTTATTTTAGGCTGCTCATACTACACATCTTGTGTGAGTTCATTTCATTTTTGCTTGTGGAATCTTGCTTCTAGTTTGCTCAAATTTTGTTTCATTTTAGTCCTTCTGTTGGTGCCTCATATGAATCCTGATTGAATTATAATATACTCTGGAATAACATCCATCCATCCATCTCAATTGTTGTGTTAGTTCTTTATGTTTGTGCTTTAAACAACGCCACTTGATATTTGCTATAATTTTGTATAATGTACTAGTGAAAATTTTTTTGTCTGACAGTTCATTTATTAACTGAATTTTTTTAAATTAATTGAATCCTGAATCTTGCGTGACTTGTATTTTGTTCAAATATGAAATCAATTTGTTTAAATCTGAGGTATTTTTGGTTGTAGCCATAGCTTTTAAAACTACTGAAATCAGGGCATATCCACTGTATACAGTGTGGTAGTGAAGGTTAGGTGCTGTCTCCATCACCAAGTGATGATATATAGGCATACCCACTATCAACAAAAACAATTAAATTCCTCCATATATACTCTAGTTTATTTTTTATTTTTGTTTCTTTTTTATAATAAATTTTAACATCTTAATCAATTAAAATAAAGTTCACAATAAAATCTTTATACAAATACAACATATATTTATATATCATAAGAAATTACATTGATTGAAAGAAGTGTTGTCTTATATACTACATGATAGTTACATAATGTTTATTAGTGTTGCTGTATATATAACTTTTGATGAGAGGGATATGTATAAATATAAATTACTTCAGGAAAAAATTGTTTTGTTAGACTGTCACAAGTCAGAATAACCAAATTTAAAATAAATAAGAGATTGAACTTGCATGTTAATGCCGGCACATTTTTAGACTTTGTGATTAGCATCTTTTAAATACAAAAAGACATCAATGGATTTAATATAAATAAAAAATAAATTTTGGAAAAGCAAATATATAAACTAATATAAGATGAGGAATAAAAATTTCTTTGATTGATTGGCTGATTATCAAGGCAGAGAGGAATACATGATTCAGAACGTGCATAAAACTTAGCCACAGTCTCTTCTGGAAGGGTATAGGCTTCAACCTGCAGCAAATCAAACAAGGCCTCAGGCCCAGCTGGGCTCTCTTTCTTGAAAACTTGCTTGAGCCACCCAAAGACCTCCTCAGTTAGATTTAGGAACGGTAAATGTGCGGGAAGAAATGATAGACACATAGGCGCCATGGCCAATTGTTGAGGGACAACTGCCATGTCTGTCTCAAATGTTAAAAACTCCTCAAGAATATCTGCCACCTTGTGGGGACCAACATTATCCAGTACATTGACATTGATGAACCCCAGGATAGTGCACCTGAGACAATCTTGCACTTATTGGAGAAACAATAGAAAGGTCCTGCTATTATGGGGTCCCTTGATCATTTGGTAGAGCTCAACCCCCTTTGGACCAAGGAGAGCTACCATAGAATAGGCTGCAGTAAGGACTGCTGCACACCAAGATACTATGTCTTTAGCACCTCTGGGGACATAACTGTATGAACTATGCATAGAAAAGAAAAACTCTGATTTTTTAATAAAATAGAATTTGACTGTCCCTTTGTTTTTCAGAGCAGTATAAACCTTTGCATATTTTTTCTGGGTCTTGATATTGGAAGGGCTGTTGTGGTTATAAGAAGATACTCCAAGTTTTTCCCCTGAGAATTGCAGCCCCCTGAACAAACAATAGAAAAAAGAAACTGGAGCCTCTATACCAAAAGTAGACTTGGCCATAGACTGTATATTCTCCAGTTCAAGATGAAAGTCTCAGTGAATCCACTGAAAGATGGCCCATTTGTGCTCCTTGGTTAGCAGGGTGACAGGCGCTTGAGTTTCCCCACGTAGAGAATTTGACTGGTGTTGAGAAGCTGGTTGAATAGTTTGTTGGCATATTTTGGATCTACTCCAAGGATACCCACAGCCTTCTTGATGTCACCTGTATCCTGTATCAACTTAGTAAGGATAAGGGGTTTTATGTCAGGAACAACCTTCCAAGTTGACTTTTTGGGTACAGCTGAAATAAGATCCTGTACAGTTACTGGTACACAAGGAATAGGCACCTTATTGTAGAAGGCTATGTTCTTTTTTAGCACCTGCTGCCCCTCTGCAGTTTTATAAAAATCTGGCTCTTGATCATTATCTTTATTGCCATTGCTTACATAGAGCTCATAGATAGTTTCAAGCACTGGCAGAAACTTTTGTATCATGGCTGTTGGGACCAACTCCTGATAGTAAAAAGTCTCAAATACCAAAGAAGTGAGCTAAAATTCCTTGTTGTTCACTATTTTAGACGTAAAAACATCATTGGCCTTTCTGAATAGCTTGAGTACCCTTGGAATTATGCTCTGTGCCCTCCCAACCTGTGTAGCTTGGACTGGTTGTTATGTCTGTGCAACCTCAACAATATCCATTGCTATTGTGTCTCCTCCTGAGTTGGCACTTGTGTTGCATCAAACAATTTTTTGATCCACTGTGACACACCAACTATGGCCAACACCAGCTGCATTCCCACTTTGTTATTGTGTCCCTTTAATTTTGCTATAAAGTAATATTATAAATCAAGTTAATTTAAGCTAAAGCCCTGGTTTTACGGTTTGATCTTTATCTATATATGATTATTTAATTAGAATATACACCACCTACTTCCCACTTATAGATTCATTATGTCTTAATGATTCACTTTGGTTTCACATATCCCACATTAAAATCACCTGGTTAATTTCCACCCCTTCCCCCAGATTTTTCACTGTATTTAACCACCCAGAATATTTTTTATACTTCATGTTCAGATCCTGTGTCTTATTTCAGATAGCTGGGTACCATCCTTGTGTACAGCAAATTCACACAAAAGATGGGTATTTCTGTTTGCTGTTTGAGTTATGACGGTGCTTGATTTTTGGATTGAGCTTTGATATACTGCGCCTGGGTGTATTTTGTCACTTATTTACATAGTAAGCATATGTACACCCCAGGACATCTGAACCCCTTCTTTTGTGATTCTGTGTGCTTTGCACTGTATCCTGATGATTTTTCCTTGTTGTTTGGCTGGTGTATTCAGTAATTTAACTATTGCCACCCAAAACACCTGCTAACGGGGTGTATGTTTTACACAGATACTTGGATTTCATTTAATTGGAGTTATCTTTGCTTAGCGCCATAGCTGTGGAAACTACTGCAATGAACTTTTAAGAGTCATAGAAATCCCTTGTCAGTTGGAAAACAATAAATAGTCCTAAATGGGTACTTATAGTAAATAAAAATGGTATAAAGAGGTTACAATAAAGGGATGATCCCAAAAGAACAAAGGCGCTATAAGTTTAGGTGCAGCCAGAGGATATCTGAAGGATAATATCAGGTTGATAAACCCAACATCTATAGACTATCCAGAGGGTGCTCTAAAGGCATTTTATATGGTTGATAGGCAGTGGTATGAAAATTGGTCATGAAAAAGTTGATTGCACCATTGGTACTGATAACACCATATGTTGAAGAGATCTCTTTAATCCTCTATTAAAGACTGTTTATTGATTAATGGCATACAGGCTGTGAAGGCTAAAGTTTCAGTGGTAATACAAAATAAGTTAAAATACCTATTAAGTGTGATGTCTTTCTTAGATTAAAACTAAGCTAGAGTTAAAGGCATGGTGGGAAACTGGGGTTAAGTT
Source organism: Entomophthora muscae (assembly GCA_014839935.2). Taxonomy (NCBI): domain Eukaryota; kingdom Fungi; phylum Entomophthoromycota; class Entomophthoromycetes; order Entomophthorales; family Entomophthoraceae; genus Entomophthora; species Entomophthora muscae. The sequence continues at coordinate 551,766 of QTSX02001429.1, forward strand.
AAAAGGTACCAAAAATAATGGTAATTTTGGTTTAAAAGCTTACCTTTCTCTAAGCTTGATGATATAGAGAATTAAAAAAGACAACATTTGAAATGATTGCTCAAATTTCATAGCTGAAAGTGATGTAAAGAAAGAAAGGGTCTCAGCACTTTAAATTAAGAAAACAGCAAGAGATCCATAAAAAATAGTAAAATGCAGCAGTGCTATATAAACAGCTTGAACCATCATAAAATTAAGAAAATAAGAGAGCAGGAAATTGAAGCCTTTTGATAAGGAGCACCTTTTGGGGAAGCTTCAAATATAGAATTAGGAAGAGAATAAGTATATTTTATTGGATAATACTTTAGACTTATATAGCTTTAGCTGTGGTGGGGATTTTAGTTGGATCAAACCCAGGGGTTGGTCATGTGCTGGATGGGTTTGAGTCTCTGGATACCTGGACAGTCATGTGATATTGGTTTGTTGCCGTTTCCGGTAGGTCAAATGATATATTGGAAAGGCACCAAATAAGGCAATGACTGGATGTTAAGTGTGATGACAATAGCTGGAATAATTGTACATCCAGACCCTCAACACCCCCCCCTTAAGAGGGAACTTGGGTACATCAGGAGGAGGCTATGTCTTGACAGCTGCCGCCTGATGTTCCTGGAGTTGTTTACTAGTGGGCACCAACTGGGTCAAGTGTTCTCCTCTGCTAGGGTGGAGGCAAGATCTGTGATACTTTTTGGTGATGGGCTCTTTGGCACCCTGGAACTTAACCAGGTAGGTGTTCCTGTCTGGTTGGTATCTGATGATTCCTGGTCCTCTGTGTACTGAGTCTAGCTTCTTTCTGCTCCCAGCTAGGACCCAAACAGGGGAGTTGATGGGGAGTGCATCCTCTGTTGAGGTTACCTTTTGGGTTTTGAGTCTCTTTGTTTCTGCCAGTTTGGCTTTGAGGTGTATGTGTTGTAGAGCTGGTTTCTGTTCTACTGTGAGAGGTTTCCCTGGGGGGATCTTCACATACAGTTGATTGTTGCAGGTGACTATTTTTGGCTTATATCTGTATGTTAGTTCAAACAGTGATTAGCCTGTCCCTTGATTGGTACAAACCCAGGATACTAGTAATGCATGTTTCATGTATATTGGCCATGTGTCTTTGGCTTTACCATCCATTATTTTCTCCAGGGCTCTGATAAGGCTACCGTTCAGGCGTTCAACTCTATTGTTGGCCTGTGGCCTGTATGAAGAGGTTGTGGAGTGTTTAATGTTCTTTGTTTTTATATTGACATTTACTATATGGCCTGTTAGTTCTTTTGCTCCATCTGTTATGATGTAGTCTGGAGTGCTGTAGTCTGCTATGATTGCTTTATTGATGAATCAATTTATTGTTTCTGCCTTGTGATCTTTTGTTTCCCAGCAGATGGGCCAACATGTGGTAAAGTTGATGGCTACAATTAGTAAACATTGATTCATTTTGGTTTCCGGGAAGGGTCCCACTACGTCCAGCACCCAAATCTTAAATGGTTTGGGGTCGGGTACTGGGTTAACTGTTGGCTGTGGCGCCTTGGTGCTGGCATATTTTTCACACACTGTGCACTTCTTTAGAACATCAATTATGTCTTGCTTCAGGTTGGGCCACCATACTATCTCTTTTAATGTGAGATATAGGTTGTTAGCCTTTGTGTGTCCTAGCAGACAGTGGTGCCTTAGTATAGTGTCAACTCTTTGTGCAAGTAAAATGTATGAAATGTGTTTATCCTTGATGATTTGGTATAATGTGCCATTTGATATGTGGAAATGTTTTCATTCCTTACTAGTGTATCATGGGTTAGTTGGTGTGTGGAGGGATCCTTTCTTTTTGTCTTGTACTCAGTGTTGTATAGGTTGGACCAGTCAGGGTCCAGGTGGTCAGGGTGATCCTCTCTTGGCTGGCATAGCCCATAGATAGCATCAGCTATGACCAGCTCTGCCCCTTTTTTTTATTGGATGTCCAGGTTAAGCTGTTCCAGCAAGGACATCCATTTGGCTTGGTGCCGCGCAAGTGCGTGCTGAGTTTTGAAATAGATTAAGGATTTGTGGTCAGTTAGCACTCAGACGTTTAAGTGTCCTTCAAGATAACATCTCCATTTCTTGCATTTGTGATATATTGCTAGCAATTCTTTGTTGTGTATTGGGTACCTTTTCTCAGTGTTTGTTATTTTTCTGCTTTTGTGACATAATGGCAGGAAATCTTGCTGCCCTGGCTGGCAGATGCGTAGGACTGCGCCAATGGCAGTGTCACTAGCGTCTGACTCAAGCTTGTAGCACCTGTTGTTATTAGGGTATTGCAAGATTGGTGCTTCAATCAAATCTTGTTTTGATAGTTGGAAATTATTGTTACATTCTGGAGTCCAGATGAATTTCTTTTTGGCATTGCCTTTGGTTAGGTCATTGATTGGTGCGGTGAGCTTTCCACAGTCTTTGATGTATTTCCTTAGGTAAGCTACCAGACCAAGAAAGCATCTTACTTGTTTCATGGAGGTGGGGCATTGCATGTTATTTATGGCTTTTATTTTATCTGGGTCTGTTTTGATGCTGCCGTCAGAGACAATGTGGCCCAAGAACAGGAGTTCCTTTTCCATAAATTGGCACTTACTAGGCTTAGTGTACTGTAAATTCAGAACCTGAACGTAAAAATGCGGGATTGTCAAATCCTTGGTCCAAATTTTGAATCACTTTTGCAGGCAACTCAGCTGAGTGAAAAGTAAAATATTAAATAAAATTAAGCATTTAATTTGAATTTTTTGGTTTATTTAAATTGGTAACTTTTGACTCTCTTGAGCAGATAACTCAAATAACAAAAGACAAAACCCAACAAACAAATGCGGGATACATGAATCAGAAATGCGGGATTCTAATGTACAATTTGAGATTTCCTGTATTTCAAAAAAATCATAGACATCATGTAAAACTTAACAAATCTGAAATTGCGGGATTGTCAAATCCAAGAACCAAGTTTCAAATCATAATTGCAAGGAATTTGAAATAAATATAATTTATGGGTGTCTCAAAAAGGATGCCAAAGGATCTAGAGTGGATTTGTGCTGATTCTTTTAGAAATCATAGGAATTCTCAAAGATCACCCTATTCCAATTTAGGATGGCTAAAATTTAGATCCTACTATTCACAAAATTAACATACTTAACAATAAAATTGACTAAAATGTACACGTCTCTTTTTGAGTTTAAAATTTTTTAAAAAATTATTATGTCTTTTTTCAACAACAACCAAATCAACAAGCTGTCCCCTGGCCTTGACAAAATTATGCAGGGCTACACTGGGTCTCTTAACAGTGAAGCCTCTGTCTATGGCCACTCCCAACCCACAGGCCCCTCCGCAGGCCACACCCAGGAGTATGTTCTTTCTCCTGAGTCCTCAAGCATGGCCCTGTTTGCCCATCACGCACAGGCAGCTGCTAACCCAAATTCCTTATCAGCAATGGCATCTGGAACCAGTCATTTTAGCCATGGGGTCACCCAGAGAGCCCAGGACCCCAAAACAGCCAATCAGATGTCATTGACTAGTTCCCATGATGAACACATCCCTCCCCCAGCCAATCATCCTGTAAGATGCAGAATAAAACTAATCACTCCGGAGATTATTCTCAAGATGATTGAAAAGCAAGGGAAGATTATGTCACTTGGGGAAATTGTGGCTGCAATGGGGTTTGCAAAGTCCACTGTGGCTGCAACCCTGCAAGCCCACGCCAACTATGGCCCCTCTAACAAGAAGACTCTGACTGGTGCCTGTACTTCAACCAAAGGTGACATAGCCCATCCCCTTATGATGGCCATTATGGGACGTAACCCGTGGATGCCCCTGGTCCAGGTACGTCTCCAGTTGGGACTCCACGGCATCTTCACCAACAAAATAACGGTGAATTTGTGGATGCACAGAATTGTGGTTGCTGCTAGAATCTTGTCCAATCAAGTTCTCAGTGGCCCCAGTTTAATGGACACTGACCCCTACAATTCAACTATTATTAATTTTATCAAAAGAAGGGCAATGAGGGCCCGTAATGATGTAATCTTCCTATCATACGCTATGATTTCTGCAAGTATCCAAGACTTTGGAGAGAAGTGTATCCAGTCTGACGTGTACAAGTGCGGCCCAATCTTGTATTGCTTTGTTGGGGTTTTATTGGCAGTTTCTCCATTGGGCGTCAATTATTACTTGGCAATATTGAACACCGCAGATGGGTATGCCTACCAGACAGAGCTCAAGGCCATGCTGGAGGAGTGGGCCACACAAAACACTGTGCACACAGTTTTACTGAGTGCGGAGATGGAGCAGCAGGAATGGGCTACTCAAGAAATCAGGGCTGCAGGGCATACCTGCTGGTCCTACCCCATCAACTACGCCAACATGCATCTTTTAGATGTATGTCTCTACAATTTTGGTTCTGCCCTCAGGCGCTTAAAGCCTGCCACCTACAACAAACTATGCACCCAACTTGATAAGGGGTATGAGCTTTTCCCTTCTGCGTCTGTCTAGGACTTATTTGATCTCATCATCTTCTATGCAAGTGATAGTGATAAGTCCAGAAAGGACCCCTGTCTCCCCCCACGCCAGTCCATTGTTTTGTCAAGCCAGTATATGTGATGGAAGAAGAATTCAAGCAATTGAAGCAATCAGCTCTTGCTGCCCCTTCCCAGTCAACAAACCCTGCCTCCCCAACCCCCCATCAAGCCACCTGCCTTCCAACCCTGACTCCCAAGCAACCACCCATTCCCTCCCCACTATCTCTGATGCTGTCCCTTTAAAATGTGCAGATGAAGGCAATGTTCTTTCTGCCCATTCCCTCCCCTACTTTTCCTTTGATGAGTAAAATAAAACTTTTCTTTGTGACAACTTATTAAAATTGATATCTTCTTTCAATTCATAATTAATAATGCTTTCTTTTTACATTATCAACATTTCCCATAATTAATACAATGTTGTACATTTTATGAATAGCTTGAAATTATGAGCATACATATTTTTCATCATCATTAATAAATTAAAGACAATAAACATAAATATTTGATTAGAATATTGCAATTAGATGTCAACTCTTGATATTTAGAGATTATGTGCATAACTCAATGCATTTTGATTAATAAAATCTATTGTAAACAAGGTTTTTGTCATTGTAATTTATTGAAATAGATTGTGTTTATATTAGGGCCATTAACGCTTAGTACAAATATTGATACATAGTGCATTTTACAGCCTGTATATTTACCTATTGGTAATAATTCTATAAACTTTTTAGTTGGATTTTGCGAGGTAATAATAATGTAATGTGTTAACAAATTACTGTTTATTGTCATTAATTGGCTGATTTTCTTTGCTGTGGCAATTGTGCATTTTCTGATATTTACGCACTAGTATCCAATTGGTTGGCTTCACATCCAATTGCACAGGTGATAGAAAAACAAGCTGCCACCCCAAGACTGGATGTGGTTGGGGTGGCGGCTTGTTTTCCTATCATCTGTGTGATTGGATGTGAAACCAACCACTTGGATACTAGTGCATAAATATCAGAAAATGCACAATTGCCACAGCAAAGAAAATCAGCCAATTAATGACAATAAACAGTAATTTGTTAACACATTACATTATTATTACCTCGCAAAATCCAACTAAAAAGTTTATAGAATTATTACCAATAGGTAAATATACAGGCTGTAAAATGCACTATGTATCAATATTTGTACTAAGTGTTAATGGCCCTAATATAAACACAGTCAATTTCCTTAAATTATAATTGAAAAGGCCAAGTTTACAATTGATCTTATTAATTAGAATGCATTGAGTCATGCATATAATTTCTAAATATCAAGAGTTGACGTCTAATTGCAATATTCTAATCCAATATTTACATTTATTGTCTTTAATTTATTAATGATGATGAAAAATATGTCTGCGTTGAAGATAGTACTATAAAAACCAGTTTTTTGATGGAATTCAAACAATATGTCAACAATCTATAACTTGATCAACAAATTAGAAGCACACCTGCAAAAGGTTGTTGAGATAGAAAGAAATATCAAGGAAATAGTGACAGGAAAGCTGGGTAACAAGGGCCAGCCACTGATCCAGTCAAAAGAAGATGCTCTGGATAAATTGGGAAATATTATAGATGAAAAGAATAAAGAAAAATTACTTAATCTACAGGGAACAATTTTATCAAGTCTAAAGTTCAACAACGCAGCCTACAATTTGTGGGAGTTCTGGCAGGGGGCTAAAGAAAAAAATAAGATCAAACTAATCAAAGGAACAGAAATTCAAAAGGAAATCAACACCAATGAAGAGGAAACCAACCAAATGAAAACAGATGAAAATGAAACACAAGCAAGAAGCAGAAGCGCTTCAAGAAATACAGAAGCTTTATCAAATGAAAACCAAGAAGAAGCACAAGTAGCAAGAAATATAAGAAAATTAAGCCTAGAAAAATTAATGAAGAGCATCCAACACTCATGAAGTTCACCAAAGTGGCGTCTGTGGCTGGGGGGGCCACAGGGGAAACAATTGGTAAGTCTTTTTATGTTTTACTTATATTTATTTTAGTCATCACCAGGAATGGGGAAGAGGTTGCGGAAGTGGCGGCTTATACACCAAATTGATTTTACGGGGGTTACAAGTCACTGGTGGCCCCTGTAAAGCAAATAAATAAAAATAAAATAAATAAAATAATTCAACAGAATATATATAATTTTTTAATATTGAAGCTCAAGATAGGGAATATTCACCACCTGCAGGGTGCTTGCCATGGATAAGGGAAGCATACAAAATAGGATCCAATATCAAAATCAAAGAAATGAATGAAATTTGCGGGGATATCAAACTGAACTTTGATGAATACATATACAAAAGCATTCAACAATTCCTCTTCACTAACATCAACAAATATGAAAAGAATTTAATAAAAACCAACTTTCAAATAGGAAACAAATATTTTAAATCCGCAATTTTTAATGAAGTTTTTAAGGCACTATCAAATAAAGTCGGGGATGCAGTCCTCATGAATAATTTTAAACCTTTATTTATTTCATTTGTTGAGGCCTGGGGGGCTGATTCAAGTCAGGCGCCCCCAGAACCCTCTTCAAGTTCAACCAAACGTCCTATATTAATAGGTTAGTGCAAACATTCAAAAAATTATGCATGTTCTTGGAAAAGTATACCTTGCAAAGAATCCATGTCGTGGTATACCTGGGAATCCTCCTCCACTGCATATTAAAAACCAATGTCAAAAAGTTGAAGGATGTACCTATTCAAATGGACATTTGCCGCGTAGCCCTTGACCACCAGAAAACACCATGGGGATACAGGACAGTTGAGAACATCCTCTATGATTCATTTGCATTGGCAACACTATACAGGTACTGCGTGCCCCCCAAAAAAACCTACTAGTCAATTTGCTCACCTGCCTGCCTTTTATCAAACAATCAACATTCACTGGGGTACAGGGCGCCACCCCTCTAGCAATCACATCCAGGGTTGTCCACCACGTACAGAAGCGTATGTGGATCCAATTAGATGCATTAGCTGAAAATTTAATTTTGGGGTATAATTCCCCGGAATAATCACATTCCCTTTGCAATTAGCATCCCCCCAATAAATATTTTCCCCTTGCAAATAAATTTTTTTAATTTTTTATATTTTAATAATAAATATTTTTAATACTGAAATATGTACTATTAAAATTTTACTATAAAAATTTTGATATTACATATTTAAATATTAAAAATATTTAGTATCTAAAATTTAATATCAAAATTTTAATAATATGTATTACAATATTAAAATTTTTAATATCAAATAGTTTGATATTAGAATAAATCACAATTTAATAAAAATAGTTAAATTTAAAATATTTAAACTTTAATATTTAACTTTTACAATTTATAATTATAATTTTTCTTTTAATATTTTAATTTTAATTTTAACTTTTAGCCTGTAAATTATAATATTAATATATCTAAATATATTACAAGACATTAGTTAAAGTTGCAACCACGTCAAATATTAAAAATAAGTTAAAAATGCTTTTATTTATTAGCTCATTGAATACGGGTTTATTTATCATATAGATAAACATCAAGAATTTAATTTATCTGCATCATACGGCCCGCTCCACTATTGTTCTAAACAAATGATTCTTTAGAACTCAAATTACCTTTCCCTTGTAATGTGATTTGTTAAACATATTTGATATACTTGACCCACATCCTAAGTACTAATTAGTAAGCAATACATGAAAATCATTTGTGGTCGTGTCTTGTGGCTATAGTGGCACTGAAATAACAAGGATCAGATGATGACATACAAGGTCTGATTTGTGGCTTAAAAAAGCCAAAGTACCATAAACAATTCACAATTAAATAAATAAAATTTTCTATTTCTATCTTTTTTAATTTATTCATTTGTTAGCGCAACAGTCAATATAATATTCAGTGCATTATAATAAAAATATATTCTTCATACCTAGTATAATTAATTTTACTTACCTTTTCTACATATTCTTAAATGTCTATAATACATCCAAACGTCATATTATTATATATAAATAATAATTTTTGAGTCCTAACAAAAACAAAATAAATAAAAATAAAAACAAATAAAACCCAGAGTGCCCATTTATCTGATTGGCTTGGAGGCCAGGGCTTTAGGGAGGAAGGATTCTGAGTGCTTGTAAAAAGCTGGCATCACATCAGGTGGCATTGTAAATTGGCTGACCTCAAGAATATTGAATAGATCCTCAGTGTCCTGAGGAAGGCCTTGTTTCATCTTATTATTGATCCAACCAAACACCTCCTTTATTGAATTAAGGAATGGGTAATATGGCGGGAGGAAGAGAAGTTTAATTGGACAATCAGTAAGTTGGTGGCTGGAGGTGTGGTTGTTTTTGTCAATGGAAGGGATTTTGGACACAACCAGATCCACTTTGTGGAGCCCAACATTATCAAGCACAACAACGTTGGTTGTGCCGCTGTAATTTATCTGCAGGTACTCCTTAACTGCTCAGAGAAAATTGAGAAAGGTCCTGCTGTTATGGGAGCCTTTAATCATCTGATACTGGTCCAGCCTGCAAGGACCAAGAAGCGCAACCATGGAATAGGTCTGGGAATGCACAGCTGCACAATGGGCTACACCATCCTTGGACCTCTTCTCAACCCACCCATGCCTAGACCTGAGTGAGAATGAAAATAACAATTTTTCAATATAGAAGAACTGGACATTCCCAGTCTCCTTTAGTGCCAGATATGTCTTGGCATAAATGTGTTGATCCTTGGTGGTCTTTTCACTGTTCCTATTGTACGGAGAAACTCTGAGCACCTTCCACAAGAAGCCCAAATCAACCATTGTTTTGTAGACAAGGGTTTTGGAAACAGAAAGCCCAAACTCTGTGGAGAGCATTGATTGGACAGCAAGTGTGTCCAGGTGGCAATCCTTGGCTATCCACTGCTTGATTATGTCAATGTGAACGGGCTGAAGGAGTTTGGGCTGCTGCTTAGCCTTGGTGGATTTGGCAATTTGCCCAGTATTGCCATACTTGGTGTTGATGTTGGCAATGTATCTGGCCGTGACACCAAATCAGGACGCAATATCCCAAACCGCCATTCCCCCATTCAAGCAGTTGAGGAGAGCTTCATGCTCACTATCTATCAACTGACACTGGCCCTTGGCAGGTACCAAAGCATCCTGGCTACCAGGCTCAACACAGGGGACAGGGACCTTTGTGTAGAAGGTGGGATCACGCTTGCTTTCAGTGGCGCCGTCAATGGTTGAATACACAATAGGCGCAGATGGCTTAACAGTGGCTGCCAATGGCTTGTAGGTGGTGTCAAAGACGCAGGAGCAGGAAGTAGCAACTCTTGGATCAAGAGTGTGTGGCCGGGTGACAACTGGGTAAACAGTGGAGGTGTAAGTAACCTCAGTGTTCCCGGTGACCCTGGTGTAGAAGACTTTGGTAGCAGGCCTTGGAAGTGGCTTCAGCCTGGGATTTAAGCTGGTAGTTCTGACTTGGGATGCTGGAGGTGGTTGGCTGGCGCTGACACCTTGGGAGGCCTGTGTATTGGAATGACTCCCATTGAGTTGGGTTCTGGGTCTGTTATTGGACCCTCTGGGACGCCCTTGTGGACAGGCTGCCTCGCAGGCTGGTGCAGGAGCGGGTTGGGAATGCAATTGACGGTCCAGAAAAATAAAATAAAAATATATATTTTAGTTTAAATATGTATTTATTTGGAGTTATTGGTTTAGTTATGGGTAGTTATTTTCTCTTGATTTACCCTTGAATAGTAACAGAATTTCTATATCCGCAATTTGAAGTGTATAATATTGTATCCTTTCCGGGTTTGGATAATTTTAAAGTTTAATAACTTTTTATGTCTAAACATGGTTATTGAGATTGGATTTTTAGTTTGATTTTAGTTGTGATGAAGCTTCTTGATTTGGGTTGGTGTTTCCTAGTGTGCTTACTATACATTCAATTTGGATTACAGTTCCCACAATTAATATCTGAGTTTACTAGTGACATTCAAAAGTGATTTGAAATTTGGTTCTTGGATTTGACAATCCCGCAATTTCAAAAAACATTGTCAACTTAATGAAAATGGTTGATGGATTTGAACATTTCAAATCTGATTTCAGTTAATTCATTTCATCTATTGGAAATATGCAGTTCAACTTGAACTTTGCAAAGTGTCTATGAGTTCCCGCATTTTCAAATATTCAAATAAATACTCAAAAAAATTAATTTAATTAGAAAAGGCCATCCTGCAAAAGTGATTCAAATTTTGGACCAAGGATCTGACAATCCCGCATTTTTACGTTCAGGTTCTGAATTTACAGTATAGTTTGTTCTTTGCGAGTCAATAAAGTGTCTCCCAGACATGCATAAGGTGTTCCTCTTTTGTTTTTGAAAATATGATAATACGTTGTCAATGTAACATAATGTGTTTGAGAGTCTGTTTAGCGCCTGGTTCATTATGGTGACAAATGTCGCTGGGGTGTTTGTCATCCTGAAATTCATTACTTTACATTCAAACGACCTAAATTGTGTGCAGAATGCGGTCTTTGGTATGTCTTTCTCTTTAACTTCAACTTGGTTATAACCAGATATGAGGTCAATTTTTGAGAAATTTTTTTGCTCCAGGGAGCCTTGTGAATAGGTCTTCTATGAGGGGAAGTGGGTATTTATTTTTTACTGTACTTGTGTTTAGGGCTATGTAGTCAGTAACTAAGTAAAGAGATCCTTCTTTCTTCTTTACAAAGAAAACCACTGCCCCCCACAGGAATTCAGACAGACAAATGAATCCTTTGGCTAGATTGTCCTCAATGTGGGTTTCAAGTGTTTGGGTCTCCATTGGGGAGAGTCTGTAGAGGGGTGCAAGTTTGGACATGGCTTTGCATAAGTTGATGCCATGTTTGACCTCTTGTTTGGGGGGTAACTTTGTGAGTTCTTTCTTGAATACATGAGCGTATTCATTTAGGAGTGCCACAAGTTCTGGGCATTGGATCTTTTGTGTTTGTATATTATTAAATTTGGAGTACCTCATTATGTGGAGGGTACTGTCTTTGGTTAGATGTTCAGAGTTATCTTGATTTATGACTTGGACAAATACTGTGTCTCTTAGAATGAGGTCGTTGGGTTCTTTGAGAATGTTGAAATTGATTCCATTGAGTTTTATTGACATGGTTTTTGTTTTCCAACATAAACTGGGATTCACTTGGGTGAACCAGACCATGCCTGCTACAATGTCGTAGTTTATGTTGTTCATGACAAGTCCTTTGATGGACATTTGTATGCCTTGGAGGTCAATTCTGAAAGGCGTTGTTTTGCCTTCAAGTAGAACTTTTGATTTGTCTGCCATTCTGGCGTATTTGAAGTTGGATTTGACAACTGGTACTTTGTACTTGGTTACAAAAGGTTTGCTAACCATAGTGTGTTGTGCACCAGAGTTGAATAGAATTTTATGTGTATGAGATTTTTAAGTGCATGGATAGACAAGAAGTTGTGAGCAATCTTTAATTTTTATGTTCATAAAAATGGGGGATTGCGGGACACATGGGATGCAAGCAGCAAAGTTTGTGCCTTGGTACTTCTTCTTGTCAAGTTGGGGGGAGAAAGGGGCACTTAAGCCTGTTCCCCCTCCTCTTTTCCCTGTCCCTCTGTTTTGAGACCTTTGAGGTCAGAGAATGTGGGGTCAGATTCATAGCGGGTTGCTACTTCAGTGTTGTTAACTTTGGCGGTGTCCTCTTTCTTGGGATGGGAGCAGTTTGCGCTTTGGCTACAATTGCCATTGTTACAATTGGAGTTGCTGTTGCTATGATTGGTATTTTGGCGTTTATTGCCATTGGTGTTTTGTCTGCCATTGCCGTTTGAGGAGTGGTTGCCATTGCGTGCAGCATATTCCATGTTTGCGCGTTTTTTAGCGCGCTTGGCTCCAGCAATGAGCGCAGGCATGGAGGTGTTAGCCTCTGGGAGGATGAGGGCAGCAACAGAGGGTTTCATTCTGTTGATTAATGATGCTCTGGTATATATGTTGTCAGCTTGTGCTGGGTTTTGAATTTTACAGTGTATTTCCTCAAATTTGTTGGCGTAAGCTGTGATAGTGGTCTTCTGGGGAAGATCACTGAGCTGTATTGCAATGTCTTGGAGAGATTCAGTGATGCAGAAATTGTGGGTGATGTTGGCTTGAAACTCTTCCCAGTTGTTAAGCTGGTTGCCAGTTTGTGAGCCAACCCAGGTGACAAACCAGTTAGCTGTGATCTCATACAGGCGCTTGCTGGCTTCCTGGACCCATTTCTCATGGGGGATGCGGCTGGCGCAGAGTTTAGCGGCTGTGTGGTCTAGCCAGTTGATGACGTTTTCTTTGTTTTTTTCCAAAGAACTTGTCAATACCAATGTATTTGGTGTTGGTCACTTCACCTGTGGTAGGTGGTTGTGTGTTTGTTTGTTTGTGGTTGGAGAGAGTGACTGTATTGAATAATCTTGGCACATGCTTTGGGCATGACCAGACCTTCAAATACGGTGCATCCACTAGGAATATCTTCATTGATGTTGTGGGCGTGGAAGTACATTTTCCAGGTATCCTGGGATGTGGCCTGGTTGAGTATGTGGGCAAAGGTGGGCGGGTTCTGTTCAGTCATTATCTCTTTCATTGGTGTGGTCAAAAACTGTAGTGCTACCAGTGATAAGGAGCACCTTTTGGGGAAGCTTCAAATATAGAATTAGGAAGAGAAGAAGTATATTTTATTGGATAATTCTTTAGACTTATATAGCTTTAGCTGTGGCAGGAATTTTAGTTGGATCAAACCCAGGGGTTGGTCATGTGCTAGATGGGTTCGAGTCGCTGGATACCTGGACAGTCATGTGATATTGGTTTGTTGCCATTTCCGGTATGTCAAATGGTATATTAGAAAGGCACCAAATCAGGCAATGACTGGATGTTAGGTGTGATGGCAATAGCCGGAATACTCATACATCCAGACCCTTGACACTTTCTTTGCCAAAAGCAATCATATCAAACCCAAAGCATAAATTATCCCCTTTTATTGCTACATAGACCTAGAAATTGATTTATCAATGGTAAAAATACACTCTTTCTTAGATAGTATCCTAATAACTAATCAGAGAGAAGCATGAATAAGATTATTTGGGAATAATTTTGGTTGAATAAATATAATTATTGAAAACAATTGGAGGTAAAAACTTGTTTTTGGACTCTTTTAGTTTGGGATTTGTCACTGCCTTTTAATTTTAGCCTTAAATTTGATTTAAATTGTCCAGGCTTACAAATTTTGATCCTTGTTCTAAGCTTTGAAATTTCTGGCATGGTGCAATTTTAATGGAGTGATATTCACCCCTTGTTAATGGTTTCTTGGGTGAAATGTCTAGCTGTACCTTTCTTATATGTCATATATTAAGATCTTTTTTAACCTCAATGTAGCCGAGAACCAACTATGGGTCTAATAAGGCCCTTTTTCATTTGGGTTTATCTTACAGTATTGCCATAAATATAACCCATGAAAGCATATTAAGAAATGGCAAATATCAATCTACTTAAAATATAGTAAGAGTATCAGAGGGAGTTGAGATTTTATAGGAATGATGAGCATTTCATAGCTGAATAGTTTACACAAAGTGTTATGTAGTATTTGGGATGGTTTTATAAGTAGTTTTTAAAGCTGTGGCGAAATTAAAAACCAATGAATTTATATTGATTAGCAATAGATTTGATCACTTTTATTTTGTTTAGCGTCACAGCTTTGAAAACTACTGTGCTTGGATCACCAAGAGAATATTGTTGTGACAAAACAAATGTAAAGTGTTTTAAACGGAGCTAATTGTGATAGCGCAGTGATTCTAGGCTTTAGTTAACTTTGAGCTGATAGCTAAAGCTTAAAGGTGCTGCAAGCTTGCCTACAAGCCAAAATTTTAAACCGAGTTGAATCTTGGATACGATTTAAAGCAAAATGTATGGTGCTATGTTTTGCATCATGAAGTGTAGGCGTAATTGGATCATGTTTCTGGCTATATAGTTTTAATTCCATTGTTTAATTTAGCGTTTATATTTCAATGCGGTGAAGATCGTAACTAGGGATGCTTCGGCTCAGCCCCGGCTGGCTTCCGGCTCTAGCCGCTTAGCTAAAACGGCAGTTTTGATATATTTGAAGATTTTAAAATAATGTTTGATAAGAGTGACCTAGAGCCAGAAACTGGCCGCGGCTGCCCGGGGCTTGGCCGAAGCAGCCCTAATCGTAACCCCCAAGCTGAGCTGCAAAGATTCTGAATGGATATTGCTTTTAAATGTTTTTAAACATGTGGGACTTGGAAGTATTCTATACCATAAGATCAAGTCTCTAGGAACTTTTTTACACATCAAATATAAATGCTAAATCAAAACCAGAAGGCCCTACTCTTAGAAGTGTTACAAGTTGATTTATAATGTATCTTGAACCAACCGTTGGCTTGCTGCTAAGAAAGTGTCAAGTGGGAATAACTTTGTATTGAAGGCACATGTTGTTGCATTTTTAAAAATAGATATTTTAAATACCCATCTAGACCCTTGGCTGGGCTAATGCAGCAACCCTAAAAGCCATCCATTCCCAAAGATAAAATTGTCCTAATGGGAATAGTTTCCTATTCTAATCATACATACAGGCAAGTTACCATTGAATTAGCATAATGTATCATTTAACTTATTGAGAACGTCCCAATCCTTATCTTTTTTTGAAAAGAGTGACCACAGTCCAAAGTATATATTAAAGTTAATTATGCCTCTCTTTACAGCTGTGCAACTATTTTTGGTTCAAAGTAAGTTGCTTTCGAGTTTTCCCTGCACTAGGCTTTGCTGGCCAAAGCACTGAATCCTTTTATTATTTTCACAGACTTCTTTTTTAAGGTATTCCTCAAAACCTTCTTTGGTATTTTTGTCCAAGTAGTCCCTCGTTAAATTAATATATTATTAATTTGGGGAGGGTATATCCACACTAAATACTTGTTAAAACATCAGTTTTACTCCAAGCTCACCTTTTTTAATGTTTCACAAAAAACAACAGCTTCTAGATATTTTAGTCCTATACTTGGAGGTTACTTTGAAGGCCCTATAGTTTTTTATATTTGATCCCTTGTGAAACCCAAAAATATTATAGTATTAAAACTAGCAAATTGTAGATTAATAAGCAAGCTCCAGAGGTAACGTTCACTTTGAGAACTGCAAGCCAAAAATTAAATTTCTTCGCTCAACTCGCTAATTTCAAAAATTAGGTAACGCTAGCGTTATCTGGTTTTTGGTTAATTTTGTACTTAGGTTCTATTAGCGCTCGCTCTAGACTACTATAATACCCAAGAGTACTCTTTTTTATAAATCTTTCATACGTATCTATATATTAAATTGTGGTTCAAATTGTTTGCCCGTAGATTTAATTTCTTAACCAAAATAAAACGACGAGGAAACGAATTTCCTTTACACCTTAAGGTTTAAACAAAGTCAACTGAACTGTTTAATGATGCCTGAAGCCACAGCTTCGATTTATCATTGTGTCTTTTCATCTTCAAGTAATTTGGTTAAGTGATCAAATAGTTCAGATCTTAATGCAAATTGAGTTTTTTTTCTTGTTTCTTCATTTTGCTAGTGGCAGATGTTAATATTTTCTAGAGCATGGTAATAAAAAATGGGGAAAAATATTCCTGTGCTTCTTGCATCAAGGGCCATCGTTCCACCTCATGCCAGCATATCAATAGGCCGCTCATCCCAGTTAAAAGAAAAGGGCGTCCCATCACTCAATGCGCCCACTGTCGTGAACTGCGCAAAACGAAGAAGCTTCATATTAAATGCATTTGTGCCGAGAAGGCCATTAAAGGTAGTACCCTCCCTCTCCACACTCACAATTAGCAAACTCGAAAATTTCTTGTGGAAGTTCTGGTCACGCTTCCAGCAGTTCTAAAGTCCAAAATCTCTTGAATCCCTGTGATTGCAGCAAAGGCAGCCATTGCCAATGCTGCGAACTCAGTTGCGAGTCTCCATCAACACGCTTCTGTCGCCCAAAACCAGCCCCAGCCGTGGACGCCTCAAGGCTAGAGTTCGAGTTGCCACTTCCAGAACCACCAAAGTCCAAGGACCGCCCCATATTGCCTAGCCCAGTCCTAGAAGAAAAAGGTTCGTTCTGCGCCTGCGGATGCCGTAGTACCTTTTCAGGCCTCATTAGCGCTCCACTTGGGCTAAAGGATTTGCTCAATCCATGCAATTGCTGCATGGATGGGAAAAAGTGTGGATGTAACCACCTGAAAAAGAGCTTCGATGATTCCAAACTATTCTCAGGCCAAACATGGCTAGAATCCACGCCAGCAGCCGCTTGCTGCTCCAACACTCCTATCTCAACCCAATCCCTGACCAAAGAACATCCAATAACAGCTCCTTCTTGTTGCTCAAACCCTCCTGTACAAGAAGTTACACAGATTGATTTCCTGACGCTGACTTCTTGGTACGAAGGCCAGGTAATCTTGGATCAAACAGACTCCTGCTGCTCTTCAGCATTCATCCCACCTTTCCCTGAAATATTACCGTCCGTTCCCATGCCCGAAAAAAGCTGTTGTCAATCGGCATATGGCACATCAGCCACCAACCAGAATGGTTTATTAAACTTGCCTTTGAACCAGCAGCAATCCAACTGCTGCTCTTCAACAGCTAATACATGTTCTTCCTGCGCTGGGGGATGTAAATGCCGACAGCGGCCGCCATCCTCGAATAGTTCAACTCATCTGCCCACTAGACACGAATATATTGATCAGGATGGTATCAGGAATTGTGGATGTGGCTGCTATCTTTCTTCGATGGAATGTACTGACTGCATCCAGGATGTCTGTACAGGTAAGCTAACCGCCTGGGATGGCTTTATTGATCACCCTTTCTAGAATTCTTGTTTCGCCCCACCGGCCTTTGATAGAGCCTACCTCCCACGAAGACTTGATCTTCTTCCTGGACTACTGCCCGCCATCTAATTAAACATTCGATTTTTAATTTATTCCTGCTGATTGATTGCATTATACTTAAGAATGCTTTATTACCGATTGCTAACCCAATCAGACATTTTACTCAACCTCCTGCCAACATTAGACACCTCCTTGCATTTACAAGTTAGCCCAACTTATATGCTTTTAATTAACTCCCAAGACCTTGAAGCAGTGCTTATAATCAACATCTAAGCAAGATAAGCTCTAGCTAAACCAAGACGCCAACTTTTTTCCTTGCTCTCTCAGTTTAACCTGTTGCAACCAAGGTTGGTACCTTGCTCTCCAACATATCTCACAACACACAGGGGGTGCTCACAAAGCCACCCTGTGATGTATCTAACAACACCAGGCATCTGCCACCTGTGTTAAAAATGGGAAGTATCTCCTAATTAGGAGTGCAGCCAATTCCATATGCTGATCCCTTGATTAGATAATTGCCCCTCACACCACACTCAGAACTGCCATCATGTCACCCCCTATGGAGTAGTGGCATCCTTTTCCAGTATATTAACTGTCACTTTCCAATAAAGCCACTATCTTATCCTTATTCTCTGTCCCTTTTTTTGGACTATTGTCTTCCCCAATCTTAATACTGAGCTATAATCAGTTCAGTTGCAACACAAAAAATGCTTTGTACTCTGCTAATAAGTGTTTCCATCCTGTTGGCTTCATCTCACCATCCTCAAAGTTTCCACTATATCCTCTTGTGCAGCCCATTATACTAGACTAATCTGACTCTATATACAATATAGGATCTCTTTTATATCATTTTGGATCTCTTTCTTCATATGATAAAGTGTACCCCTTTCAGATCATCATTTCTTTTGTCACAACATATTCAATTACTCCCTCTTGGGGAATTAACACCCCGAGCAGTTCACCGAATGGCCTACCACACGACTCACCGCTCAATCATTAACTCAGTGGCACTCCTATCATTTGCCCATCTATTACAGGATCAAATAATCCAGATCCTAAAAGGAACACAACTTGAATAAGCCTCATGGCTTAAGAGGAACATTACTCAGATAAGCCCCATGACCTCCATGACGTACATGGACAGTGTGTGGCTTTCCATGATACTATATATTAACCTATATTCATATCCAATAAAGTATCATTCTCTTCTTAATTTCACCTTTATCTTGTTTATTATACTTCACAAGAAGTATATACTCAACAGTGGTAGCACAGGTAGGTTATCCACACTTATGCAACTAAAAGAAAAAATTCCTCCCAAGAAAAAGGTCCAGAAAATGGCCCTTCCCGCAGGTTGGAGAGACTAAGAAGAAGGACAAGATATCCCCACAGGATACACCATCTGCAACAACGTCCTTGTCCCCACCAAACAGTACAACCTTATCCACACCTGAAAACTCCTAAACCCACCTACAACTTCTGCAAACCTGCAGGTGCCCGAGATACCCAGTATTGTCTTTCAACGCCTACGCACAGCAGAAATTGGAGCTTTTGCAGGGTTACGCTGGGAAAATACCTACCTCTGGATCAACAGTACACAAAGCAGGTTTGCACAAGTAGACTATCCCCACAGACTCTGGGTCAGTGAAATTATCATTTGTGTCACGGGAACTGCATCCCGTTTTGTAAGCAGGTGGCTAGACCAACACCCCAACCAGAAGGAGAACTGGGACATGGTCAAGGCCACATTTCTTGAAAAGTTCTCCATGAAGGACTCCAACGTTGTGATCATGACTAAACTCAGAACGCTCAAAATGACAGGAACAATCAAGGAATACATTGCTGTGTATGAAGACCTATGTGACCATGCTCCCAACACCATCAACTTTGACAAACCTGGACCGCAATTGGACTTCTACAACGGCCTCCCCACACACATTAGACATCAGTTTGACATGACCCGCTGCAAGCACCTTGAAGATGTATTCCTAGAGGGAAATCATGCAGCTCAAAAATCTAACAATCTACACCCAACCAATAAGAGAAAGGAGAGCCCCACAGCAAGAAAGGATCCTTGACCAAACAAAAAAATAATTGAGCCGACAAAACCCATCCTCTAAACGGGAACCGTACTGCCCAAGCCAACTAGGCAAGCACCAAAGATACCTACAAGGAGGGAAAAGCTCAGGGGAGTGCTTAGGCAAGCCGCCCTCCCCCAACCTGCAAGACTCGTACAGGGACCAGGACGTGGATTCAATCACCATGATCCAAGTACCCTCCAGCAACCCTCTACTTTTTTCTGCCCAAACTGGAAATAAACAACTCACTTATACTTTCCATTTTTGCAGATATCAGGGTACCACACTATTTGACACTGGAGCAGACCAATCTCTTGTTGACAAGAAATTTGCCAACCTCATGAAATTACCTACGGGCCAAAGCAATATCAAGAGGGTCATCATAGTAGACAACAGAAGCACACCAGTTACCCAAGAGGAAAAACCTTTCTACATCCAAATTGGAGCCATGTAAATCACACTCAGTAGCCCTATCATACCAATCTCTAAGTATGATGTGATACTTGGCCTTGATTAGATGAGAAAGACCAAACCTCACATTGACTGGGATAGCACTACCCTCACCACACAACAAGACAAGGTGCACTACCATGTTTACCTGACCCACCTTGACACACTCATGAGAGACCATGTGTTTGTGAAAATCATGGAAACAGAAGAGGAAACTGACCCTAGCAAAATCAATCAGAACACTTGTACGTATGAAGTTATCCATTTCATAAATATGGAAACCATACATAAGAACAACTACATCCCAGAACAGCTAGCTAGTGAGTTCCCCTCTGTCTTCCAGGAAGCCCTCCTGGGCTTACCACCAAACTGCGGCATACAACATGAGATTGACCTCAAAGGAAGTGTACCTAAGGCACACCCTATCTATTACCTCACACCACAAGAAGACAACACACTAAAAGCTTATCTTGATGAAGCCCTTGAGAAAGGACTCATATGACCATCAAAGTTGCCTTTTGGTGCCGCTGTCTTCTTTGTAGCAAAGAAAGATGTAGGCCTCCATCTTATCACAGACTACAGGGCACTCAACAAAGTCACAATTAAGAACAGGTATCCCCTGCCTCTGATTGAAGACCTCTTTGATGCCCTGAGGGGTCCCAAATCTTCACCAAAATTGATCTAACCACAGGCTATCACTAAATTTGAGTAAAGCCTGAAGATAACCCAAAGACCGCCTTCAAAAACTAAATACAGATCCTTTGAATGTGTTGTTCTCAATTTTGGTATGACCAATGTCCCCAGTACCTTTGTGACCTTCATGAACAAAGTCTTCAAGGAACACATTGGAAAACAAGCAATTATCTACCTGCACAACATCATCTACAGCCCAAACTTGAAGCAACACTGGGAAGACATCTGCCTGGTTCTCTGCACCCTCCAAGAAAACCAACTAATTGCAAAACCATCAAAGTGTGAATTCTTTTTGGCTGAACTTCTATTCCTTGGCCATATTATCAGCAAAGACAGAATCAAACCAAACCCAGACAAGATATGTGTCATAACCAAAATGTCATCTCCAAGGAATAAGAGCAAACTCCGCACTTTTCTAGGAATGATGGCATATGTAAGAAGATTCATCCCTGACTGGGGTGCCCTAACAGCCCCCCTGTCTGCCATTACAGGCAAAGCAAGCAAGTTTGTGTGGGTTCCACTACAATACCAACACTTCTGTCAACTAAAAGAATGTGTTGAAACCACTGGCTCAATCCGCCAGCAAGGTTCCAACCAAGCGGGGTTGCTCCTCAATCTGAATTCCCAGTGACCTGTAGCCAAACCAGGAAGTCAACTCAAATTACCAAATCCACCAACATGAACAAATGATGGTCCCTCATAATGGATACCTTGTTTTGGCACTTGACTCATTACCAGGATCAAGCCACCTCCTTCTTCCATCCAACCGTGTGATCAACAATCTTGTTCCTGCTATCCATTGATTCACTATGACTATATAATCCCTATCTATCAATAAAGATAATTATCTAGTTTCCAAATATTTTTCCCCTTGTAACTCTGCTAAAACAGCACAGTTACAACAAATGTATGGTTACTGCCCCTATTCTCCAGTACCTGAATTGTGAGGGAATCTATGAATTAGAAACCAATGCATCTGACTACGCCATAAGAGGAGTACTCTGTATCCAAACGGCAGAAAAGGACTTCCTCCCCATGGCGTGCAAATCAAGGAAACTATCCAACAGCAAACAAAGATATCTCATACACAATAAAGAGTTGGTAGCCATCATACAATTCCTCATGAAGTGGCAATGCTATCTGGAAGGAGCCCAAACTTTCAAAGTACTCACTGACCACAAGTCACTGATATTCTTCAAAGCACAACAACACCTGTCAAGAAGACAAGCCAAATGAATGAGCCTCATACAGAGATACCCCATACAAATTGAATACAAGCCAGGCAAGGAAATGCTTACTGCAGATGCCCTATCAAGGCTATACAGCAAACATGCCATATGCACTGATGATGACCCTGATTGACCCATGTTAATCATGGGAAATCTCCAAGAAGGGTTCCCACCTGGAACACCAATGGACATCCAGGAAAAAGTCCTCAAGAACAAACATCTGTTCAAAAACGTATACGGCACACTGCACCAAATCATTTCAAATAGTGACACTGTACCTTAAGTCTCATCAACACAAAAGATTGGCACAATCCTCCAATATCACAGCGACTTGGGACACACCTGTAGCAGAAACTTGCATGAATACCTCAAGACACGCTAATGGTGGCCCAACATGCTAGATGATATCAGAGAAGTATTGGAGCAATGCAAAGTCTGTGAGAAGTACGCCCAAACCAAAGCACCACCCAAGTCAGTAGTACCCATATCCATCACACAACCCTTCAAGGTATAGTTGTTGGATATCATGGGACCTATGCCTGGTGAAAGCAAAGGCAAAAAGTACATCATAACAGCTATTGACTATGCCACTAAGTGGCCTGTAGCGTAAGCTACAAAAGAACACAAAGGTAATGATAAAAGACAATTTATTAGGAAAGTGATCATAGCCAAGTTTGGAAACCCCGGCCTCTTAATCACAGGCAGAGGCACCAAAGTTAAGGCCATTGACACAAATATCTACCTTGCCAAGAACAGAATAAAACATACCATTACCAGCCCATAACACCCACAAGTGAATGTACAAGTAGAACAAATAAACAGCTCACTAGTGTAAGCCCTCAGTAAGTTATCTGCTAACAATCCAAAAGCCTTTGTCAACATGCTGCTAACAGCACTCATGGTGTTCAGAACACAAGTCAATTGTAATTCAGGAAAAAGCTGGTATGAACTTGTCTATGGGCAGAAGCCCGCCATTGTTAGTACTACCGCAGGACCACAGTTACCTATACCTAAAAAGGTGCCATACAACAGTGATCCCAAGGTACAACGTGCCATAAAAGACCAAGAAGATATGGAGCAAAAAAGGATTGAAAGAGAGGCTACCCCGTTGCAACAGGAAAGAATCCAGGTTAAGGAAAAATCTGGGTTGTCAATCATGACCAACATAAGTTGGACCCAGGGTTACATGGACCAGGCATTGTCATGGAAGTCAAACCTAACAACACTTAAGTCATCAAAGGGATTGATGCAAGAACCAAATTAAAATGTATGCACCATGACTGACTCTGCCTATGCAAAACAAGAACAGCCCAATACAACTCAAGACTCCCCATCCCCAACACCAAACTGGATCAGTACCAAGCACACATCCTCAATAATCTCAAGAGAATTACCAAGGTTCCACCTTCCAGCACCCCAGGGGGAGATGTTACAACATCTTCAATTACTTCCTCTCAGGGAATTAACACCCCAAGTAGTTCACCAAATGTCCCACTACACAAATCACCAACTAATCATTAACTTGGTAGCACTCCTATCATTTGCCCATCTATTACAGGATCAAACAATCCAGATCCTAAAAGAAACACAACTTAAATAAGCCTCGTGACTTAAGAGAAACATTACTCAGATAAGCCCTATGACCTCCATGATGTACATGGACAGTATGTGGCTTTCCATGATACTATATATTTTCCTATATTCATATCCAATAAAGTATCATTCTCTTCTTAATTTCCCCTTTATCTTGTTTATTATACTTCACAAGAAATATATACTTGACACTTTTTAACTTTGTCTTCATTGGATACTTCCCCATTTTTTTACTCTTTTTGCTGTGCCTTACCTATATTTCATAGTCTTTGTGGCTTAGTGTTCCTGATAGTCTCTATCAGATTTTAGTCTAACCAGCCAGTAGGCACCTGTACTAAATTCCTACTTGGGATATGATGTTCTTACGCCATCTACAATTAAATTGACCTACCAGACAACCATTATATTGATAGCGCACTTGAAGCAAACTGTATTATGATTTGCAGCATGCATCCCCAGACCCCTTGATTGGCCTTGATCTCTCTGATACTGGCAAAGCTAAGTAACCCAGATTCAGAACCAATAAATAATAAGGAAGTGAAAATCCCTTTGCTTGTTTGATTTTTGGACCTTGTGGCTTTTTAGAACCCCAAGAATGCCAGGATTTTTTGAATCAATCATAATAAGGGCCTCTCTGTTTCAGCTTTTATACTGGTTCCAGATTTGGGCAGTGCTACTTTTTTAGTATTGGAGGGATTGGGATGGCTGAAGGGATTTGGGGATGCTTGCTGTAGCTCTTAATAAGATTCAATGAAAAGCAATATTGTTGCAGAAATCTTTGTGCCAGCTGAACTCAACTTTATATGGTGCATCATTTATAGATTCTAAATGAAGAGTATTTAAAAGCAACAAGAATCAAACTAAGTGTAAGGGCCAGAAATAGCAAAACAATGGGGATTGAACCCCCAACCCTGTGACGGAAATCACTGGATAATATGAAGCTGTTTCTAAGTGATGGGGAATTACCACCCAAATCCACATAGAATTGATGATTAATCACCAACGCAGCTTAAGATATTTTTTTGTGAAATTTCCAATTGTAACTCCAGAATTAAGTAGAACAATTAGTCCTAACCAAAGTAGTCCAAGATAAATGACCTGGGAAAGCATCAATGCATCTTCAGCGTAAAATTCTGGGCATTGGGAAGTAACATGATTTTCAGTTTCAAGAATGGGGGAGGAGCTGCAAAATTGGCTGGCATGAAATTGACATTGGGAGGTACCAACAACAAAGTTCCAGCTGCAGGGCCCCATCTTCCAGAAATGATTTGGTTCAGAATCAGATTGTACGTAATATACCGCAATAACCCAATCACAGGATGCATTTTTTTAAAATCAAAATTAGAACTAGGGATAAATGATTTTTATTGAGTAAATTTAGGAGGACTCAACTCTTAGAGTTGAAACAGGGAAAATTATTCAATATATATCAAAAAAACAATTAAGCAATACCACCTGAATCTTGAACTCCTATTCCTTCCACATTGTTCAGCAAGTATCTGGTCCAGGTTGCAAAGAACCCTTGAATGACCAGTTTCTGACAACCCTGCCAATTAACAAGCTTGTGTCAGGTGATCCTCAAATTATGTCAATTTATCAACGTCAGTTTGAAAGGGGGAGCTGGTTTCAGCTGGCAGACTGGAGCAGCTGTGACTCATTTTTGATCAACTGTTTGGTTTAAATCCGTTAACTTGGTTAATTTTTATACAGGTTTCCTGGCTTTCTGAGCCTTCTTACTTGGACAGACAATATCCGGCATTATGAAACCTACCATGACAAACCTCAGCTGTAAAGCAAAAGCACAGCCAGCCACAAAAGCCCTCTGGGGGAATCAAATCTCCCCGTCCCACCAGGGCCGGTGAGGGGCTGTTTGAACTGCCCTGGCCTATTTAGGTAATTTGAATTTCCCTGTTGGCAATAATCCAGTCAGAGCCAGTTATGTAGCTTGATTGAGGGAGCTTGCAGCTCCCAACAGCATTGGAGCTGGGTGCTCCAATACTATAATTTATCCAGGTGCTACCAATGCCAGGGTAAAGCAGATCTGCTGCAAAATTTAACCAGCAGTTCTGCTTCCATTCTGGTCTCTGCTTCTGATCCTGCCACCAAAAACTACCCCAGCTGCACAGATATTCTTAAGTATCATCTTGCAGCCACTGGGGGTGCTGATGATGCAGCCAATAGAAGGGTTGAGATCAGAATCTCATTCAATCTGCAGGACCCAGAAGAGCCAGCAGCCATTCCCCTTGCACACCAATACTGGACCAAGGATTTAATTGAACCAGATAAGAATAATCACCAATAAAAACTTGAAAATCCCAATTATGGTGATAAAACCAACACTTCCCTAGCCAGATGCTGAAGCCAAGCAGAGTTTCAGGAAGATGACATGAACCAATACACTGCCAGTTCCCAGAAGAATTCTCCTACCCAAGCAAAGCTATCCAAATCCTTATCCCTCTTCACAAATCCCCTAAAACTACTTTCTAGAAGCCAGTACCCAAGGAATGGGTAATGAATTCTTCCTGGGAATGAGAAGTGGCTATTTTTAAGTTAGACCAGATGAATGGTATAAACCCCATTTCCCCACACTCAATTCAAGTGCAGAAAATATTAAATAAAATGAATGAATTGATCAATTTTGTTTGAATTATCAGGATTACGATTATATATCACTTGTGAAGAAGTCAAACCTGAATACTAGAGTAGCATCCTAGACCTACACACATGGAATACCAGCCAGGTCCAGACCCTGGAATGGCTGGCATTCCTTATGACTCACCCACTCTTCCTTTACCACAGCCCTACAACCACAGTAGAGCTAGGATAGTTATTTTGACCATCCTCAGTCTGGCCAAGACTGTTGTTCTCAACCTTGTTGCATAATATCCCCTTGCTGCAGGCCTGTTATACTTAACTCAATCAGCTTCTTTCCTGTACTGGTCACTTGTCACCAGATACCTAGAAGGATGTAACTTTCCTTCTGCACCTTGATACTGTCAGGAAATTCCTCCCTGACTACCAGAATAATATCTCAATTAACAGAATTTTTAGTTGTCAAAATACTTCTTCACAATCCTCCAACAAAGTGGTTAATTTTGATTTAAGATTTGATTCCAGTCACCTGGACAAGATTCAAACTTGAGACAACCTTGGCAATATTAACGTTGATGTTAGTAAGGCATTGGAAGTTACTTTATCTATTTATGAACATTCTATTCAATAGCCTTCTGTTTTTGAACCCAAACCTAAAATAAAAGTTAATATCAATCCAATACATGTCAGCAACTGCTCAAACTCTGATTGGCTGCCTGATCAGCTGTTTTTTATACAATCATGAAACCTACTTCAGCGGCTCTTGATGCTGTTATTAGCCGTCAATATATGAAACTCTGCTTCCTTTCCCTCTTGCATACCATCAGATGGCTCTTTTTCCTCTGTTGTTTCCGCTTCTTTTGTTTTCTTGTGCCTTTAACAAATCAGGTGAAGGAAAATCATCTTAAATTCCTCTTAAAAGGCTTCTGCCTTAAAAAACTTGGTTTCAAATCCTCCTTTAGTGCTAAATGAACCCCTACCATATTTTTTTTCTCATAAGCAGTATTTAAGCTGCTATTTAATTATCCTTTCATTTGTTCCAACAATAAAGATATTTCTGTAAGGTCTTTCCCATAGTGGTTCAAGGTTATAAACTAAAGCGTGAAAAGCATTAGGGTTAAGATTCAGAAGGTATAAAAAGGTAGGTACAGTCTGCAATATAATATTAAAGAATCCTGCTAAGAACTTATACTTGGTTACAAAAGGAGTTATAGAGTTTAAGAACCCTAAACAAAGAAGATAAAACAAGGTATTTAATAGTGAACAATTAGTAACTAAGGAGATGTCAATATTGGAATACTCTCCATCAGCAAACTGGTATATGTAACTATTAAAAGATTCCTCAAGGAAAAGTAATAGATACAGCAAGCCTAAGGCTTGTTGTTTTACAACTTCCATTTATTCAAATAAGGAGAAAAGAAGAACCTAGATTGTACTAATAAAAAAGTTGAAATTCTTAAAATTTAAGATTGAGAGTTAAAAATTAATAAAGATTGAAGGTAAGAAATCACTTAGAATTTTGGCTTAAAGCCTACTCTTCACAAGCTCTTTATTTATAGAAAGCCTTTTCCAGTTGAGAATGATAGGCAAAGGAGGAAAAAGCCAAGTACTTGAGAAAGTTGAGCAAGAACCTGGAGGAGAAGAAAGGAAAACAGAAACCCAGTAAAAGACAGAGATTAGCAATGTAAACCTGTGGAAAATCAGGCAACAATGTAACAGGAGTTTTTGGAAGGTAACTGGGAATTGAAAATCTTCTAAATTAAAGTAGAGATTATAAAGATATTTGAATAGCTAAGATAGGAGAAGATGACAACAACAGCAATTTAAACGCAAACCAGCGTAAAACAAGGTAAAATACTTTAAAATACTTAATTATTAACCTTTAACTTAAAATTTCAATAAAAAAGATTAATTAAATCAAACAATAAGAAAATAAATTTAAAGATCCTGCCCTTCAGGACAGGGCATGACAATTTCTCTTATTCTAAGCTTGTCTATATCTATCTTTCACACCTCTTTTTGAGACCATGAAAGGAAGTCCATTCCTGTTCTGGTTTCTAGTTCTTTTTCTTTCTGTGGTATTGGCCCTTGAAAACCCACCTCCCACCACAGACTAGCACAATTCTTCTCCTGATGACTCCCACCAGAAGGAGTCCCTGGCAAATGGCTGGTTCAAATATTCCTCAGGTCACTGGGGAAGGAAGTTCCAGTACGACCAGTCCACAACTCTACCTCCACCTGCTGAACCTTCCTTGGTGAGACCAAATGCCTCCTTCTACCTGTTGTCCTACCTGGTTGGATATAACTTGCTGGGTAGATTCAGTTCAATGATGGGTTGGTTTGCATTCCTTGGGCACTCTGGTCACCTGGCAATGGTTACGGCTCCTATTGGTTTGGTTATTGCAGGCCTTAACTTAGGGGCCTTGGATCATCAGATTGGGAACTTGTTCCCTCTCAAGTGGGTCCCTGAAAGGTACATGCCAACTGTCAGTCATGGCACTAAGATACTACTCCAAATGTGCACTTAATTGGCTATAGGAGATAAAGAAAAATCAGAGGCAGCAGAAATTTTGAATGCAAACAAATGATGAGCTGGTTTTGGAAATACCTTTTTTGATGAACCATGGAAGTTATAAAGTTACGCCTCCCTCTTGGGCCTCTACTTCAATCCTCACCAAATGCTTGGGAATTTCTGCCAACTTACTCCTGGATATTTTCCAAATATTTACTGAAAACCCCCAAGAAAGGTTCTCACACTATTAATTGCTGAATTAGTCTGAGAATGCCCCACCTAACCCACCCAAGAGACACCTCTAGTTAAATATCATGTGCAAGAGCGGCCGGGAGCAGTGTTAATTGTATTCAAAACATGTTCCTCAATTTTTAGTTGAGTCAGTTTTCCCTTTGATTTTGTCAATTTGGATTTTCCATATTTTCCTGCCTCAAGAGATGCATCCATATTCCTTCATATCATTAGCCAATCAGTTTTGGACATTCTGATTCTCACCCAAATTCCACCTCCTCCCTTTAAATGGATGCAAAAGTTGTGAAAGACCTTGCTTCATCATTCTCTACTCTAATAAAGTTCAAAATTTGTTAGTCTAATTTGATCATTTGGTTTTTCTGTTGCTTTTGGTATTCAGTTGATCCCCCCCTTTGGCCTCCTAGGAATTTTTGGTGACAGCCTTTTGGCTGTTGCTGAAACTGCAATTTTATTGTGATTGAGAGCTTGGTTTTATTTCCTCTTAACCTACTCCCCAATTCTCACAGAAGTCTTGTGTTTAAGTGTGGATAGTAGAATCAACTGGGGATTGTGTGGGTTGGGTGTGATAGGGGTATGTAAAGAGGAGGCCAAAAAATTATTTTCAGTAACAGTTACTGCATTATACCATGCTTTGTACTACCTCTCTATAATGGTTGGGGCAGGTGTAAAGAGGTAATATTGGCATAGATCAGGAAATAATTACAGTGGTCATTTCCTGTTTTCAACCTATGGAACACTGATTCAGATAAAAGCTTGAAAACAACCTGCTGGTATAACAGGCCATTTTAGCCATCCAAATCTAATAATAGAGCAGCCATGTCCTTTGGATCCCTGGCTTAGTGTCAGGGCCTAGAATTCCTAAGACAATCAACTAGCCTTCCTGGAGACAACACAACAAACTGTGTGGAAACAATTACCAATTGAATTTAAAGAGAAAACCCCCTTTTTGTCCATGAATAGCTAGGGGTTTTCAAGGTCCACATGACACAAAGCCCTGGAAGCAAGATTAAACACAAAAACAGGTCCCTTTGCTATCAGGAAATGATAAATTGGGAAAGCAATTATTTGATTGTGCAATTGGGCACTCAATTGCTCATGAGTTCTAATAATAACTGATACTCCTTGGCATGATGTAGCCAAACCCATGACCATGAGGAAGCAGCCAATGCACATCCATCTTTAGGTCCCAGCACGCAATTTCCTAAGCATTTTGCAAGTATCACTGAAGATAATGCTACCAGGCCTCTGGTGGCACAAAAGACTAAGTTATTCCCAGTAAGTATAATTAGTGAGGAAGGGAAGCCTTTCTGGCTGTTGACATCATCTTAATAAAAGTCTTTTATGCCCAGAACTCATTATTTTCTTGCAGGAATTATCTATTTTTACACCAATATAATTATTCTGTTTTAATCTCTATGTGAATCAACAATAAAATATTCCCGTGCCTTCCCCCACCCACTTGGTCCTGCTCCTATCCCCTTGGTTACGCCAGCTTGCGCCATTGACTTGAAGTTTTTCCACCCTCACCACCTGGATCTCCATCTTGGCCATTATAGAGGCCAGATTCCAACAATTATGAAGGAGATTACAGTCACTCCTCTCCTGCCAGATGCTTTCCTGCCCAAGATTTCAGCAAACTAGGCTTTATCTATTTTACAGTGTTGGGGCTAGCCAATCAGGTTGTGCCCACACTGGAAGTTGGTGTCCTTGGTCCACTTCTGTGAACAATCTTTTCAGTATTGCACCTATTGTGTACATGGCCTTCCAGGCCTGGCCTGCCTCTCCTGCGGGAGTCCAGCTGGGCTCTGGTATGGGCTGTGACACTTGGGCTATACTGCCAATGTTGTAAAATAAAATATCAGCAAGATGTCATTCTTTGTAGCCTGGGGATAAATGGAGCGCTAAAAACCCATCTCTTGGACAATAACCCTTGCAACTTGGCTGTCAGGATTATCCTGACATGAATTACCTGGCCAATAGAAATTGAGAATTATCCTATATCTAGGCCAGGTAGCAGTAAAATTGCAAATTACTCAAAAATGGGTATTCATACATTTTGCATGAATAGATTAATGCATGAATGTTCCTATTAATGCAAGTGTAACCCATTGATTAAGGAGTAAAAATTGATGCTTGAACTTGCATTTGAAATGTATTGCTAATTCTGACAACTTTTCTTAAGCAATAGCAACTTGTTGAGAACCCCAATCACGAGAGAAATTAAGATGAAATGAACTTCCTGCATGAATAACTGGTTACATGAAAATGATGTCATGTCATGCATACAACTGTATATTGGCAAATATGAATTGAATTTTCATGTACAAACCCACATTCAAAAGCCCTTGTTATTTAGAATATTTATTATTAAGTAGTGAGCATCTGTTGAGAACCCAGATTGTGAGCAAATTCAAGTAGAGTACAGGACTCTGAAAGTAACAAGTTTAACTTCATTTGACATGCATGCAATGCACTCTCTGCACCCACTATTCCTACACAATCTCCCTTCACTAATTTTTACCTATAAATAAATGATTTTTGACTAGTTGATAGCTAAGCTATCATTGAAGTTCTACCCAATATTGCTATCTATTTTCCTCCATTAATTATAGAAAGTAAGTTCTGCTGTGTCTATACAGCTGGGCTTTACATTGCTGTCCTTAATTTGATGACTCAAATAGACTGTGTAGTTGGTACCTGTTGACTTCTGTATTTCAAGTATGGTCTCCATGGCAGACTTTTATCTTTAACTTAAGACATAGTTGGCTGAGGTGTGATAGAAGACATTCCCTCACAGGAAAACTTCTAAAAAAATGCCCAAAAATCAGCATGTGGTTATTTTTTACCACTTGCATCATTGTGGCCCTTTTTAGGGCCATAGTCCTGACATATTACAGTCAGTTTGCAATAGTATACAAAATTTAAGTCATTGATTGTTGAAATGAGGAGCTCTCTTGATAACACCATTGATTTTCATGAATGGAATTTCTTATCAGACAATGAATTGAAGCTGGCTGTGAGTTGAAAAATGTCAGCTCAACAAGTGGGCCA
Source organism: Entomophthora muscae (assembly GCA_014839935.2). NCBI lineage: Eukaryota > Fungi > Entomophthoromycota > Entomophthoromycetes > Entomophthorales > Entomophthoraceae > Entomophthora > Entomophthora muscae. Next base: position 583,656 of record QTSX02001429.1, read on the forward strand.
CCCACCCAAAGGACCAGATGCATGCTTTTTTGGCTTAAATCCCCTACAATTGTCATAAAAGCCCCCTGGAACAGAAACCCCCTCCTGGTAATAATAAATAACATCATCAGACAAGTATGTAACCAATAGCCTACACTGAGGCAACATCCTTGTTGACTGGCTCTCAGTAGATTTTTCAGGAGGGGCCACCAATGATAGTGACCCAGAATACTAAGAGCTGCCTTTCACTGGGTCAAATACCACCAATCAACACACTCTCAAAAATAACACTGAAGAACAGAATGATTCTGTTGTCCATCTTTCTGAATCCACCAATAATTGTGTCACAAATATGTTAAGGGATAACATATTTGATTGAAATTTAACTAGAAGTTGGATCCAGATCCACTTATGCTATAGGCAATAGTACAAACAAACAATTGAGAACTAGTGGATGTTATTAAATTTTAGAATCAGCTTTAATTGTCCCATGAAATGACACAGTTTAGAGGCTCTGGTTAATTAGTAAGTACCAGAGCCACTAATTCTGGATTCTAAGTGCGCCTTCAGACTCTAAGTCCAGAATACCAAATGGAGAATTAATCAATTATTCAATCAGCTGATTGATCTACCACTATGGGTTAGTGTTGATTCCTAATATTAGTATTGATGCCAACAGCCAAGGCCAAATTCTCTTACTATCTGATTACCCACCTCACAACTATATATACCTGGTTTATATAATAATAAATGGTAAGTTTTACCCCATATTATTGTTTAATTCCTATTAGAGTTTTATTACCCTGCATTCAGGTATAGTGATAGAACATTACTAAGGATCTAACTCTCACTCAGAAATACCAACAGTCTAAATCACAACAAAGTGGCCTTCTTTCCCCAATACCATTCTTCCTCCCCAGACTCCAGCCAACATGATCACCAACCTTCAGATATATTACCTCCTAATTTATGATTCCTGATTTTGAAGCCTAGTGAAGGGGGTATATAAGCCTATAAACCCCACGCCAGGCTTTATTATCATTATTGAATAAAATTTTATAAACAACTGGATTAAAAACTCTTACCATATTACATTATAGTTCTCTATCATTTGTTTTTTAAAAAAGCTTTATTGTGAGATTTTCAGGAGAAAAATGGGGATATCACTAGGGGCTTGTCCAATTTTTTCTAGTTTTCTTCAATTTGAACTCTGCCTCACTGGCCTGGATGCACTAACAGCCCAACATCTGTCTGCACATGATTCAAAATCTACCAACTACCTGGCTCCCCTTTTGACCTGGTACATTTTACAGAGTATTCACTCAATCTGACCTATCAAGATCTCACCCTAGAGAATATTTTTCTATCTGATTCCCTGGCCCAAACTAGGAATCCTGATAGGATAAAAAGAGAATAAATATGGTATACCATCCAGATCAAGTTGTTTAATAATAAATACATACACTTCCTGACTTATCAGGTCTTCATGAATCCTCCTACCACACAAAAGTTGAGCCATCTGTGATGGATCACATTTGAAGTAATTTGGCAGGCAAAGGCTTCTTTTGGCTAAATAAAATATGGTTTCCTAAGAGAGGTAAATTTTTGATTGTTTTTTATTTAGCCATCTATAATAGCTGTTGTTTACCCAATCACAGGGATTGTGCTTGTCTTCAAGCCTTGAAATTCCAGTAGGAGGGCCACTCATTAGTACTATGAAATGTTGAAAATGTGCCCTGAGATGGATATACCATGTGGTATTCATATCCTGAAATCAGTTGGGTCTAGAATACAGCTGATGTTTTGCCTTATAATGAAGATATCATGTGATATTGTACTCCTAAAACCAATTGGGGCTATAATACAGTTGGGTTGCACCATCACAATGGTGGGAGTTTTTCTTTCTATATCTTTTGAGTAGCTTTAATGGTGGATTAATGCTACTGTGCAAGTATAGGATTCCTGGAACCATCATTGAGGTGGATGTTTAGAGAAGCAGCTGCTAAACTTGATTATTGAGGGTATCTAGGAATTAAAGTTGGTTAAATTGTGCAGAAAAGTCCAGGATAACTTCTTGGGTGAAAAAAGGGAGCTATCACAACATGATTAATTGCCTCTAGAATGCCTAGGTAGAGGGACAACACTAGTGCCAAGAACTATACTCAAAAAATATAATAGGTGCTAGGCTATTAGTATAACAATAAACAAGTTTGGGAAAATCTTGAAAAATGCACTGAAACATTTCTCTATGGCATTTTTCAACAGGATCAAAATATCAAACGATTTGGTGGATTATTTCACCACAATTTTGCTATTAGAGAAAATTTGAAGCAAAAAATTAGAAAAATTACAGTAAAACAAGCTTCTTAGTAATTTCATATGTAGAATAGTTGAGTTTGATTGTGGATAAATGTTAAAGAGAAGCAGAGAAGTTTTTCAGGTCATGTAGTAAAAATTAACAATGTTTTTTTGATGAAATGGTTGTTTCTAATTTGAATCCTGGAAAAACTGTGAAGAAGGTAAAGTGTTTCAAACTTTTGAATATATTAACATTCATATCATTGGTTAAGTTCATAGCTTGTTTTACTAATATTTCTTTATTGTTTTAAAATCCCAGATTTTAATAAATATATGTCATAACATTAGGAGAATATTCTGGGATTAAATTCAGCAAGGTTAGAAGCTTATTTTATTATGGGGAAGTTTTAGTGTATAATAGTGTTGTAACTGTGCTGTTTTAGAAAAGCTACAAGGGAAAAATAATAGAAAAATAGATACTTATCTTCATTAAGATATCAATGTTATATTATTATTGTGAATCTGGGCAGTAGAAACATGGTTATGACAATCACTTGGTTGGATTAGTAGTAGGTGGATTTATCTTTATAATGAGTCAAGTGCTATATCAAACTTTCCATTGTAGAGGGATTGTCATTTGGTCATACTGGATTTAGTAATTTGTGTAAACTTTCACATTTGGCTTTGGGTCACTGGGAAGTTGTATTGCGGGTCACAAACCTGTTTAGTTGGAACCTTGCCAGAAGTTGATCCTGTTGTTTTGACAATAGTTTGGTTTTGAAAAAACAGACCTAAATGAAAATGGCCCAGGACTGGAGGCTATATATCAGCAGTTAAGAAGAAAATCTGAAAGAGAGCTGTATCATTATATGAGAGTTGAGAGTGGCATAAAGATCTTGGGTCTAAATATGTCTTTGGCCTTAATATTAAAGAGCTCCATCTGAAACACAGTTAAGAAGCATCTGGTGGCTTCACAAGACATTCCTGAAGAAGGAGCTGGTTGAGAAGACTGAAAACAGTTGAAAATCAGAAGGCTTTATAAGAATATCTTCATTCTGTTAAATAAAGACTTTTACAGCCTCTAAACATCTTTAAGGTTTTTGGTCATGAACTCCTTTCCTCATATCATTACTCAAGTGTTGGGCAAGAGAAACAGTACAGACAACACTTTAGAAATTTTGCAAAGAGCTAGACACCTGGTGATAAATGGACAAGGTTAACAATGGACCTAAAGCTTATATCAAGAGAACAAGAGTTCTTTAGCAGTAAGTTTACGGTACAATAGTTTTAAGAGCTCTGGCGTCAATCAAAACATTCATCTGTACTGTAAATTCAGAACCTGAATGTAAAAGTGCAGGATTGTCAAATCCTTGGTTCAAATTTGAATCACTTTTGCGGGAACCCAGCTGAGTGAAAATTAAAATATTTAATAAAATCAACCATTTAATTTGACTTTTTTTGGTTTATTTAAATGGCAAATTTTGAATCCCTTGAGCAGATAACTCAAATAGCAAAAGACAAAACTCAGCAAAAAAATGCAGGATACATGAATCAGAAATGCGGGATTCTAATGTACAATTTGAGATTTCCTGCATGTCAAACAAATCATAGACAACTTGTAAACCTTAACAAATCCAAAATTTTAGGATTGTCAAATCCAAGAACCAAATTTCAGGTCAAAAATGAGGTGAATTTGAAATAAATATAATTTATGGGTGTCTCAAATAGGAAGTCAAAGGATCTAGAGTGGATTTGTGCCAATTCTTTTAGGAATCATAGGCATTCTCAAAAATCATCCTATTCCATTTTAGGACAGCTAAAATTTAGATCCTACTATTCACAAAATTAACATATTTAACAATAAAAATGAATAAAATGTACACTTCTCTTTTTGAGTTTAGTTTTATAATAAAATTTATTATGTCTTCTTTCAACAACAACCAACTGAACAAGCTGTTCCTTGGCCTTGAAAAATCATGCAGGGCTACGCTGGGTCTATTAACAGTGAAGCTGCTGTCTATGTCCACTCCCAACCTGCAAGCCCCACTCAGGAGTGTGTTCTTTCTCCTGCAACTTCCAGCATGGCCCTGTTTACCCATCATTCACAGGCAGCTGCTAACCCAAATCATACAGCAACAATAGCATCCAGAATTGACCAAGTGAGCCATGGGGCCACCAATAGAAGCCAGAATCCAGAAATAGCCAATCAGATGACACTGTCTGGTTCTCAAGGCAGACACGCCCCGCCTCCAGCTAATCAGCCTGCAAGACGCAGGAGAAAGCTAATTACCTCAGAGATTGTTCTTGAAATGATTGCAAAGCAAGGGATGATTATGTCCATTGGGGAAATTGCGGCCGCAGTGGGTTTTTCAAAGTCCACTGTGGCTGCAACCCTACAAGCCCATGCCAACTGTAGCCCCCCTCCCAAAAAAACCCCAACTGATGCCTGTACTTTGACCAAAGGTGACACAGACCATCTCTGTCACAGTAGGTTCCATCATGCCAGGAATTATCTGCCCAATCAGGAAGGCTTGAAAAGCCAAGAAACCTTTATCAAAATTGATCAAGTTAACAGATTTAAATCAAATGGTTGATTGAAAATGGGTTACAGCTGCTCCAGTCTATCAGCTGAAACCAGCTCCTCCTTGCAAATTAATGTTGATAAATTGGCGTAATTTGAGGGTCACCCAATACAAGCTTGTTAATCAGCATGGTCATCAGAAATTGGTCACACAAGGGTTCTTTGCAACCTGGACCAGATACTTACTTGACAATGTGGAAGGAATAGGAGGCCAAGATTCAGGTGGTGTTGCTTAGTCAATCTTTGATATATAATAAATAATTTTCACTGTTTCAACTCTAAGAGTTGAGTCCTCCCAAAATTTTACTCAATAAAAATCATTTATCCCTAGTTCTAATTCACTTTTCAAAATGCATCCTGTGGTTAGGTTGTTACAATATTTTCCGTACAATCTAATTCTCAACTGAATCATTTCTGGAAGATGGGGTCCTGCAGTTGAAAATTTGTTGTTGGTGTCACCCAATGTTAATTTCATGCAAGCCAATCTTGTAGCTCCCCCATTCTGGAAACTGAAAATTGTGTTGCCTCCCAATGTCCAGAATTTTATTCTGAAGATACATTGATGCTTTTTCAGGCCTTTTATCTTGGGCTACTTAATCCTAGTATTACAATTGGAAATTTTACAAAAAGATATCTGAAGCCACGTTAGTGGTTAATCATTAATTCTATGTGGATTTGGGTGATAATCCCCCATCACTTAGAAATGGCTTTATACTATCCCACAATTTCCGTCACAATCTCCTTATGATGGCCATCATGGAATGTGACCTGTGGATGCCCCTTGTCCAGGTACGTCTCCAGTTGGGACCCCACAGCATCTTCACCAACAAAAAAACGGTGACTTTGTGGATGCAAAGAGTAGTGATTGCCACCAGAATCCTATTCAATCAGGTTCTTGGTGGCCCCAGTTTGATGGATACCAACCCCTACAACTCAACTATCATTAATTTTGGTAAAGGGAGGGCAATTAGGGCGCGTAATAACATCATCTTCTTATTGTATGCCATGATTTTGGCAAGTATCCAAGACTTTGTAGAAAAGTGCATCCAATTGGACGTCTACAAGTATGGCCCAATCTTGTATTGTTTTGTTGGGGTTTTGTTGTCAGTTTCCTCATTGGGTGTCAATCATTACTCTGAAATATCAAACACTGCAGATGAGTATGCCTATCAGACAGAGCTCAAGGCCATGCTGGAGGAGTGGGCCACACAGAAAAAAGTGTACACAGTTGTACTGAGTGCAGAAATAGAGCAGCGTGAGTGGGCATCCAAGGAAATTGCGGCTGCAGGTCATACCTGTTGGTCCTACCCCACCAACCACGCCAACATGCATCTTGTAGATGTATGTCTCTACAATTTTGGTTCTTCCCTCAGGCGCTTAAAGCCTGCCACATACAATGAACTGTGCTCCCAATTGAGAGGGGGTATGAGCTTTTCCATTCTGTGTTTATCCAGGACTTATACAATCTTGTCATATTCTATGAAAGTGATAGTGATAAGTCCAGAAAGGACTCCTGCCTTCCCCCTTGCCCATCCATCCGTTTTGTCAAGCCCACATATGTGACAGAAGAAGAATTTTAGCAATTGAAACAATTGGCTCTTTCTGCCTCTTCCTAGTCAACAAATAAGCCTCCCTGACTTGCCTATCAAGGCCAAGCCACCCGCCTTCCAACCCTGAGTCCCAAGCCACTACCAATCCCCCCCACTATCTCTATTGCCGTCCCTTTTACAGGTGCAGATGAAGGCAACATTCAATCTGCCCATTCCCTCCTCTTCCCATCCTTTGATCAGTAAAATAAATCTTTTCTTTGTGACAACTTATTAAAATTAATATTTCTCTTTCAATTCACAATTAACAATATTTTTTTACATTGTTAGCATTTCCCATATTTAAAAAATGTGTTGTACATTTTATGAATAACTTAAAATTATTAGCGTAAATATTTTTAATCATCATTAATAAATTAAAGACCATAAATTGAAATAATGCATTAGAATATTGCAATTAGAAGTCAACTCTTGATATTGTGATATTATGTACATACCTCAATGCACTTTGTTTAATAAAATTCATTGTAAACTTGGCCTTTTTCATATTAATTTATTTAAATGAACTGTGTTTATATTAGGGAACTATTAACACTTAGTACAAATATTGATACATAGTGTATTTTAAAGCCTGTATATTTACCTATTGGTAATAATTATGTAAACTTTTCAGTTGGATTTTATGCGTAAATATCATAAAATTCACAATTGCCACAGCAAAGAAAATCAGCCAATTAATGGTAATAAACATTAATTTATTAACTCATTACATAATTATTACGCACAAAATCCAACTGAAAAGTTTACAGATTTATTACCAATAGGTAAATATACAGGCTGTAAAATGCACTATGTATCAATATTTGTACTAAGTGTTAATGGCTCCCTAATATAAACTTAGTCCATTTAAATAAATTACTATGAAAAAGGCCAAGTTACAATGAATTTTATTAAACAAAGTGCATTGAGTTATGCACATAATATCACAATATCAAGAGTTGACGTCTAATTGCAATATTCTAATGCAATATTTACATTAATGGTCTATAATTTATTAATGATGATGAAAAATATTCATGCGTTGAAGGTAGTACCATAAAAACCAGTTTTTTATGTAATTTAAACAAAATGTCAAATATCTACAGTCTTATCAACAAATTAGAGTCAGCCCTCCAAAATGTTGTCAAGCTTGAACATAACATAGAGGGGAATTGTGATAAATCAACTGGGAAATGAGGGAAGAGCCTTGGTCCAGCAAAAAAAACTGCAAAAAAAAGCCTGGGAACAATAGTCAACAAAGAACACAAGGAAATAGTTTTAAATCTTTAAAAGGAAAACCTCAAGTGTTTAGATTTCAAAAGTGAATGTTATAACTCGTGGGAATTTTCAAAAACCAACAGAAAGAATACTCAAAAAATCAAAATGATTTAAGGAAATGAAAGCTCAAAGAAAATTAACATAAATGAAGGGGAACCCAATCAAATGCAAACAGATGAAAATGAAGCACAATCAAGAAGCAGAAGAGCTACAATAAATAATGAAAATGTATCAAATGAAAATCAAGAGGAATATCAAGCCCAGAAAAACAAATGAAGAGCAGTCAACACTCATGAAGTTTGCTGAAGGGGCGCCTGTGGCTGAGGGGGCTGCAGGGGAAGCAATCGGTAAGTCTTTTTATGTTTTACTTATATTTACTTTAGTTATAACTAGAAATGGGGACAAGGTTGCAGAAGTAGCAGCTTTCACGTTGAGTTGATTTTACAGGGGTTATCAATCACTGGTAGCCCCTGTAAAGCAAATAAATAAAAATGAAATACTGTAAATTCAGATCCTAAACATAAGAATGTGGGTTTATCAAATCCTTGGTCCAAATTTTAAATCAGTTTTGCGGGCAACTCAGTTGAGTGAAAAATAAAATATTTAATAAAATCAAACATTTAATTTGACTTTTTTGATTTATTTAAATTGGCAAATTTTGAATCTCTTGAGCAGATAACTCAACCAACAAAAGATAAAACTCAGCAAACAAATGCAGGATACATGAATCAGAAATGCGGGATTCTAATATACAATTTAAGATTTCCTGTATGTCAAACAAATCATAGACATCATGTAAAATTTAACAAATCTGAAATTGCGGTATTGTCAAATCCAAGAACCATATTTCAAATCAAAAATGAGGTGAATTTGAAATAAATATAATATATGGGTGTCTCAAAAAGGATGATAAAGGATCTAGAGTGGATTTGTGCTAATTCTTTAGGAAATCATAGGCATTCTCAAAAAGCACCCTATTAAATTTTAGTACAGCTAAAATTTAGATGCTTGATTACAATTGATTTTAAAAAATGCTAATAACAAAGTAGAATTATATATTACAATTTATCTTATCACATTGTCTTTTCCTTGATGTGTTGATAGTGTATTTTCTGTTGATAATGTGATTGTGTTTAATAATATAGTTTCACCTCCAGTTGCCAAGGCAACTTGATTTCCTATTACCTTGGCAACTGGAGGTGAAACTATCCAATTAAACACAATCACATTATCAACAGCAAATAAACTATCAGCATATCAAGGAAAAGACAACGTGATAAGATAGATTTTAATATAATTCTACTTTATTATTAGCATTTTTTAAAATCAACTGTAATCAAGTATCCTTAGTAGCAATACATGAATACATAGTTAGTAAAATTTCTGCGTCATCAGGAGGGTAGCTCATATGTCATTATATGGTTTTGTGGTTGCTATATCTGTGATTTGAAGTGTATAATATTGTATCCTTTCCAGTTTTGGAAGATTTTAAAGTTTAATCACTTTTTATGTCTAAACATGGGTATCAAGATTGGACTTTTCATTTGATTTTAGTTGTGGTGGAGCTTCTAGATTTGGGTTGGTGTTTCCTAGTGTGCTTACTGTACATTAAATTTGGATTCCAGTTCCCGCAATTATTATTTGAGTTTACTAGTGGCATTCAAAAGTGATTTGAAATTTGGTTCTTGGATTTGACAATCCCACAATTTCAAAAACATAGTAAACTTAATGAAAATGGTTGATGGATTTGAATGCTTCAAAATTGATTCCAGTTAATTCATTTTGTCCATTGTAAATATGCAGTTCAACTTGAGCTTTGCAAAGTGTCTATGAGTTCCTGCATATTTAAAAGTCCAAATAAAAACACAAAGAACTAAATTTAATTAAAAAAGGCCATCCCGCAAAAGTGATTTGAAATTTGGACCAAGGATTTGACAATCCTGTATTTTTATGTTTAGGCTCTGAATTTACAATAAATAAAATAATTCAAATGAATATGAATGATTTTGCAAATATATAAGCAAAAGCCAGGGATTATTTACCACCTGTGGGATGCTTGCAGTGGATTAGGGAAGTATACAAAATAGGAGCAACTATCAACTTCAAAGAGATGACTGAAATTTGCGGGGATATCAAAATAAACTTTGATGAATACATATATGAAAGCATTTAACAATTCCCCTTCACAAACATCAACAAATATGAAAAGAATTTAATAAAAACCAACTTTCAAATAGGAAATAAATATTTGAAATCTGCAATTTTTAATGAATTTTTTAAGGCATTATCAAATAAAGTTGGGGATGCAGTCCTTGTGAATAATTTCAAGCCTTTATTTATTTTGTTTGCCAAGGCATGGGGGCAGATACAAGTTGGGCACCCTCTGGAACCATCTTTGAATTCAGCAACACATCCTATATCAACAGATTAGTTCAAATATATAAGAAATTATTCATGTTTTCTGAAAAATATACCTCACAAAGGATTCACATTGCAGTCTACCTAGGAATCCTACTACATTGCATATTAAAAACTAACGTCAAAAAGTTGGAAGATGTACCTATACAACTTGATATATGCCAATTAACACTAGAATGCCAGAAGACACTGCAGGGGTATAGGACAGTCAAGCACGTCCTGTACAACTCCTTTGCATTGGCATTGTTGTATGGGTTTTACATGCCTCCCAAAAAGAATCTGCTGATCAATTTGCTTACCCACCTCCCTTTTTTTAAGGTGCAATGCATCAATTTGAATGACGCTATCTCAAAAACGCCATCTTGAAGACACCATCTAGAAAGACGCCATCTCAAAAATGTGTTCCAAAAACGCCATCTTAAAAACGCCATCTTGGATTTATGGCTAAACTATGCCAGATAACTTAAAATATTGATAAAAGCCCAAAAAACATTTCAAAAACTATAAAAAAATATTTGACTAGACTCAAAATCATCCAAGGATTCTAAATCTGCAATAAAAATATGGGGTCAGCTAATACCAACTATAGTGCGCAAAGCTCCAAAGTCAACACATCCTAAAATGGTGCTATTTTTGTATTAAATTTCAATGCTATATTAAGTATATATACATATTAAAAGTTTCAAAAAAATAATACAGCTAGACTCAAAATCATCCAAGGATTTCAAATCTGCAATAAAAACATGGGGTCAGCTAATATCAACTATAGTGCGCAAAGCTCCAAAGTCAACACATCCTAAAACAGTGCTATTTTTGTATTAAATTTTAAAACTATATTAAACATGTATATACTAGTAATAAAGTTAAAATCAAATATTTGAAAGAAAGAAGTTTATTATTAAAAAAAGTGGATTAAAAATTAGATCCAAGGGCCGTGGCAATGTCTTTGAGATGGGTAAGGTGGCCCTCTCTAGTGTAATAGGCCAAAGCCGCTTTGGTAACACTTGCAAACTTGACCTGCTGGCCAGCATGCTTGGCTACAAAAGCTTTGCCTTTGACAGCCTGGGAGTATAGCTGATCCCTGTGCTCATGCTGAATCTTCAGCTTGTTGACTATTGCATTAAACATAGGCTTTCTTGCCTTAACCAGGTGGAAAAATTGATTATGTCAACCTTCAAGTGAGGAGGTAGTCTTAGTTATGCCAGCTTTGGCCTGCTTATAGCAGTTTCAGTTAATTGAGTTGCCGCCCTTGTGGATGTGGCAATGTCCCTGGAATACACCTACCCACTGGTGCTCAAAATACTGTATAAAAGGAGAAAATGCTTCTTGGTTCCCAAGAATGTAATTGTCATTGAGAGGCTTGTTGTAAAAAAAAATTAACCTCTTCCTTTCTGACCTTGGCCAGAGCAGCAAAGCAATTGAATATCTTTCTGGCCTCCTTTGTACCATCTTTTTATACCAGCTTATTGAGGGCTGGGTTTTTTATCAGTTTCTTGCGCAGAGCCTAGCAGTAGTGAAAGAAGCAGCCTTGGGGCCTACTCCTAAATACCTTGATAAAAGTGTTGGCCTGTGCAGCCTTGAAGTCAACCATCAACATGGTATGATAAGGAAGGGACTCTGGCGCCTTTCTGGTTATGGCCTGTTGCTCTTGGGTAGCCTCTGGGCTGACCTTCTTCTTCTTGCGGTCCCTTTTCTCAGTTGGCTCTTCTTCAAGTGTAGGCAAGATGGCATCCAGTTTTTGCTTGAGTATATTCAAGGCGTGAATGTAAGTCTCTTCCCTTTTATTAGGGAGAAAGAAGAAGACAAAGGGGATGGTATGTTCATTGACCTGGCCATAGATGGCCCAAAGCTGATAAAAAAGCTTTGGACAAGAGGCAAAAGTACCATCACCAAACCAGGTATCACACTTTAGAAGGTGTACAAGATCCTCTTGTGTTGAAAAGCACAAAATACAGTTTGGTGAACCTTTCCTGTTGTTGTGTAGCAGAAAGATCTTTCCAAGCATGGTAGTCTTCTGGACTTCTGAAAGTACAAGCTCATCAATACTTTTAGCGCTGATGCCAATATTGGCATCAATTGACTGTTGATCAGTCACATACCGTTGGAGTCTGGTCTTTTCCCCAACCTCCTCTCTCTGATCCTTATTCAGGTAAAGGAGAGCATGAGTTACCAGCTCAGTTGAAGTCAAGTATTTGTTGAAAGGAATGGCTTGGCAAAGGTACCAGCGCATAAGATAGTAAATAATCATATCAGAGCCCAAACAGTCATGCTCAATAGTGAGCTCCTTGACTTGGGTAAACCCAATTGTAGTTAATTTTGTGGGGCAGCCTGGACTATCACATTTGTAGTGATAGTTCACCATATTTTTTCTCTGGTCATTGCATATGAAAAGGAAGCCGTCCTTGACAAAGCCAGCACTCCCCTTCTTGGTTATAATGGGAAACAAGTCAGGGAAAACAGCTGGAACTACAACTTTCCCGTTGACGTTGCAGATATTGGCAACTGCATGTAGGTCTCACTCTAGGATAGGCTCCTCTTCTGAGGCTGCAAAACCATGGTTGCCAGAGTCAGTTTCAGAGACTCTTTCATTATCATATTCATCATTGGAGTGGATGTGCTCCTCCTGAAGATCAGAGGAGGAGTAGACAAAGGGAGAGTAGGGAAGGGTGGGGCTATCAGCCTCAGGCTCAGGGGAAGGTGTGGGGGTCTTGGCAGGCGTTTTTTCTTTAGGAGTCTCCCTGGAGAGGATAGCCTTGATCTTTCTTGCCTGATGTCAGGAATCACTTCCCTGAAAACAGTTATTCAATAGTTGAAGACCTATTCACACTTCCAAATTTGGATGATCTAGGTTACTTTAACTCAATTAATTGTTCCTATGCCCCACAGTGATGCAGATGCACGTAAAACCTGAAAGGAACTCAGTACTATAATGCATCTAAAATCAGCCTGCATCATGATTCCTGCCACTACATGTGAGGCATTACATCTTGGTTTCAAACTCATCAAGTCTGTACTCCAAATTTCACCCCCCTAGTATAAAAACTCCCATCCCAATCCCAAGTTAATTGTTCAATTAACATTTATTTCTACAATAAAGCAATCTTGCCCTATTATTCATTTGAGCGTTTAATAGTACTCCTAGTCCAGATGATTGGAATCCTTTATTTGTGGTCTGTAGTCACCATCTGGCTCTCCTTGTTCCTGCCTTATATCTTGTCTCAGGGGCCAGCTACCTTGTGCTTCCCTGGTCTTTGCCCAACCCCTACCCTACAGCTTGAAGAGCTATCTCCTATTGTAGAGAGTAATGAGCCCTTGTTTGATTCCCTAACTGTATTCTCCTCTATAAAGAGGGTCCCTTACACCTGAGCAGGAGCAGCTGTGCTCTTGGGAGCCTTGGGGGTAGCGTTGGTGGTAGGCTTGGGAGGCATCTAAGAGTGAATTTGCATAAGAAAAGTTCAAATTTAGGGACATTTTTTAAAGAGAAAAATGAGAATGTGTTAAGTATAAAAAAGGTCAATATTTTGACATGGAATTGTAGAGAAACTCTCAAATTATATACCATCAAAATTATTATGTTTTGTATTATGTAAAAATTAAAAATCTATTGGTAGCGCAAGTATACAAAACTGTGAGTTTTAACTGAAAACTTGCAAGTAAAATGGTGTTTTCAAGATGACATAATTGAGATGCTGTAGCTCAAAAATATAGTGTTTTTGACCATTTTTTATATTAAATTAACAAATTTCTGGTGGAGCTACCTCAACCAGGCCAAAGAGTAAAACTTGAATATTTTTAAAACTAGCTTATACAACTGGGGTTAAAAAGTACCCAGTTGTTTAGAGGAGAAAAAAAATACATATATGCAAAATTTCAGAGGGTTTCTTACATTTTTTATTTAATTGAGATTTGGCGCTGAACTGTACTTTAGTAAAAGTGGAAATAGTTGATTTGTGATGGTGTGCTCTTTATAGCATAGCCTTGCGTCATATGTAATTACCCCTTATTTCCCCCTATTCATGGTGCGCATCAAATCTATTGGGTGATATGAAACCCAGTGGAATTTGTAATGGGTACATTTTGCACAACTGAAATACCCTCATTACTAAATAAAATCACTAGTAAAACATTGTATTATTGAAACCCAAATAGCAAAGTTCATACTATGATAAGGAATAAGGCTAGCATATTAAACGTGGATTTTTGAATGGCTGTATTATAGGGGGTAGTACTATAAAAGTGGCTCTAATTTAGGTTGATTTATTATATGGAGTCTTAAATTAATACCATACTTTATTCCCAATTAAAAGGGAAAAGCTTGGATTTATCACATTAAAGTATGAGTGTATAGACAAAAAAAATCAAAGAACACACAGCTGCGCCATTTTAATTAAAGCTTAGGCGCCGCAGCGCCAACAATTAAAAAATCCAGGTGTTGCTTTGCAAATATTTTTGTTGCTGCAACACTGCTTTTCAGTGGGTTGGATTTTGTCTTTACAATTATAAATCTACTACTGATCCAAAATATCTTTTTTTAATTATCCTATTGAGACTAGTGCTTAGAAATATGATTAATAATTAGATTAACATTTTGGGGATTCAAAAATAGTGCTGCGGCGGCGCTTGATGTAAAAGTAAAGCAGCGTCATGGCATCTAAAATATTTGCAAGGCAGCACGGCGGCGCCTGGAGCTTTTTTTTGGGTGGCGCTTTATGTATGATAGAGACGGCGCGGCGGCGCATGTCATTAGGTATTCTGCAGTAATGATCCAAAATCTACTGCCAATTGAATATATATAAATTTTATATTATAAATTTATTACAATGAGGTTGCAGTAATTCTATTCTGTGAGCTCTGTCATGATTGGCATCATTGATTTTATACTGCTAATTTATGGAGTTGGCTGTGTAACCCTAATACATGAGCTCTGTCATAATTGGCATCAGTGCTTGTTCAAAATTTCCAAAATATCCCCCCACTTGACCAAACACTACTTTTTTTAAAGATGAACTCAACCAACACCAACAATAACACCAATATGCGCCAAGCCTACAACAAAATGATGACTTCAATGGACAAAGCGGAGCAGCGTGCTTTTTAAAAAATGCTGCGCTCAGCTTGTATTGCTTTCTTGAATCAACTTTGGGCCAGTGACTCCCAGTTTTGCAAACAGGACTGCGCAACCATTGTGGCGGCCTCTGAACATAGTACTGCGCCAAACTCTAGTGCCAGGGATTTCCTTGATAAGGACTCCATGTTTGAGGAGCCTCTTCCTGTCAGCAGTGCGCCCCCCAGTGACAATCCTTCTGGTGCTCAGCACCCCTTTCCTCAACGCCTTCATTCCACTGGTGTGCCTCCCCCTACCCCATCTGCAATGCTCTGCGCCTGCCGCAACTCCAACAATGTGGTGGTGGACTACCCCAACCTTTTTAGCAAGTTTGGGATCTGCCACCATGAGGAGACAATGTACAGCTTTGTACAGGCTCTGCATTCTGACAAAGATGCAATGGCCCCAATTCAGGCAAGGGAGCTATACTACAGTAAATACAATGCCTCCTGTTTGGCTGCTGAGGTGTGTCTAGGGCTGCAGTCAGCTACCTTGGCCCCCAGTGAGATTTCCGCGCAACATGCTCATACCATTGCCATCTGAAATGAGTGATTTGACAAGGTGGCTCAGGTTTGGGCTCTTGAGCTTGCAGCAGATCCCAGCTTCCATCAGACCTTGGACTTGCCTGTCCAAGCCAACACCAACTGTTGCTTCTCTGCCACGTTCAAGGCATATCTCCAAGCCATTACCACTGGCAATGCTTCCCTTTACCTTCCTTTGGCTGCTGCAACTTGCCACTTTATGTGGTATCCTCCCAAAAGTTGCCAGCCTGGACAGCCTGGGTACGCTGGTTGTTGCTTGGAGCATTACTGCCCCCTGGCTTACCAACTCTGCGTCCCCCTACCCCTATCATATTCCTACATGGAAGATGCGTTGATGGACTGCTTCACCATAGGTGCTGTGTTCTCTGCTTGTGGTGGCTGGGGTTGGTTGGTGCCAGTCAGTCAAATCTGCCTTCCCCTTTGCAACTGGTTGTCAATGTCCTGCAACTCCCAGTTGGCCTGGGCCCAAATGCTGGTGATCCTGGCTCACGTGCGCCAGCGCCTGGAGAACAATTGTTATATGATCCCCACCCATGAGCGCCCAGTGATTACTATCCAG